>OX327700.1:28602800-29262800 GCA_946807835.1 Ailanthus altissimus
ATAAACAATTTTTTAAATTTCTTGATGTTTTTAAGAAATTACATATTAATCTTCCTTTTGCAGATGCACTGGAGCAAATGCCGAGCTATGTTAGATTCATGAAGGACATCCTATCAAAGAATAGAAAAATAGATGACTTTGAGACTGTGGCTCTAACAGAGGGAGTGTAGTGCCATCCTTCTAAAGAAGCTACCTCCAAAGCTCAAAGATCTGGGAGCTTCACCATACCATGCTCAATTGGAAATTATGATTTTGGGAAAGCACTTTGTAATCTGGGAGCTAGCATCAATCTTATGCCACTGTCCGTGTATAAAAAATTAGGACTGAGAGAAGCCAAACCAACAAATATCACACTTCAACTGGCAGATCGTTCACTCCACCTATCCTAAGGGATTAATTGAAGATGTGTTGGTTAAGGTCGATAAATTCATCTTCCCCGGCTGATTTCATTATTCTGGATATGGAAGGAAGACAAGGAGATCCCAATCATCCTTGGAAGACCCTTCCTAGCCACTGGAAGAACAATTATTGATGTGCAAAAGGAGAGTTGACCATAAGAGTACAAGAGGATACAGTCACTTTTAAGGTCTTCAAGGAGATCAAATTACCAGCTGAAAATGAAGACTGTTTCTGCATTAATGTGGTGCATCCAAGCGTTAAGCAAATTAAAGATATGGAGACATTGGATCCTCACATCCGAAAAAGAGCATTGAAGAATAGAAAGGCAAGAGAGAAGAAGAAAAAGCAGCATCACGACGAAGCAAGCAAAGAGAAAGAAAAGGAAGAACCATCTCCTCAGTCTAAGATTAAAGTCTTTCTGGAGAGACAGAAGAAGAATGCAGCAAAAGATACTGCCCGAGGTTAATTGCAAAAATATGGAAGCCGAAAAAGAAGAAAGCCAGCAAGATCACTCACACAAATGCTTCCACTAGCATCTTTGATCCACCATAAGAGAATATGAAACCTCGTCAAGTCGATGACGTTAAATCAAGCGCTATTTGGGAGGCAACCCAAGATAAGTATTATTATTATTAATATTATCATTTTCTTCTTTTCTTTTTCAGCACAAAAAACAAAAACAAAAACAAAAAAAAAGGGTTCAGCGCTCCAGCGGAATAACATGGCGCGACAGCGACAGAAAAAATCGAGACACCACCCGCCCCCCGCGGTACACCAGCATCGCGCCAGCGCAAATTCCAGTATCTGTCCCAAAATTTGCCTTAGCGCTGGCGCGACATCAATTCATCGTCGGCGCGCCACTATGTCGCTCCAGCGGTGGAACCTCAACGCTGCAGCGAAAGACAGAAGATGAACAAGCCGTTACTCCAGTTCACCGCCCCCGTGCTACATGTCGTGGCGCGCCAGTGCCAGTACAGTTTTGAAAAATTATGATACCATCATGGCGCAGAAGCGAGACAGGGATTATAGCCCGCAGCGATATTCAGAGCGGGTGCGACAAGAAATTTAGCGCCGCAGCGCTACTCAGAGCGGCACGATACATGATTTTATCGCCTCAGCGATACACAGAGCTGGAGCGATTCGTAGTGTATAGCCTCAACGATATACAACGGCTGGCGCGAAGCTTAATGTACCGCTGCAGCGATATTAAGCGCTAGCGCGATACAACAGATACCGCGGCAAGCCGCCACTACAGATTCATAAATTAAAAAAGGGCGTGAATAGGTACACAATCCACACCAATTCCTTTACAATTCTCTTCACTTACTGTATTCTTGCGATCAATCAGGTAAAGAACAGAATCATGGCACCAAAAAGGCAACGTAGCACAGCAAGCAGCAGCGGTAATGCCTACGATAGCACTCGATTTCACTTCTACCCAAAACACAAGCCCGGTATACAGACGCAGTCCTCAAGAAAGATTTTATTGCAGAACGAGGTTTTGATCTAGAAAATTTAAATATTCCCCAGCATTGGAGACATGATCCGAGAGCGTCATTGAGAACAATTCTGTACACAGCCAGGGCACAGCATAGTCCCCATTGTACGTGAGTTTTTACGCCAACGCAAGTGAGCGTGACAACTATGGGCGGGTATTTGTTCGAGGAAAGAGAGTAGCATTTGATCCCGCAACGATTAATGCTTATTTTGGGTTACCAGCAGAGATTGAGGATAATATGGCAGAACTCAGAAATAACCCAAACTACGAGGAAATCATTACTACTCTATGTACACCAGGGACGCAGTGGCATGTAATCAACGAACTACCTATGACATTCATGTCTCGCCATATGCATCTAGAAGTCAAAGCTTGGTATAGCTTCCTCGCCAGCGAGACTCATGCCAATTTCACACACAGTGACATCACCCAAACTCCGTGCCATCTATCTTTTTGCCATCATAACTCATCGAACCGCTTGACATTGGACGGATTATTTATGCAGGAGATTTTGGCATGTTCCCGCCTTAACAGCAAGTTATTTTTCCCATCCTTAATTACAGAGCTATGCGCACGGGTCGGCGTTACTTGGGACCAGCGAGAGGAATGGAACGCCCCAGCCGCCGTGCTATCTACTCCTATCATTCGTCGGATGATTGCGGCAAACCCACCTCTTCTTGAGGCTCCCCGTCGTCCTGCTGCCGTTCCGATCGCACCGTTACCTGTCCATGAGCGCCTAGCTCAACTGGAGGCCCGCATGACTTCTATGGAGCGTACTTCCAACGCTACTTGGAGGTATTTAATCCAATGGACCCAGGCTACTGTCACATCCTTTGGACTCGATCCTTCGACTCTACCACAGCCCTCCGGTGATCCCTTCACCTCCACCATCGCCAGACATTGATTTTGAGGGACCTTCTCTTTGACCACAGCGATCTTGGATGATTATTTTACAGGGAAATTTTTGGAATTTTGTTTATTCTTCTTCACATGGGGGCCATGTTTCAGTTTAAATGTGTGGGGGGGAATATTTCTACGCTTTATGTTCGTGCTTGCCTTCATATGTTTTAGTTAAAAACCCTATGTAAAAAAAAAAAAAAAGTTATATTTTTATTTCATATGTGTTTTGTTTATTTTTATTAGGTTTTGATAAGAGATCATTAGTCTATGATAAGAAAAAGAATATATGGCTAAATTTATTTTTACAAATTCATTGGGAATGATAGATACTTGAGACAATTTAGATTACCTAAGTTTAGGAACAAATTTGACCTTACTTATAATCACCATTTTTTGAGCACCTTATAAGCATGAATAGTTATAACTATTACTTAGAGTTACTTATGCTTTAGGGAGTACACCACAGTCTCGAAGACCGATACTCTAGAACTTGTCTTTAGTTACTACTTGAGGCGAAATTCTAAGAAACCACATGAATAGGGAAATGACATTAGGTCATCTTTGGACCGATTGAGCCTGGTCTAGCCCTACCTTTTATTGTATATTTATCCATAGTACCCTACTTTTGAGCCTAATTACCCATTCTTTAGTTTAACCACATTACAAGCCCAAGACTTAAAGTTTACTTATCTAGAAATTTACCCGTAACACCATAAACTTTGCATTTGCTTAGAAATACTCTTGAAAAGAAAAGGTTGTGGTGATATGAGAAAAATAAGTTTGGGTGATATTTGTCAATCTAAGTTTGGGGGTATATAAAATTGAAGAAAAAAAAAAGAAGAGAAAATAAAATACCCCCAACTTAAGAAAAAAAAGGTTGAAAAAAAAAAGGATGGAAACACAATAAGTTTGGGGGAAGAGATAATACAAGAAAAAGAAGATAAAGAGGTTTCTCGGTAAAATCTAAGTGGGTTCATTGGTGTGAATTGAACTTCATATATTTATCCTTTTTATCCCACCTTAACCTTAGCATTACATTACAAGCTAAGTAAAGTCCTAAATAGATCCCTAGACATGTGATTTTCTACATTAGTGGAGAGTGGTAATAAAGACAAGCTTATGGAATGTATCATTATACAAATAAAATGCCGAGACATTATCTTTTCTGTACAAACTAAAGTATAAAGTAAATCAAAGTATGATTTTTTGCTATTTGCTTGCTGCTTGCACACACACACACATGGTGATTATTTATGAGGGAAGAATGAGGGGCTAAATGGAGATAATTTAGAATTGTTATTAGCTGTTTATCTACCTTATAGATTTGTACTATTTCGTCAGCCTTTGAGACATTGATTTTGATAATCTTACTAGTATTAGTATATTTTGTTTTGTTAAATGAGTCAAGTAATAACCCTTTATTTCTCTCTTAGTTTTATTTTATTGCATGAGGACAAGCAAGTATTTAAATTTGGGGGAATTTGATAAGGGCAAATTTGTCATATATTTTCTAATGTTTTATTATTGATATTTTATGATTTTATGAGAATATATGGCTATTTATGTGTTTTTATTGTTATTTATAGGGACTTGAACGAAATTTAAAGAGGGACTAAAATGTAAAGTTTTCAAAGTATGTGTCCATCGCCCCAGGCGCCACAATAATTGTCGCCCCAACGCTGAAATAGTGATCGAAATAAGAAAAATGACCTGCTTAAGTCGCGTCTAGCGCCCCAGTACAGAAGAGTCCACCGCGCCAGCGACGCTCCATCGCCCCAGCGCTATCAACGATACCGCGCCAGCGGTGAAGCTGTTTTCATGCAGCGCCCCAGCGCCAAGATCCCCACCTCCAGCGGTAATAGCTTTTTCACGCGTCGGCCCCAGCGACAGATGCATAGCGCGCTAGCGGTAGTGCGAGTCCTAGTCCGATGAGAATTGAGATTTTCAAGCTCATATCAATCCCTATAAAAAGCCACTCATTCCCAACCTTCAAGGAGGAATCCAAGACGACCTAAGAGGAATCCAAGACGACCTAAGAGCACAAGAATACAAAGCACGCAGTCTTGGAGAGCAATAGAAGCTTAAATTGAAGCAACTTTAGAGAGAGATACAAGACGTTCTTCCGGCATCAAGAGTTCCTAGGCAGCGCAATTAAGAGCAATTCGACATCTATATCGGTTTGCTAATAATTGTATCATGATTTATAATTATTTTTACTGCTGTTCTCCTTGTAGCCATGAGCTAACTTATTTTCTAGGGTTAATACTTGAACTCATATGCTGCCTTAAATTGCCATATCTTTTAGTATTTAATAAACTTAGTCCTTTATTATTTAAATTACTTGTGTTTAATGCTTCAATATATCTGCGCCAATATATGGTGAATGAATTGGTAATATTTTGATAAACTCGGAAGAGGAATCAATATATTTAGACCTAGGTAATTTGATGCATGATTGTAGAGTAACATTTAATGTTGCATATGCAAGTTTCAACTTAGGATAGGAATATACCTAATTGGCATGTATGATCAATAAGATCTAATCTTAATGAACCTCAGTTTATTACAAGTACCATAGGAATATAGGTATTTGGTAAATTAGGGTATACTTGCATGACCTTGGAAGAGGCTTGTGAATACATTAGTGTCTTGATCAATAATAAAGACTAAGTGAGTTAAATATTAGAGGATTATCATTAGAAACATATTGAGGGATAATATTAATCCTAGGTTTTCTCTACATTGCTATCTTCTTATTCTCTTTGCATTGTGTTTTTACTTTTATATTTTCTACATTCATTCTTAGATTTTTATTTTTCTGAATAATTATTAGAAAGACTTAATTTTAGTAATTGGTTAATAAGAAGAAATTATCCTTGTGGGTTCGACATCCAACTTATTTAGTCTCTTTATTACTTGTATACGATAGTATATACTTGCACTTAATTTATGATATAGAAATATCGCATCAAGTTTTTGGCGCCGTTGTCGGGGATAATTATCTACTTTTTCACCAATATTAATACCAATCTTTCTAGTTTTTTACTTCAGAATTTTTTTTTTTCTTCTTAATTTAGTTTTACTTTCTTTCTTACGAGGTACATGCGAAGATCGAAAAGTGAAGACTTGATTGCTTTTGATCCAGAGATTGAAAGAACTTTAAGAAGAATTAGAAGAGAGCAAAATCAAGTCAACACCATGGAAGACCAAGTACCAATTGCACCTGACAATGAAGTAAGACCGCTAAGGGAATATGCTGTTCCCCTAGTTAATGGAATCCATTCAAGCATTCAAAGACCCACTGTTCAAGCTAAACAACTTCGAGATCAAGCCAAGCACAATTCAAATGCTCAAGGATTCGGTACAATTTGGAGGATTGCCCAATGACGATCCAAACATGCACATCATCAACTTCTTGGAGATATGTGATACTTTCAAGTATAATGGGGTATCCGATGATGCAATCCGACTAAGGTTGTTTCCCTTTTCCTTGAGAGACAAAGCAAAAAGCTGGTTGTTATCACTTCCATCTGGATCTATAGCTACATGGGATGATCTTGCACAAAAGTTCCTCGCCAAATTCTTTCCACCTGCTAAAACTGCCAAGATGAGGAACGACATCACATCATTCCTATAACTAGATGGAGAATCTCTTTATGAGGCATGAGAGAGATACAAAGATATGCAAAGAAAATGTCCTCATCATGGAGTTTCGAAGTGGTTACTTGTACAAACATTCTACAATGGATTAGCCGGTCAATTCAGAACGATAGTAGATGCTGCAGCTGGAGAAGCACTCATGAACAAATCCACTAATGAAGCTTATGATCTACTAGATGAGATGACGTCCAATGCCTATCAATGGCCCACCGAAAGGTCCACCACAAGAAAGATCGCTGGACTACACGAAGTAGACACCTTGACCACAATATCTGCTCAAGTCAACCTTTTGACCAAACAATTAAACAACTTGGGAGTTAATGCCATCAAGAGTCAACCTATCACTTGCGATTTCTGTGAAGGAAATCATGCTAATGGACAATGCATGGAGACTGCTCAATATGTAGGGGACTTCAACGCAACAATCCTAACTCAAATTTTTATAATCCTGGATGGAGAAATCACCCCAACTTCTCATGGAGTAACAATAATCAAAGACAGCATTCTAAAGCTCCTTCTGGCTTTCAACCACAAATCCAGCAAGAGAAAAAATCAGACATTGAAGACATGCTCTTACAATTTATGAAGAAAACAGATGCACTCTTCCAAAGTCAAGCAGCTTTACTTAGAGCCTTGGAGAATCAAGTAGGACAACTTGCTACAGCAATAAACAATCGTCCTCCAGGAACTCTACCAAGCAACACCGAAGTCAATCCAAAAGGAAGCGTAGAACAGTGCCAAGCCATCTCCCTAAGAAGTGGTAAAGTCTTACATGACAACACTCCTCAACCACAACTTTCGAAGATGATAGAGAAGGAAAAAGAACCAGTGGTCCAGCAAGATGACGTGCAACCATATAGACCACCTATACCATTTCCTCAGAGATTACAGCAGCTCAGAAACCAAGAGAAGAGTGCTGAGACACTGAAAAGCATAGAATCTGGTATTCAAGTACAAGAACAGAAAAGTGAAAATGCAGCAGAAGATACCAGTAGCAACCCGCAGAAGCAACCTACACAGTCATTCACTCCACCACCTCCATTTCCCCAGAGGCTGCAAAAGAAGAAACTAGATAAACAATTTTTTAAATTTCTTGATGTTTTTAAGAAATTACATATTAATCTTCCTTTTGCAGATGCACTGGAGCAAATGCCGAGCTATGTTAGATTCATGAAGGACATCCTATCAAAGAATAGAAAAATAGATGACTTTGAGACTGTGGCTCTAACAGAGGAGTGTAGTGCCATCCTTCTAAAGAAGCTACCTCCAAAGCTCAAAGATCCTGGGAGCTTCACCATACCATGCTCAATTGGAAATTATGATTTTGGGAAAGCACTTTGTAATCTGGGAGCTAGCATCAATCTTATGCCACTGTCCGTGTATAAAAAATTAGGACTGAGAGAAGCCAAACCAACAAATATCACACTTCAACTGGCAGATCGTTCACTCACCTATCCTAAGGGATTAATTGAAGATGTGTTGGTTAAGGTCGATAAATTCATCTTCCCGGCTGATTTCATTATTCTGGATATGGAAGAAGACAAGGAGATCCCAATCATCCTTGGAAGACCCTTCCTAGCCACTGGAAGAACAATTATTGATGTGCAAAAAGGAGAGTTGACCATAAGAGTACAAGAGGATACAGTCACTTTTAAGGTCTTCAAGGATATCAAATTACCAGCTGAAAATGAAGACTGTTTCTGCATTAATGTGGTGCATCCAAGCGTTAAGCAAATTAAAGATATGGAGACATTGGATCCTCACATCCGAAAAAGAGCATTGAAGAATAGAAAGGCAAGAGAGAAGAAGAAAAAGCAGCATCACGACGAAGCAAGCAAAGAGAAAGAAAAGGAAGAACCATCTCCTCAGTCTAAGATTAAAGTCTTTCTGGAGAGACAGAAGAAGAATGCAGCAAAAGATACTGCCCGAGGTTTAATTGCAAAAATATGGAAGCCGAAAAAGAAGAAAGCCAGCAAGATCACTCACACAAATGCTTCCACTAGCATCTTTGATCCACCATAAGAGAATATGAAACCTCGTCAAGTCGATGACGTTAAATCAAGCGCTATTTGGGAGGCAACCCAAGATAAGTATTATTATTATTAATATTATCATTTTTCTTCTTTTCTTTTTCAGCACAAAAAACAAAAACAAAAACAAAAAAAAAGGGTTCAGCGCTCCAGCGGAATAACATGGCGCGACAGCGACAGAAAAATCGAGACACCACCGCCCCCGCGGTACACGCAGCATCGCGCCAGCGCAAATTCCAGTATCTGTCCCAAAATTTGCCTTAGCGCTGGCGCGACATCAATTCATCGTCGGCGCGCCACTATGTCGCTCCAGCGGTGGAACCTCAACGCTGCAGCGAAAGACAGAAGATGAACAAGCCGTTACTCCAGTTCACCGCCCCCGTGCTACATGTCGTGGCGCGCCAGTGCCAGTACAGTTTTGAAAAATTATGATACCATCATGGCGCAGAAGCGAGACAGGGATTATAGCCGCAGCGATATTCAGAGCGGGTGCGACAAGAAATTTAGCGCCGCAGCGCTACTCAGAGCGGGCACGATACATGATTTATCGCCTCAGCGATACACAGAGCTGGAGCGATTCGTAGTGTATAGCCTCAACGATATACAACGCGGGCGCGAAGCTTAATGTACCGCTGCAGCGATATTAAGCGCTAGCGCGATACAACAGATACCGCGGCAGCGCCACTACAGATTCAAAAATAAAAAAGGGCGTGAATAGGTACACAATCCACACCAATTCCTTTACAATCTCTTCACTTACTGTATTCTTGCGATCAATCAGGTAAAGAACAGAATCATGGCACCAAAAAGGCAACGTAGCACAGCAAGCAGCAGCGGTAATGCCTACGATAGCACTCGATTCACTTCTACCAAAACACAAGCCCGGTATACAGACGCAGTCCTCAAGAAAGATTTTATTGCAGAACGAGGTTTTGATCTAGAAAATTTAAATATTCCCAGCATTGGAGACATGATCCGAGAGCGTCATTGAGAACAATTCTGTACACAGCCAGGGCACAGCATAGTCCCCATTGTACGTGAGTTTTACGCCAACGCAAGTGAGCGTGACAACTATGGGCGGGTATTTGTTCGAGGAAAGAGAGTAGCATTTGATCCCGCAACGATTAATGCTTATTTTGGGTTACCAGCAGAGATTGAGGATAATATGGCAGAACTCAGAAATAACCCAAACTACGAGGAAATCATTACTACTCTATGTACACCAGGGACGCAGTGGCATGTAATCAACGAACTACCTATGACATTCATGTCTCGCCATATGCATCTAGAAGTCAAAGCTTGGTATAGCTTCCTCGCAGCGAGACTCATGCCAATTTCACACACCAGTGACATCACCAAACTCCGTGCCATCTATCTTTTTGCCATCATAACTCATCGACCGCTTGACATTGGACGGATTATTTATGCAGAGATTTTGGCATGTTCCCGCCTTAACAGCAAGTTATTTTTCCCATCCTTAATTACAGAGCTATGCGCACGGGTCGGCGTTACTTGGGACCAGCGAGAGGAATGGAACGCCCCAGCCGCCGTGCTATCTACTCCTATCATTCGTCGGATGATTGCGGCAAACCCACCCCTTCTTGAGGCTCCCCGTCGTCCTGCTGCCGTTCGCCCGTTACCTGTCCATGAGCGCCTAGCTCAACTGGAGGCCCGCATGACTTCTATGGAGCGTACTTCCAACGCTACTTGGAGGTATTTAATCCAATGGACCCAGGCTACTGTCACATCCTTTGGACTCGATCCTTCGACTCTACCACAGCCTCCGGTGATCCCTTCACCTCCACCATCGCCAGACATTGATTTTGAGGACCTTCTCTTTGACCACAGCGATCTTGGATGATTATTTTTACAGGGAAATTTTTGGAATTTTGTTTATTCTTTCTTCACATGAGGGCCATGTTTCAGTTTAAATGTGTGGGGGGGAATATTTCTACGCTTTATGTTCGTGCTGCTTCATATGTTTTAGTTAAAACCCTATGTAAAAAAAAAAAAAAGTTATATTTTTATTTCATATGTGTTTTGTTTATTTTTATTAGGTTTTGATAAGATGATCATTAGTCTATGATAAGAAAAAGAATATATGGCTAAATTTATTTTTACAAATCCATTGGGAATGATAGATACTTGAGACAATTTAGATTACCTAAGTTTAGGAACAAATTTGACCTTACTTATAATCACCATTTTTTGAGCACCTTATAAGCATGAATAGTTATAACTATTACTTAGAGTTACTTATGCTTTAGGGAGTACACCACAGTCTCGAAGACCGATACTCTAGAACTTGTCTTTAGTTACTACTTGAGGCGAAATTCTAAGAAACACATGAATAGGGAAATGACATTAGGTCATCTTTGGACCGATTGAGCCTGTCTAGCCTACCTTTTATTGTATATTTATCCATAGTACCCTATTTTGAGCCTAATTACCCATTCTTTAGTTTAACCACATTACAAGCCCAAGACTTAAAGTTTACTTATCTAGAAATTTACCCGTAACACCATAAACTTTGCATTTGCTTAGAAATACTCTTGAAAAGAAAAGGTTGTGGTGATATGAGAAAAATAAGTTTGGGTGATATTTGTCAATCTAAGTTTGGGGGTATATAAAATTGAAGAAAAAAAAAAGAAGAGAAAATAAAATACCCCCAACTTAAGAAAAAAAAGGTTGAAAAAAAAAAAGGATGGAAACACAATAAGTTTGGGGGAAGAGATAATACAAGAAAAAGAAGATAAAGAGGTTTCTCGGTAAAATCTAAGTGTTCATGGTGTGAATTGAACTTCATATATTTATCCTTTTATCCTACCTTAACCTTAGCATTACATTACAAGCTAAGTAAAGTCCTAAATAGATCCCTAGACATGTGATTTTCTACATTAGTGGAGAGTGGTAATAAAGACAAGCTTATGGAAGTATCATTATACAAATAAAATGCCGAGACATTATCTTTTCTGTACAAACTAAAGTATAAAGTAAATCAAAGTATGATTTTTGCTATTTGCTTGCTGCTTGCACACACACACACATGGTGATTATTTATGAGGAAGAATGAGGGGCTAAATGGAGATAATTTAGAATTGTTATTAGCTGTTTATCTACCTTATAGATTTGTACTATTTCGTCAGCCTTTGAGACAATGATTTTGATAATCTTACTAGTATTAGTATATTTTGTTTTGTTAAATGAGTCAAGTATAACCCTTTATTTCTCTCTTAGTTTTATTTTATTGCTTGAGGACAAGCAAGTATTTAAATTTGGGGGAATTTGATAAGGGCAAATTTGTCATATATTTTCTAATGTTTTTATTATTGATATTTTATGATTTTATGAGAATATATGGCTATTTATGTGTTTTATTGTTATTTATAGGGACTTGAACGAAATTTAAAGAGGGACTAAAATGTAAAGTTTTCAAAGTATGTGTCCATCGCCCCAGCGCCACAATAATTGTCGCCCCAACGCTGAAATAGTGATCGAAATAAGAAAAATGACCTGCTTAAGTCGCGTCTAGCGCCCCAGTACAGAAGAGTCACCGCGCCAGCGACGCTCCATCGCCCCAGCGCTATCAACATACCGCGCCAGCGGTGAAGCTGTTTTCATGCAGCGCCCCAGCGCCAAGATCCCACCGCTCCAGCGGTAATAGCTTTTTCACGCGTCGGCCCAGCGACAGATGCATAGCGCGCTAGCGGTAGTGCGAGTCCTAGTCCGATGAGAATTGAGATTTTCAAGCTCATATCAATCCCTATAAAAAGCCACTCATTCCCAACCTTCAAGGAGGAATCCAAGACGACCTAAGAGGAATCCAAGACGACCTAAGAGCACCAAGAATACAAAGCACGAGTCTTGGAGAGCAATAGAAGCTTAATTGAAGCAACTTTAGAGAGAGATACAAGACGTTCTTCGGCATCAAGAGTTCCTAGGCAGCGCAATTAAGAGCAATTCGACATCTATATCGGTTTGCTAATAATTGTATCATGATTTATAATTATTTTTACTGCTGTTCTCTTGTAGCCATGAGCTAACTTATTTTCTAGGGTTAATACTTGAACTCAATATGCGCGCTTAAATTGCCATATCTTTTAGTATTTAATAAACTTAGTCCTTTATTATTTAAATTACTTGTGTTTAATGCTTCAATATATCTGGCCAATATATGGTGAATGAATTGGTAATATTTTGATAAACTCGGAAGAGGAATCAATATATTTAGACCTAGGTAATTTGATGCATGATTGTAGAGTAACATTTAATGTTGCATATGCAAGTTTCAACTTAGGATAGGAATATACCTAATTGGCATGTATGATCAATAAGATCTAATCTTAATGAACCTCAGTTTATTACAAGTACCATAGGAATATAGGTATTTGGTAAATTAGGGTATACTTGCATGACCTTGGAAGAGGCTTGTGAATACATTAGTGTCTTGATCAATAATAAAGACTAAGTGAGTTAAATATTAGAGGATTAATCATTAGAAACATATTGAGGGATAATATTAATCCTAGGTTTTCTCTACATTGCTATCTTCTTATTCTCTTTGCATTGTGTTTTTACTTTTATATTTTCTACATTCATTCTTAGATTTTTATTTTTCTGAATAATTATTAGAAAGACTTAATTTTAGTAATTGGTTAATAAGAAGAAATTATCCTTGTGGGTTCGACATCCAACTTATTTAGTCTCTTTATTACTTGTATACGATAGTATATACTTGCACTTAATTTATGATATAGAAATATCGCATCAAGTTTTTGGCGCCGTTGTCGGGGATAATTATCTACTTTTTCACCAATATTAATACCAATCTTTCTAGTTTTTACTTCAGAATTTTTTTTTTCTTCTTAATTTAGTTTTACTTTCTTTCTTACGAGGTACATGCGAAGATCGAAAAGTGAAGACTTGATTGCTTTTGATCCAGAGATTGAAAGAACTTTAAGAAGAATTAGAAGAGAGCAAAATCAAGTCAACACCATGGAAGACCAAGTACCAATTGCACCTGACAATGAAGTAAGACCGCTAAGGGAATATGCTGTTCCCCTAGTTAATGGAATCCATTCAAGCATTCAAAGACCCACTGTTCAAGCTAACAACTTCGAGATCAAGCCAAGCACAATTCAAATGCTCAAGGATTCGGTACAATTTGGAGGATTGCCCAATGACGATCCAAACATGCACATCATCAACTTCTTGGAGATATGTGATACTTTCAAGTATAATGGGGTATCCGATGATGCAATCCGACTAAGGTTGTTTCCCTTTTCCTTGAGAGACAAAGCAAAAAGCTGGTTGTTATCACTTCCATCTGGATCTATAGCTACATGGGATGATCTTGCACAAAAGTTCCTCGCCAAATTCTTTCCACCTGCTAAAATTGCCAAGATGAGGAACGACATCACATCATTCCTATAACTAGATGGAGAATCTCTTTATGAGGCATGAGAGAGATACAAAGATATGCAAAGAAAATGTCCTCATCATGGAGTTTCGAAGTGGTTACTTGTACAAACATTCTACAATGGATTAGCCGGTCAATTCAGAACGATAGTAGATGCTGCAGCTGGAGAAGCACTCATGAACAAATCCACTAATGAAGCTTATGATCTACTAGATGAGATGACGTCCAATGCCTATCAATGGCCCACCGAAAGGTCCACCACAAGAAAGATCGCTGGACTACACGAAGTAGACACCTTGACCACAATATCTGCTCAAGTCAACCTTTTGACCAAACAATTAAACAACTTGGGAGTTAATGCCATCAAGAGTCAACCTATCACTTGCGATTTCTGTGAAGGAAATCATGCTAATGGACAATGCATGGAGACTGCTCAATATGTAGGGGACTTCAACCGCAACAATCCTAACTCAAATTTTTATAATCCTGGATGGAGAAATCACCCCAACTTCTCATGGAGTAACAATAATCAAAGACAGCATTCTAAAGCTCCTTCTGGCTTTCAACCACAAATCCAGCAAGAGAAAAAATCAGACATTGAAGACATGCTCTTACAATTTATGAAGAAAACAGATGCACTCTTCCAAAGTCAAGCAGCTTTACTTAGAGCCTTGGAGAATCAAGTAGGACAACTTGCTACAGCAATAAACAATCGTCCTCCAGGAACTCTACCAAGCAACACCGAAGTCAATCCAAAAGGAAGCGTAGAACAGTGCCAAGCCATCTCCCTAAGAAGTGGTAAAGTCTTACATGACAACACTCCTCAACCACAACTTTCGAAGATGATAGAGAAGGAAAAAGAACCAGTGGTCCAGCAAGATGACGTGCAACCATATAGACCACCTATACCATTTCCTCAGAGATTACAGCAGCTCAGAAACCAAGAGAAGAGTGCTGAGACACTGAAAAGCATAGAATCTGGTATTCAAGTACAAGAACAGAAAAGTGAAAATGCAGCAGAAGATACCAGTAGCAACCCGCAGAAGCAACCTACACAGTCATTCACTCCACCACCTCCATTTCCCCAGAGGCTGCAAAAGAAGAAACTAGATAAACAATTTTTTAAATTTCTTGATGTTTTTAAGAAATTACATATTAATCTTCCTTTTGCAGATGCACTGGAGCAAATGCCGAGCTATGTTAGATTCATGAAGGACATCCTATCAAAGAATAGAAAAATAGATGACTTTGAGACTGTGGCTCTAACAGAGGAGTGTAGTGCCATCCTTCTAAAGAAGCTACCTCCAAAGCTCAAAGATCCTGGGAGCTTCACCATACCATGCTCAATTGGAAATTATGATTTTGGGAAAGCACTTTGTAATCTGGGAGCTAGCATCAATCTTATGCCACTGTCCGTGTATAAAAAATTAGGACTGAGAGAAGCCAAACCAACAAATATCACACTTCAACTGGCAGATCGTTCACTCACCTATCCTAAGGGATTAATTGAAGATGTGTTGGTTAAGGTCGATAAATTCATCTTCCCGGCTGATTTCATTATTCTGGATATGGAAGAAGACAAGGAGATCCCAATCATCCTTGGAAGACCCTTCCTAGCCACTGGAAGAACAATTATTGATGTGCAAAAAGGAGAGTTGACCATAAGAGTACAAGAGGATACAGTCACTTTTAAGGTCTTCAAGGAGATCAAATTACCAGCTGAAAATGAAGACTGTTTCTGCATTAATGTGGTGCATCCAAGCGTTAAGCAAATTAAAGATATGGAGACATTGGATCCTCACATCCGAAAAAGAGCATTGAAGAATAGAAAGGCAAGAGAGAAGAAGAAAAAGCAGCATCACGACGAAGCAAGCAAAGAGAAAGAAAAGGAAGAACCATCTCCTCAGTCTAAGATTAAAGTCTTTCTGGAGAGACAGAAGAAGAATGCAGCAAAAGATACTGCCCGAGGTTTAATTGCAAAAATATGGAAGCCGAAAAAGAAGAAAGCCAGCAAGATCACTCACACAAATGCTTCCACTAGCATCTTTGATCCACCATAAGAGAATATGAAACCTCGTCAAGTCGATGACGTTAAATCAAGCGCTATTTGGGAGGCAACCCAAGATAAGTATTATTATTATTAATATTATCATTTTTCTTCTTTTCTTTTTCAGCACAAAAAACAAAAACAAAAACAAAAAAAAAGGGTTCAGCGCTCCAGCGGAATAACATGGCGCGACAGCGACAGAAAAATCGAGACACCACCGCCCCCGCGGTACACGCAGCATCGCGCCAGCGCAAATTCCAGTATCTGTCCCAAAATTTGCCTTAGCGCTGGCGCGACATCAATTCATCGTCGGCGCGCCACTATGTCGCTCCAGCGGTGGAACCTCAACGCTGCAGCGAAAGACAGAAGATGAACAAGCCGTTACTCCAGTTCACCGCCCCCGTGCTACATGTCGTGGCGCGCCAGTGCCAGTACAGTTTTGAAAAATTATGATACCATCATGGCGCAGAAGCGAGACAGGGATTATAGCCGCAGCGATATTCAGAGCGGGTGCGACAAGAAATTTAGCGCCGCAGCGCTACTCAGAGCGGGCACGATACATGATTTATCGCCTCAGCGATACACAGAGCTGGAGCGATTCGTAGTGTATAGCCTCAACGATATACAACGCGGGCGCGAAGCTTAATGTACCGCTGCAGCGATATTAAGCGCTAGCGCGATACAACAGATACCGCGGCAGCGCCACTACAGATTCAAAAATAAAAAAGGGCGTGAATAGGTACACAATCCACACCAATTCCTTTACAATCTCTTCACTTACTGTATTCTTGCGATCAATCAGGTAAAGAACAGAATCATGGCACCAAAAAGGCAACGTAGCACAGCAAGCAGCAGCGGTAATGCCTACGATAGCACTCGATTCACTTCTACCAAAACACAAGCCCGGTATACAGACGCAGTCCTCAAGAAAGATTTTATTGCAGAACGAGGTTTTGATCTAGAAAATTTAAATATTCCCAGCATTGGAGACATGATCCGAGAGCGTCATTGAGAACAATTCTGTACACAGCCAGGGCACAGCATAGTCCCCATTGTACGTGAGTTTTACGCCAACGCAAGTGAGCGTGACAACTATGGGCGGGTATTTGTTCGAGGAAAGAGAGTAGCATTTGATCCCGCAACGATTAATGCTTATTTTGGGTTACCAGCAGAGATTGAGGATAATATGGCAGAACTCAGAAATAACCCAAACTACGAGGAAATCATTACTACTCTATGTACACCAGGGACGCAGTGGCATGTAATCAACGAACTACCTATGACATTCATGTCTCGCCATATGCATCTAGAAGTCAAAGCTTGGTATAGCTTCCTCGCAGCGAGACTCATGCCAATTTCACACACCAGTGACATCACCAAACTCCGTGCCATCTATCTTTTTGCCATCATAACTCATCGACCGCTTGACATTGGACGGATTATTTATGCAGAGATTTTGGCATGTTCCCGCCTTAACAGCAAGTTATTTTTCCCATCCTTAATTACAGAGCTATGCGCACGGGTCGGCGTTACTTGGGACCAGCGAGAGGAATGGAACGCCCCAGCCGCCGTGCTATCTACTCCTATCATTCGTCGGATGATTGCGGCAAACCCACCTCTTCTTGAGGCTCCCCGTCGTCCTGCTGCCGTTCGCCCGTTACCTGTCCATGAGCGCCTAGCTCAACTGGAGGCCCGCATGACTTCTATGGAGCGTACTTCCAACGCTACTTGGAGGTATTTAATCCAATGGACCCAGGCTACTGTCACATCCTTTGGACTCGATCCTTCGACTCTACCACAGCCTCCGGTGATCCCTTCACCTCCACCATCGCCAGACATTGATTTTGAGGACCTTCTCTTTGACCACAGCGATCTTGGATGATTATTTTTACAGGGAAATTTTTGGAATTTTGTTTATTCTTTCTTCACATGGGGGCCATGTTTCAGTTTAAATGTGTGGGGGGGAATATTTCTACGCTTTATGTTCGTGCTGCTTCATATGTTTTAGTTAAAACCCTATGTAAAAAAAAAAAAAAGTTATATTTTTATTTCATATGTGTTTTGTTTATTTTTATTAGGTTTTGATAAGATGATCATTAGTCTATGATAAGAAAAAGAATATATGGCTAAATTTATTTTTACAAATTCATTGGGAATGATAGATACTTGAGACAATTTAGATTACCTAAGTTTAGGAACAAATTTGACCTTACTTATAATCACCATTTTTTGAGCACCTTATAAGCATGAATAGTTATAACTATTACTTAGAGTTACTTATGCTTTAGGGAGTACACCACAGTCTCGAAGACCGATACTCTAGAACTTGTCTTTAGTTACTACTTGAGGCGAAATTCTAAGAAACACATGAATAGGGAAATGACATTAGGTCATCTTTGGACCGATTGAGCCTGTCTAGCCTACCTTTTATTGTATATTTATCCATAGTACCCTATTTTGAGCCTAATTACCCATTCTTTAGTTTAACCACATTACAAGCCCAAGACTTAAAGTTTACTTATCTAGAAATTTACCCGTAACACCATAAACTTTGCATTTGCTTAGAAATACTCTTGAAAAGAAAAGGTTGTGGTGATATGAGAAAAATAAGTTTGGGTGATATTTGTCAATCTAAGTTTGGGGGTATATAAAATTGAAGAAAAAAAAAAGAAGAGAAAATAAAATACCCCCAACTTAAGAAAAAAAAGGTTGAAAAAAAAAAGGATGGAAACACAATAAGTTTGGGGGAAGAGATAATACAAGAAAAAGAAGATAAAGAGGTTTCTCGGTAAAATCTAAGTGTTCATGGTGTGAATTGAACTTCATATATTTATCCTTTTATCCCACCTTAACCTTAGCATTACATTACAAGCTAAGTAAAGTCCTAAATAGATCCCTAGACATGTGATTTTCTACATTAGTGGAGAGTGGTAATAAAGACAAGCTTATGGAAGTATCATTATACAAATAAAATGCCGAGACATTATCTTTTCTGTACAAACTAAAGTATAAAGTAAATCAAAGTATGATTTTTGCTATTTGCTTGCTGCTTGCACACACACACACATGGTGATTATTTATGAGGAAGAATGAGGGGCTAAATGGAGATAATTTAGAATTGTTATTAGCTGTTTATCTACCTTATAGATTTGTACTATTTCGTCAGCCTTTGAGACAATGATTTTGATAATCTTACTAGTATTAGTATATTTTGTTTTGTTAAATGAGTCAAGTATAACCCTTTATTTCTCTCTTAGTTTTATTTTATTGCTTGAGGACAAGCAAGTATTTAAATTTGGGGGAATTTGATAAGGGCAAATTTGTCATATATTTTCTAATGTTTTTATTATTGATATTTTATGATTTTATGAGAATATATGGCTATTTATGTGTTTTATTGTTATTTATAGGGACTTGAACGAAATTTAAAGAGGGACTAAAATGTAAAGTTTTCAAAGTATGTGTCCATCGCCCCAGCGCCACAATAATTGTCGCCCCAACGCTGAAATAGTGATCGAAATAAGAAAAATGACCTGCTTAAGTCGCGTCTAGCGCCCCAGTACAGAAGAGTCACCGCGCCAGCGACGCTCCATCGCCCCAGCGCTATCAACATACCGCGCCAGCGGTGAAGCTGTTTTCATGCAGCGCCCCAGCGCCAAGATCCCACCGCTCCAGCGGTAATAGCTTTTTCACGCGTCGGCCCAGCGACAGATGCATAGCGCGCTAGCGGTAGTGCGAGTCCTAGTCCGATGAGAATTGAGATTTTCAAGCTCATATCAATCCCTATAAAAAGCCACTCATTCCCAACCTTCAAGGAGGAATCCAAGACGACCTAAGAGGAATCCAAGACGACCTAAGAGCACCAAGAATACAAAGCACGAGTCTTGGAGAGCAATAGAAGCTTAATTGAAGCAACTTTAGAGAGAGATACAAGACGTTCTTCGGCATCAAGAGTTCCTAGGCAGCGCAATTAAGAGCAATTCGACATCTATATCGGTTTGCTAATAATTGTATCATGATTTATAATTATTTTTACTGCTGTTCTCTTGTAGCCATGAGCTAACTTATTTTCTAGGGTTAATACTTGAACTCAATATGCGCGTTTAAATTGCCATATCTTTTAGTATTTAATAAACTTAGTCCTTTATTATTTAAATTACTTGTGTTTAATGCTTCAATATATCTGGCCAATATATGGTGAATGAATTGGTAATATTTTGATAAACTCGGAAGAGGAATCAATATATTTAGACCTAGGTAATTTGATGCATGATTGTAGAGTAACATTTAATGTTGCATATGCAAGTTTCAACTTAGGATAGGAATATACCTAATTGGCATGTATGATCAATAAGATCTAATCTTAATGAACCTCAGTTTATTACAAGTACCATAGGAATATAGGTATTTGGTAAATTAGGGTATACTTGCATGACCTTGGAAGAGGCTTGTGAATACATTAGTGTCTTGATCAATAATAAAGACTAAGTGAGTTAAATATTAGAGGATTAATCATTAGAAACATATTGAGGGATAAGAATAATTAGAAAAATATCAATTAATGAGGGACAAATTTAGAAGGACAGTAAAGCCTAAAGATAGATTTATGTGTGCTAATTTGATCACGTATGCATTCAATGTTGCAAATGAAGCATACATTAAGGAACCAAAGTCATAGGCAGAAGTAATCAAATGTAGTGATAACAAAGCTGAAGGTAGGCAATGGAGGAAGAAATCAAATCTCTTAAGAAGAACAAAACTCAAGAACTGGTTCCTAAGCCTCCAAGGAAGTAAACTATCCGATACAAGTGGATCTTTAAAGTAAAGAAAGGAATCGAAGGAGTCGAGTTAGCAAAATACAAGGCGAAGTTGGTAACAAATAGGTTTTCTCAAAGAAAAGGAGAAGACTTCAATGAGATCTTCTTTTTAATAGTGAAACATTATTCCATAAGGGTCTTGTTCACTTTGTGTGTAAAATTTAGGGTTATATCTGAAGCAAATGGATGTAAAGATTGCCTTTTGACATGAATATATAAAAAAGAAGATCTATATGACTTAGCCTTCAGGTTTTGAGGTTTTTGAGAAGGAAGATCATGTATTTTCGCTGAAGAAGTCTTTTATGGACTTATGTCATCACTGAGATAGTGGTACAAGAGATTCAATGACTTCATGATGCGGAACAGCTTCACAAGAAGTTTTTATGACAATTGTGTTTATTTTAGGGAAGTATAGAGAAAGAAGCTCATTTATCTATTGTTGTATGTTGATGACATGCTAATTATATGTCATGACATAGAAGAAATCAACAAGTTGAAATATACTTTGAATGGAGAGTTCAAAATAAAGGATCTTGGAATTGCAAAAAAGATTCTTGGAATTAGAATTGAAAGAGAGGGAGTGGATGTGCCATTTATGTCGCAAGAGAAATAAAGGTACTGGATAGATTTGGGATGCTAAATACAAAATTTGTAAGTACTTCTCTAATCATGCATTTTAAACTCTCAACTATATAATGTCCTTCTATTGAGGAAGATAAATGAAAAAAGATAAAGACTATGTATGCTAGTATTGTGGGAAGTATCATATATGCAATTATTTGTTCTAAACTTAACATTGCTTATGTTGTGAGTCTGGTAAGCTAGTATATGACTAAGCTTGAAAGTGAACACTAGAACACTGTAAAATAGATCCTAAGATACTTGAAGAATACTTCCTATCATGCTTTAGTATTTAAGAAGAGTGGTTTGGAAGCTAAGTGGATAAAGAGATCTGTAGATACCGATTATACTGGTGATCTAGACAAGAAGAGGTCTTTAATAGGATACTTGTTTATAGTAAAGGGGTGTTGTTTAAGCTGAAAGGTCATATTGCTACCAATTGAGCATTGTCCACTATATAAGCTGAGTATGTGGCGGTTGCGAAAGTTGTGAAGGAATTAATTTAGATGAAGTGTCTGATTAGGAAGCTAGCTAGTTCTGATAACCTATAATCAAACAAATTTAAAGCTCGTTGGCTCAAGAAACTATTTTTTTTATTAACAGTTTTTTGCGTTGTCTGTGAGAATCAGAATAAAAAACTTTGTTATAGACCTACCGGTATACCATAAATGACATCTACTAGCTGAAATCACTTGGCGGAACAATAAACACTAAATCTGGGTGGGAATTAAGGTTGTTGAACTCATCTACCAAGCCCAACAAATCCAGATTCAAAACCATCTAGATCGGGGGGAGAGACCAAAAACCCCATATGACCCTACTGAAGTAGTAATGCACAGCTAAGTGCCTTATGAATGAAAGATGTAGTGAGTCGAAGACTCCAACTAGATAATGAGGAAAGAGCGGCATTCCAAAAAACCCAATAGCGAGCCACCACTAAAAGATAAAGTTTGTAGTCTAGAGGAGAGGTTGAAAAGCCTCTTAGAAAAAAAGGAAAAGAAACAACAACCTCCTCTAAAGAAAATTGAGAAGGAAAGAATGTCTTCATTAACTAATGAGCATAAGGATATGGAACTTTTCAGCGAGTTCAGGCTACTAAGCTTCCTGGTTTATAGGGAAGTCATTGACCTCAAACCACTATATAAATCAAATAACTAATCTGCTTTCCATAGTGGGGCTTAAACAAGACTAGATGTGTAGGCTTTTCTATATGAATCTAGAGGGTCTAACTCTTCTCTAGTACAAAGGGCTAAAGTAACAGAGTATTTCTTCTTACCATAAGCTTATATAGAAGTTTACTCAGCACTTTTGGGGTTCATATAAAGTAGAAAAAGACCCTAGGGAGCTTAAATAGTTTAGGCAGGAAGGAATGATAGACTTAAAGATTATGTTTGAAGGTTCCATAAGGAGGTGATCTCATTGAGAGCGTTTAACCAGCCTATAAATTTAAAAGCACTCAGGTCAGGGCTAAAGCTGAACTAGTTTTGGTTTTATCTATTAGAAAGTAATGTCCTAAGTTATGCAACAACATACAATAAGTCATCGAAGTATATAGCTATAGAAAAAGAGGAGGAAGCAAAGAGATCTTCCACAGAGGTTGCTCAGGTTAAGTACGCCCGAGAAAGAATGAGAAGTACAGGGGAGAAGAGAGATGTCACTACCTTCTCTAAAGCGCCAAATGGTAGATAATGATTAACGGGCTCAAAAAAGGGCGATATACCTGAATAAATGCAATATACCTTTAGCCTGGAGGAACGATAGGCCGAATAGATACTAGCCTAATAATAATCATTTCGAGTGCCCAAAATTCTAGAAATCCCAAAGAGCACCCAGTGGAAGAAAGAATGGTGGCTTAAGTTAGAAACTTTATCCCTTTGGCCGTCCCACTACAAGATGTATACCAAGCCATCAAGAATAGAGACTTACATAATAAAATCTCTAACAAAGGCAAAGGGATGGAGCAATAGATAAATCTTAAAAGTTGGTGTAAGTTCCACCAAAGTTCAGGGCATACCACAGAAGAGTACATGGAGTTAAAAAAGCAAATAGACACTCTAATGAGAAATGGCTACTGGAGGAGTTCCGAATAGATAAACAACGCAATCCGTCGTTTGATTACCTTAGTGGGTCAAACCCTAATGCAACGATGATTATATCTAGAGAACCAATACTGACCAGTGATTCCAATCGGTAGAGAAAATATTATTCACGGTACTCCATGATAGGGTATCAAGTTATATACAATATTCCCTTAACCAAGAATCCAAGATTTCAACAGGAAGTTCCAATTATGTTCACATAGGAAAATTCTAAAAGGGTGAGCTACCTCTATAATGATGCATGTTTACGCTCAAAATATAACGCGGCTATCGCAGTATAGATTGAGGTGTCGATCCCACGAGGAAGCTCTTGGAAAAATAGGTTAGTGAAGTAAAATATTAAAGCAGTAGCAAAGGGTTAATTGATTTAAACGGATGAGATAGAATTGTCTATGAATTGAGGAAAATGTCTTATGATGATTTAAGTAAGGCTTTGAGAATCACAATTATGCTTTATAAATCTACTCTATACTTTGATTCGATATTTATAACTCAACTGAAAGTTTCACATCCCAAACAATCAATCGGAAGGTATGTAATATATAGCACATTTGATAACACATGTATTTGATTTAGTTAAACTCTTTGCAAACATTAACACACATCATGTTATTTATACAAGTTATCTAGGATCGACAATATATCATTTTGACAATATTGCAGTAAAAGATTAACTTGAATATTAAACATTTATTGCCCTTACATGTTATCCAAGATCGACAATATATCAAATTGACAATACTGCAGTAAAAGATTAACATATAAAACAATGTAACCAGTAACAATTATAAATCAACATGAATCACATAAGAAAAGCATGACTGAACATATATGAGATATGAGAATTATAATCTCTGGATTATAGAAAATAAAATAGATAAGAGTTTAATCAAAACCAAACTTACAACATTTATAGCTCTTGACACCGAATCAAAGCATGAAAGTAGATTTACTACACATAAAAGTTCATCTCTTAGCCTTGCTAGGAACTCTAGCCTAAATTACAATACATGTTAATGAGAATAAAAGAAGAGAGAAAAATTTTCTATTAAAAACGTCCTAAGGGTCTCCTTATATAGGCAATGAATGGACATATGTCATGGATGACATCAATCTTCAATAATTTTAAGCCAATAACTCGTGTATCCACTTGCAGCACATTTTTGATAATGTAAATGATCAATTCAGCTTCTGCAGCCGACATAAAAGTTGTATAATTTTGACTCTTCTTTCCATAGGCACTGATTTCATGCAAATTGGATGAGTATCCAATGAGATATGAGCAAAATTCCAAAGATACATCAGAATTCGGCCAACAACCATTTTACCCACTTGCAATGCGATTTGGTCCATGATAACGGCTGATTTGGACTTTACCATAAACATACGAGTTGTTGATAGTAAAGTCAGCAATTCACAGCTTCAATAATTATACCAATTGAGTACATATTTTGTGAGATACGGTCCAAATACGTGAATTGGGTCAAGCTGGGTAAGAGTTGTAGTCCGATTCTGTTGTATCTCAATTTTTGGCCCATAACATGTTGGATTTGGCTTTTCCACTATTCTTCAAATTTGTGTAAGATTGAGTCATGTTGCACCAGGTTCAAGAATTTCTTCATTTCGATTTCTACATTGAGAGTTATGTCCAGTTTACCTAAACCTGTCCAAATAACATTCATTAATCACAATTTAAGGAGAACACTTTATTTCAAGCTAAAAATACAGAAAACACTAAAATTAGTGACATTAAATGGTGATTGAATCTCTTAACAACATGCATTTTCATGTGTTCATCAATGCACTAGTAGTAGTGGTGCATGTTGTTGGAATAGAAGTGAATAAAATGTTTATTAACCCGGACAGTTCGGTCAACATCATTTTTAAAGACACCCTAGACGAACTAAATAAAAAATCTGCATACGCAGAAAACCCAAACCTTTTACAAAGGTTCGGAGAAGGTTGAGTGATGTCGATCAAGATAGTGGCTTTTTTATTAATCTTGAGACAGAGCCCATACGAGAAGATAGTTATGACTAAGTTCGTAGTGGTCGACCAACCATTCCTTTATAAAATTCTTATTGGGCGACCATTCATAGGGAATACTAATGCAACTCTATCTATATAATATTTAAAGCTTAAGTTCCCTACTGGAGAATGGATATGCATAATAGCAGGAGATCAAAAGATGGTAAGGAGTTGTTTCACTATATCAGCAAAGAAGGCTTTTTGCATCTTTATTGTTGATTCGCATAAGGAATATAGGGGGTTGCCTGAACTGGTGGAAGAGTTTAGTTCTGTCTAGGTCAAACATGCCGAGCCAGAGAAAGTAGTCAAGATTAGGGCCCAATAGTAGAGCCCAAAGTTAAAAAAGGGTTGACTGTACTGGTACAAGAGTTCTCAGATATCTTTACTTGGTCCTATGAGGATATGCTGGGAATAACTCATGCCCTAGCTTTCCACAAGTTGGTTATAAATCTGACCCACAGGCCAATTAAGCAGAAAATGAGGATATTTAATCAATAGATAAATAAGGTAGTAGCAGTAGAAGTCGAAAAGTTATTGGCCACAGACTTTATTAGGAAGTCAACTGCCCAGATTAGTTGGCCAACATTGTAATGGTAAAGAAAGCCAATGAAAAATGAAGGATATGTGTTAACTTTACCAATCTAAACTAGGCATGCCTAAAGGACAATTTTTTACTCCCCAAGATTGATCAACTGATTGATTCCACTGCTAGGCACGAGCTGTTTAACTTTATAGATGATTTCTCAGGCTATAACTACATTATGATGTTTTCTCTAAACCAGGAGAAAGACATCCTTAATAACCCATCAGATGATATATTGTTACAAGGTAATGTCGTTTGATCTAAAAAATACAGGCACAACCTACCAGAGGTTGGTAAATAACTATTTAAACCATTGATCTGCAAAAACATAGAAGTATATGTAGACGATATAATAGTGAAATCCAAGGAAGCAGTGGACCATGAGAAGGATTTAAGGGAAGTCTGAGAAATTCTGAGGAAGAATGATATGAAGCTAAAACCAGAAAAGTGTGTATTCGAGTCAAAGTTTGGGAAATATCTGGGCTTTATGGTCAGCAAGAGGGGAATAGAGGTCAACCCAAATAATGTTCAGGCTATTTTTGAGATGAAGTCTCTTAAAACTGTCAAAGAAATTCAGCAGCTTATAAAATGGTTCGTGGCTTTAAACAAGTTTATCTTCCGAGCCACTGACAAATATTTTGAATTCTTCCAGGAAATAGAAAGAAAGTAAAAGAATCAGTAGATCCCAAAATATGATGAGGCTTTCTAGTAGCTAAAGGCATATGTCTCTTAGCCTGTTCATTTTGCCGTTTCTACCAAAAGGGATGAGCTAATGCTTTATTTGGGTGTTTCGGATTGGGTAATAAGCTTAGTACTAGTGAAAGAAGAAGAGAGAGTTCAACGATCAATTTATTATGATAATAAAGCTTTTGCCGCTCTAAAAAATAGGTATCATCCTTTTTAAGAAGTTAGTACTAGCCCTAATAGTGTCAGAAAGGAAATTGTGGCCTTACTTCCAAGCCCCACATGATTATAGTTTTAAATAATCAATCATTAAGATAAAATTTACACAAGCCAAATTTATTAGGTCATTTAGTTAGTGGAATTGAGCGAGTTTGACATAAAATACAAGCCTTAAACGGTTATCAAAGGGCAAGCCATAGCTGATTTCATGGCTGAATACAAGTATGAGGGTGTAGAAGTAGAGGAGTCAGGACATAAGACCACTAAGAAAAATTTAGCATGGGTGCTTTATATAGATGAAGCATCTAACCTTCAAGGATGTGGAGTAAGAATCGTCCTTATCAACCCAGAAAAAGACAAGATAAGTTATGTCATACAGTTTGGATTCAAAGCCTCCAATAACAAAGTAGAGTACTAGGCTCTTTTGGCCAGACTGAGATTGGCTCAAGTGTTGGCAGCCAATAATGTATTGGTAAGAAGCGATTCTAAATTAGTAGTAAACTAGGTGAACAGAAAATTTGAGGCTTGAGAAGAGAAGATGATAGCTTACTTGAAGAAAGTCAGGAACTAGATGGGTTAGTTCAATGAAGTAAAAATAAAGTTGATCCCGAGGTGCGAAAATCACTGAGTAGATGTTATAGCTTAGATAGCCTCTAACAAAAAACCTAGGTTACCACAAATAGTTTCTATCAAATTTATTTCGAAACTGAGTATATAAGAGGAGTAGCAAGTCATGCAAGTCGATCCACGACCTGGTTGGATAGATCCAATCAGAGATTACATCTGAAATGAAACTTTCCCAACAAATAAGAAAGAAACTCGAAACTAATATTAATGTATTGTGCATATGGTGTAAATGTGTACATTGTAGTTTTTAATTTTATTTATTTGTATATCTCATATATAAATTAATGCATCAGTAAGGAAACCTAATTTTTCATTGCAATATACACATATTGAATTTAAGTTTCATTATATTAATGAGATTAAAAATTACACTTGCAGACAATTCGAGGTAATTTAAGTTTTTGAAGTGATCCAATGATCAATTTTAGTCTATAACATCCAGTAAGATTGTAGAGCTAGAATAATAGTATTTATTTCAGATGAAATTATTCTGAAGCAACTCTTTGCTTCATATTTTCTCTCAATTAAGTGTTGAAGAAAGAAAATTATTTTCTTCATTTTCTTTTTAGTAGCCTAATTTAACCTCAAAAAGAATTAAACTAACTTTTGTTAACTCTTTAACTTAGTCATTTTTCTAATTCTTTTGACTAACTCTTTAGTCTTATTTTATTCGGCCAATTTAAACTCTTTTCATAACACTTGTCTCATCTTAATAACAAAATTAGCTTGTTATTTATACTTTTAAATTCAGTCAAATGTTAACAAAGCACAAGCCATTTTAATGGCAAATGATTTATTATATTCATATGTCATGAAACAAGGACAAATGTCCTTTATTCACCAACCATAACCTTTAAATTTGGTGACTAACACACTTAGCCGAATGCTATATACTCCACCCATTTATGTTACCACGTAACAAGGACACATGTCCTTAATTATCAATTGGCAACTTATTTGCCATTGGTTCACAAGATGGAAGAATGGCAGCACAAAAGGCCAATTAACATTTTTTTAATTTTTAAAAGACAAATTTCCATTAACAAATAAATTGACCATATGCACTTGCCATTTGTCAACTATATGTCATTTAATGTTAATTAACAATAATTGTTAAGTAATGTCCCTAAGCTTAACATCTAAGCTCTATCAACTTCTTGAGACTCTGAAAGAAATTCAGCTTTTTAACATCTTCCCAGATCAAGCGGTTCAACCCAATACGCTACTCCAGTGCTCAACGAGTTCACTTCATATTATGAGATTCCTTAAGTTAATACTCATTTGTCTTACAAAACTCTTTCATAAGTCCATAAACAATGCCCCTTACACACACATTACAAAAATTATAGAACGGTGCGTTGAACCATACAAGTTGAGGTTAATACATATTTGTAGAATCCCTCTGTCATACATATATATATATATATATATCTTAGAAGATCGGAGACATAGATTATCACCGTCAAGTATTTATATGCTCAACCGTAAACTTATCTCCAGATTCATATTTCCATAAATAATATCCAAAAATACTTTTATAATATTGTTTATCCCACAAGAAACACTTTCTTAGGTTTTCTGCTTTTGACTAAAAGACTTCTTGAAATACAATCTTGGAGCATCAAGATATATTATTCACCCATATAAGCAAACAAATCACATATCTATATACACGGGACTCCATAAGCATTAGACCATACTCAGCGACACCCAATGGTTAGACCATAAAAGATTTCTGACATATGTGAAACCTAAGTATGGTAGAATACTCACAAGCCTACCGTGGTGCTTAGGTCAAAGGACCACAAATACTACTCAACTCGAGAAGACCTTCCATTGATGAATTTATGAGATATTTATTGGAGGTCCTTATTGAATCTATTCAGTACCTAGTTCTTACTAAATACCGATATACTTATACGAGCTTCTATTAAGTTCATGGTTTACTAAGACTAACCATCTAGACCATCCAGATATAGACATACACTGATCTATGTATTATTAAGTTTTCACTAACAGACCCGTATTAATGAAGATAGATCAGGAACATTAAGTTTGAGAACATATTTGCACAATAACATTTCCTAACACTATTTATAGCTCTTTAATATTTTGTCATTTCTAATATATCCTAAAGTCTTTGTCCCATTTCAGATAAGGCTTTAACTCTTTAGATTTCACTAACTCTTATAACATGCTAACTTTTAGCAGTGCTAACCTTTAGTAATTATAACTTACAATGTAACTAACACTTAGTGCTAGTCTAAACTCCTTTAGACTAGATTTGAACTTCTTTAGATCATACAAAGTCTGAAATGTTATAAGCATCTTACCATATATATTATTTAATATTAAAATATTTTTTCATAGATGGAGTATTATATAGGTGTGGCTTACTCTACCCTTATATGAGATGTTTAGGACGACAGGAGACAGAAAGGATTCTTAGGGAATTCCATGGAGGAATCTGTGGTAATTACTCCGGGATGGAGGGGCTGACCCAGAAGGTATTTAGAATTGGCTACTATTGGCTGAATACTCTTTAAGGTGCCAAAGGGTTGGTCAAACATTGAGACGCTGATAAGGGCATATTTGTCATATATTTTTTCATATTTTTTGTTTGATATTTTATTATTTTATGAGAATAAATAGCTATTTATGTGCATTATTGTTTATTTATGCGGACTTAAAAGAAATTTAAAGAAATCAATGACTAAAATGCAAAATAAGAACTTGTTGAAGTCACGCATTTTTGGCCCACCGCTAGCTAGCCACCGCCCTAGTGGTGGCCTAGCGCCCCAATACTATGTCCTCACCGCTTCAATGATATATCCTTTTGAACACAGCGCCCCAACGACAGCAAGATAGCGCTTTAGCAACAATGCGATTCATGACCTAACATAATTAGAGATTTTAAGCTCAAATCAATCCTTATAAAAGATCACTTGTCCCCAGCCTTTAGAGATCATCCAAGAGCATACAAGAACGCACAATACAAGTCTTAAAGAGCAATTAAAACATAATTAATGCATCTATAGAGAGAAATTCAATGTGTTCTTCGGCATCAAGAGTTTCTTAGGACAATCAAGATTAATTTAACGTCTATATCTATTTGTTATTAATTGTATCATGATTTTTTATTATTTTTGCTACTGTTCTCTTGTAGCCATGAACTAAATTTATTTTTTAAGGTTAATACTTGAACTTAATATGTGTGGTTAATTGTCATATCTTATTAATATTTAATAAACTTAGTTCTTTGTTATTTAAATTACTTGTTCTTAAAGCTTCAATATATCTGACCAATATATGATGAATGAATTGGTAATATTTTGATAAACTTGAAAGAGAAATTATTATATTTAAACCTATGTAATTTGATGCATAATTATAGAGTAACATTTAATGTTGCATATGCAAGTTTCAAATTAGGATAAGAATATACCTAATTGACATGCATGATCAATAAGACTTAATCTTAATAAATCTTAGTTAATTACAAGTACTATAGAAATATAGGTATTTGGTAAATTAATGTATACTTGCATGACCTTGGGAGAGGCTTGTGAATACATTAGTGTCTTGATCAATAACAAGAATTAAGAGAATTACATATTATAGGATTAATTATTAGAAAATATATTGAGGGATTGTATTAACCCTAGGTTTTCTCTACATTGTTATCTTATGAATCTCTTTATATTGTGCCATTGCTTTTATACTTTCTAAATTCATTCTTAGATTTTTATTTTTTTGAATAGTTACTAGAAAGACATAATTTTAGCACTTGATTAAAAAAAAGATACTATCTCTGTGGGTTCGACATTCTACTCTTTTGTCCTTGTATTACTTGCATACGATAGTGTATACTTGCACTCAATTATAAGATATAGAATTATCGCATCACACGCATGCCAGAGGTTCGCAGATAAGATACATGCATCAGCTAAAAAGTTAACTACAATGGCCATTTGCCTAATGGGGTTTAGATCTGATAGACTCTTTACCTCAAGGAAGGGGATCTTACAAATATGTAGTTATAGCAGTGGGTTTCGTAGTAGTGGATTACTTTACCAAATTGATTGAAGCTGAACTACTTTCTAAGATAACTGAGAAAAATGTACGAAATTTCGTTTAAAGGAATGTAATGTGTTGGTATAGAATTCCCCACACAATCATTACTGACCATGAAAAGCAATTGATAACAATAGCTTCAAAGATTGCTACCAGCAGTTAGGATTCCAGCTATTATTTGCATCACCAGCTCACCCAAAAACCAACGATCAAGTAGAGTCTTTCAACAAGAGCATCAAAAACCTGTTAAAGAAGAAAGTTGATTGATAGAAAATGAGGATAGGTAAAGGAGCTGCCCAAAGTACTTTAAGCTCTAAGAACCACGAGCAAGATCGCAACCATTAAAACCCCATTCTTATTAGCATTTGGTTATGAGGCAGTCATCCTTACTGAAATCGGGATGCCTATACATTGGGTGATGCACTTTTTAGAGGCCACTAACAATGATCTGATCATAGGATACTTAGATTATATTGAGCAGTTGAGAAAGAAGCCCTAAATCTCAATAGTTGTATATTAGCAGAAAGTGACCTAGTATTGAGGAGAGTTATATTGAACACAAGGAACCCAATAGACAGAGTTCTTGGACCAACTTGGAAAGGCCCTTACAAGGTTATTAGGAGAGTGAAGGGAGGTTATGAGCTTGAAGGATTAGATGGACGAGCAGTAAGGAAGCCTTAGAGTGCCAAACTTCTAAAAAAGTATTATCCTTAAGATTTGTGTATCATTTTCTTACAAGAAATAACTTTTCATATATTTACTGTATGTGAGCAGAATACTGCTAATAAAGATTATTATTTTCTTGCATTTTCTCTTAAATAAATGGTTGCTAACAATTCGATCTAAATGATTGCCCATTCTTACATAAAAATGAAAATCTTGAAGATGGTCAATGCCTTTAAAGATAGTCCCTGTAGAGGTGCAACACTCAAGAGGTTACCATTATTGGTTGGTAGGGCAAAGCTTTTAAAGGTAGTTTTTACAGAAGTACGGCACTCAAAAGGTTACCTAAGAAAAATGTTAACGCTCTTATAGGTAGTTGGATCATCGGGAATTACTAAAGAGAAGGGTAAAGACCCTAAAACTAGGAGGCATAGGGGCGTTCCACCTGAAAAGTCTGTTAATCCAAACCATGAACTAAGGGACATAGTTCTGAAACTCAGTGATTCTATGAGTAAGGCAAATAATCGCCTTAGGGTGTTGAAAGAGCAAGTCGAGAAGCTCGAGGTGGGCCTCGACACTTAAGAGGATGAGTTGTGCTCCCTCATCAACAACTTCATCGATGAGAATGCTGACAAGTAGCGGGATTAGATCGAGACTTTTCAAGAGAAGGTCTACAACACCATGGACAAAGTTCAAGCCCAAGTAGAAGAGTTGCGAAAAGGGTTTAGAGCTGTCAAGGAGAACGTGGTGTTGTGCAAGTGAACGGTCGCTAATGGGGGCAGCTACTCACGATATGGTAGCTGCACCAAGGGTTGTAGCCCCTAAAAAAAAAGAGTTTAGTAGTAAACGGGATGCCAAAGACCTTGATAACTTCTTTTGGCAAATAGAGAGGTACTTTAACGTTATGAGCATGCAAGACGAGCATAAGGTAAGTACCGTAACTTTATACCTTTCGAGCATGCAATTTTGTAGGAGCGTAGGAAAAACGAGGAGATTGGCAAGGGTACCTACACTATAAACACTTGGGAAGAATTACAACGGGAATTGAAGTGCCAATTCTATCCGGAGAATGTGGCGCACAACTCTAGCTTGTACTCTCTGTTGATGTTGCAAATCCGTAATATGAGTGAGGATGACTTGTTGTTTAATTTCTTGAGCAGGTTACAATCATGGGCTTTAATTGAATAGAAGTGGCGCGGAGTACAGAATATATTTGACACCCTTACAATAGGGGAGTTACTCATGGATTACCGTAATAAAGAAACGAGTAAGTCTAAGCATTCTAAACCTAATCACAACTATAGTAGGGAAGCCAAGGAGTTTTAACCTCTAGAGAATAAGAAGGAGAAAAGCAAACCGCCTAAGTGGAAGAAGCAAAAATACGATGGCCAGAAAGGTAATGGTCTGTAAAAAAGCTACTTTCTATGTGACGGGGATCATAAGGTGAAGGACTGTTCGAAGAAAAAGACTTTTAATACAATGTACAAGGCACAAGAGAAGGGCAAACAGAGTCGTATGGGTTGTATGCATCTGTTCAATTCCTTCAAAGCCAAGTGGGGTGCCAATGCGCCAAATGGAGACGATGCTTATGTACATTGAAGTCTACATCAATTGCATAAAGACTCAAGTGTTGATTAATATTGGGACTATGCACAACTTCAACAAGCGTGCGAAAACGGAGCGCTTGGGCCTTTATATGGAAAAAAGAGAATGATACCTCAAGTCCGTGAATGCAAAAGCCAAGCCACTGGATTGGGAGGTTCGAGAAGCTAAAATTCACATTGGCAAATGGCATGGTGAGGTAAATTTCTCGGTAGCACCTCTCGATGATTTTAATGTGGTGCTAGGTATAGAGTTCTTACGGTAGTACAATGTAGTGCTACTTTCTCAATATAACTACATATGTATTTTGGAGGGAGAACCTCAAATGATACCAATGGTAGACAAACCCAAGCGTGGGTGATCCAAGTCAAATGCCAAGGTCCTTTCCGCAATACAACTAAGGAAAGATGTTGAGCGCAAATGAGGGATACATCCAGTCATAATGAAAGGTATGGATGATGAGGGAAGAGGAGGTAAGGATGGAATATTGAAGGATGTTGCATAAGTGCTTAGGGAGCACAAAGGGGTTAAGCCTACTGCTCTACTGAAAGAACTGCATTTAAGAAGAAAAATTAAGGGTGAGTTAGAGATTGAGATTACGCTTTCAACTATATTGCCGACGCCACAACTGGAGATAGTAGAGTTGTAAGCGCAGCTCAAGAAGTTGAAGGATGCGAGTGTCATCCAATAATTCAAGGCGTCACATAATGTGCATTTGCAATATAAGAAGTGAGTCGAAGACAAGCGGCAGCGTGCCAAGCATGGTGCGAGAGACTTGGTGATGGAGACGATACTTCCACCACAACATAAGTTAGCACGCCCACTTCACAAGGTCATTGATCGTGGAGATGAGGGGCCAATGGTTATTGCCAAAGAGAGTTGGCAATGTCTCACATAAGGTAGAGATACCTTCAAGACAGTAGCAACGGCTACATTCGGTGTATTCCGTAAGCTGTTGGAAGCATTACCATGAAGGTACGGAAGGCATAAAGTTTGAGCCACACAATCGAAAACCTTTGGGGATTTTCACACATCAAGACAAGGAGGAGAAACTCTGGACGAGCCTTGAGTACTTTATTGAGTGAAAAGGGTTGCCTAATAGGAGAGCACACTCGAGACACAAGAGCGCACAATCAGAGTTTGAGGAACGGAGTGCACAAGTTGCAACGAAGGCGTTGTGTGAATTTGGTGGGGGAGAATGTCACGCCCCAAATGTTCTCAAGCAAATACTCGAACACTTGGTGCACGACAAGACCACCAAAAAGGTATTTGGCCTATGGTGTGTTGCATGGGCTTTTGTTTCTAGAAGGCCCAATTGACTTTGGTTAAGGCCATATTTGTGTGGTAGGTGAGAGAGTATTCTAGAGATAGTATATTCCTTGGGATATTCTTGTGGTAGGTGACATCTTCAAAATATTTCTTTGTATATTCTCCTCTTTATATGTGGACCGTTAAGTTAGAATGAATCCTAACCATCTATTGTATATAGCTTTAGCTATAAATAGATGAAGCTCTTATTTGAGCAAACCATCCTCCAAATCCTCAAAGCTTGTAATTCTTATAGCTTTATAATTTCTCTTTAGTATTAATATAAGAGAGCATTTTCTCAAACACTTGGTGTACTTCTTCTTTATCTCTTTCTTTGAGTAATTACTCTTATAGGTTGTTTAGCATTTCAAAAGTGTCTAAGGCCGCACGAATTCGATCAAAAGTGACACTATGATGGGTCGTGTGCCAAAACGAGCTACAATAGGCCATCATGGGCTCAGCATAAGCCATGCCTTTTTTTTTTAAATATTTTATTTTTTTAGATATTTTAATTTCTTTTAATTTTTTAAATATTTATAATTATTTTTCTTACATTATTTTAATTGTATTATAAATATTGTAATAAAAATTAAAATTATTAATTACAACAGCAATTAATATTATATTAGATTAGAATTGTGTTATAATTTTAAATTCATAATTGAAATTGTAATTTTATTAAAGATAAATTTTTATTGATATTATTCTATATTTGAAATTATTTGATATAAATACAAAAATAAAGAGTCAAATTTACATCACTATAATTACAATACATTCCAACTAGATTGACACTTATTGAACTATCTATCATTTGAAAATTTAACATTTTTTTTTAATAAATTACAAATTTCTTTTCTAAATTTTAATGATCAAATCTCAAAGTTTTAAATTTTTTTAATCATATCTTGCCAATTTTGCATTCAATTCTCTGCATCTTTCCAATCTTTTACAAACACACTAAGGCTTCTAAAGTTTCTAATGTTAATTTTGATCACTTTTCGTCTAATATCCTGCCTCTTGTACTAAAAGCAGATTCCGATGCTACAGTGGTCACTAGGGGTGTTAGTAAATCTCAAGCCATGATGAATAACACAGGGTAAACTCTTTCATTTGATTTTCACCATGATAAAGTATCAAATTTTCATTGTTGTTGGTTCCTCAACATAGTAGAGTAGTCAATATCAATAAATGTTTTTAATTTAAAAGTAGTAGAAATATCAAAATTAGAACCAATATTTCTTTTATATTTCAACAAAATAGTCTAAGCAGTCTTATCATAAACAAGCTACTCATTTATTTTTTCTATAGTTACAACTTATTCAAATTTATTTTTATAAAAAATAAATATTTATGTGATAAAATCATAAATTTGTCAAAATCATAAAAAAGTTTAAAGTTTAAATTTTCTGAGATCTCAATAATTAAAATTTTAACATTAGACCAATTAATTCTAAAATCCATTATGATTGCACATATAAATAATATAAGAGTTCTTCTTCAATATTTTTTAAATTTAATCTCCATAACAGTGCAAATATCATAAAATATATAATTATCTTATATATATGAGTTAAAGAAATAGAAGATAAAAGGCTAATACATACATAAACATGCTAATATAGCATCATTAAATAATTCTATAAAATTCATATAGTAAAATACAATTTCTCAATCATTATTAGTTAGTATATGTTCTTTCAATTTATCATTATAAGAATATGTTATATAATCACTAAAATCTATACAAAATTTTACCATCATATATGTAGCATTCCAACAAGTTTTCATGTTAAGCTTAAACCTTTTATTATCCATTCCATAATTATTCAATACGATTTTAAATTATTGTCATCTAGAAAATGACGAAGTTATATATTTTATTGTTTCTTTTTTTTTAATTTAGAAATTAATTATATTCAAATTATATCTTAAATAATTAAATTAAAAATATAACAAAAACACCACAAATAAAAAATTAAATTTATAGCAGCAATATTTGCAATAAAATTAATAAAAGTAATACTAGTAAGTTTGTCAACAATTTAAAATTCTCTAAAAATATTCATTAAAGAATTAAAAATAATGCAGCCCCTGACTTGCCAGTAAGGGGTTCGATCCCCAACACCCCCCCTCTCCCACGATAAAAAAGAAATAAAATAACATTAGTTATGTGTCGATGTTTTAATTCACAAAAAGTAATAATTCTTTTTTGTAAAAATTATTCATTATCAATTTAATGCAACGTGAAAGAAATATACTACAAATCATTTGTACTCATCTAATAATCAGAAGTAACACAAATACTCCTTTAAATTGTAAGATTTTATAAATTAGTTTTGTTTAGTTTGATGATATGTAATAAAAATGTCATTTTTAATAGTATTTCTTAGAATACGAGAGAAGTTTGGTTAAATATACTTTTTTATAAATTTCTCATGCCTTTCATCATCGACGAGTGAAAGAAGTTGTTTACTAACTGTAACGTATATCTAGCCAATTCAACATGCATGTATTGCTGATTATAGTAGAATGCAAAAAGATTTTCTCTAGAAGCATTTTGGATAAGTTCATTTTGAATTGACTCATTTGGATTATATTTATACAAAACATGTCTTGACATGTCGATTCAAATGTTTGGTGCCATTTGCATTTTTACCTTTTAAAGTTTTACTATGAAACTTACACATAACTTTTTCTTCAATTTGTCTAGAAATTATATGAGTCCCCAATGTAAAATAATTTTAAATATCTAATGTTTAATATTTTTTTGTTTTCTAATAATTTCATCATTTTTAGTTGTGAAAATAGATTGATTATCAAAAATTTATGATGACATTAGAATTTTTTTAAATTCATTTGAAGTATTGAAATTTGTTATTATATGGATAATAAATATGTGTATTGAGAATTTGTAATTGAATGAATGAATATTTAAAAAATAATAATGACAATTACCATTTATCAATTTACTTTGAGTCAATTTTCCATCAAACAGTGACTACTGCTGATCGACAACCGATTGATCCCTTCTTTAATTCTTAATATTTCTTTTTGAAACAAAATTAGTAGATATATATTACGATTAAGGATGAAGTTATGTTTGGCAGAAGGTGGAGCCTCCTTAAGTTCCACAAATTTTATTAAGTAAATAAATGTATATTTATGATTTTACTTTTTGATAATTGAGATTTTATAGCTTGATCCCGATTAATTTTTAACTTTGATAATTTACTCTTTATTTTATAAATTTTAACTCCTTTAGTTTTTTTCTAATTTAACTATTTTAGGCCTTCGCACTATTAATTCTGAGTCTGGCCTTGATCACGACATAGTTGAAAAGTCCTTAACCTAATTCTTTGATTGTTATATATCAAACTTACAAGATTGTGATGGCCGATAGGGATACAAAGTGTAAACAAAAGCATATGAAATAAAAAAATTGACTACTCAATGATCTGAAACATATACATCAAGGCTGAGAAAACTTACTTTAGACTTTGGACAAACCTACATATATATTGACCACCTGGCTCACTACATGTCCCATTACTATTTAGACCTTTTTTTTAATACATCTTATATAACTCTACAGAATTCAATATATGACTTTATATATAGAGTTGGAGTTGGAATTAGAAATCTTATAAATAAATTCATAGTATTCATTACTGAGTTCTAAAAAAATACTAAAAAAAATCTAATGTTTTCGAAATTATTAAAATTCTGCTCTAAATACTTTACATGATTAAAGGCCACAAAGGAAAATATAGTAATTTTGAGTTCATTATAAAGTTAAATATAGAATTAGAATCCTCTTCTAATTTAAATTTACTTAGACTTTTAAGAATCTTGACATGTGTTAACATTTAAATATAAATAGTTAAGATTTATTTTTTTAATATTTTTTTATAAAATTTTTAACTATTAATCATATACTTATATTTGCTTAAGTAAAAACTTAACTTAAGAGAGAATTCTGATCCTTAAATACAAACCATTTCACTAAAAGTTTAATAATTTACAATTACATCATAGATCATAAGAACTATTTTTATTTTTAAAAAAAATTAACTGATAGTCATATGTCTTATCTAAATAAGGATCAATATTGTTAATAAACAAAAATCGTGAATGCTTGCCTTTCTCAAAGCAATTTATAAAATAAACATGAAACTCAAAAATTATTTGTCAATGGAACAGTTAACATAAATCATTCTTAACAATAGTGATCATAATCAATAGGGAAATTAGTAGTTACTTTTCTGTTGTTTGGTCTTTTTACTAATTTTCTCTCTAATTTTCTAATAAATATTACTATTTCCTATATTTGGTCACTTTTAGAAAGAGAAAGAGAAATAGAACTAAAAAGAGAAATATTGATACTAGTTACAAAATTATTGAAAAAAACTAATAAAAATTACCAAAAAGAACCATAGAGTAACAGATAAATTCTTTTATCAAAACTTATAACCATAACAAGCAATCTTATTGAAACTACAAACTTAACAAACTTTTCATAAGATTAATCTTAGGACTTCATATACATACCTACCAAGTATGTATTTGGATTAAAATTTCACCTAACCTATTTTGAGAGTTATTGAATTTTAACTACCAAATTTAACTTTCAGAATGTTAATTGAACTGATTACGCAAATCTAATGACCTTAATGGCCTTGAAAAATTAAAAGATTTAATATTATTTTAATATGTTACAAAAAAAAAGGGAATATATAACAAAAGGAAGTTTGAAAAATCGAATCATATATACATCACAGATTGTATTGTAGAATAACTCCAACTTGTGAATCGACAACTTCTTATTGGATCACATGCTTCTTGTTATATGCAGGACAATTTAATTTGGTCCCAATTCACAGGGACCAAAATGGTCATTGGGGCTGTTGCCTCCTTCCAAGCTGGAGTCAAGCAGCCAATCACAAGAGAGTTGGGCACAAATCGACCAATAAATGGAAGATAAGGTGCCACATGGGTTAACAAAACTCCGAAAATAGAAAAAAAAAAAAAGGCAAAACAAAAACAAAAATATCTGTTATATTACTTTCATTTGAATTTTCCGTGCATAGATATGGTACATAGAGACAGTAAAGATCATAAAAGAGATAGAGTGAGGAAGAGGGGAGATAAGAAAATGGGGTCCAATTCATTCTTAAGAAGCCCAAAGAAGGAAGAACAACAAGTGCCAGACACCATTGACACTGAATTCGTCGACATCAAAGAACCCTATGCCGATAATGGAGACGACACCGATATCTTGGATGAATTGGAAGGGATTTGGGGGTTTGGGAATGAAGAGAAGTTAACAAAAGATAGCACACATGTTTGTGGTGGTCAACTTAGTTGGGATTTCATGCAATGGGAAGGTTTTGGCAACGGAGAACAAGAAGAGGAAGATGAAGAAGAAGAAAGGGACGTCCAGCATATTGATCATGAGTACATCGTGACTACTGCTACAAGAAATTTTCTTGCAGAAGAAAATGGTCATCATCATGAGTATGACAAGGTTGTAAAGAAGGAAAATCTAGGGTTTTGGGATGGTGATGATGGTAGTGGTGCTGATGAGAAGAGGGTGTCTTTGAACTTGAACTTGAATTATCAAGAAGTGTTAGATGCATGGTCCGATCGTGGCCCTCTCTGGGCTGATGATTATTCTCTTTCAACGGCAAGCAGTAATGGCTATTACGTTAGTACTCATAATATCCCATTAATTCTCTTTCTCTTTCTTTGAGTTGCATAACTCAAGGTTATGCCATTTCTGTAGATACATTTCATAACATTGATACTGTCATGGGCTTTTGTCTCTCTCTCTCTCTCTCTCTCTCTCTCTATATATATATATATATATATATATCTTAATAAATGGATTTATGATTTGATATTTTTCTCAAGATGGGAGAAGTTCCAGTGATGGAATTAGAAGAGAGAACAAGAAGAGAAGCAAGTGTTTTAAGATACAAGGAGAAACGTCAATCTAGGCTTTTCTCCAAGAAGATAAGGTATCAAGTTCGCAAACTCAATGCAGATAAAAGACCAAGACTCAAGGTAATTTTGTTTTTACATTTGAATTAAACAACCCTCCACCCCCCGGGTCATTTCTCTGCAGAATCTCTCCCAGTATTATACACAAATATATAAGTAAAGAATTTTGAACAGGTAGGCGAAGTTGTTCACTATCTAATGCGCGGCATTTCCTTGAATCGTACAGTAAAATAGTGGGTGATTTCGCCCACCTGATCAATGCTATATAACTGTATATGTAATTTGAATATTTTGTATATGCTATTTTTTTGGATGCAGGGTAGATTTGTTAAGAGGGTTTGCTAAAGAAGAGGTTTAGAAAATATCTGCAAAATATCTCAATTTGATGGACTTTCTTTTATTATTATTATTTCCTTGTATATGCTTTTTGTGCTTTGTATTGTTTGTCTCCAACTAAAAAAATATCTTTGAAGCTTATTACTCCCAAGAATATGGATATGAAATATCTTATTCATTTCAGACTTTAATGGGAACTTCTTATGGAAATATTATGTCGTGTACCTCATCTCCATTATGCATGATATTGACCCTATTTGCCACTTGCACCGTATCCAATCCAAAGCATGGCCTATTTTTGCCATTTTCTGATGGATTATATTATCATCCGATCATACATATAAGTCGATCAAATAAAGAAAAGGTCAAAAGTCAGAGAATTATAGCTTCAATATGCATGACTTACAGTGGGATCCATTCATCATAACTTAAAGTTGTTCATCATTTTAGCTATGTTGTTTTATCACAAGCTCTGGAAATGGAGGAGTTGATCGACTGGTAAGTTTGAGCATTTAGTTTTTATTCATGGGTCCTATGGGGAATTGAGGAATGAACATTGATTAAACTAATTCATTAGTGATTACACTTTGTAGAAGCCAACACAGAATTGATCAATTATGTCATTGGAAGAGAAATAGAAATGTTTTATGTATCATGAAGTATTGAGTTGTTTTGAAGACCAAGAAAATTGGAAACGTTAACAAAATATATATATATATATATATATATTAATGGTTAAGTAAAAGTGAATGAATATTTAATAAATATAATTTTTAAATTTAAATATTTTAGATACTTCAATGTTTTTAAAATTAAGTAAAAGGATTCGAATTTGAGTTTTGACAATCATAATAAATAATGGGAAACATGATATGGTGGAAAACATTAATTGGGCATAAAGTTGGAGTTGAAAGGTCTCACTTGGAATTATGTTTATCCCTAATAGATATTTTGCTCTTTTGGTGAAGGGCAACTATCATGTGTGGGCTAAACTTTTTTGAGTGGGGCTTAATGAAAATGATAGGATATTGTGGATGCAAATCCATTTGCTTACTTTTTGGTCCACTCCCCTTTTAAGTTACATTGACAAATCAATAACCTTTTTTTTATAAAGAAAATGGGATAAAGATTAGACATTGAAATTAGGAAAATATATATAAATTGTCTTATTTTAAAATTATATATTTTTATAATTATAAAATTAAAATCTAATTTTTAATGGTCATAAAATTTAAATTTGAACTATTTTACCCACAAGCATATTTTGCCTCTTTCAAATTATTTTTCTCTAAAACTTATTTAAACTATACTTTGAAAATTTTAAGTTTAAGAATAATTAGATCAGGTGTTTGGAAATTGATATTTTAAAGATTAAAAATTAAAATTATTAGATGATAAGTGAAAATTTATAAAATGAACAAAAACAATGAATTAGAGACGAAGAAGAAAAAGAAACTCAAAATTCTTCGCGCTTCACTTGAGGAGTGAGGCATGGCGCGCGACCTTTCTTCATACCTTGCGCGAGGTTTGAGAATATGCTACGAGCCCAACCGCTCAACTCAAGGCATAACATGCGCTCCCTTCTCGCATTTCACACAAGGCGCGAAAAATTTTGACTTTCTTTTTCAAAAATTTACACAAATAGTCATTATTTTAAAGGTCATAAAATTTTATAATTAAAAATTATTTGGCTAATCTTTATTAATCAAGAAGATAATAAATAAACAAAATTACATTGTTAATAACATAACTAAAAAATTTGTTGTTTCATAATGTATTTTATTTATATTTATATTTTTTGTATTTATTTTATAAAAATATAAGTATAAAAATACAGTGGTAGTGTATTGTGATGAAATGGAGAAGAAATAAAGTGTTCAACGAAAAAATACGATGAATTAAAGAAAAAGAATGAAATCGAGGACGAAGAAGAAAAAAAAAGCCAAAAATCCTCGTGCGAACGAGGAGCAACATGAGCCATGCCTCGCACCACATAGCAGTGCATATGGCCTATTCTCACGCCTCACACGAGGTGCGAGAAAATTTGGGTTTCCTTTTCTTATTCATCTCCAATTTCTTTTTTTTCATCCATCTTATAAATTTTTACTTTTTAACTTCAAATCTTCAAAATATCAATGCTCATACACTCAATCTAATTGTTCTTAAGCTCAAATTTTTTAAAGTATAATTTGAGTGGGTTTTGGAGAAAAATGGTGTGAGAGAGGTAAGATATGCTTAAAGAGTAAAATTGTCCGAATTTGAACTTTGCAACTATAAAAGTATATGAGTTCAAAACAACAGATATTTGTGTATATTTTTCTTCTTTTTTCTTCTTTGTCCCCGACTTCATTCTTTTCCTTTGATTCATTGTATTTTTTCACCAACACATTTTATTTCTTCTCCATTTCATTACAATATATTACCACTATATTTCTATATATTTTACAAAACTAAATACGAAAAAAAATCAAAATATACTATAAAACAGCAAGTTTTTAAGTTATATTATTAACAATGACAATTCCATCTATTTATTATCTTTTGACTAATAAAGATTAGCTAAATAACTTTTGCCTATAAAATATTATGACCTTTAAAATAGTAACTATTTGTATAAATTTTTCTTAAAATTATAAAAAAGTGAAAATATATAGTATAAAATGATTTTGTATGATATATGATAGCTTTGTTTCATAGCCTTATTTTTTTATTTGTCTTAGGCATAGCTCAAATGCTTGTAGATGTTCTTTGTGTCTGCAGCCATATGAATTTGAGTAAAAATAAAAAGTAAAAATTAGTGTTTAGTTGGTGAAAATTTTCATCTTTATTTAATTTTTTTTAAAAAGCCTTATTTTTATTTAAAAAACAATATAATTTTACAATAAAAGCCCAAATCAAAGCTTTATAAATAAACTATTATAACAATAAAGTAGATAGACCATAAATTATTGACAAGGAAATTAAATATTTTACTGGGTGAGGTTTATTATTGTTGCCCAAAACCTTTAAAAGAAAAATAATTATCTTCTTCCACCCATGCCACATAATTTCACTTATTACATGTTTTTTAAAGATACATTATATTAGTAGTGTTATATTTATATAATTAAAATATAAATTTTATATTTTAATTAATATATTGATGATTATGCTTATTAAATAATTTTTTATATTCTTTTTTATTAATATAATAATTATAAAAAAATATTAGATAAACACAATAGATTCTCTAAATATCTCATCATTACCATTATGAAGCTTTAGTAATGGCATTTCATGTGTAATGCCACAATGGCAAAAGCATCATCAAAACACACAAAGGGACAGAATCTTTTGTCAATAATTCACTTGCCAATATAGCTAATAATTATCAATTTTGCAACCTTTTTGTCACTTCACTTTTGTTAAACAAAAGCAGTATTATTATATTTTTAACCTTCTTATAGATGCTTTACACATGTATATGACTCCAGCAAAATTGGGTAATTGACGGTGACAACTGACAACACCCCGTCGTCCCCAGCTTATCGGCACAGACTTGAATGTCGTATACGGCAATTTCATATGATATGGCCTCCGGCGACTGGCCTTTTGCACTATTCAATTTTGAATACCCATCTTGTTGAAATTAGTTTTCGATTTAATTTCTTTTATTTTAAAGCAGACTTCTGTTGTCAGAAATTCAGTAGGGCGTTATCTTAACACTGGTAAAAGAAATACAGCTTTTATTTTATTTTTAAAAAAAAGAACTGCCCTGAAGTGAAAATCACCATTCATCAACAATAATTTATAATTGTATGAAGACGCAGCCCCTGGAAGAAAATCCGACCGATTCAACTAATTTTCAATGCTGACTCACAGATCTGGGTATTTTATTTACAGCCAGGCAACAACCCCTTTGTTCTTCTTATAATTTTCTTCAGTGTCCATTCACTTTCCTGTAATAATCTCAGGATCCATATTCAAAGTGAAAAGTTTCAGTATGGATCCTGCCAGAGCGAAACCAACCGGCTTCTGCCATGTCCTGGCCCTGCCTTATCCCGGCAGAGGCCACGTCAATCCCATGATGAACATCTGCCGGCTGCTAGTTTCATTACAACCTGATATTGTCATCACCTTTGTTGTCACTGAGGAGTGGCTCGGATTCATTGGCTCCGAGAACAAGCCAGATAATATCCGGTTTCGTACGTTACCGAATGTTATACCCTCGGAGCTGGTTCGGGGCAAGGACTTTGCTAACTTCCTGGAAGCTGTTTTTACAAATTTGGAAGCTCCGTTTGAGGAGCTATTGGATCAGATTGAGCAACCGGTGAGTGCTATTGTAGCTGATACTTACATGGCTTGGGCTGTTGATGTTGGCAATCGCAGGAACATTCCTGTGGCTTCGTTATGGACAATGTCTGCATTCGTGTTCTCTGCTTTTCATCACTTTGAGCTCCTTGAAAGAAATGGGCATTTTCCTTTTGAACTCTCAAGTGAGTATAAACTGCCAGTCCCAAAAAAAACTTTGTTAACTAATTAAGTCTTCTTCTATCTTTCAATACAGCACAAATTAGGAAAACATCGTAATTATTATTAAGCTCTTAAGACATTTAATTGATTGGTTGGGAAATATTGCCTTTCTGCTCATCAAATTTCTGTAGCTAAAGTGTTTGATAACATACTTGCTGCCGTAGATTTGTCACTCACCCACTTTCACTTAGTAGTTAGTGCTTTTTTGTTGTGCCCATCAAGAAAAGGTCTCTGAAAACAGAATAAAACAATTCTGATACATGTAAATTGCTGTGTTTGAATCTCATCTGGGTTTGGCAGAACGTGGACACGAGCGAGTGGATTACATTCCAGGACTTCCTTCAGTAAGGATGGCGGACCTTCCAACAATTTTCTACGGAACTGGCAGACAAGTTTTGCACCGAGCCCTGGAAAGTGTTTCAAAGGTGTCAAAAGCACAATATCTTCTCCTCTCTTCAGTCTACAAGCTTGAAGCTCAAATTATTGAATCTTTAAAAGAAGAATTCCCTTTTCCTGTTTACTCGATTGGACCTACCATTCCCCACTTTCAGCTCGAAGACAATTCGTTAACAACTACTAGTTCCAATGGTCCTAACTACTTCAAGTGGTTGGATTCTCAGCCCAGTGGCTCAGTCTTGTATGTCTCTTTGGGAAGTTTTTTGTCAGTTTCAAGGGCACAAATGGATGAAATTGTTGCTGGGGTGCTCAATAGTGGTGTTCGATACTTGTGGGTGACCCGAGGTGACACTTCTCGGTTTAAAGATGGGTGTGAAGGTAAGGGTATTGTGGTGCCTTGGTGTGAACAATTGAGGGTGCTGTGTCATTCTTCTATTGGGGGATTTTGGACTCATTGTGGGTTAAGTTCCACTGTGGAAGCGGTTTATGCTGGCGTCCCAGTGCTTACTTTTCCAATATTTTGGGATCAGGTACCTAACAGCAAGCAACTTGTGGAAGACTGGAAGATTGGGTGGAGAGTGAAGAAACCAGATGTGGGAGGTGAAAGTATTGTCACAAGACAAGAAATTTCAGAGCTAGTGAGAAGGTTTATGGATTTGGATAGTGATGAGAGGAAAGAGATGAGTAGAAGAGCCAGAGAACTGAAAGAGATTTGTGAAGAAGCAGTTGCAGAAGGTGGATCATCTATAAGTAATCTGGATGCTTTTCTCAAGGACATTTCACCTGCTCACTCCTATAAAACTTTGTAGTTGGTGGTTCTGATGATTTTCGAGTCGCCCATTGTTTTTTCTTTTTTATTATTCAACTGGATTAGACTTTGTATTCAGAAAAGTTAAGAAAAAAAAGATTGGAATTTTCTTTTCAGAAATAAAATCAAAAATCGTTTCCTTGACAGAATGCTTAAAAACAATTTTCTATTCATTGCAGTTGGTATTTTGTTTTTGGTCCATGGCATTGTTAGAATATTTAGCCTGCCTTCTTCATCGTTAGGCTAGTTTATATGGAGTCTTGCTTAATGCTTATATCAAATTCTAAAGAGTAAAGTTGCAGAGCAAATCGGAAATGATACCGTTTTTCCTTTTAAACTCTTCTGAAAGAAACTTTTTTCTTTTTTCTTTGAAGGACATTGTAAAGGTGAAGTTGATAAAAAAAAAATGAGAATATTGATTAAAAATTGTCGCAATATGTTTTGGAGATCAAACTAAATGCGTAGGGTGCATACGGATCGAAGACGGACGGAAAAAGAAAAAGGGCACACCAGGCACCAACGCCACAGTGACCAGGCATGAGCGCTGCAGCGCCTAGTCCAGAATCTAAGAGCCGTGGCGCTAGGAGGCCAGCGCCGCAGCGCTCAGCAGAAGCGCGCCAGCGCCGCGGCACTAGAGACGGGAACTGTCACGCCCCAAACCTAAAAGATCTGACACACGACATCACTTACATTCATTTCAATTTTTTTCTTTCAGAATTATAACAATTGAATTATGATTGGGACAATTAATAAATTTGAGATGCGCAGAGTTTTCTCAGAGATTAACATTCTACTACGTCACCAGTAGCAACTTTGTTACCGGAAATCTAGAATATATTAATTGCAAATTCTTACTTAAAATCAATCAATAACCACACTTGGTGAAACTTAAACCAAATGCAACCACACACAATAAAATAATACATAAATATTTATTCAATGGGAACAAATCAAATATCTTATCCCACGTGTCCCCAAATGAAACACTCAGCAACCTAGCAACTTAGGGAACCCAAAAAATAGCAGAAGCCTTGCCAAATCCGCTAAGCACATATGTACCATAAACTATAATAAGTATAAAACTCAGTAAGCATATTAGTTTTTCATAAATCAAATACAAATACATATATGTACACAATGCATATGTATGATATGCTGTGATCAATCAAAAGTATAATCTTATCAAATCACATGTCATGTAAGCGCTTATACATTCTTTCAAAATATATAATAGGAATACCATCACTCAACTACTATTTAGCAGGACTTACATATCACATATCACATAATGAGCCAAATGTCACTCGTAGGTGACATACCGTATGAGAGGAATAGTACAAGTGAGGTTTTTAAATCACACATATATAATGCTCATGCCCGAAGGTAAAAGCCAAACCCTCACCCTGATCATCGGTGAGTCCTCTCACATGCACCAATACGCCACCACACGAATGTGATGACTCACTCTTCCTTTAGGTACCAATAAGATCCTCCCTACATACGAAATATATAACATATACCAATCCCGAAGGAAAGGCCACACATAAAGGCTCCATAAATCACATAAAATGCATACTAAGTTAACAGTGAGTTCAAGTACCCTCAAAACACAAAATATTTCTCATAGACATATTACACTTCAAAAGCTCTCTTTGTTAAACACATTTCACTTTGAAAGCTCACTTTCAAAAATACATATATATAATGTATGTCCATGCTCACATTCATAAATACATATCTTCACATTTCATATCAAAATATACTTTGACATAACATAAACATATTCCTAACTACATTTATAAAATCATACAAAATAATTATTATGTTTATTGTGATTTTAGTAAAAAGTTTAGTATACTTACCTCTTAACACTTTCGGGTACAAGGCTTAATTCTCCTTAACCTATCAATGGAGATTAATCATTTCATGAGCTTCAACATTAATACAAAACACTTTAAATAGCTTACAAAATATACACATATTGCACTTATCACATCGAATTGGTCTAATTACTTAGTTTCTCAGAACCTATCATTCTGACCACTTACACTTAACAAATTTTTTTTATATATCAAATGATGTCCAATTACTCCAAAATCAGAATATATCATTCTTAACTCATATATCCTTCTTATGTATGAATATTGAATCATAATTCCTACAAAATCTATTCCATAAATACCATCAAATCCATACTATTATCCTGACATGATCAAGATATTTACTGAACAGTATTCAATCTCCCAATTTTATAAAATCATGACTAACTCAAAAATTATAAAAATACCATCGAAATACTCTTGACACATATCTAAATCCATGATAAATATTTCACTTCAAAATAACTACCAAAAGTATTTTAAAACTATTTTATTCTATAGCTTTGAAAATCTGTTAATCAACTACTGCAATGAGCTGACACTCTTTAAAAAATCATAACAATTTAACCACATTGATCTAAATTATTAATTTTGAGTATGTCATATTAAACATATAAAATTATCATATTCCATAAATTCATAATTTGTGAAGATCATTAAGCAAATCAGAAATTATTTGTTACTGTATCATACTGTTCACACAAGAAATTTCCAGAATTTTTGGGTCATTTTGGTAAATTCACTAAACATTCAATTTCTGGAATTTTGAATCGATTCAAAGTCTCAGATAATCTTAAACATGTCTAATATCATATACTCAAAATTCAAAACCATAATCGAATCACAACAATTTATAAAATTCCTGGATCATGAGACTATCCAGTAGAAATTCTGCAATTCATCAAGATTTATCAAGCTATCTACATCATCATCAATTCTCACAATATTTTACGAAATACACATCAAATCCTCAATTATACATATTTTCAGAAATTAAAACTTAAAGGGATTAACTTAATTAACACCAATAAATTGAGAAATAGTTGTGATATACCTCTTAAAATCCAAAATTTCAATTTCTTCTTCTTCTTTTCTTTCTCTCCCCTCTATTTCTCACTTTTCTCTCTCTAAAGGGCTAGCTCAACCCAAAAATAAGTAAATTAGGGTTTAAAAAGTATATTTTTATACTAAGCGGCTAATTTTTAGTATTTATGAATTTGCCCCTAAAACTTTCAAAGTATTACAATTTGGTCCCTAAAATAAATCTAAAGTCTTGCAAATAAACCCAATGCTAATAGTATGTCCTTAACCTATACAAACACTACTAATAACAATACATAAATCAAGTATCACCCATATGCAAATAAAATATGTATATAAATACTTATTCTTACCGATTATAGATACTAGTTACTACAGGAACAGTATTCCAAAATAAGGAAACTTTTTTATTTCGTCTCCCACTTGCTCCAGGACTCCCTAATACAGCTCCCATACATATAGGATAAACCTAGGTCATTCCAAAGCCTATATAAAGGCTATCAATTGGCTTGTAAACACATCTTAATGATCTTAGTGATAATTTTTGTGATTGTTTGTGAGAGAAAATTTCTAGAGTGAGAGAGAAAGTTTTCTTGGTGATCTTTTTTGTAAAAGGCATACTTTGTGAGTGTCTTGTGATTCATAATAAGAGAAGAGTGTGATCTTGATCCGCCGTGGACGTAGGCAAGTTGTCGAACCACGTAATTCTTTGTGTGTTTTTCTTCTACCCCTTTCTCTCTTTATTTCTTAGTAACTTGTTCTGCATTATTATTTGCTTGGGATATATTTTGTTTGCTTATTTGTGTGCTTTCGCTTCAACAAACTGGTATCAAACCTTTGGTTCTAAGCAGACATGGCCACACCCAAGTATGAGGTAGAAAAAGTCAACAGTACGAATGACTTCAATCTGTGGAATATGAATGTTAGGGTGTTATTGGTGAGCCAAAGGCATGGTTCGGCATTAGAAGAGACTGCAGCTCAATCTAGTGGTGAAGAGAAGACGCTAGAGTCATCTAAAGCAGAAGTAGAAAGGAGGGACATTTAAGAAAGAACTCATAGCACAATCGTTCTGTTATTGAGCGATGAAGTACTAAGGGAAGTAGCAGGTGAGACGACGACAATAGGTCTTTGGAAGAAGCTTGACTCTCTTTATATGAGAAAATCGTTGGCCAATAGATTACATATAAAGAAGAAGCTGTATCAACTGTCCATGTCAGAGGGAACGCCAATGAAAGATCATATAGACGCCTTCAATAAGATCATCCTTGATCTTGAGTCTATCAACATCAAGGTAGAAGATGAAGATAGAGCAATTATGTAGTAACCAGTTTCCACAACGGTAAGAATAAATATTTTTATATGTATAAATATACGTATTTTATTTGTATGTAAGCAATACTTGATTTATATATTGTTATTAGTAGTGTTTGTATAGGTTAAAGTCATACAATTAGCATTGGGTTTAATTGCAAGACTTTAGATTTATTTTAGGGACCAAATTGTAATACCTTGAAAGTTTTAGGGGTAAATTTGTAAATACTAAAAATTAGCCACTTAGTATAAAAATACACTTTTAAAAACCCTAATTCTCTCATTTTGGTCGAGCTACCCATTTTAAGAGAGAGAAGAGAGAAATAGAGGAGAGAGAAAGAGGAGAAGAAGAAGAAAAAGAAGAAGAAATTGGAATTTTGAATTTCAAGAGGTATATCATACGTATTTCTCAATTTATTGGTATTAATTAAGTTAATTCCTTTAAGTTTTGATTTCTGAAAATATGTATAATTGAGGATTTGTTGTGTATTTCGTAAGATCATATGAGAATTGATGATGATCTATAAGATAGTTTGATAAATTATGATGAATTGTGAAATTTCTGCTGGATAACCTCTTGATCTAGGAATTGTATAAATTGTTGTGATTCGATTCTGGTTTTGAATTTTGAGTATATGAAATTAGACATGTTTAGGATCATCTGAGACTTTTAATCGACTGAAAATCTCGGAAATTGAATTTATAGTGAATTTACCAAAATGACCCTGGAATTCTGGAAATTTCCTGTGTAAACAGTATGATACAGTGGAAAATAATTTTTGACCTGCTGAATGATCTCTAAAAATTATGAATTTTTGGAATATGATAATATTATATGTCTAATATGATATACTCGGAATTGAGAATTTGGATCAATGTGGTTGAAGTGTTATGAATTTCTAAAGTGTATCAGCTCATTGTAGTATTTGATTAACAGATTTTTAAAGTTATGAAATAAAATAGTTTTAAAATACTTTTGGCAGTTATTTGGAAGCCAAATATTTATCATGGACTGAGATATGTGTCAAGAGTAATTATGTGGTAGTTTTATAATTTTTGAGTTAGTATATGATTTTATAAAATTGGGAGATTGAATACTGTTCAGTAAGTATCTTGATCCTGTCAGGTTTGTAGTTTGGATTCGATGGTGTGTATGGAATGGATTGTGTAGGAATTTTGATATAATATTCATATATAAGAAGTATATATGAGTCAAGAATGATATATTCTAATTTCGGAGTAATTGGACATCATTTGATATATTAGAAATTTTTGTTAAGTGTAAGTGGTCAGAATGACAGGTTTTGAGAAACCAAATATTTAGACCAATTTGATGTGATAAATGCATTGTGTATAATTTTGTAAGCTATTTAAAGTATTTTGTGTGAATTGTGAGGCTTATGAAAGGATTAATCTCCATTGATAGGTTAAGAAGATTTAAGCCTTGTAGCTGAAAGTGTTAAGAGGTAAGTATACTAGACTTACTACTGGAATCACAATAAACATAATTATTGTTTTGTATGATTTTGTAAATGGGGTTAAGAATATGTTTATGATATGTCAAAGTATATTTTGATATAAAATGTGAATATATGTTTATGAATGTGAGCATTGACATTGAGCATGGACATACATGTGTTTTTTGAAAGTGAGCTTTCCAAAATAAGATGCGTTTAACAAAGAAAGCTTTTGAAGTGTAATATGTCCATGAGAAATATTTTGTGATTTGAGGGTACTTGAACTCACTGTTAACTTAGTAGGCATTTTATGTGATTTGTGGAGCCTTTATGTGTGGCCTTTCCTTCGGGATTGGTATATGTTATGTGTTCCGTATGTAGGGAGGATCCTATTGGTACCTAAAGGAAGTGTGAGTCATCACATTCGTGTGGTGGCGTATAGGTACATGTGAGAGGACTCACCGATGATCAGGGTGAGGGTTTGGCTTTTACCTTCGGGCATAAGCGTTATGTATGTGTGATTTAAAGGCCTCACTTGTACTATTCCTCTCATACGGTATGTCACCTACGAGTAACATTTGGCTCATTATGTGATATGTGATATGTAAGTCCTACTAAGTAGTAGTTGAGTAATGGTATTCCTATTATGTGTTTTGAAAGAATGTGTAAGCGCTTACATGATATGTGATTTGATAAGATTATGATTTTGATTGATCACAACATATCATACATATGCATTGTGTACGTATATGTATTTGTATTTGATATATGAAAAATTAGTATGCTTACTGAGTTTTATACTCATTATAGTTTATGGTGATTTCAGGTAAATAAGGTACATGTGTGTTTAGCGGATTTGGCAAGGCTCCTACTGTTCCTTGGGTTTCCTAAGTTGCTAGGTTGTTGTGTGTTTCATTTGGGGACACGTGGGATAGGATATTTGGTTTGTCCCTATTGAATAAATACTTATGTATTATTTCATTGTGTGTGGATTGGATTTGGTTTAAGTTTTATAAAGTGTGGTTATTGGATTATTTTAAGTATGAATTTGCAATGGATATATTCTGGGCTCCCGGTAACAAAGTTGCTACTGGTGACGTAGTAGAGTGTTAATCTCTGAGAAAACTCTGCGTATCTCCGGGTTAATAATTGTCCCAGTCATAATTCAATTGCTATAATTCTGAAAGAAATTGAAATGAAAGTTGTAAATTTTGTGTAATATTATTTATGAGTGCACATGCAGTGAATGAATGTAAGTGATGTCGTGTGTCGGATCTTTTGGGTCTGGGGCGTGACAGCTTTTATTGGTATCAGAGCTAAGATATGATTCTGTAGACTTTTAAGTGTCGAGTCAAGGGAACCGAGCAGATGCCAAATCCTTAGGATTGTATTTGTAGCTTTGTTGTGTAAAAGTTTGACATATTCCTTAAATTTTGTATGATTTTGTGAAGATGACACAGTATCTAAGAGCTGCTAAGATTGTTGTTGTTGTGGATAATGGTGCCTTGTGGATCTTAATGTTACTATTTAGATTTTTTTTTTTGTTATGACTAATATGCTTAGTATGAGTGATGTTGAATATCTTATAATGATAATTTGCATGTCATAGAGTAAATTGAGATAATTTTCTCAATGACAAAATATAGAGAAGCAGAGTATTGAAGATATCAATTAAAACAACTTTTATTGAAAAGGAAAACAACAACAATAGCAGCAACAAAAATACAGTAGAGGCTACGGAGTGAGATTTAAGTCTATTTTACGCTTCTTCTGACTGTCATGAGTAGACCAATCTAACTGATGCAATGTTGGATTAGACAGAGGAATAAAAGATTGCAATTGATCAATCAGTTGATCAACAGTTGGAGCAGAAATAAGAATTCGTCGTGCTAGAAGTGGGATGAATTGTATTCCCGCTGCATAGTCAAGAAAAGATATCAATCCGTCGTAAAAACCATTAACATTTAACAAACCAATGGGTTTTTGGTGGATTTGTAATTGTGCCCATGAGACAATTTGAAAAATTTCCTCCAAGGTCCCGAAACCTCCTGGTAGAGCTATGAAAGCATCTGCATGCCCAAGCATTTGAGCCATTCGTTCGTGCATAGATGAGACTTGTAACTCATCCCCAACTGTTTTTCCTACAATATTTTCAATAGCTAGAGGTTTTGGAATGATACCCAAAACGCGACTACCATTATTGTGTGCTGCTTTTGCTACAGACCCCATTAACCCACGATTACCTCCTCCATATACTAGATGTATATTTCGCTCAGCTAATACCTTACCGAGATTTTCTGCAACTTTTGTAAACTCTTCAGTATTTCCAGGGTTGGATCCACAAAAGACACAAATTTTTGTAAATCGACGAGCTGAAGTTTCTTCCATTGTTACGCTCACCCTAATCTTTGAATGTTTTCGAGTTTGTATAAGGATGGAATAATAATGTATTTATAGAGAAACAAATTGATAATAGCTGTGGAGCATATGTGTAAGTATGTTCAAGTATATACGTTTTTCTCAATTCTTGTGAGGTAAAAAGAAAAGAATGAGTTTTACTTTATTATTCTATAAGGGACAATAGGCTGCAAAATTTTGAATAAATATTTGTTGATATGTAAGTGTAATAAAATTGTGTCGGAAGCGTGATGAGTTAGGTAAGATGATTAAGAAAAGTTAATAAATGCCTATTTTATGGATTTAGGGACTTTGCCATTTTGGCACTAATGGCCGACAATGCATATATGACTTGAAGACTTTTTAAGCTACCAACTGGACTTTGGACATGAGGCCAAATTAACTTTATTAATTATAAGAATTTTTGTGGTCTTAACATTGATTTTTGGCCGATAGATTAAAAGCACACTTGACATAAAGATAAAGCAGTAGTCAGTCTCTCTTTGATGTGATAAAACAACACGGATCTAGTTTCTGTGAAAAACAGAAATAGCAATGTAGGTTAAAATGAGTCTCCCTGGTCGCTTTCATCTGTGTCGTATCCGTGAGAGAGAAACTTATGGAGTTGTTGTTCCCATACATTGAATGAGGGCTCTGGCTGAGTGGAATGTGGGTCTACCATATCTTGATCTTCTGCAGGTGAGCTGGTCTAGATGAAGGATGTGCTGGCTTCCTCTTGGATTTGGGTGTCGGTTAGATAATGTTGTGAGTCTTGAAAGAGGGATAAGTCAAGATTAGGTTGGTGTTGGTCAGGTTCTGTCGGGACAACTGGCTGAGATTGGGTAGGTTCTGTTAGGACAGCTAGCTGAGGCCATTGGTGAAGGTTATCCATTGCTTGTCTGTATCTGGCATAATAAGTCATGTTTGGGATATGGTGATGGTGGGTAGAGTAATTTGTATTTCTGAGATGTGAAAGATGATATTTTTGTCTTTGTTGGAATTTGAGTATATTGGCAAAATTCAGGTCTTCTGCAAAGTCAGCTTCAACCTGTTCCCAAGGCGCAGCATCTTCTGGGGAGATCCAAACAGACGGAGGAATTATCTGATTTTCCTGAGCAAGAATTCTTTCAAGTTCTCTCTTTTGTTGGATTACTTCTTCAGGCCAGAGCTTAATTGATCCCTTTAGTGAAAGGGTAAATGTGAGGTAATCCTTAACAGTGGGGTAATAATGAATCTCGTGATCTGAAATAATCATACCCTTCCGTTGGAGAAGTAAGACTGACCAAAGATGTTGTTTGGGGACTGCAGCATTTGTGTTGTTTGCAATCATGTATTGAAATTTACTTATCCACCATGTCTTTGGGTAAAACCATTGGAGAAAAATCAGGGCTGGATGATTTTCATCACATTTTTCTAATTTTTGGAGGGTTCTAAGTAATGGAAATTCCATGGCGATTGTATATAGATCCAACAGGTACCATAACAAGTAAAGGACAGGTTTGGACCATTGGGAAAATGGGAAAAAAGAGTGCAGGTGAAAGAAAGGGTATTCTAAGTTGAACAAAGGGCCACCAAGAACTGTGAGACCGTGTTCTTGGACTGCTAAGATGGCGTAGTGTCTAATGAATTCTTTGGCACGGGAATGAAGTGTTCTGGTTCTGATTAGATCTGGAAATTGTGGTGGAGAAAAAGGAACAGGAGGAGTTATGATAATGGGATTCATTATGAAGATGGTAAGAAGGTTGGTTTTATTTATTGCTAGAAAAGTGATTATGAGGTTTAGGCTATTTATAGAGTTTTGTGAAAGAAAATCAATAATCGTTTTGTCCTTTCCTTTTACGTGGATGACGTTAAAGGAATAGTTAAAAGAATCATATTTGCCATCGCAGTAATTGTGTTAGTGGAATCTTTTCTATTTGAAATCGAGCATATTAGAAAAAGCAGACATGTCAGTCTCAATGAGAAAATGATGTCCAATAAGGTGGACTATTTTTTTAAGGATTTAGAGTAAGAGATATAATGTTGAGATCTATAGTTTAAGAATCAATTTAACTAAAGGTCTTTTTATTGAAGTTGATTTTTGATCGTTTAAGATAATGCTTTCAATATTCTGATTTGAATGACAACTTAGTTGCGTAGAAATGTTACATTTTTTTTTTTGAATGATATCAAGGTAGTGAATGATATTATGACGTATGAGTATATGTTGAAGGGATTAAAATTTTTAGAGGAGTTAAGAATTTTATGTAAGAGATTAGTATGGGTATTCTACATCTATATTATTCTTTAATGAATAAAATGTGAAGTGTATAGATGCCCATTAAATATTGAATGAATGAGAGAAAAGAATAAAAATATGTGTGTATATATTTTATAAGTCCATAATGTGTGTCATGTGTTTATTTTATGGATGAATGTTTCGTACTTCTCTCATATACTAAGTTATGAGCCAACTTAGAGATAATCGAACATATGAATGACTGTTTATCAGGATTTTGGACCACAATGAGCAAATCCTATATACAAGGAAGATTGCTTTGTAAATGTTTTATGAATAAACCATATTGTTGAAAAGGAAACTTGGGAATGAGAATAAGAAATGGGATCTAAGTATCCCCATATGTTTGCTTAAGTCATGAATTTCGAGGACGAAATTCTTATAAGGAGGGGAGAATTGTAGTAACCAGTTTCCACAACGGTAAGAATAAATATTTTTATATGTATAAATATACGTATTTTATTTGTATGTAAGCAATACTTGATTTATATATTGTTATTAGTAGTGTTTGTATAGGTTAAAGTCATACAATTAGCATTGGGTTTAATTGCAAGACTTTAGATTTATTTTAGGGACCAAATTGTAATACCTTGAAAGTTTTAGGGGTAAATTTGTAAATACTAAAAATTAGCCACTTAGTATAAAAATACACTTTTAAAAACCCTAATTCTCTCATTTTGGTCGAGCTACCCATTTTAAGAGAGAGAAGAGAGAAATAGAGGAGAGAGAAAGAGGAGAAGAAGAAGAAAAAGAAGAAGAAATTGGAATTTTGAATTTCAAGAGGTATATCATACGTATTTCTCAATTTATTGGTATTAATTAAGTTAATTCCTTTAAGTTTTGATTTCTGAAAATATGTATAATTGAGGATTTGTTGTGTATTTCGTAAGATCATATGAGAATTGATGATGATCTATAAGATAGTTTGATAAATTATGATGAATTGTGAAATTTCTGCTGGATAACCTCTTGATCTAGGAATTGTATAAATTGTTGTGATTCGATTCTGGTTTTGAATTTTGAGTATATGAAATTAGACATGTTTAGGATCATCTGAGACTTTGAATCGACTGAAAATCTCGGAAATTGAATTTATAGTGAATTTACCAAAATGACCCTGGAATTCTGGAAATTTCCTGTGTAAACAGTATGATACAGTGGAAAATAATTTTTGACCTGCTGAATGATCTCTAAAAATTATGAATTTTTGGAATATGATAATATTATATGTCTAATATGATATACTCGGAATTGAGAATTTGGATCAATGTGGTTGAAGTGTTATGAATTTCTAAAGTGTATCAGCTCATTGTAGTATTTGATTAACAGATTTTTAAAGTTATGAAATAAAATAGTTTTAAAATACTTTTGGCAGTTATTTGGAAGCCAAATATTTATCATGGACTGAGATATGTGTCAAGAGTAATTATGTGGTAGTTTTATAATTTTTGAGTTAGTATATGATTTTATAAAATTGGGAGATTGAATACTGTTCAGTAAGTATCTTGATCCTGTCAGGTTTGTAGTTTGGATTCGATGGTGTGTATGGAATGGATTGTGTAGGAATTTTGATATAATATTCATATATAAGAAGTATATATGAGTCAAGAATGATATATTCTAATTTCGGAGTAATTGGACATCATTTGATATATTAGAAATTTTTGTTAAGTGTAAGTGGTCAGAATGACAGGTTTTGAGAAACCAAATATTTAGACCAATTTGATGTGATAAATGCATTGTGTATAATTTTGTAAGCTATTTAAAGTATTTTGTGTGAATTGTGAGGCTTATGAAAGGATTAATCTCCATTGATAGGTTAAGGAGATTTAAGCCTTGTAGCTGAAAGTGTTAAGAGGTAAGTATACTAGACTTACTACTGGAATCACAATAAACATAATTATTGTTTTGTATGATTTTGTAAATGGGGTTAAGAATATGTTTATGATATGTCAAAGTATATTTTGATATAAAATGTGAATATATGTTTATGAATGTGAGCATTGACATTGAGCATGGACATACATGTGTTTTTTGAAAGTGAGCTTTCCAAAATAAGATGCGTTTAACAAAGAAAGCTTTTGAAGTGTAATATGTCCATGAGAAATATTTTGTGATTTGAGGGTACTTGAACTCACTGTTAACTTAGTAGGCATTTTATGTGATTTGTGGAGCCTTTATGTGTGGCCTTTCCTTCGGGATTGGTATATGTTATGTGTTCCGTATGTAGGGAGGATCCTATTGGTACCTAAAGGAAGTGTGAGTCATCACATTCGTGTGGTGGCGTATAGGTACATGTGAGAGGACTCACCGATGATCAGGGTGAGGGTTTGGCTTTTACCTTCGGGCATAAGCGTTATGTATGTGTGATTTAAAGGCCTCACTTGTACTATTCCTCTCATACGGTATGTCACCTACGAGTAACATTTGGCTCATTATGTGATATGTGATATGTAAGTCCTACTAAGTAGTAGTTGAGTAATGGTATTCCTATTATGTGTTTTGAAAGAATGTGTAAGCGCTTACATGATATGTGATTTGATAAGATTATGATTTTGATTGATCACAACATATCATACATATGCATTGTGTACGTATATGTATTTGTATTTGATATATGAAAAATTAGTATGCTTACTGAGTTTTATACTCATTATAGTTTATGGTGATTTCAGGTAAATAAGGTACATGTGTGTTTAGCGGATTTGGCAAGGCTCCTACTGTTCCTTGGGTTCCCTAAGTTGCTAGGTTGTTGTGTGTTTCATTTGGGGACACGTGGGATAGGATATTTGGTTTGTCCCTATTGAATAAATACTTATGTATTATTTCATTGTGTGTGGATTGGATTTGGTTTAAGTTTTATAAAGTGTGGTTATTGGATTATTTTAAGTATGAATTTGCAATGGATATATTCTGGGCTCCCGGTAACAAAGTTGCTACTGGTGACGTAGTAGAGTGTTAATCTCTGAGAAAACTCTGCGTATCTCCGGGTTAATAATTGTCCCAGTCATAATTCAATTGCTATAATTCTGAAAGAAATTGAAATGAAAGTTGTAAATTTTGTGTAATATTATTTATGAGTGCACATGCAGTGAATGAATGTAAGTGATGTCGTGTGTCGGATCTTTTGGGTCTGGGGCGTGACAAATTATCCTGCTGAGTTCACTCCCCAAAAGCTATGAGAGTTTTATTGATACGCTACTCTACGGCAGAGAGAGTTTAACGATAAGTGATGTGAAATCATCATTAAACTCAAAGTTATTTGGAAAGCAGATTGAGGGCAATGCATAAAGTTTATCTGTAAGAGGAAGGCCCTCATATAGAGATAGGAAGAAAAAAGACTCAAGGTCGAAGTCTAGGACTCTTAGGAAGTGCTATTGCTACAAGAAAGATAGGCACTTCATAAATAACTGTCTTGAGAAGAAAGAACAAGATAAGAAGAAAGTGGATGCTGCGCTTGCCTATGATAGCTATGATAGCGCAGAGACACTCGTCGCTACTGATGGTAAAAACTCTGACTAATGGGTTCTTGATTCTGGTTGTACTTTTCACATATGCCCACACAAGTCCTGGTTTACAAATTTCTAGCCCATTAGTGGTGGTAAGGTCTTAATGGGTAATGATGTTGCATGTCAGATTATGGAAATTGATAGTGTTAAGCTTAAACTGCATGATGAGCGAGTAAAAGAGTTGACAAATGTTAGGTATGTTCCTGACTTGAAGAGAAACTTGATCTCACTGGGGACTTTAGACCAGAATAAGTGTTCCATCAGGATCGACGGAGGGATTTTAAGAGTTTTAAAAGGTTCCATGGTGGTGATGAGAGGAGAGAAGCGCAAAGGTGTTTATGTGCTTAAGGGTGAAGTCGTGAGTGGTTCTGCACTATTTTCTGTAGATGATGAGAGTATGTAAACCAAGTTGTGACATCTTAGACTGGCACACCTAGGCGAAAGAAACCTAAAGGAGTTATATAGTCAAAAGGCATTTGGTGAGGATAAGTTCCAACCCTTAGAGTTTTGTGAGTATTGTGTGCTTGGGAAAGCACATAGAGTGAGGTTCAGTACCGGCGAGTACAAGACTAAGGGGACTCTTGACTACATACACTTGGATCTTTGGGGACCAGCTCAGACAGCTACTCATGGTGGTGCCAGGTATTTTCTCAGCTTGATTGATGACTATTCGAGGAAGCTGTTGGTCTATGTGTTGAAGAATAAAGATCAAGCCTTTGAAGTATTCAAGACTTGGAATGTGCTTGTTGAAAATCAGACTGGTAAAAGGGTAAAGAGGCTAAGAACTGACAACGACCTCAAGTTTTGCAATAGAGAGTTTGATGGGTTTTGTGCCAAGAATGGATTGCAAGGCATAGAACAGTAAGATCAACACCGCAGCAGAATGGGGTAGCTGAGAGGATGAACAAGACCCTACTTGAAAGGGTTAGATGCATGCTTACCAATGCAAAGATGTCCAAGATATTCTGGGGAGAAGTTGTAGTGATTGCAGCTTACTTGATTAATAGAAGTCCCTCCTCAACAATTAACTTCAAGACGCCAGAAGAGAAATGGTCTGGCAATCCTCCAAAGTATGACCACCTCAGAATATTTGGTTGCCCTGCCTTTGTACATATTAAGGAGGGGAAGTTGGAACCTAGAGCTATCAAAGGGGTATTCATAGGATATCCTGAATGAGTAAAAGGATACAAGGTGTGGTGTAAAGACTTAACACCACCAAGGAGTATCATAAGATGTGATGTGACATTCGATGAAATGACGATATTGAAAACCTCCTAAGAAGATGAGAAAGAAGAACCTGTGACTAAGGAAGACTCAGCACCCGAGTCAATAGAAGTTGAAGTAGAGCCTGAACATGGATCTGATATGCCCCCAGATTAACACTTCAACAAGGAGATCCTTGAAGATGAACCAAGAACACTGGCAAGTTCCTCCAAGTCCACCCAAAAGAAGACTAGAACTCTTGAGTTGGAACTTGAAGAGTACCAGCTTGCTAGAGCCAGGCTAAGGAGAACAATTAACCCACCAGTCAGGTATGCACAAACAAACTTAGTTGCTTATGCTTTTAATTCTGCTTACACTTTTGAGTATGATGAGCCTAAGACATATGGTGAGGCTATGAAGAGTGAAAATAAGAAAGAATGGCAGCAGGCCATAGAAGAAGAAATTTGTTCTCTTAAGAAGAACAATACCTGGAAGTTGGTAGAGAGATCTCAAAAGAAGCTAGTCGGGTGTAAGTAGGTGTATAAGCTAAATGGGGTATACAGGGGATTAAGCCTATGAGATTCAAGGCTAGGTTAGTAGCACAAGGTTTTACTCAAAAAGAGAGAATCAATTTTCATGAGATATTCTCTCCAGTTGTCAAGCACACATCTATTAGGATGTTGTTATTCATGTGTGCAAACCATAATTTATATGTAGAGCAGATGGATGTAATGACAGCTTTTCTACATGGAGAGCTTGAAGAAACGATATATATGGCACAGCCACAGGGGTTCAAGGAGCCCGAAAAAGAAGATCATGCTTGTTTGCTAAAGAAGTCATTATACGGGTTAAAACAATCATCTAGACAGTGGTATAGAAGATTTGATGAGTTTATGATGGCTTATGGCTTTAGTAGGAGCAAGTATGATGGATACGTGTACTTCAAGAACATAAGTTGTGGGATAATATATTTGCTTCTATACGTCGATGATATGTTGATCGCATGCAAGAATATGGAAGAAATACAGAAGCTTAAGAAGTAGTTAAGTGGCGAGTTTGAAATGAAGGATTTAAGAGCAGCAAAGAGAATTTTGGGTATGGATATTGTGAGGGAAAGAAGAGATGTTATCTTCTTATCCCAACAGCGATATATAGTCAAAATTTTAAAGAAGTTTAGTATGTCAAACGTGAAGGCTGTCTCTACTCCTTTGGCCATGCATTTCAGACTTTCAGCAGCACAGTCGCTGACATCCGATGAGGAGAAACTGTAAATGAGCAAAGTACCATATGCAAGCGCTGTGGGGAGCATCATGTATGCAATAGTTTGCACAAGACCAGACATAGCATAGGCTGTGTGTATGGTGAGTAGATACATGGCAAATCCGGGAAAGGATCACTGGCTTGCAGTAAAGTGGATTCTGAGATATCGCAAGGGAACGTCGAATCACGGGTTAGTGTATAAGAGGGATGAGAACAGCAATGAAATAGTAAGAGGGTACGTAAACTCAGATTATGCAGGTGATCTTGACAAGAGAATATCGTTGACGAGCTACGTATTCACAGTGTTTGAGTGTACTGTGTGTTGGAGATCAGTTCTACAATACGTGGTTGCACTATCTGCCACAGAGGCAGAGTACATAGCTGTTGGTGAAACTATCAAGGAGGTCGTGTGGTTAAAAGGCATATACGCGGAGATATTGGCTAGTGAAGATGTGAACACCGGTGTGTATTGTGATAGCAAGAGTGCCATACACCTAAGCAAGCATCAAGTGTTCCACGAGAGGTCAAAACACATTGATGTGAGGCTCCATTACATTCGTGAGATTGTCCAAAGTGGTGAAGTTAGTTTAACAAAGATAGCGTCATCTAAAAACTCTATTAATATGTTGACTAAGCCACTACCCTTGATTAAGTCCGTCCTATGCAAGGACTTAACAGTAGTTACTACTTTGTGAGGGTGACCGAAGATGCGAAAATGAGAGATCGAATTTACTTTGTGGATGATTTTAAATCAATGAGGGGATTTGTGAGAATATTGATTAAAAATCATCGGAATATGATTTGGAGATCAAGCTAAGTGCGTAGGGTGCGCACAGATCGAAGACGGACGCGAAAAGAGGCAAAAAAGGAAGAAGGGCACACCAGGCGCCAGCACCGTGATGACCAAATGTGAGCGCCGCGGCACCAGGAGGCCAGCGCCACAGCGCTCAGCAGAAGCGCGCCAGCTCTGCGGCGCTGGAGACGGGAATAGTATCGAAATAAGAAAACTTTCTTATTTTGTCTCCCACTTGCTCTATGACTCCCTAATACAACTCCCACAAGTATAGGGTAAACCTAAGTCGTCCCAAAGCCTATATAAAGGTTATCAATTAGCTTGTAAACACATGTCAGTGATCTTAGTGATAATCTTTGTGGTTATTTGTGAGAGAAAATCCCTAAAGTGAAAGAGAAAGTTTTCTTTGTGATCTTTTTTGTAAAAGGTATATTTTGTGAGTGTCTTGTGTTTCATAATAAGATAAGAGTGTGATCTTGATCCGTCGTGGACGTAGACAAATTACCGAATTACGTAATTCTTTGTGTGTTTTTTTTCTACCCCTTTTTCTCTTTATTTTTTAATAACTTATTCTGTATTATTATTTATTTGAGATATATTTTATTTGTTTGTTTGTGCGCTTTTGCTTTAACAAAAAAAATATAACAAAAAAATATATAAAAATTTTATTTAGGTTATTTTTTTTCTTCATTTACAATTTCTTAGACCAAGTGATGCCGTAATTTAAGCATAAATAATGGTCAGTGACAAAAATTGAGTGCCTGTCTGCGGTCCAAGTGACGGTGTCAGCTACGTCATTTCTGAAGTTACAAAGTGACAAGTCGGTTACAAATCTAAATGTCGAACGACCTGAAGTTCATAAGCCCTTTTAAAAGTCATCAAGACACAGATATTTATCATTATTTAAATCATTGTTCGACGACCAATAATCAAAATGAGTGATGGGAAATGTTAGCTTTAGATATTAATTATTCATAAATACCAAAATGAGACTGATTCACTTAATGAAACTACAAACAATTGGCGTTGAAAATGTTCTTGGTTGGCATAACATTTTAACCTTCGTCCAAATTCATCTTTACCAAAGATTTAGATTCCAAAATGATCACCCAAAAAGCTCAAGCATCCACTCTCTGTCACATAGTGGCAATGCCTTATCCTGGCCGAGGCCACATCAATCCCATGATGAATCTCTGCAAACTTGTAGCTTCAAGACAAGATGATATTCTCATTACTTTTGTTGTTACTGAAGAATGGCATGGCTTCATCGGCTCTGATCCCAATCTCAACAGCAACATAAGCTTTGTCTCCATGCCAAACGTTGTACCGTCCGAGTTAGTACGAGGGTCCGACTATTTGGGCTTCTTTGAAGCTGTTATGACAAAGATGGGAGCTCCCTTTGAGCAAGTTCTTGATCAGCTTCAGACGCCTGTGACTGCCATCATAACTGATGCTTTGCTAACATGGGCAATTCGTAGCGGAAATCGCAGGAAAATTCCAGTTGCCGCGCTTTGGACTTCATCTGCATCAGTTTTTTCCATGTTGTATCATTTTGATCTCTTAACAAAAGAACGCTTTCCATTTGACTTGTCAGGTGGGTGTTCAAAATGTCCAAATTGAATGATTTTAGACCTGCAGATTGGTATTACTCATGTGTCTTGGTTGTGAACAGGGCATGCGGATGATGTTGTGGACTTCATCCCGGGAATTTCTTCAATACGTGTAGCTGATATTCCAATTTTGTTCTTTGAGAAAAACGAGAGTTTCTCACAACATGTGCCGTTGATGTGCAAAGCACAGTATCTTCTGTGCTCTTCAATCTATGAGCTAGAAGCACAAGCGTTTGATGTGTTGAAAGCCAAACTCAATTACCCTGTCTACTCTGTCGGTCCCTTAATTCCGTATTTTGAACTCAAATGCAAAGACTCTGCAACTAGTAATTACCAAGACCCTGACTACATAAAGTGGCTAAATATCCAACCAGCATGTTCTGTCTTGTATGTCTCGATGGGAAGTTTTCTTTCAGTTTCAGGTGCCCAAATGGATGAAATTATTGGCGGGGTGAAAAGTAGTGGAGTCCGGTACTTGTTGGTGGCGCGTGGGGAGACTTCCCGGCTTAAAGATGGCTGTAGTGAGCTGGGGTGGGAGGTGCCTTGGTGTGACCAATTGAGAGTGTTAACTCATTCTTCAATTGCTGGATTTTTGACTCATTGTGGGTGGAATTCGTGTACTGAAGCTGCCTTCGCTGGCGTTCCAATGCTCACTTTCCCTATACTTTGGGATCAAATACCAAACAGCAAGCAAATTGCTGAAGATTGGAAGATTGGATTGAGGTTGAAGTGGGAGGTATTGAGTGACAAATTGGTGACAAGACAAGAAATTGTGAAGCTTGTGAAGACAATTATGGATAACAATAGCAGTGAGCGGAAAGAGTCGAGTAAAAGAGCATTACAAGTACGAGAAATTTGTCACCGAGCACTAGCAAAAGGAGGATCATCTGACACTAGCCTCGATGCTTTCATCAAAGATATATCGCAAGGCCAAGCCAAGTAAGCAGGTTAAAATATTTACTCGCTGCCTACATCATGTGAATCCTGAGACCATGAGTTTGTTAGGTTTTTGAACATTTTGGCAGTAAATTTCTAAATAATATATGATGCTTTTGAGAATTTTATTTGTCAAACTATCTGTGTGGATTTATGTTCGCATGATATCCTTTCAATATTCATATGAAAAATTTTATTCCATCAGCCTGGGACTGTGGGGAAAAAACCAATATTGCAAGTAGAAACACAAATATCTGAATGACCATGCATCAATACAGTGATAAATTTAATGGCATATTCTCACATTGCAGGGATGGTACATTCAAAGACATCTCACTATCGACAAATAGTTGAGGCTTTTCTTTTCCATGCCTGCACATTATTTCTTTTTAGTTTGTGGTTATCAGTTGATTCAATTGGTGGTCTCTTGGATGATTCCAAGAGCATTGGAGAGGAGAGGGTTATGATTTATACTTCATGTAATAAATTTTTTCTTTCTTTGTTTTGGGTAAGTAGGAAGCTGCTTCTTCAACAACTTATGCCATTCACAATGATTATATCAAAATTCTTGTAACACTGTGAAACAAATGAATTTGAAGCAAATTGCTTGCAAATTAATTTCAGCTGAAAGTTCAAGCAATTAGAAAAATGCTTCGGCAATGACTGGCTGCTGGTGACTGTTGTGGTCCAAGCGGCGGTAGCCTAAATGGAAGGGCTGAGTTGTTTAATCCACAAAAGAGATGGACAAATTAACATAACAGAAAGCTTTGTCCTAATGCCCAGAGCAGTATTATCAATGACATCATCGACATCATCCTTTTAAACATGAAAGGATTTTAAAGAAAAAAGAAATAGAGCAGGTTTTGCTTGACACCTCAAACTTCCTATATATACACCCTCAATGTGATAACAATCAAAAGCTAAGTTTATTTATCCGAATCTACGATAATCCGATGTGCAATCAAGTCTACAAATTAGTTTCATCAACACGGCTGCTCTTCTCCTCCATAATAGGGTCACCGTAATCAGTTAAGGCTGCAGAAATGGATACTGCTAATGTGGAATCATCTACAGTCTGTCATGTTGTTGCGATGCCTTATCCTGGTCGAGGCCACATCAATCCAATGATGAATCTCTGCAAGCTAATAGCTTCAAGAGCACCTTATATTCTCATCACTTTTGTTGTTACTAAAGAGTGGCTTGGCTTCATAGGCTCTGAAGCTATGCCTATTAATATATGTTTTGTTTTAATACCAAATGTCATCCCATCAGAATTAGTTCGTGGTGCCGAGTTTTCTCTTTTATGAAGCTGTTATGACAAAAATAGAAGTTCCCTTTGAGAAGCTTCTCGATCAGCTCGAGCTTCCAGTGACTGACATCATACCAGATGCTGAACTTTTCTGGCCAATCCGCGTTGGTAACTTAGGAATATACTCGTGGCCACTTTTCACAATATCAGCAATAGTTTTTTCCATGCTTCGTTGTTTCAATCACATACAAGACCTCAATTTTCTAGTTGAGTCATTGGGTACAAGTCATTGGCTTTTAGGCTTCTCTCTACTGTTTCTTATCCTATCTTTGTTTGGCTTGCTATTGTCAGCTGGAAATTAACCTTAAGAATAAAAAAAAATTATATTCTTGCTTCTCATGTTCTTCATATTACAAATGCAGAACATTGATGACATTATCCAAATATTGTCAGTCTGTTTGACAGAGCACGGAGATCAGCTCTTGCGGAGAAGATTCTGAGAATCTCTTCAACACAAGTAGCAGACTTTCAAAAAATTCTCAACAGAATTTGCGGTTATCAAACATTTGGTAATTTAATAATTTTATTTTGAATAAAAATTATAAAAAATATTAAAGAAGGAGTTACAAAAAATTTAGAACGTGTTAAATACACATAAAAAAATCTAAAATATGTAGGACATAAAGAAAAAAACGAAACGAGACTCAAAGATGCCAAAAAAGGTAAGAAAGGTGAGGATTAGAAGTCCAGGCCGCAGCGCCACGACGCTGAAAACCCGTAAGTATAGCGCTGCAACGTTGGCCAGTCAATGTCGAGGAGCCAGATGCGGGCAAGTTATTTTGGCTCCAAATTTATAAATTTTAAACTTATAAAACACGTGAACTCTTATTCTAATTAAAATTAGGATGAGTAGATACAAAATAACTTTACTAATAAACGCCCGAACTTGAACATTCCTTTATAGAGGATACTCAATAATCCCCAAAAAGAGAGACTATCCCTAGAGTTAGGATAATTACCCAACCTATTAAGGCGGGAGTTCTTTCCTCATGATGAGGACAAACTATCTCACAACGGGGACTAACTACTCTCATGACAGAGGGACAAAAACACCCTTATATAATAGGGACAAAATAAACACCCTCGCGCAGGAGGAGCATACACACAACACTACAATTTATATATACAATCTCCATAATTACAAATCAATAACCTTTTCAATCACCCATCATTTACCAAGTACACCATAATAAAACAACAACAATTATCCATCAAAGAGTATAGATTGTTCTCCATGGCGGTGACGAGATTTTGAAGATTGCCAGTGTTTGCATCGCACCAGATCAGACGGGAGCACGACTGTTGAGAGTGGTGATTGCTCAGGTATAGAGGTTGAATGGCCAACTGTGGTCAGCAATGCAGCAGGTTCAGGGAGATGGCCGGAGGATTGCACATATATCTAGTGGTAAGCCCGAACGACAGGAACACCAAAAAAAAAAAGAAAGCCACGAAATAACCCACATATAAATCTTTGTAAATCTTTTAGTTTGAGAATCAAGCATTAAGAGAGATTCTATAAGAGAGGAACTAGATAAACAATAAGTGCTTATATGCGCTAAAGTATAACCGTTGTTTGGGTGTTCATTATTCGTGAAAATATAAGGGTACACCACTCATTAGATCTTTTTTAGAGTTCTTCATTGTGTTTTTTTTGTAAATTCTCTAAGGAGTTAATAAAAGAGGTTAGAATCATTGGATCCACTATGGACATAGGCAATTGGCCGAACCACGTAAATGATTATGTTGTACTCTTTATTATCTGCTCTATATTCTTACTATTTTGCTTGATATCTTAATTTTTCTACTGCGCAAAGAGATAGGGTTCAAGGTTGAACTTGGTTAGAGTTCTTTACTTAAACCTAATCTCACAAGGAGAATGGAAATTTCTCCAATAAACCGGTATCAAAGTAAGGTTCGATAATACATATCAGGGGTATTTAAACCATAGCCTCAATTAAGTAAAAAATAAAGAAGTTTAATGGGTTGAATGACTTCATTCTTTAGAAGAAAAAGGTTAGAGCTCTACTAGTGAAGGAAGGGCTAGACTCAACCTCGGAGGAAGTTAGTTCCTCAACTAGTGAAGGAATAACAACCTCAAAGTTCAGGGAGAAATATTGAGACACGATTCAGAAAAAGGCTCACAGCACCACAATCATAGCATTGAGTGATGAAGTATTGAGGAAAGTCGGTAATGAAGAAACTGTTTTGGGGCTATAAAAAAAACTCGATGCATTATACATGAAGATGTCTCTTGTAAATAGACTTCTTATGAAGAAAAAACTGCATCAGCTAACTATTCACAAGAAATCTTCATTAAGAGCTCATATTGACGAGTTCAATAAGATCATTATAAGTCTTGAGCAATTGGGCATCAAGACTGATGATGAAGACAAGGCCATAATCCTGTTAAGTTCATTGCCGAAAAGCTATGAGAGCTTTATAGATACGATGTTGTATAGTAAGGAGTCCTTAACAATCAATGATGTCAATGCATTATTAAACTCAAAAGAATTGACAAAGAGATCTAAATCCAAAAATGGAGCGGTGTTGCTTGCACAAGGAAAGAAGAGCAACCAATTAAGGGAGATATTCAAGAAGTGTTTCCTTTGTTATAAAAAATGGCACTTTGTAAAAGATTGTCTAAATCAAAAGGCCATGATAAATGTACTGTTATCGGTAGTCTTGGAGAAGAAATCGAAGTTGTAGACATGTTGGTAACCTCAAGGGGAAAGTACGCTAGTAAATGGATACTAGATTTGGAGTGTAGCGTCCATATATGTCCCAATAGATTGTTGTTTACCAATTACATAGCCATGAGAGGTAAAGTTCTAATAGGGAATGACATGACTTATGAGATCATGGGAGTTGGTGACATAAGACTGAGAATGCAAGGTAGAGAAACTAAAGACTTAATATCCCTATGAAAGCTCGATTATGATGGGTATTCGGTTAGAACAGAAAAGGAAAAACTGATGGTAGAAAAAGAATCTATAAAGTTTGAGGGTAAAAAGTACAATGAGAGGCTCTATGTGCTTAAAGGGATGACTATGAATGGCCCAATGTAGGATGTTGGGATAATATAAACCACTATATGACATCTAAATTATGTTCACTGAGGTGATGAGGATCGAAAAGGAGTGCAACACACCAATGCCCTATATAAGGTGCACGAATATTTTGGAGACCAAAATAACTAGCCTGGAGAAAGTTAAGTTTTGGTAGAGACTTAATTGAACTCAACTCTAAGTGATAAAGTATTGATGTGGATCAGATCCAAAAGCCTTCTTATTTGGAGATTTTGAATCAAGGAATTGTTTATTAGAAATTTGGTGATTCAACAATCTTGTTTGGGTAAGAATTATGAAGAATAAAAAAAGTATTGTCACAAGAAGTCTAGAACATGTGGGACACATATGAAAAAGTCTAAGATGTGTAGGACACGAAGAGGAAAGCAAAACGGGACTCAAAAACTAGAAAGAAGGCAAGAAAATGCCGAAGATTGGAAGTCTAGGCCACAGTGTCTTGGCACTAAGGCAATAGAGCTCGAATTCGTACCAACGTTGCAACGCCAGATGCGGGCAAGTCCTTTTTGGCTCCATATTTTTGAATTTAAGGAAGTTTTGGACTTCTAAAACATGTTGACTTTTATTCCAATTATGATTAGAGTTAGTAGGTACGAAATAACCCCTATATAAACTCTTGTAAACCATTTAGTTTGAGAATCAAGCATTAAGAAAAACTCTAAGAGAAAGAAGAACTAGGTAGACACTAAGTGCTTGTATTCGCTAAAGTGAAGCCGTTGTTTGGGTGTTCATTATTCGTGAGAGAACAAAGATACACCATTCATTAGATTCTTTTGAAAGTTCTTCACTGTATTTTCTTGTAAATTGTCTAGGAAGTTAATAAAAGAAACTAAGATCCTTTGATCTATCGTGGACGTAGGCAATTAATCGAATCACGTAAGTGATTATGTTGTACTCTTTATTATCTACTTTATATTGTTGCTATTTTTCTTGATATCTTGATTTTTCTGCTGTGCAAAGAGGTTAGGGTTTAAGGTTAAACTTAGTTAGAGTTTTTTGCTTAAACCTAATCTCACAAGAAAAAAGGCGATTCCTTCAATAGTAGCTGAGTCACACAGTTCACTTTGGAAAGTATTTCATAGGTGCCAAAACCACAATATCTTCTATTCAATTTCATGTACAAGCTTGAAGCTCAAGTCTATGACACCCTTAAAGAAAAATTCCCTTTCCCTATCTATCCTATTGGTCCTGTCATTCTCTACTTCGAATTTAACAATTCTTTTATAACTAGTACCACCAGTTGCAATAATGACTCTGACTTTCTAGAATGGCTAGATCTTAAACCACTAGGTTCTGTCTTATATATGTTACAATTCCTTTATAAGGAATACCACCAATTACAATACCAACTTCAACTATTAGAATGGCTAGAACTTTAACCACCAGGTCTGTCTTATATGTGTCATTGGGAAGTTTGTTAGGTTTGATTTTTTTTTATGAGGGCTTATATAGTAATAATAATTATATATCATGGGTTATCTTAAAATCAAGGCTAATTAAGTGGTCTATTTAAACTATTTATAATGACTCACTCTCACATAGTATGATAATGTTTGCTTTGGGTTTAGGCCTGCACAGTTTTGTTCTTAAGTTTTCTCAAAAGGTCTTATATTATTTGAGAAAGGCTATATATATATATATATATATATATATATATATGGGATTCTGGCACCTGACCCTCATCTTATCCATCTTAGCCTTGCTATCTATGGCCTTAGGAATCTTGGATCTTTGGCGTTACAATCTATCATTTGATGGGACACACAGTCCCATGTGCACTAAGCCCCTAGGGACACATGGTTGACTCATGTGAGCTAAACCCTAAGGATGTATTACATATGTGCGTTATTTATAGCCCAGACTGCAAGCTCACTGACTCACACCACGAGGTAGGTCTGACTCTAATAACATTTGTAGCAATTCGCTTTCACACAATATAATATTATCCACTTTGGGCCTAGGCCCGCACGGTTTTGTTATTAGATTTTCTCAAAAGACCTCATACTGATTAAGAATGGGCTTGACCAAAAACTTTTTTTAACCATGCGATGTGAAATTTTGGCACCTGACCCTCATCTCATCTATCTTGACTCTACCATCTATGGCCTCAAGAATATTGGATTTCGAATAGTGGTGTTCAATACTTTTGGGTGGCTCGCGGTGAAATTTCTCGATTTAAAGAGTTGCGTTAAGATAAGACAAGTAGTGCCCTGCTGTGACCAATTGAAGGTGTTTTATCATTCTTCTATAGGGGGTTTCTGGACTCACTGTGGTTGGAATTCCACTCCTGAAGCTCTTTTTGCCGGCATTATAATGCTCACTTTTCCCATAAATTGTGATCAAATTCCTAATAGTGAGAAAATTATGGAAGATTAGGTGGAAGATCAGAGAAAGACCGGATGCTAAAACATTTGTAACTAGAGAAGAAATATCTGAGCTTATGTAGAGGTTTATGGATCAAAATAGAGTTGATGTGCAGAACATCAGAAGAGCATGCCAACTACGAGAGATTTGTCATAGAGCAGTTGCAAAAGGTGAATCCTTTGATACTAACTTTGATGCTTTCATAAATGATTTTACTCGAGGCCCCATCTTTTAGTTTAGATTAAAGATTTTAATCGATCAAATGATCTGGAGCATGTGTTAATGTGTATAAATAAGATTATAAAGCTTTGGAACTTATCAAAGAACTCCTGAAAAATGCAATAGGGTATATCAACTATTCTATAAATAATATAACTGCATTAATGTTGGGTATTAATGTGAACTCAACATTGTTCTGTTTATATTGGTTAGCTGTTATTAAATGTAAAACAATACACTTTTATTTCAGTTGATGATAACAATATTTTCTTTTCTGAATTATCCCCATTTCGTGAAGCTGCTATAATCAGCACTAACAGGTGCACAAGTCACAATATCTTTTCAGGCAAAAGTTGATTTAACAATTAATGCATTTTACAAGAGCCAAGGGGTTCATAGATATTTCAAGAAAAAAGACAGATGAAAATAATATCCTTGTATCTTATTGCCGTGGCAATCTTCTCTGTTATTCTCTTTTCTCTATTTTATTTTTAGCAGATCAATTTGTGGTGTCATTTCACAGCCATTACATAACCATTACATAGTAGGTCAATTTGTGGTGTCATTTCTCAATCTCATGCAATTGAAAATTTTAACTTGAGCTAACTTTACTTCTACTTCTCCATTGAATGATAAAAGATCATAACTCTATCAACTCTTTCCTATTTTGTGGTCAATAAAGTAAGAATCATCAAAGCACTAAACCATTAATTGTAAAGATAATTTTTTATTCAAGCTCTATCGAGATAAACAATAAAATTCCTGACAATGAACTCGGCCAATGTGTAACCAAACTGTGAGAAATATAAAATATTTATATTTCATTGTGAATGTAAAACTGTACAATAGAGTCTTTATATAGATTGTAACTTATTATAAAATAGAAAATTAGTACTATACATAGAAGAAAATAATTACATATTATAAAAGGTAAGAATATTATATTATTAATATAATTAATTTATCAAATCAAATATATTAATAATATAATATTAATGATAATATTACATTAATACCCCCATCAAACTCAAGATGGTGGAGTTGAAGCAAGCTTGATTTTAGAAACAACCAGGAAATGAAGATTTGGTGAAAATATTAGCAAGTTGATCTTCAGAAGAGATGGAGTGGAAAATAACTGTTCTCTGAGAAACATGTTACCAAACAAAGTAACAATCTGTTTCAATGTGCTTAGTTCGTTCATGAAAACATCATTGTGAGCAATTTAAATAGTACTCTGATTGTCACAATAAAGAGGTATAGGGCCAGTGTGAGAAATACCCATATCTTCAAGAAGCCAGTGAAAGCAAACAATCTCTTGGGTAGTATCAACAAGAGCACGATACTCAACTTCAGTACTCGAGCGAGTAGTAGCTGTCTGTTTCTTACTTTTTCATGAAACAAGAGAATCACCCAAGAAAAGACAAAATTCAATAGTTGATCGTCGTTCCGTAGGATCACCCGCCCAATTCGCATCAGCATAAGCTCGTAACATGATAGGAGAATGAACTGAAAAATAGAGAGTGTGAAAAAGTATACCTTTGAGATAACGTAGAATATGAAGTACTGGTGCATAATGAGAGGTACGAGGAGCAGCCATAAAATAACTAACAACCTGAACAACATAAGCAATGTCTGGACAAGTGATTGTAAAGTAGACCAAACTATTAACCAACTGATGATAGAGGGTAGCATCACTAAGAAGAATACCATCAGAGGATCAGAGTTTAGCATTAGGCTCTAAAGGAGTAGATGCAGTCTTACTATCTGTCAACCCAATTTTTACAAAAGATCAGATGCGTATTTAGTCTGAGAGAGATAATACCCAGTAAAGTCGGATAGTGCTTCAAGGCCAAGGAAATAACTAAGGTTGCCAAGAACTTTCATCTCAAAATGGAGTTGAATAAAGTCCTTAAAACTAGAAATACCAAGAAGATCATCGCCCATGATAATCATATCATCAACATAAAGAAGTAGCAAAACACAACCACGATCTGTTCTACGAATGAAAAGGGCTGAGTCATAGGGGCTGGATTGAAAACCATGTTGAGAAATAGTGCTACTGAATTTTGCAAACCAAGCACGAGGAGCTTGTTTTAGGCTATACAAGGCTTGACGAAACTTGCAAACTGTGCCAGGTGGATGTGGATAACTGGGAGAAGGCTTCATATAGATTTCTTCAGAAAGGTCACCATTAAGAAAGGCATTTGTTACATCTATCTGAAATAATGTCCAACCATGAGCTGTAACAATAGCTAATAAACTCTGAACAGAAGTAAGACGAGCAACAGGGGCAAAAGTTTCTTCATAATCAATGTCATATTCCTGAGTAAATCCTTTTGCAATAAGACGAGCTTTATATCGCTCAATGAATCCCTCAAACTTAGTCTTAATCTTGTATACCGATTTATAACCAATGATAGTTTTATTGGGTGAAAGAGGAACAAAATCCTAAATATACAATTTCTCAAGACCCTGTAATTCTTCTGTCATTGCTTGCTGTCAAACAGGGTTAATACTAACCTCGGAATAGGATTAGGGTTCATATAATAAAAGAGCGGTAGAAAAATGGCAGTTTTATTGGGTGAAAGAGGAACAAAATCCCAAGTGTGCGATTTCTCAAGACCCTGTAATTCTTCTGTCATTGCTTGCTGTCAAACAGGGTTAGCACTAACCTCGAAATAGGATTGGGGTTCATATAATAAAAGAGCGGTGAAAAAACATTGATAATCACGAAGTTTAACTGAAAGTTCTCTTACTCGAGAAGAACAATAAAGAGAGAGTGTAGAAAAGGCCTCAGAGATGTCGAGAGCAGATCCTTTAAACAAGATGAAAGGCTCAGAAGCAGGCATTGTATTAGTAGGATCATCTATATGAAACTCAGAGGAAGTATTAGGAAACAAGTCAATAGTATTGTTAGTGAAAAACTGAGAAGCGGATGGAGATACTGAGTGAAAGTTTGACACGGAGGAGAACATTCTATATTTAAGAAATATGATATGACGAGAGATACAAAAACGTTTAGAGATGGAATCCCAATACCTATAACCTTTATGTTCTATCCCGTATCCCAAAAAGTAACACAATCGTGTGCGTGGTTTAAGTTTGGTATGTTCATGTTTTTGAAGTAGAACAAAACAAACACAACAAAAAATTTTAAGGAGACTATAATTATGAGTGATTACATATAAACATTCATATGGTGACTTGTTCTCTATAATAGAGGAAGGAACACGATTGATTGTACAGACAACAGTTAAAGTAGCTTCACCTCAGAATTGTTCAGGATAAGAAGCAAATATGAGAAGAGCACGAACTGTATCGAGAATATGTATGTGTTTTCGTTTGGCTCTCCCATTCTACTGAGATGTACTGGGACAAGATCTTTGACAAATAGTACCATGTTCCTGTAAAAAATTTAAAAAATTAGAATCTCTATATTTCATGGCATTATCTATGCGAAAGATCTTAATGGAACAAAAAAATTGTGTTTTAATCATTTGAACAAAATCACAATAAATTTTGGTAAGTTATGATCTCTGTTTCATAAGAAACAATCATGTATATCGAGAATAATCATCAACGAAAATAACAAAGTATCGAGATCTACCCACAGTAGCATTAGGAGATGGTCCCCAAATATCAGAGTGTATAAGATCAAAAGGAGTATGTGAAATAGAAGTACTATTATTAAAAGGCAAAGCTAGTTGTTTTACTAAAGAACAAATCAAACAATCATCTTTATTATTAGAAAATTTCCTAAACAACCACTAGATACTAAAGAACAAATACGACTTATTGAAGTATGACCCAAACGAGAATACCAGAGATGTAATGATGATACTGAAGAAGTAGATGCAGCAGACGAATGGGATGAAGATGGCAAGTGTAAGAAGATGAGCTCATATAGATGACCCACGTTACAACTTGTCTCAAATGTCCGGCCTGTCTTTAAATCCTGCACATAACACCCAGAGGCAATAAATAAAATGTTAAGACCAAGTTCACAAATTTGACCGACAGATAAAAGATTTAATATGAGTTTAGGTATAAAAAAAGTATCAGATAAAGAAAGACTAGAGCAAGACACTTGACCAATGTGACTAACATTCATGAAAGAGCCATTAACAGTTTGAATAGAAGGTAAATAAGAAGCAGAAGATGTGAAAGAGAAAATATTGGAATCAGAAGTCATATGATTGCAACATACAGAATCAAAATACCAAGAGTTACCTGAATGACAGAAAAAGCAGTAATGGAAGAGTTACTAGAGTTTGATAAAAGTTGACGAAGTAAAGATTCAAAATCACTGGTTAGGTTGAAAGAAGAGTTGGCAGTATTTTGGGCAGTAGTAGCTGCAGAGAATGATCGAAGCCTTATAAAAGCAGCACATTGAGATTGTTTACTTTTAGAACAATTTTTTTCAAAATAACCTGGTCCAATTTTTTAACATTTTCTGCATTTACGTGTCGGATAATTGAGAACTGAATGTCCAAATAAGTGGCAATAATTACACTTCTTATATTGAGTGGAGCTATCAGATTTGTGTTGCGAGGTGGCAAGTACTATATCTGTACGAACTTACTGAATAGTAGCAAACCTTATTTCGTCAGAGATAAGATCAGCAATGACTTAATTCAAAGTGGATAAGGGCCTCCGATGAAGTAAGGAAGCACGTGTGAATTCAAATTTATCTTGCAGAGTCATGAGAAACTAAACCAAACGTTGATGATCTTGGTAGATAATGAAAACTTGAACATCATCGTTATTCTTCCAAATTGGTTCTGAAAGAGCTAATTGATCCCAAATAAATTGCATTTGAGAATGAAAATCGGCAATGAATTACCCTGGTTCTTATCGAAGATGATGCAAATTTTGCAGGAGTTGACATTGATGAGAGAGATCTGTGGTAGTGTCGCGATATGGAAAAAAAAATCTAAAGTGATCTGGCAGTATCAAATCGACCATAATGAAGACTGATGGATGTAGTGAATGTATTACGAAACCATATAATAATCTGATATTTTTACTATCCTAATCATCTAATCTGTCGATGAAAGCCTCCGGACTCTCATTATCCTGCTGCTGAAGTAGAATAACATCACTAGTAATATAACGCCAAAGTCTCATACTTTTAAGAAAACTACACATAACTTGTGTCCATAAGACATAATTGTGTCTATAAAGAATAATGTGAATAGACCGAGAAACATCATATTTATCCATTGAAAAAAAAATAAATTTCCCTCTTCAACTTTAAATAATTATAATTTAACCCCAATACTTTTGATAATTACAAACTAACCCTTAAAATCTTCAAAAATTACAAAATAACCCTAGAGAATATAATAATTATAAAATAGCCCTTGAATTTTTAAAAAATTATAAAATAATCCCTAAAAATTATGATAATTGTAAAATAGCTTTGGAACTATTGAAAATTTTAAAAATGCCTCAAAAGAATAAAAAATTATGATCTAACCTTAAAATATTGAAAAGTTTACAAATAGGCCCTTAACAGGAACAATGAACTTCAAGTGGTTCGTCCGGCCTGCTCAAACCTTTGATTGATGAAATCTCAGCGATGTTTGAACGGCCGGTGATTGAGGATGCTTTTGGTCAAGGCAGTGTTGGTCACGTTGCCGTATAACGGCCGGGATCTGAAGTGAAAGTGACCGGCGGTAGTGGTGTTCCGACTACGTGTGCGACGATTTTCGATCTCCGATTGGCATGTCGTCGATGACGTTGAAACAGTCAGAGTATTCTGAGTAGTCTGGGGTGGGCGGTGGCTATCACGACACACTTTTAAAGTTTTTCGGTAATTTTTTGAAAAATAAAACTCTGATAGATTTTGACGGATTTTAAAAAAATTCTGACAAGTCTCCGGCTAACCAAAGCAACAGTGAAGAAACCAAAACTCTGATACCATATGAAAAATATAAAATGTGTATATTTTGCTGTAAATGTAAAACTGTACAATTGAATTTTTATATAAATTGTAATTTATTACAAAATAGAAAAATAATATTATACATAAAAAAAAATTACATATTATAAAATATAAAAATATTATATTATTAATATAATTAATTTATCAAATTAAATATATTAATAATATAATATTAATGATAATATTACATTAATACAAACAATATCTGCCACGTGGTTTTGATGCCTTTTCCAGGCTGAGGCCACATCAATCCCGTGATGAACCTCTGTAAGTTATTAATTTGAAGAAAATAGGATATTCTCGTCACCTTTGTTGTCACTGAAGAGTGGCTCAGTTACATCGGCTCTGATCCCAAGCTTGATAATGTATGCTTCAAAACAATACCCAAGTCCTCTCTGAACGGCTTAAATGTGAGCTTGAAGCCCAAGCTACCAACACCTTAAGAGCAACTTTTCCTTATCCATATATCCAATCGGGCTTGCCATTCCTTATCTAGAAATTAAATGCAACTCTAGAACTTATAACAGTGACAATGTCCCTAACTATATGCAGTGGCTAGATTCCCAACCGGCAAACTCAGTCATGTACATTTCATTAGGAAGTTTTCTCTCTGTTTCAAGCATCCAAATGGATGAAATTCTTGCTGGCTTGCAAAATCATTTCTTGTGGGTGGCTCGCAGAGAAGCTTCTCGGTCGAAAGAAATTTATGGTGATGCAGGATTAGTACTGCCCTGGAGTGACCAATTAAGGGTGTTGTGCCGGTGTTTGGACACATTGTGGGTGGAATTCCACTCTAGAAGCTATTTTTGCCGGTGTCCTCATGCTTACTTTTCCTCTATTTTTGGATCAAGATTGGAAAAGTAGGTGGAGGGTTAACGGAGAGAATGCAATTGAAATTTTTTTGACATGAGATGAAATTGCATATCTTGTGGAAAGTTTTATGGATTTGGAAAGCAACAAGGGAAAAGAAATGGGGAGAGCAGCAAGACAAGTCAGAGATATCTGTCAAGCAGCGACAGTAGGTGGTGGATCATCCATAATCAATTTTGATGCATTCATTAGTAATATTTCCTCATCTCACAGCCTTTAATCATTTTATGTAATTATTCAGAATGTCACAAAAAAATAGATGAATCTCTAATGTCTACTGTCTGTTGCCTTATATTTCCTGTCCGGATGAACAAGTATTACCTGATTTTTGTCAGGGAAAATACAAAATAAATGTGGAGGAAAATAAAGAATTGACGTGAAAACTTAATATAATGAAATATATGTACAAAATTTGAATGTATTAAAAAAATATTATTATTATAAAAATGGTATGAATAAATATGTGTTTCAAGCCACATTACAAATGTTGCTTTTTTTAAAGAAATTATTTATCCCTACCAATCGAGTGATGCTTGGGTTAAATATATTAGTCTTGGGGATACAATGAAACACTATTTGTGTTTGCTTAACAAACTTAAATACTTTTGATATCTTGGTATCTTTTTTTTTTTAACTAAATTTTTTAATAGTTTTTAATAAAACCCGATCATTTAGTCGGCTGACCTAAACAGTTTCATATTTGATCAATCTCCTTCGGCATGCCTTAAGTTGATCAAGGTTTGTTCAATCACAATTCAGATATGACTCCCATTGCATCATAACCATCCACCGTGTGCCACGTGGTGGCCATGCCTTATCCCGACCGGGGCCATATCAATCCAATGATGAACCTTGGTAAGATTCTGGTTTCAAGAACCGACAACGCACTTGTCACCTTAGTAGTCACAGAAGAGTGGCACGGCTTCATCAACTTCGAGCCAAGACCCAAAAGAATCTACTCCCACTTCAAGGGTCTAGCCTATGGGCCTAACTCAGGCACTTCAGCCCAAACAGGCTAGGCGTAGACCAAAAAGGAGAAAACCACATGCGGTTCTAAATGAGGACTTACTTGGGATTTAGGATTAAAACCCTAAGAAAGTCACTCATACTTAGATACGTTGGGCCCTAAGAAATGGACACCCCGAAAAGGTTTACTGTAGATTCCGTGATTTGAAGAATTTGTATTAATCATCACTGTACAAGGAAAACACCAAAGATCTCGGGGTAAGAATCAATTACATTAATATTGAATTTATGATTCTATTAACCAATGTTCAAATAGGAAAGTCTCAAGAATCTCAAGATAATAATCAATCTTACCAACTTAAAGCCTGATGCAAATCAAGATGAGAATAAAACCATAATCTCTCAATCAAATTTCTTAAGATATGGTACAACAAATTAACTATTAAAAGGGTAAGTCACAATGACCAAAGGTAATGATAAAATTCTTTTTAAAAAAGACACTTTTAAGCTCTTTCACTTTTTCAACTTCTTGACTTAAGTATCGTAGAGTCTTTGTCAAAATTAATCACTAATAAGATTTTACCTTCTTGTTCTTTATTACAGGAGAGAGCCCAAAGTAACCTAACCCAACCCATTCTATTGTTTACGGAGAGTCAAGGCTCATCCACATTTTCACTCATTGGCCTAAGAGGTCAATTTTTTGGGTCATCAGAATCTAATTAGCTTCACTGCCTAATATTATAACTTTCGAGATGGGTTGAACTGTTAACATTAATGGTTTCATTAAAGCTGTTAGCCTGTTATGACTAAGATGAAGGCTTCATTCATAACTTTTCATTGATCGGCTTGAGCTACGGGTCACCTTTATTATGGCTGATGCTTTTATATTTGTATTGGTTAGTGTAGGGAACCATAGGAATATTTCAATGGCGTCATTTTGGCCATCGCTAGCCATGTTCTTTTTTATATATCAACATTTCAACCTTCTAGTTCAAAATAAAGTTGACATGTTAGGTGAGGATATTCCAACTTTGCTTTTCTTACTTCTTTTTACTTCCCTTTAATAGTTGTTAAGCAAATGATTTTTCTGAATGAATATGATCACTATAATGTATATATTGGGTAAAGAATTGCATGCTTTGGAGGTTTGAAATGGAGTTAGGATTATTATTGGATTGCCATAAATAAATTTACTAGTGACACATAGTAGAAAAAGCTTGAGTTCAATTGAATGAGCTATCAAAGATTCACTTCATTCATGTAACTCTTTTTTCTTGGACCGTAGAAAATCTATTCTTTTTACATCAATAATGTAAAGCTTAAAAGTATATTTTTAATTAATGAACTTGTTTTTGTAAGTTTCTAATAGAAATGGGTGAGGAACATGTTGACTACATCCCAGTAGTTCCTTCAACACGTTTGATGAATTTTTCTTTGCTTATCAACGACAGACGTCATGTTATAATATTGTTAAGATTTGTCTTTAATTTAATATTGAACTCTTACCTATTAATTTAAATTTTTAGTTAAGTAGTAGACTAATTTGGTATTAAAGTTAAGGTCTTGAGTTTAAATTATTGTATCTTTATTTTCAATTAATTTTTCTTGTATCTTTATTTTATCTTTCGGGATCTATTTCATCGCCTATTAGCTTAAACTTTTAGGTTGAGTGGTAAACTAGGTAAAAGTTTTAAGACATATCTTTAATACTAATATTAAGCCTCACTTCACTACCTATCAACTTAAATTTTTGGGTTGAGTGGTAAATCATGTGAAACTATTAGGACTTGTATTTAATATTGATATTATCTCTAGCGATCAACTTTGCTACCTATTAACTTAAGCTTTATATAGCTAAGCTGAAAATTCTTCATGTTTCTCGTCTTTAAGCAAAATTTTGGCGAGAGCATGTAAAAATTAAATGGCTAAAGGAATGAGACAAATGCTCAAAATTCTTTTACTCTTATGACAAGGCTCGTGCTATTAAATCTCGCACCAAAAGGCTTATGATTAATGGCGATTAAGGTGACAACATGAATCTTGTGTCTGTCTATATTATTGTTAAGATTTGTCCTTACGTGTCATCCCTTTATGTATGAATATTTGTTTAAGATTTATACTAGTATTATCATTTCATTAAATTACTAATTATATTTTTATATGGTAAAATGCTTGTAACATTTCAGACATTGTATGATCTAAAAGAGTTCAGATCTGGTCTAAATGAGTTTAGATCAGTACTAAGAATTAGTAAAGCTGAGAGTTATAAATGTTAAGAGTTGGCACTGATAAAAGTTATCAGGTTAAGAGTCAGCGATATCTAAAGAGTTAGCGCCTTATTTAAAATGAGACAAAGACTTGATAATATATTAATAATGACGTAGTTATAAATAGTGCTATAAAATGTCATTATGCAATTATGTTCTCAAATATTATATTCATAATCTATCTTCACTGATATTGGTCTATTAGTGAAAATCTTAATAAATATATAGATCAGTGTATGTCTATATCTGTATGGTCTAGATGGTTAGTCTTAGCAGACTATAAGTTTAGTAGAAGCTTGTATAGAGATATAGGTATTCAGTAATAATTGAATATTGAACAGACTCACTAAGACTTTTAATAGATATCTCATAAAGTCATCAATGGAGAGTCTTTTGAGTTGAGTAATATTCGTGGTCCTTTGACTTGAGTGCCATGGTGGGTTTACGAGTGATCCATCATACTTTGATTCTACATATGTTAGAAACCTTTTATGGTTTGACCGTTGAGTGTCGCTGGGTATAATCCGATGCTCATGAAGTATAGTATGCATAGATATGGGATCCATCAATTCATTTGGGTTAGTAATATATTATAATACTCTAAGATTATATTTTAGAAAGTCTTATAGTCATAAACAGTAATTCCGGAGAAAAGAATTTAACCATAGGGATAAATCATATCATAAAAGTGTTTGAGAATATTATTTATTGAAATGCAATTTTAGAGATAAGCTTTTGGTCAGGCATATAAAGATTTGACGATACTGATTTATATCTCCGCTCTACTCGGATATAAGTGATAGATAGATTATACGAATATGTTATAACCTCAACTTATATGGTCTAACGCGCCACTTTATAATATTCATAACGTGTATGTAGGACATCATTCATGGATGTATAGAGGAGTTCTATATGACAAGTCGGGCGTGGACCTAGAGAATCTCACAATATAAAGTGTACTCGTTGTGCATTGGGGCAGCATTATAGATTGAACAGTTCCATCTTAGAAATTTTAGCAAACCAAAAATATATTTTAGGGTTCCTCGGGTTATACATTTATCTAGACTTACATGCTAGGTACATCATTTAATTAGTTGGTAGAAGTTATTAACTAATTAAATGTTAACAAGTGGTACAATTTTGTTCCATGAATTGTTTCACTATGAATTCACCCATTAACTATGTTAGTAAAACCAAATAAGGTAAAAATTAATTATTCAAATAGTTTTTGAATAATTGAATAAATATTATTTAAATAAATAATTATTATTATTTAGTTATTTACTATTTTGGTTTAGGTGGGAGACATATACCTAATTAGTTATAATTACCACAAATATTATTTTTTAATTTTTTGGTCACTTAATCAATTTTGGGAGCACTTGTGAAGTGCTTAACACACCTAAAAATTATTTTGAATAATTGATTAACAAATGGTGAAGCAAAAATGGGTAAGGAGAGAGGATTAGAAAGAGTTATTGGTTTTAGAAAGTTTTTCTTTAAACAAAGAATTGTAAGAAAAACTAAAGAGAAAGAAAAATAAATTCTTTTTATTTTTCTTTCAAGAAACAAAACCTTATTGTTGAAAATTCAATTGCTGCTATTATAACTTTATGATCCCATCAGATTATTGTGAACTAGAATTGAAAAAAAGTATACTTTAATGTGGGCTCAATTTTGAAGTTAGAAAGAATTCGAAATTGTAATCTTTACCGAAGGTCTTCAAATGTATGTTTCTATAATCTTAAATTGTTGATAATTTAAGTTACATGTATATATGTTGATTACATGCTTAATTTCGCTGCAAAATTTGTGTATATGATACATGTATTTAGTTTTTCTAACATGTACACAATCACATGCATACACTTTAAAACATGTTAACAATTATTACATACCTCTAGAATCTCTATGCGGAAAATGCAATTGATTCCAATCATATCTCTCAAGTTTTTGATTATATTTCTTCTCTAATTTATGACTTGGATAATGAAATTATGTGTATTGTTCCTTCTGAGGAAGAAGTGCATCTTAGTCTATTCTTATTAGATCTTTCTAATGCTCCGAGGCTGATGAATTTTTTGGTTTATTCTATCAACATGTTGGGAGATAATTAAAAAAGAAGTAGTGATTGGTATCCAACAATTCTTCAGTCAAAATTTTCTGCTTTTCAGTATAATTTCTAGTTTTATAGTTTTAGTTCCAAAGGTAGATGATGCTATTATTGTTTACCAATTTAGACTAATTGCCTTGGCTAATTTCTTTTTAAGATTATTACCAAAATCATTACCAATAGATTGGCTGGTTTGATGCATAAGTTGGTCTCACAAAATCAAATGGCTTTTATTCGTGGTAGACAAATCCATGATTATATCTCTATGGTTTATGAGGGCATAAATTTACTGGATAGAAAAGTGCTTAGTGGTAACATAGGTATAAAGTTGGACATTTCTAAGGCTTTTGATATAATTAGCTAGGATTTTCTCCTTCAAGTGCTTGCGAACTTTGGCTTTAATAAACAGTTTATTGGCTGAATTTTTATGATTCTTTATTCTGCACGACTTTTTATTATGATTAATGGGTTTTCAAAATTTATTTTCAATTGTGGTAGAGGAGTTCGTTAGAGAGATCCCTTATCTCCTTTGCTTTTTTGTCTTACTAAAGATGCTTTATCTAGAGGCATTCAGAAGTTGTTGGATTCCAAGCTTATTTTCCCCTATTTCAATCCTGAAAGGTTGTACAGCTCCTACTCATATTTTTATATATATCATATTTTTGTTTTTTTTTATTTTTACAAAGGGAACTGTAATTCTCTTCAAACTCTAATGGGATTCATTAAGCAGTACAGTTTGGCTTCGGGCCAAGTTATTAATAAAGAGAAGAGCCATTTTTTTTATAAGTAAATCTAGTTCCAATCGATGTTAGGATATTTCTCATTTGTTAGGTTTCTCTCATGGCATGCTTCATTTCATTTATTTGGGGGTTTCTATTTTCAAAGGTTGTCCGAAAAGTCATAATTTACAGGTTCTGGTGAATAAATCATGCACTAAACTTAATAGTTAGAATGGTAAGATCTTTATGGAAAAAAGAAATAAATTAGTTCACACAGTGTTTTAGACTACTCTTCTTCATAGCCTTAATGTTTATCTTTAGCCGACATCCCTTTTAAAATATTTACATAGTTAGGATCGCAACTTTATTATCTTGGGTGACCATTGTTCTTGTAAGACGGTCTTGATGTTTTAGAATTGGCTATGCATGCCAAATGAGGTAAATGGGGTGGGTTTTCGCCAGTTAGATTTATTGAATAAAGGTTGTCTTATTAAATTTCTATAGAATATTTATCAAAAGAACTCAATGTGTTCAAGGTTCCTAAGAAAGAGATACAATTTTAATAATGCAAGCAAAAGCTATCTTTATTCCTCTCTTTGAAAAGGTCTTAAGTTTGTGTTGCCTCTTTTTCTACAAATGACTAAATGGATCGTTGGTAATGGGTCTTCTATCAATTTTTGGTATGCAAATGATTAAATGATCCATACTTTTATGGGAAAGTCTGGGCATTACAAATTTGGAATGCAAAGTGAAAGATGTGATTAAAAAAGGCTGATGGAAGATCTTTGACTCTTTCTTCTTGGTTTTTCCGTATTTAGAGAACATGATTAATGATATTATTCTCCCGGTTACTAGTAAGCCAGATAAATTTGGACTTTTACCAAAGATGGGATTCTAACGCTTAAAGATAGCTATTATTTTTTGAATAATCATTTTACTGCTGATTCAATCCTTCGGTCTCTTTGGCATAGTTATTTTCCACCCAAAATTTTAATGTTCATGTGGTGCCTCCTTCAAAATATTCTTTCTACATATGAAGTTCTATGATCCCGTAGTCTTTGTGTTGTGATAGTCTGTTTCTTTTGCCTCTCCGCAGCTAAATCTAAAGACCATTGATTTTTTTCTTGCCCTTTTGCCCACAATATATAAAGTTGGTTTGTGCATCTATTTAGCCAAAAGCTCCTATTGGTTTCTTCTATCATAGAGCTTTGAAAAATGATCTTGTCCAAGTTATTCAGTCTTCAACTACTAACTATTTGGTGGTTGTTTGCAGCATATTTATTTTATTTAATTTGACGATGTCGAAACTATCGAAGGTTTGATAAAAAAAAGATTGAGTATAGATGGTATAAAAGCAAATTGCCTTACTCATATATGTCACTTTGCATCATTCTATCCAAGATTGGGAAGATAATTCTATTTAATTTCACCTGACCATTCCATCTAATCTAAAATAGGCTCTAACAATTTTAATCCTTTTTTGGAATTCTCCACCTCATGGTTGGATTAAAATTAAAACAGATAGTCTTTCTAAAGGAAATCTTGGCCAGCGTGCTTATAGGGGAGATTTTCAAAAATGAGTTTGGATTATTTTTAGGCAGCTTCTTTTGTCCTTTATAATTGAAGATAGCTTATTTTGTAAAAATCATGAGAGTAATCCTAACTTTATAGATTGCATATAATAGAGGGTGGCATCATATTATTTTATAATGTGATTCATCTTTAGTTATCAGCCTGCTATCTAATCCTAATCTTTACCCTCCATGGAAGCTTCTTATCTAATGGCATCATTGTAAGATTACTTATCTCATCTATATTTTAGATTAATCACACTTTTCGTGAGAATAATGCAGTTGCTAATAGCCTAGCTAATATTGGTCTTCAATTTGATGATTTTCAATAGTGGTTATGACCTCCACCGTTAATTCTTCCATACCTTTCTAGAGAGCAAAATGGTTTACCTAGTTACATATTTCATAAAAACCAATCTTATCAAAATAGAATTTTAGTCTTTCAAGCTTGTTATTTTGCTTCTTTCCATGTATTTTTTTGAAGGGTCAGACATTTTACGTCCCCCCACCCCCAATTATATTAATTTTCTCCAGTTTTTTTTTTAATAATATTTCTTCTCTTAGTTGAGTTTGACCAAAAAAAATATTTAAGTTTTTTGGGTTGAGTGGTAAACTATGTAAAATTGTAAAGATTTATTTTTATTACTAATATTATGCCTCACTTTGCCACCTAATAGCTTAAGTTTTTAGGTTAAATAGTGAATTGCGTGAAACTGTTAAGACTTGTCTTTAATACTAATATTAATTTTTTACTTATCAAGTTTATCTTTTGAATTGAGTGATAAACTAATAAATAACATATTTTTGGGATTCAGTTTGGTAAATTAATGAATATTATGTCCGTAAACTAATATATATTATTTCTTTAAGATCTACTTTACCTTTAGAGATCCATTTCGCTGACTTTAAAAACTTAGATCTATATTTCACATGAGGAGATTATTAAGATTTGTCTTTAGTACTAATATTGACATTCATTTATTAGTTTAAGTTTTTGAGTTAAATGCTAATCTAATAAATATTATATCTTGGGTGAGTAAAATATGTTATCTCTTAATCACTTCATTCTACGAGCTCGAACCCAGAGCTAATGATCCTATAAGAGCAAATTTTTCATTCCTTGTCTATACCATTAACCTTCTCATACCCTACTTCAAGCTTGGAGACCATTCGTCTTTATGAAAGCCCTAATCATGTTGAACTTGACTACATAAAGTGGTTAAACCTTCAAACTAAGAGTTTTGTGCTATAGGTCTCATTTGGAAGCTTTCTTTTAGTTTTAGGCTCTCAATAAACGAAATTGCAGTTGGTTTGAGAAATAGTGGGGTTTGATTTTTTGTGGGTGCTTCATAGGGAAATTTGTATAATTAAATAGAGTTCCGGTGATAAGGGACTATTAGTGCCTTAGTGTGACCAGATGAAAGTTATTGACGGAGGATCTAATATATGTGGGTGTATGCATGTGCTATTGTGTCTATTGCCTAAAATATATATCATGTACATATTAAACGCGGCGGAAGCGTACAATAAACAATAAACACAATAAATAAATATATATTAATCTTATTAATATATTTGTAAAGGTTGAGAACTCACCTCAACGTGTAACGTTATACACGTATTTTCTCGGAGTCTGCATGAAGACCAACTCGTGGGCAGTTCTAGTCACCAATACGATGGACTTGGTGAGCTAGAACAGTAACCTCATATTTAACACTGAGTTTAATTCTTAAACCCCAAAATAATCGGATAGTTTGTATTCATCATTTTCTCTAAAAGGATAAGGAAATGAAATTTAAAGTAATTCACAATTGCTTCTTTTAGTACCATAAAAAAAAATGAAACAATTTCACTTTTCCTTTTCTCCTTTTTTTTTTCTTCTTCTCTTCCTCTTAGCACCATTTCTCTTCTTTTCTCTTTCTCCATTTCCTATTTCTCGGCACAGCATACACACATCGCCTCAGTGCCTTAAGGAAATTGAAACAATTCAATTTCCTTTCCATTTCAATTTCACTCAGCACTTTGGAAGAAAATGAATTCATTTTCTTCCTTCTGCTAACACACGTACACTGTAATGAAAATGAAGGAAATCACCATTTCACTTTACCCATACCTTCATACAAAATATATCTTAAACATATATATATATATTAAAATAATAATTTAATATATTATATAATATAAAATAAATAATATAATATAATATTATAAATAGATATCTAAGATTATTTAACAATTAAATAATCATAGTGTGAAATAATTATTTTGCCCCTCATAAATAGTTACCAAATCTACCCTTAGTGGGTCTCACCAAATTTCACACTTGAATAAACTTAACTGAAGGTCTACAATGCTACACGTGTCATTATACAATTAGTAAATAATAATTATTGACTATTTACTGTATTTAACACTTAAATACAGCCACACGCACATTTTCGTGGTATTGTTGAATATTGTTAGATTAAACACTTTAATCTAGCACGTTGTCCCAGTGCATAACGAGTACACTCCATATCGCGAGACTCCCTAGGTCCTATGCTTGATTCATCAAATGGAACTATTTTATGAGTCTGTGAGTAATACCCCACGCACACATCACGGATATTACAAATCAGTGCGTTGAACTATACAAGCTGAGGTTACAACACATATATATAGTCCTTCTGCCATGATATTCTGGATGTGTGAGGATATAGATTATCACTATCAAATCCCCTAATGCTCATCCATATCTTATCTTCAGACTGGTATCTCACAAAACAATATGTGCAAACTCATTTGCCATATTGTTCTATCTTAGCGGAACTCTTTCCCATGATTAATACTTGTGGCCATAAGATTTCTCAAGATATAGTCTCGAAGCATCTGGATATTGAACTTCCTATACGAGCTGATGGATTCCATATTTGTATACACCAGACTCCATAAGCATCATATTATATCCAGCGACACCCAACGGTCACACCATGAAAGGTTTGTGACACGTGAAACCAAAGTATGGTAGATCATTTACAAGCCCACTATGACACTCAGGTTAAAGGATCACATATACTACTCAACTCGAGAGGACCCTCCGTTGACGGCTTATATAGAATGCCTATCACAGGCCCTTGTGATTCTATCCCATATCCAGTCTTAACTAGATGCTTATATGTCAATACGAGCTCCAAGCTCACAGTCGGTTAGGAATTAACATTTATACCCTATAGGTACGACATATGCTGATCTATGTACAAAGATATCCACTGACAGACCCGCATCGACAGAAATAGATCAGGGACAATTATTCGAAAACATATTTGCGCAACTAGCATTTTCTGACACCCGATTGCAACTCTTACAACTATACAGTTACTAGTATATTCTCAAGAGATTTATCAAATTGACATTTTCCTTATTGACTAGCATCTTCTCTTGTTACCAAATTCTCCACCCTCACCTCTTTCATGACTCTCCAACCAATCTTCCTCAATTGACATACTATTTGCGATTTGATTTGCTCCAATGGAGAGTGTAAGAAAATAAACACCTACAAAGACTTCTTCTCAAATAGAGTTTCATTCGTAATATCTCAAAAATTCGCCTCCAGAAGGATGAAACAATACTTTTGTTAGGATTTGTGTTTATGTGCTATTTCTAAATTTACATATATTTATGTATTTATACAAATATACATTTTTATTAAATCATTAATACTCATTAATATGGTACTATATATATAACATTATAGACATTGTACCCATTAATATGGTACATGCTCAATAAGAAAAATGCTAATCAATAAGGAAGATGCATTTTTTGGCACCATAATTTTTGCTAATACTGAAACCCAAGTTTTAGTCTAAATTTTTTCAAACAAAGCTGAATTTGAGTTCATATTTAGGTCGAATCCATGTAATCCAGCCCAATTATAAATCTTTTTTTTTTAAAAAAAATTTCTAATTTTTTTTATCTTTTACAGACCATGTTGTGATCAAATCTTCATATTTGAGCATCTTTAATTAATTGATTTTAAGCATATCTCGAGTTCTTTGCTCTTATTTGGCATCCATTGCTTGATAAAGAGAAAGAGATCTCTAAATTAATCAACTATATTAACACTTTTTTTTTCTTTGATCATGATTATTTTATTTCTTAATTTCTTTAGAAAGAAGCCCACTTACAAGATAAGGAGATGCATAGCACCACATGCACATTTCTCAAAAAAAAAAAAAAACCACGAGAATGATTTTATTACATAAAAGACAACTATATTCTTTTTTTGTTTGAACCAAAAAAAACAAGCCCCAAAAATACAACTCCCTTGTTTTTACACAACAGTTACGTGCAAAAACTCATAATATTCATGGATCAAGCTTCAGCTGCGATGGAGATTTTATTGAGATGATTAATTGCGAGTCTGCGACATGAGCTGCCGAGCTGTGTTGAGACGATCAGCTGCGTCTTGAGCTATATTGAAGATGGAGAAGAAATTTTGGTAGAGAGATGGAAGAAGAAAATGCAATTTTGGTAGCATTGGAGTTGGAGGATGAGGACGACTTGGATGAGACCGTGGGATGGGATTTAGGAATTAGGCTTTTACTTTTTATTTTTTTTCTTTTACTTTTAGTTTTAACCTTTAAGAATTTTACTTTGTAGCCTAGTTTTAGGATTAAAAAAACAACAAAAATAAAATCATGCAAACCTAGATATTCGCCGAGCTTGTAAAACCTGGATCTGGCCCGGATTTGAATTTAAAAAAAATATAATTTAAATTTTTTCGGATTAGAATTCTAATTTTTTTTAAATTTGAAGTTAAGCTAAATTGCCATCCTTAATCTCGCTATCATCTGTAATCAACTTTGATGCATTCATTAGTAACATTTAATCATTTTATGTACTTACTCGAAGAGCCACAGAAATAGATGAATCTATAACATTTGTCGCTTATGTTTTTCCTATCTGAATGTACAAGTATTACCTGCTTAGTAAAATCTATCCCTTTTGTCAAAGATCATCTTAAATTTAAGAACTATGTTCATTTACTTTGTTACTGTAAATGTTTACTATACCTACAAGATAATTTCACGTTCACGAATCTCATAATATTTCCCATATAATAAGAACACAAGAGCAACCTAATTCATGTGATTCTTGTTAATTAATCCGAGATCCCCGATTCTCAGGTTTAATTCAAATACCCCCGCTACAAGAACCAAGATAATCATAAATCAAGCACGTGATTCTTTGTCAGCCAATTTGAATATAGCCTTCTGGAGTAAATAAACAAACTTTATATTTTCGAGTAAATCAAATATTAAAAATTAAAATGATCACTTGGTAAGGTAAGGACGTTAGTAACATTGAATTCTTATTTATAGACTTGATCAAAGTTTGTTCAGTCACATTCCGGCGATGACTCCCCTTGCATCAGAAACATCCACCGTGTGCCATGTGGTGGCAATGCCTTATCCTGGCCGTGGCCACATCAATCCCATGATGAACCTCTGCAAGCTACTAGTTTCTAAAACCAACAACATACTCGTCACTTTTGTAGTAACCGAAGAGTGGCTCGGTTTCATCAGCTCCGACCCCAGACCAGAGAGAATCCGGCTTGCTTCACTACCCAATGTCATACCCTCTGAGCTGCTTCGAGCCGCCGACTTTAATGGGTTCCTTGAAGCTGTTATGACTAAGATGGAGGCTCCGTTCGAGCAACTCCTCGGTCGGCTGAAGCTGCCGGCGGCGGCTCTGATCATAGCTGACAGTTGGTTGTTTTGGGTGGTTGGTGTAGGGAACCGGAGCAATATTCCGGTGGCTACGTTTTGGCCTATGTCAGCCACTGTCTTCTCTATATTTCAACATTTTGACCGCATACTTAAAAACCAACACTTCTTTGGTAAGGACAAGTCAACTTTTGCTTCTTGCTTTTTTTCACTTCCCTTGTTAGAATTTTTTGTTTTCATTTTTGGATAAATCAAATGGAAGGAATTACGGTACTTGTTTGAGAAAAATTTGCGTTACTTTCTTGATGCACTTGTAGACAACTAGATATAAGCCTCATTTAGGTTGCCTCGAGCATAGCTCGAATAGTTATGAATGCATTTTTTTCCTTGAGTTTAATTAAAATTAGAAAACAAAAACTAAAGGTTGGTATTTCATAAACGGGATTTCTCATTTTTATCCAAACTTTTCTTAACTTTTTTTTATTTAAAAAAAATGCCTCATTTTAAGTTTTGTAAAGTCGCACTTGCTTTTAATGGTCCAGTAATTTAAAATTTTACGGTGCATCCTTTAAATTTTAAATTCGATTCTTTCTTCTCCATGTATAAAACCAAAAAAAAAAGTTTTGTGAAATCTAAATCACAACTATACATTATTTTTATTATTCTTTATCTATACTTTTAAAAGAAATTATATTATACTTTTCAATTAGTAATTAATAATTTTCACTTCAAGCGACAGACCAAGTGTTTATTAAATAGTTACTCTTGGTAACTTTCAAAATATTCATTACACAAATTTATTGGTGATTTTTGACATATCACTTAATAAAAAATATTTTAATATTACTTTAAAAATGTAATCTCACTCGTAAATTTTGAGTATTCTTGGCGCATACACTATCACCCTTGGATTATTATTATTTTTTTCATCCGGACTTTTACAATAGTGTTTCTATTAGAATATTGCCCATAATATCAAATTTACTAGTGAAAAAGTTAGAATAAACAATTTGATTTTCGAAATCAAGAAAAGTGATTTTTTTTCCGGGAGAGCGGAGAATCCTGAAAAGAGCCATTGCCATTTGAATGTTCATATCACTTTCATTTGTAATATTAATTGAAACAAAAGCATCCAAGTTATAATTCTGAAATTTTTTCCTTAGTTTGTTTCTTAGAGGTCTTTTTTTCTCTCTTTTTTTTTTTTATTACTTTCAATGTACCTGATGATCGATAAATCTTGCATGGTATGATCTTGTCAAAATTCGACAATGTAAGGCCACAAACTAGTTGTACAAATGAATTTGCTTTCTCTACTATTCTGACAGAAATTGGCGAGCAACGTGTAGACAGCATCCCTGGAGTATCTTCAACACGTCTGCTGGACTTTCCTTTGATCAGTAATGGCGGCATCGACCCCTATATACTGCAGCGATTATATGATGTTATGTCATGGGCGCCTAAAGCACAGTATCTCTTATTCAATTCAATCTACGAGCTCCATTGATGCTTTAAGAGCAAAATTCTCATTCCCCATTTACCCCGTTGGGTCTGTCATGCCTTGCTTCAAGCTTGGAGAACATTCCTCTTCATCAAGTCCTAGTCATGGCGAACTTGACTACATCGAGTGGCTAAACCTGCAGCCTAACAGTTCTGTGCTATATGTCTCATTCGGGAGCTTTCTTTCAGTTTCAGGAACTCAGATGGATGAAATTGCAGCTGGTTTGAGAAACAGTGGGGTTCGATTTTTGTGGGTAGTTCGTGGGGAAATTAGTAAATTAAAAGAGGGTTCTGGTGATAAGGGACTGTTAGTGCCCTGGTGTGACCAGATGAGAGTGTTGTCACATCCTTCTGTTGGAGGATTTTTGACACATTGCGGATGGAATTCTGTTCGAGAAGGAGTCTTTTCGGGTGTTGCTTTTCTTACATTTCCTGTTGCATTTGATCAAGCCACTAATGGTAAGTTAATTGAGGAGGAGTGGAAGATTGGTTGGAGAGTTAGAAGAGAGGTGAGGGATAATAACTTGGTGACAAGAGATGCCATCACGGGGCTTGTTCAGAAGTTTATGGATGTCGAAAGTAATGAAATGAAAGAAATGAGGAGAAGAACTAAAGAATTGCAGGAGATTTGTCAACATGCAATTTCGGAAGATGGGTCATCTGAAATCAACATCAAATCCTTCATCAGGGACATTTCGCAATACTCTTGCTCATTATCCGAAATGTAGTCTTGGAGGGAAGTGATGAGCAGTGGTTATTAGAAAATTCCCGAAAAGCAATTGCCAAAAAAAGAATAAGAAAAGATTGATCGATCTGTATGAGCATGGAAATTTGAACATGAGCTTCTTGTAGTAATAACACAAGAATCAAGTTGAAAATTAGACGTTGCATTGCACAAGTTAACCTTCTTAAAATTATTATTGGATTGCACTTGCGAGAATATTAATTAAAATTTATTGGGATATAATTTAAAAATTAAGTTAAGTGCGTAGGATATACGAGGATCGAAGACGAACGCGAAAGAAAGCGAAAAATGAAGAAAGACACACTAGGCGCCAGCATCGCGGTGACCAGGTGTGGGCGTCATAGCGCCTAATCCAATACCTGAGCGCCACGGCGCCCAGGCGGGAGCACCAGCGCCGCGGCGGTGAGCGCTGAGCGCAGCAGCGCTCAACACAAAAATCCGTTTCTCGTTTTGAGTTTTTCTTATTTCGTCTCTCACTTATTTTAGAACTCCTTAATACGACTCCTACACGTTTAGGGTAAACTTAAGACGTCTCAAAGCCTATATAAAAGGCTCTCAATTGACTTGTAAACACATCTTAGTGATCATCAATAATATTTGTGATAGGTTGTGAAATCTTAGTAGTTCTTTGTAAGAGAAAATTCTTAGAGTGTAAGAGAGAGTTTTCTTTGTGATCTTTCTTGTAAAAGGCATACTTTGTGAGTGCCTTGAGATTTATAATAAGAGAAGAGTGTGATCTTGATCTGCGGTGGACTTAGACAAGTTGCCGAACTACGTAATTCTTTGTGTGTTCTTCTTCGTACAATTTCTCTCTTTATTTCTTAATTACTTGTTCTGCATATATTGCTTGGGTGATTTTGCTTGTTTGTATGCTTCCGCTTCAACAAACTAGTATCAGAGCTAGGTTCTAAGCAGACATAGCCACACCCAAGTATGAGGTAGAGAAATTCAATGGTACGAATGACTTTAATCTGTAGAAGATGAAGGTTAATGCGTTATTGGTGAGCCAAATGCTTGGTTCGGTATTAGAGGAGACTGCAGCTCCATCTAGTGATGAAGAGAAGACGCCAGAGTCATCTAAAGCTGAAGTAGAAAGAAGAGACATTCAAGAAAGAGCTCATAGTACAATCGTTCTGTCATTGAGCGATGAAATACTAAGAGAAGTAGTAGGTGAAATGACGGTAATAGGTCTTTGGAAGAAGCTTAACTCTCTTAATATGAGGAAATCGTTGGCCAACAGATTGCATATAAAGAATAAGCTATATCAGTTATCTATGTTAAAGGGGACGCCAATGAAAGATCATATAGACACCTTCAATAAGATCATCCTTGATCTTGAGTCTATTAACATCAAAATAGAGCAATTATCCTGCTGAGTTCACTCCTCAAGAGTTATGAGAGCTTTATTGATACGCTACTCTACGACAGAGAGAGTTTAACGATGAGTGATGTGAAACCATCATTAAACTCAAAGTTATTAGGGAAGCAGATTGAGGGTAATGCAAAAAGTTTATCTGTAAGAGGAAGGCCCTCATATAGAGATGGAAAGAAAAAATGCTCAAGATCGAAGTCTAGAACTCCTAAAAAGTTCTATTGCTGCAAGAAAAATGAGCACTTCATAAAAGACTATCCGGAGAATAGAGCACAAGACAAGAAGAAAGCGGATGCTGCGCTTGCCTATGATGATAGCTATGACAGTTAGAGACATCGTCGTTATTGATGGTAATAACTCTGAACTAGGGATGGTAGCGAGCGGGTTTGGGATGGATACCTCTAATATCATATCTATATCCGCTTAAAAAATAAAATACCATATCCTTCCCAAACCCGTTGCGGGTTTGGAGTACTATTACCAAACTCGCACTTGTGGGTTTATACTTATTACCAAACTCAGAACGGGTTATCCACAGATTTTAAGTAGGTTTTCAACTAATATAATAAAAAATAATATTATAATATTAATTTAATTGAAAATTTTTAAATTATTACAATTAAAATAATATCAATTATACTTTCAATTTTATTTACATTAAATGTTATAATTTTAACTTCAATTTTTATTTTAATTACATTAAATGTTATAATTTCAAATCTAATCTCAATTTTAATTATGATAAATGTTATAATTTCAATTACCTTAAATATTTTAATTTTAATTTTAATTACGTTAAATATTATAATTCCAAATCCAATTTTGATTTCAATTACGTTAAATATTATAACTCCAAATCCAATTTTGATTTCAATTACGTTAATGTTATAATTATAATTTCAATTTCGATATCAATTATATTAAATATTATAATTCTTATTCCAATTTTGATTTCAATTATGTTAAATGTCATAATTTTAAATTCAATTTCGATTTCAATTATATTAAATGTCATAACTCTAAATCAAATTTTGATTTCAATTACATTAAATTGTTATAATTTCAATTTCGATAGTTAAATGTTATAATTCCAAATTCAATTTCAATTACGTTAAATATTTTAATTTCAATTCTATTTCTAATTTTATTTACCTTAAATATTATAATTCTTGTATTAAATGTTATAATTTTAAATCCAATTTCAATTTTAATTACATTAAATGTTATCATTCTAAATTCAATTTCAATTGCGTTAAATGTTTAATTCTAATTACAATTACAATTTCAATTAAGTTAAATGTTATAATTTCAATTACGTTAAATATTAAATATTTTAGTTCTAATTTCAATTATATTAAATGCTATAATTTTATTTTTAATTTTAATTACAATCATTAGTCCATTTGAACTAATTTTATTTATGTTTATTGAATAGTATGAGCAATGTCAAATCAAATATAGACTTTTTGATATGAGATAAAAATAAATGTAAAAATAATCAACTCATATTTTATTTATTTATATTTTTTTAAATGTAGTATGTGCGGATACCTGTTGTGAGTATCTGCGGATTTTTCACCAAAACTATACCCGTACCAAATCCGTTGCGGGTTTTAATTTTGAATACCAAACCCCCTTCAAACCTTATCAAATTCTTCCCAATGCGGGCGAATTTTAGCCGGTTTGCGAATTATTTTGCCATCCCTACTCTGAACAATGGGTTCTTGATTCTGGTTGCACTTTTCACATATGCCCGCACAAGTCTTGGTTTACAAATTTTTAGCCCATTAGTGGTGGTAAGGTCTTAATGGATAATGACATTGCATGTCAGATGATGAAAATTGATAGTGTTAAACTTAAGCTACATGATGGGCGAGTAAGAGAGTTGACAGATGTTAGGTATATTCTTGACTTGAAAAGGAACTTGATCTCGCTAGGGACTTTAGACCAGAATTGCATCAGGATCGACGGAGGGATTTTAAAAGGGACGTCAAATCATGGATTGATATATAAGAGGGATGAGGACAACAATGAAATGATAAGAGGATACATAGACTTAGATTATGCAGGTGATCTAGATAAGAGAAGATCGTTGACGGGTTATGTATTCACAATGTTTAAGTGTAGTGTGTGTTGGAGATCAGTTCTACAACATGTGGTTGCACTCTCTACCACAGAGGCAGAGTACATAACTGTTGGAGAAACTATCAAGGAAGCTGTGTGGTTAAAAGACATATGTGCGGAGGTATTGGCTAGTGAAGATGTGAACACCGGTGTATATTGTGACAGCCAGAGTGCTATACACCTAAGCAAGCATCAAGCGTTCCACGAGAGGTCGAAACACATTGATGTAAGACTCCATTACATTCGAGATATTGTCCAAAGTGGTGAAGTTAGTCTAAGGAAGATAGCGTCGTCTAAAAACCCTGCTAATATGTTGACTAAACCACTGCCCTCGGTTAAGTTCGTCCTATGCAAGGACTTATCGGGAGTCACTACTTTGTAAGGGTGACCGAAGATGGGAAAATGAGAAATCAAGTTACTTTTGTGGATGATTTTGAATCAATGAGGGGATTTGTGAGAATATTGATTGAAAATCATCGGAATATGATCTGGAGATCAAGTCAAGTGCGTAGGGTGCACGAGGATAAAAAACAGAAGTGAAAGAAGGCAGAAAACGAAGAAGGACGCACTAGGCGCCAGGGCCACGACGACTAGGCGTGGGCGTCGCGGCCCTCAATCCAGCACCTGAGCGCCGTGGTGCCAGGCGACGAGCGCTACTGCTCCTAGGCGAGCGCACTAGCGCCGCAGCGCTGAGCACGGGAATCCGTTTCCCGTTTTGAGTTTTTCTTATTTCGTCTCTCACTTATTTCAGGACTTCCTAATACGACTCCCTAATATGACTCCCACACGTTTAGGGTAAACTTAGAATTTCTTAAAACCTATATAAAGACTCTCAATTGGCTTGTAAACATATTTTAGTGATCATCAATAATCTTTATGATAGGTTGAGAAATTTTAGTAATTCTTTGTAAAAGAAAATCTTTAGAGTGTAAGAGAAAGTTTTTTTTATGATTTTTTTTGTAAAATATATATTTTATTAGTGTCTTGTGATTTACAATAAAAAAAAAATGTAATCTTAATCCACCGCAGACATAAATAAATTATCAAATTACATAATTTTTTATATTTTTTTTCTACACTTCTTTTCTTTATTTCTTAATTACTTATTTTACATATATTACTTAAATAATTTACTTTTACTCCAATAGCGTGACCCAATAATAAAAATATCAAATGCATCAGCTCTTACATGAATTCGAATCTTGAGTTTTATCGAGTGATGTTTGAAATAAATAATAATATATTTTATTTTAATTAAAATGTTATCGATTCATAATTATTATTTGTTAAATAGTTTATAATTTTATATTTTTTTATTAATATCATAATTATATAAAAAAATATGATCTATTAAATAATTATTATAAATGCACCGAATACATCTCCCACCTAACATGAGCTTGAGTCTAAACCTTGTCATATTTGTTAGATTCTTAGGCCAGAAAATTTGAACCTCACTGTCCCATTCTTGTCTAGAATCTCATCTGTCATTACAATGACAAATAATTAAATTGATTTTTTACCCCCAAATTCCTTGGAACCCTAATTCGTATTACTAGTCAAAGCTGCAACCGAAAATCTTCTTCCTCATTCTTAATTCTTTTTCCTCTCTCTCTCTCTCTCTCTCTAAAAAATCGCCGCAAACCCAGTTCGAACTTTAAATCTTCTAATCATTACGAGGCAAAAAGCTTAAAGCTTTATATAGCTACAGCCACTATTAGTCAACTTTAAAACCCTAATAATAAATTCCCATACTTATACCTCAATTTACTAAAAATAAAATTTTCTCAATTTCCACTTTTGCCCTAACCTCTCTTCCTCTCCATGGCCACCGAAGCCACCGCTGCCAAATTCCAAAACCCCGATTTCCGGTCAGTCCCACAGCCCCCTGATTTCCACACGGAAATCACCGTCACGACCCACGAAGGCCTCCACTCTTGGCAATTCATGATCGCTGGTTCAGTCGCCGGTTCGGTCGAGCATATGGCCATGTTCCCGGTCGACACCGTGAAGACCCGCATGCAAGCCCTCGGTTCCTGCCCGATCAAATCGGTCGGCGTCCGCCAAGCTGTCAAATCCATCCTTAAAACAGAGGGCCCGTCGGGTCTATACCGCGGCATTGGCGCCATGGGGCTCGGCGCGGGGCCGGCTCATGCCGTTTACTTCTCCGTTTACGAGGCTTCTAAGAAGTACTTATCCGGCGGGAACCCGAATAATTCCGCGGCCCACGCGATTTCGGGCGTTTTCGCGACAGTTGCGAGCGACGCGGTTTTTACACCCATGGATATGGTGAAGCAGAGGCTGCAGCTGGGGAATAGCAGTACGTATAAAGGCGTCTGGGATTGCGTTAAGAGAGTGTTGAGTGAGGAGGGGATTGGCGCGTTTTACGTGTCGTATCGGACGACTGTGTTGATGAACGCGCCGTTTACGGCGGTGCATTTCGCCACTTACGAGGCCACGAAGAGGGGGTTGATGGAGATTTCTCCCGAGAGTGCTAGTGATGAAAGATTGGTCGTACATGCTACTGCTGGTGCTGCTGCCGGAGCTTTGGCGGCTGCTCTCACCACGCCGCTTGACGTTGTCAAAACTCAATTGCAGTGTCAGGTACGTCTTTGCATTTTGGTTTTTTTTTTTTAACACAGTATTTCTTTTATCTTCTGCTATGTTAAAAGTATAGAAATTCACGAAGCATTTTTTTGGTAAGGTTTGGATTCATAATTGCTTGTAAATCGAGTGATTGAGTCCCTTGCATGTCAAAGCCAAGGGCTTTAAATGTTAGATATGGCAAAAAAAAAAAAAAAGAAAAGCTGATTTGGTCAACATAGAAAAGAAGAAAATAATAATTGGAAATTATTATCACACTGTTGTATTTAGTGATGGATTATAAAGCGGCAGACAAGCCAGTGTTGTTTGGTTGCTGACTCCCATTTGTTGTTGCTCATGCATTATTATCTTTCTCAGGTTTCACTATGTGGCCAAAGGATGTTGAAAGAAATAGGTTCAATCAGCTTAGATTTTTACAGAGTTAATTTTGCATGATTTATAGAAAATTTTAACCTGCCATTGATTTTTTCTGTATTACATTTATATTTTGCTGGATTTCCTGCTGAGTGCTGACCATTGAGTTCACCATGTTGAAGATGTTGAAGTTTGCTGAAGGGCTGCTCTTCATTTTTTTTACCCTTCATGGTTGCAAATATTTTTTCGCAACAATCATCTCAGTTTAATGATATAGGGCATACATAATGAATGTCTTTTAGTTCTTTTACTTTTGTGTTTTGGGGATGCTTAGTTACTTAACTATATGTGTCCATTGTGGAAAAACCTAAGGCTGTCCTCGTGTAGAAAGCTTTAATCCCATCTAATTTTCAATTGACAGTTGGAAAATAGAAACAAATGAAAGTAAATTCAGGACTGAAAAATTATTATGTGATGGTAAATATGAAGATTTTAATTTCTCAACAATATTTTCAATTATACAGGATGAAGTTAAAATGGTTTTGCTGTATTATGGGATTCAAGTATTATCTGATATTATGTGTTATTGGCCATACAGGGCGTTTGTGGCTGTGACAGATTTCAGAGCAGTTCAATTGGGGATGTCTTTCAAACAATAGTCAGAAAGGATGGATATAGGGGGCTCATTAGGGGATGGATACCAAGAATGCTTTTCCATGCTCCTGCTGCTGCAATCTGCTGGTCCACATATGAAGCCTGTAAAACCTTCTTTCAAGAAGTTAATGATAGCAGTAACAGCAGCATTATCGCCTAAAGAGCCTTCAAGAATAACCGCATTAATTATGCATCAAAGTAACATACCCTACATAAGCAGAGCCTTGATAAAGCTTTACACAGGGATGAAGATCCTGCAAGACAGAGGTGCATCATGCAGGTTTCAACACGGTCTATATAGTCGGTGGCTGTAATCAGAATTAATCGATGAAACCAAAATTTATTTGGGTTGTACACACTGTTGTTATAGATAAATGTTTCCGAGTTTTTTTCTCTATTTTTTTAATTCAATTTTCGTGATACCCCTTTGAATCATTCTGTGCAATGATTAATTTTGGGTTTCCAGAGGATGTAGGTTTAATTGTTTCAGAAACTTTTCATTTATTTTCTGAATATTTAAAGATAAAAGAAATTATTGCTATCGTTATTAATAATGTTGGCGACTTTTGTGTTGTATTTTTTTCAATTACAGTAAGTTGATCTTACTATTAGATGGTATAGCTTCCTTAATGCGTGAACCATGCCTGATGAATTCTTATATCTTACCGTTTCTACTTATTTTCTTTTTCATTTTAGTACATTCAATCTTTAAATTTAGGGTTTAATGCTTGTGAAACTGTTAGTTTGTGCCATCTACTCATTTCGTTCTTGTCTCATTGTGCAAAAGTGCTCTATCCTTTCCGGAAGTGGCGTATAGGAGGGAAAGAGAATCCCATCCACAATTGGGAATCATTGTTGTGTTGGCATGGAGATGAGCATTAACGTTTGGAACCAGATGCACACAGCTCTTTGAGCACCAGCTAATAAGATTCTTTGTGATTGTTAATCAAATCTTAGAGAAACTCCCTGTAACAAGATTCAGTTTTAGTAATTTTTCACCTTCGCTTTAAAGGGAACAAAAAGTAGAACTATATAAACCAACTGGCTTCTTCATTAAGCTTTTTACTTTTGCTTAAGTTCAAGAAGCGAGGTGTCAAAGATCTATTGTCCCAAACATTTCGGAATTTCAGCTTGTTGGGTCCTCCAATTACGTGAAGCATCAGTATAACACTATATGTCAAATATGTTTTACAGTCCCTAAAAATGAATGCAATGTGTACAGATTTTTTGAAACAAATCAATCAGTGGAGAATAAGCATTTTGAAACCTATTGATTCAATTTGGTGTATAATCCGCTACCTTGCTTATAAGTTGTTCTAAACTTTCAGATTCCTTAGATAGCACTAAGAGACGGAAACATCTTGGGAGATCACAACTTGGCTAACAATTACAGTGATATCATCAATCTTTCCACCTGTACAAGGAAAATACTTGAATCACTCATGGTATAAAGTAAATTCTACATATGAAATAAAAGTTAGTCATGCCTGTAAGTTTCATCCCAAGAATTTTCTTCCACCACGGAACGTCAAAACCCTGCAAAGGAATTTTCATCAAGATGTAAACATATAACCTTCCCAAGAAAACTTACCCAAAGTTGGACATAGTTAATTCTTTCACATGATTTTACCTTGTCTCTGGCCTCTAAGGAATAGGGAGAATCAAAGTTGGAATCCATCGAATGACTGTGTGCTAGGTTTGCTAATTCCTTTGCTAGCATCAAAATTAGATCTCTGTCAGGGAGATACTGTGCAACGAGTAGTTAATCTTCTGATAAATGAATCAAATCATGAACCATATACCAGTCTCGGCAACATCACTGAATCTGGCCGTTGCTGAAATGATTTCATGGTCGAAAACATTGTCAAAAAGCCCATCTGAACCCATCACGATGATGTCTCCCTCAACTAATTCCACACTGCTAACCTGTTTTTGGAGAGAGATTAGCTAATAATTTTGATGAATGGGAGATTATGAAATATCAAAATCTGAACTCAGTTTTCAATTGACCTTTTCGCCATAATGCAAATAGAGCCTTTCTACAAATCTGTATGCAAATTTACCCAAGAAATACATAGTTCTTGCCTCAGTCCTAGTTTATGCAAATCTTTGGCCATGGCATATAATTGATTGCTGCAATGTCAGATTGAAAACACTGTTTTAAGTCATACCATGGCCTTAGAAACAATTAAAATGGGATGCCATCTAGGTCCAAATAAGCATGAACTACTTGGATTCAATTCCAAATTCGGACATGGAACAATTGCACTGTGTGATTATTGCACTATTTTGTACTGACAACAGGATAGGCAACCTAGTGTATGTTATTCTGATGCTAACTAAATAACTATCATACCACAGCATCAAGGTATGTTTGGCCAACTGCTTCTGAGCTTAGTTGATAGGGGCAATCAAAATAATGTTCCTGTGGAGAAGAGGAAAAAATTATTTGACCTGTTGAGCAAAGGAACCAAGTCATCTCTTTGTCATGTACAAGAAAAATAGATGGAAAAATAACAAGAGATCCATGAAATGCTCAAAATTAACTGCAATAAACATAAGGCAGCCATCATAACCTTTGCGGATAATCCTCAATCCACAATCCCCAATACTAGCAATCTTTAGAATTCCATTTCTCTCCAGCATGGCAATGATTCTACTTGGTCAAGAGGAAAGCTAAAGTAAATAAGGACATGGAACTGTCAAATGTGTAGGTATATATGCATGGGCATGCATAGGGGCACTATTGGCACCAGTTATAGTTATGAGGACACATTGAACAGATAACAAACTTACATTGTTGCTGAACCAACAGATGAGGTAGCAGCATGTGCCTTTTGTATTAGAATTTGAGGATCATAGTTAACCTAGCAAACGGTTCACACACATTAGCTGTCTTAGCTAAGAACAAGATATCTGCAAACCCACCTACTCAATAAGAATTGACCTTAGACAATTAAATATTTTAACTTCACAAACTGAACTAAAAGATTTTGAATGAAGTAATTACAGCATTACAACCACCACAGTACATTGTCCAGTGTTCAAATAAAGGTACCTGCTCATCCTCTGCTAGGTATGAAGCATTAGCCACCAATTCATGAGAAAATAATGAAGGATCCACATTTTGTTCAGCCCAACTGGCAAGCATAAAAGGACAGGGATGAAATAGAAATAGAACACCATTTTAATCAAGAAAAATTTCAGGGGTTAGTAACACCTGATAACTGGTGGACCATATTATGCAATTCCTCCTGACATAGAAGCCTAATAACAAGATTGGCTGAAGTTCTTGCATCATATTGGATGTTTATTGTTATGATTACAGTTTCATCCTCTTTTTCTTTCATCATGTTTTCTTTTTGGAAAAGAATGAATAGTTGAATTATATATAATTGCATGTTTGCCAAAGAGAACTATATTATAAAAGTTTTCCCAAGGAAAATTAAATTGCTCATTACTTTCCATTTGGAGAAGCCTCCGTAATCTTTGAACTTAAATTTCATCATACAATAAGAAGTGAGAGTGCAAAGTCCTTACCCAGAGACACCATCAGCAACAGCAATAACACCCCCATTACGGCTGTTAACAAAGAAAGCATCTTCTCCGCCTCTGTCAACCTTCACAAAGACCAAAACTTAAAAGTATAAATAGCAGACAGAGTTGCAATTTGGGTTCATTAAAGTCCATTTCCTGCTAGAAACAAATAATGTGTCACAAGGATATCAAGGAGGAAAAAATGTTTTCGCAAAGTTACCTTATTGGGGTGTGGAATTAGGTGAGTGCCAACACAAAACGACAACTCTGATCTAACAACCAAAGAAAACATACTCATCACCCCACTTTGTTCCACCATTTACGCACATATAAACCCAAAGAGAAACTGAACTAGCAGCTTGTAAACATTTCCACAATATACATAATACATCACGTAAGATTAGGAGTCATCTCACAACAAGCCGAAATGAGTAACAAGAGAAGAGTAGCTGGGTTGGTATTGACTCACCGAGACTGATGATGAACTGGGTTGAGTTGAGAATCAGAGGAAGCACAAGCAAGCAACCTACTCTTCTTGGATACTGAGTTTCTTGTGGACAGTTTTGTGCATAATGAATAATCAATGAGTGGATGATACAAAGAAACTGAAGCCCTGAAAATGGGAATCGCCATTTTCCCGCTTCAACTAACAAATCTCCTCCACGCTCCTCCTCTCCTTTGTTAGACCAGTTTCGCAATCGCAGCAGAGCTTAACATGTGGTCAGAAGTTGACAAGTCTTGCCACGTCAGATAACTTAATAATTTATAAAAATATGTTCGATATTAAAACAAGCGGCACCAGTGGTCTAGTGGTAGAATAGTACCCTGCCACGGTACAGACCCGGGTTCGATTCCCGGCTGGTGCAAATATTTTGCTAACTTCTAAGAATTTGTATATATGAAGAGCGATGTTAAGTTTCTCGAACTCTGAATCAGTGGAGATACAAGAAACAATGAACGCCACGTCGACAGAATTCGTTGAAGGTAATAATAAATCGTATTTATTTATATAACTATTACTTTTTTTGGGGGGCTAAATTTATGCGTGATCATGAATTTGTGGTGGCAAATCAGAAGTAATGTGAGTGTGCTGCAGAGATCAACGGTGGAAACAACTCTGATACCGCGCCTGATGACGAGGCGCCGCCGGAATACTACCAGCCAATCTCAGCCGTCGATTACGATGATTCTGATTCTGGTTCAGATTCCGATTCAGATCAGATGAACTCTGAAGCATCTGAAAGTCGTGGCCTTCCCAACGGTTATCATGTTCACGAAGCAGAGGACGGAATGTCGTCGATGCATCTGAACGGGAACGTGGAGGCAAAAAGCAGCAGCAGCGAAGACGAAGACGAAGAGGAGGAGGAGAGGAGGAGAGAGGAGTCGGAGTCGGAGTCGGCGATAATGAGAGCGTTTAGAGAGGACGAGCATAGACGGAACGCTCCGTTGAGTCGTGAGAACGCCAGCAGAGTGATGGATGCAATGCGCGGCGTTTCGTTCGGCGGTTTGGCTCCTGATTGGGCCAATCACGTCCCCGAAGATCGCTGGATTGATCAGTTGCAGCGAAGCAGGCCACTACAAAACGACGCCGCCGCTTCCACTAATGTTCAGAATTAGCCTCCATTTGTCTAGCTCTTTGTTTAATGTTAGAAAAATAACAATAATAATATTAATAATAATAATAATTGAGCTGGGTTATGTGATTATTATTGCTTTTATTACTTCATTTTAAAGGGGTCATCACAATTCCTTTAGATGATTGATGAACATTTCAAACGCGGGTGTGATTAAATGTTAATGCACCAAAATGCAAGTAGTGTTTACACGATATCCGAAATAAGTTCTGGGATACAAACTGTTCATGATTCAAAATTCAAGTTCATAAATAGGCTAATCAATGTTCAAAAATTCAAGCTTTGTCACTGTCTCCTCTCTTAGCTATATAGGGTTGAATAAATGAACTCTGCCTTGTCCAGTGCCAGTAAAGCCAGAAATGGTGAAGAAGATTACGTTTAGTTTATGCATTGATATTCTCGATCTCAGCACTTTTGTCCATTCTCTTGACAATGCCAGCAATAACCTGACAGATATGAAAATAAGCTCCAGGTTGATGAACTATAGCGATCACTAACTAATTAAAGAGACGAGAAACTAAATCTTTGAATCATATTGACAAAGCTGGATGAATTATACCTTTCCCGATCCCAATTCATAACTCTTCTTCAGCCCTTTGCTGAGAAGAGTCTTCACTGTTGTTTCCCACTGGACTGGAGATGTCACCTGTTGACATCAATTTTAGGAGTCAAATGTTTGGGGGTCGGTTTAATAATTCCATCAAGTAAGGGTGTTGGGGAAACAAGTTTTGATATCGGATTTAGCTTACCTGTCGAGCCAATATGTTCTTAATCTTTTCTGGATCTGCGTGTGGCTGTGCATCAACATTAGATATAACTGGTATTCTAGGAGTTCTGATTTGGAGTGCTGCTAATGCAGCTTCCAGTCTTGACACAGCTGGCTCCATGAAACCAGTGTGGAAGGCACCAGCAACAGCTAGACGCACCTGTGAGAAAGGGAGACTTCAGTTATTGTCAGTGCAAGGATGGCACTGGGTGGGACTAAAAGTTAAAGAGAGTATTACCATCATTCGAGCCTTGAATGACTTGGCCTTGGCTTCAACTGCTTCTATTCCTTTAACACCCCCAGATACTGCATAATTACCCTACCAAAGTAGAATGCATTCCATGTAAAAGTTTTAGAATATGCAGAAAACAACATACCCAACTAGATCTATGGAAATAATAAAGCATATGAAAAGAATCTTACAGGACACAAATAATTTGCTATTTGAACTTTATCATCCTCGCCAACTTCTTGATTGGCCGCATCACAGAGCTGCTGAACCTTATCTGAATCCAATCCAATTACACTGACCATGGCACTTTTAGCAGCATCAGCAGCTTCCTGGAAGCAGATGCAAAGAAACAATTACAAAAATGATATCTAAAGACATATGCAAGTATCTATTTTGGAGTAAAACTAAGATATACCTTAGCCAAACATGTATAGTTACCTGCATGGCTTCTCCCCTTAGTTTGACCAGCTTAAGTCCATCCTCAAAACTTATAGATTGAACCAAATCATTAAAGAGGAAAAGGTAAAATCAATACTACTACTTAATGATGTAACAAAAATGATTTGATCATTTATTTCCTACTAGGCATAATGACCTTGCGTATGTTGTTTCCACTGAATGGCGGACATGAAGAACATTGAATATCATACTATCAACAGCCATTAGATTTATCATGGAAGGTGAAACAGGGATGGTGTCATTATTAGTTATGAAAGACAAACCAAACAATTGCTTCTTGTTAACAAATCAGATATAGAGAATCAGCTGCTTTACGATCTGAATTTTTATGGGATGATTGGCTCAAAAATTCAATGTTCAGGATCAAAGAGAGTAAGGATTTTCTAAATTCATTCATGTAAACTAATCAGCATGATCTTGTTCAGTAGAGGAAAGAAATAGATATGCAAGAGTGATAACTAATCCGTTGAATTAGCTTACTTGAAAGCTCCAGCAAAGGCTAGGGCAGTATATTCCCCCAAACTTAGACCACAAGTGACATCAACAGAATCAATTATCTGCTGGCCTCCATCGCGAACTCGGAGCAGCTCAACTGCCGCTAAACTTGTGACGTAGATGGCAGGCTGCAAAAGGGATAATTAGATGCTAAATTAATAACTATTAATTGGTCTTTGCATTATGCAATACCACCAATATTAGACGAAATGATGATTCAAAAGTACAAAATGCTCCATCAATTGATATAAGGTTCTCCCTTAGGTGCAGAATATAAGAAAATGATAAATTACAAGAAGCAAGGCAGCTTACCTGGCTTATAACAGTTGAATCTAGCTTCTCCTTTGGTCCATTGGTGCAAATTTCTAGAAGATCAAAACTGCAAGAGACAGGGGTCATCATATTTCTAACAAAAATATTCTTCACTGGTTGACAGAAGATTATAAATTCTTGGCTGACAAATAGTTGAACCCAATTTTAGTTTGGAAACAAATATGGTCGAGTCTATAAAAAATAAAATAAAATAAAATAATTTTTTTGCTGCAGGCATAAAAATGCTATTAAACAGTTTAAATAAGTTACCCTAATATATCATTTGCTTTCTTGTATAGCTCGGCAGCAGCAGGTACACTTTGAGCCTCCTTCCCCATTCCAACTGCTTGTGCACCCTAAGACATTTATATAAAGTAAAAAAATCAACCTTTTGTTACATTTTCTCCCTGCGACTTCCTCTAGCCCTCATAATCACATTTGGTCCTTGTTAATGTTTCATTCTGAAAGGATTCATGAGATTTATAGTATCCCAATATTTCTGGACAGCATTTAAACAGTTACATTTACATGAAAATACATCCAATCAAAAGACTTGAACCCAGTAACTCTTGGCATTACAAGGTCAGTAACATCACGTCCAACGGAACGCATCTAATCAACTTCAAGATTCACTGAAATAACACCAAAGGGTACATTTTCAAACTAAACAATTGTGGTTGCAGCTTCATTTCTCAAATAATTTCACCCCATATATTATATATATACACACAGAAAATGTCACCCATAACATAGTTCCCAACATTCAACAATCTTTGTCTTTACTACTTCCATTTTCATAAATTACCATTGCAATTTGACTCATTGTTTCATAATGATTCACTAATGCAGCAAAACCAAAATGCTGCTATCACAGTTCACGACTCAGCAACATTTCACATCAAACCACTGACAATTAAGCTTATTCCGCACCACAAAGCCATAATTTTTTTATTAAAACGAATAAATAAATAAAATGAATTTACTTGGCACTAAGATATACCTGACCAGGAAACAAAAAAGCAGAGGTGGGTTTGTAATCAGCAAACAAAGCATCATCAACAACAACCTGTTTCCCAACGGACACGCTCATGAAAACCCCAGATCGATTCGAGCTTCGAACTCCCATTTTACTAAAAGAAGCAGCAGCAGAGCCACTGAAAATGTTGCGCTTTTGGAGAGAAATGGAAGAAGGGAAAGTCAGAGATGAAGCCGCCATGACGGTGGTGGTGGTGGTGGTAAGAGATTGTGAAGAAGAGCTGCTGCGTAGGATGAGTGGATGGTGAATCAGAGTGTGCATCGATTTAGAGGTCTGTGTGTTTGTTCTTTGCTTTTAAAATGAGATGGAGGAGGAGAGTGTGTTTGTGTTAGCGGAGTTCACAAAGTTGGAAGCTTTTTTAGTTGGAGGCGGTTGAAGTCGTGAAGATGACATGAAATCCAAAGAAATTGGCCAACTGTCACTTGGGTTTTGTCATTTGGATACTAAAATTGAAGTTGAAAGAAAATTATTTAAATTGTTGAATTAAAATTATAAAATTAATTATTAATTTAATGAAAATAAAAATAATTTATTATTAATATTGTTAAAACAATTTATTTTTTTAAAAGCCTTTCTATGATACAGTAATAAAAATTACGATATCAATAACGTGATTAAAGTGAATTGTTGTCTAACTATTTATAATAATTATGATAAATAAAATTTGAAAAGAATAACTATTTAGTTAACCTATTAAAAAGTTAATAAAATTTTAATTAATTTAATTTTTTTCTTTATCATAAGTTGCAATATAATTCTCTCCTTAAAATTTATTACTTAATTTTTACTCTTTTTCTATTCATCTATAATTAAATCGCTCAATTTTTTTATCTTAGGGGACAAATTTGAACCTTGAAATGTGAAAGTCAATTTACTAACTTCTTTTCAAATTTTTTCCTTAAAACAAATGAAAATAATTTTGCTTCAAAAAACAATAAATAAATTGATTTATTAATTTATAAACTTGGTATGTTAAAATTGTACAAAATCAATATGCATTAGAGCAAATGGAAATTTTCATATAGCTAAAAATTAATGCATTGTATTTTTAAAGATTGTGCTACACATTTACTTAAAATATTATGTTTATGTAAAAAAACCATAAGTAATTAATATATTTTTTTAAATAATAATTGACTAATATATACGATGTGGTCTCCTTCAAAGTAAATAAATAAATAATCTGATTGTTATATAAATTACTAATTAGTATCAAAAGTGATCATTGACTAATATTTTACTTTAACTAGTGTAATTTATAACACTTTTGTCATTAAATTATTCTCTAATCATAACTTATAACGTTGTTTTTTAATTTAGTTAATTTTTTTAAAGAATATAAATCATCATAGATGTGTCATATTATTTATTAAATTTAATTTAAAAATTAATAAATATAATAAAAACTTATTACCTATCATTTATTAACTACTCTTATTCCGAAAACTTTAAAAATATAAAGTATCAATGATGTGAGATCATTTACACTATTTTTACCATCTATGTTTGCTTGATATATTATTTTTGAGATATAATTTACGATGCTTATCATTATTTTTAATATAATAACTCAACCTTGTTTTGAGAAAATCTACAATTAGTTATTTTTTAGCAGATGTATGGAGTTTAATTATTGTCTTGATATAAATTTAGTGCACAAATTAATTTTTAAGTGTTGAAACAAAGAGAGGTATGAATACGAAACCATCTTATAATCGCTCTTTTAGTATGGTGAAAAATTACAGCAACAAAGTAAAGTAGATGTAGCTCTTAAATTGTCATTTGATATTTGCAAATAGAATAAGATAATTATATATATATATATTAATGATTAAGTGAGTGAAGTCACTCACTATTTAATGTGTGACCCTTTGAAAACCAACGTTCGACTTTAAATGAAAAATAGATTAAAATTAAGCGATGACATTTTAACACCAATGATAAGTGACTTCGCTCACTTGGTCAAAATATATATATAATAATCCTTACTTGTTTGGGGCAAATCTAATAAACTCATAGGCTTACCTAACTATTTCTTAAGCCTAAATAAGTAAGAATTTGTTCGTTGATGGAAAGTAATAGCTCAATAGCGATTGCGAGAGCTTATGGTTAGTAAGTGAAGAATTTGACTCAATTAAGTTAAATAAGACTGTTAAGATCATGTTTAAGGCCAAATAAAGTGCTTAAATAGTGTAGAGTTGAGTAGAAAAGAGTTTGAAACACATTTTGGAGTCTAAAAAGACTTAAGTTTCACAAGATAATTAAGAGATGGTCTAAATCAAAATTAAGGTCAATAAGCTATCTAAATGTGATTATATAAAGTAAGATTGAGCAAAACTCAACAAGATTGAGCTCGCAACTAAATATTAGTATAGAGTAGGGTTTTTAAAATCATTAACTTATAAAGATAAGATTAAGGTCTGAATTAAACATATGTTTATATCAATCTTATGGTTTCTATGCTAAACACAAATTAGTAAACAACTAACAAGAAAATACAAGACAAAGAGAACCATACACAAAATTTTACATGATTTGGCCTAAAAACTTACGTTCACGGATAGAGTTCATCATAAAAAACCACTATATGAATGAGATGTTACAAGACATAAGTTACAATAAGAGTAATATCACTCATAAATTAGGATCCCATATGTTCTTCCCTTTTTTGGACTTAAAGAGACTATTTTAATGTGCTTTGATGGATATTTCCTTAATAAAGATAAATGACAATTCTTGATAATTTATCAAATAATAGAAGATTATCAAGTGGTTTGTAGAGAAAATCCTAATATAGAACTGAAGGGGAAGAAAGTTCTTTAAGAAAGGAGAATGAGATGAATACGAAAAAGTTGAATAATGAATGAACCAACTCCCTCCCTATTAGAGAAAGTGAGACTTATATAGTTGAAGTTAATGCAAGCTTATTGAACACTTAAAAACTTTTTAATAAAGAAAATAGTATAGTATCTTTACGACTATTTGTCATGCTTGGAGTGTAAGAATACTTCTTTTGTACTGGGGAATATCTTATTCAACAAAATTTCATTATTCTAAAAGTGATTTTGACATGTGTCATGTTGGAGTAGATATTGGTGGCAACACGATCTCTACTCAGTGCCACTTTAATAATTTTGTACCGATCTATCCCTTATATGAATTGGGCAGTATGACTTGGTACTTTAGGATCGATCTCTTATTGATTGCCTATGTAATCTTATTTTTTAATGAGGTGTTGAGATGGATGATAACTTTTGGAATACCATCTATCGTAAAGAAGAATTGTTTGTAGTCCCTCTATTAAGTGCTCTGTAAGGCTGCACTTATCTTTTTGTGTCTTCCTATCTCTTCTCTTGCCAGTTATCATCTGATGTGATTTTTATAAACATATATGGAGAATGTGATGCTTAATGGTAACATGAACCATTGAGTTATTTTACTAGTATCTCATTTTGACTCTTTGACTGTCACTTGTACGCCAACATGAAAAGTGTAGGGCTTTGTTGATATGTATATTAATTATGAGTCCAATGATGATGTGAAATGTGACTTAATTATGATGACATATTCTTTTAACTGTGAGATTAAGTAGTGATATGAAATCCCAAATAGATCTTATTTAATATGCCCTTTAAGTCAAATGAGAAAAATTTATAGACTTCAGCTCATACTAAGTTTAATAGTCAAGTCTCAATTTGAATTGATTGGCCAATTTGGTGCAAAGTTTAATCTTACATTCAATAAGTCATATATATCAGTCTATCATTAATCCATGTAGGCAATGTATTATTATCCTCCAACAAAAAATATATATATGTATGAATATAAGTGGAATTAACTACTTTACACTTTAAGATAGTGCCCTGGAGCACCTTAATTTTGAGCTGATAAAGTACAATAATTACACGACAAACAAGATTTTGAAACAATATATATGTATATAAGTTAATATATATGTATATAAGTGGAATCAATTGCTTCACACTTTAAGAGTGTCCTGAAACACCTTAATTTTAAGCTGATAAAGTACAATATTTACACGACAGACAAGATTTTGAAACAATATATATGTATATAAGTGAAATTAACTGCTTAACACTTTTAAGATAGCACCCTGAAACACCTTAATTTTGAGCTGATAGAGTACAATAATTACAAGACAGACAAGATTTTAAAAGACATTATCATTCCATTATTGGTGGTATAAGCAAATCCTGTGTATTCAGCACAGTTTTTCTGTGAGGGGAAAAACTACAAATTATTCAATAATCACACGTATTTTACAACAACTTCTGAACTACAATTTAAAATTAGAGCCAGGTTCCAAAATCTTTCTTCAGTTTCTGTGCAAATGATACCAAGAAAAATTTTGCCTCTGATCTTTCTCAGTATTTGAATGTCAAACTTGCAGCGCCGCCCCTCCCCTCCCCATCAGCCTTGAACACATATGCTTGCTTGTGATACAAACAATACATGGCATGCCAGCTGGAGGTAAAAGTCTCCCACCTGTATATCCTGTATACACAGAATATTAAAAAATGACCAAAAGAGTCGAAACTTGCATTGGATTTTGGTCTTCAATACACAGTTGAACCCATCTCAAGAAACTAGAAAATAAGGGGTATCAGAAAGGCAAAACTCAAGTGGCACAACACCCTTATGAAGATTATTTATATGACAGTAAAGAATTCTGTTCATTTTTTTTCTACTTGAGAATCAATTAACTCCAGATTGCCTTGAAAAGCTGAGTTTTCTACAAATTTGTAAAATGAAAAGATCATTATTATGAAGTTGTAAAGCTAGGGAATACATTGATGATTGGTATTTCAGGCAATGCACCTGCAAACAAATTATACATTCTATTAGAGTGCACATAAGGATGCAGCATCCACCATACCTTTCGTTTCATCTGTTTTTTGTTTCTAAGTATAATCAACAATGTGAAGTTCGCTGAAAGTGTCCCTTCTGCTCCTTATTACTCTTGCTTCATTATTGTCCGTTATTTCAAGGACCTGCTGAACAGGAGTCAATGATCAGTGAATTCCTTCGTCCTTGATGCTATTTTTCAACAAGGAATAAATAGAAATGAAATCTGAAAGAAACACATGGATGCAATTTAGATAACATAAGTGCACTTTCAGAGCTATTTGAATTCAGTTATCAAACTTGGCACAAAATTCATTGCATGAGCATGGTATACGAGTCATACTCTCCCACATTCATGAACATGAGAACCAGCAATTCTATTCCGAGGTACAAATAAGGCAAAACCAGTCCATAGTCGTCCAACAATTGACTCTTTGACAGAATGATCACATGCTTTTGCACCTGGGAATGTAATTTAGAGCATTATAACAAACATTACCTCTGGTCTTGAATTAAGAACTCCACTAGACATTCCCACATCAACTCTCCATATACTACAGTTGTATTTACTGCATGGGAATACCGATGATTCAACAATTTGATATGAAAGAAAAAAAAAAAAAAAGAAAGTCACAAGTGCTGGGAATGGATCCTCAATGATTTGAAATGATGTTCATATATGAAGAAGTCACAATAAAGTAGTGTCACATATACCAATTTACCCCAGCAGTTTGAGGAGTATGCCCGACCACCATTGCCTTAGCACCTACTGCTTGCAGTGTCTCTTTAAGAACAGCATTTATCTGATGACCATATGATTTTGGTTCAAAGAGCCACAAAAGTCAGATGAGAAATGTTCTGAAACATGGTATAGACTAAAATTTCATTGGAGCAGTGCATTAAGTTGAGAAAGTAATAACGTGAATCAATTGAAATGGCAATACAAATAGCAGAAAACCTCATTTTGAAATGAATCCATATTTCCACATTCCAAGAGAATCACTCGTCCAACCAAAAGTACATGAAGTTGGAAATTGTGAAAGAGAGACAGAATCAATACTAAATTTTGTCATGCATTACTTCTTCGGAAACTCAAGTAATCCTGAATTTGAATAGTCCTAAATTTCAATTTGAAAACAGCTGATTGTTTGAATAAAGAAGGAGAAAAAAAAAGGAAATTGAGTGGCATACAAAATACTTGCCTGGCTAATTTGATAGTCCTCCAAATCTGAAGTATCTCTGGAATATAAGCGGTTCCAAACAACACTGTCATAACCCCGGGTTGCTATAAAAGGGATGTGAGGGTTACTATCACTCTCATTAAGACCTTTCATCCAGAGAGATACTTCACTGTTGATCCTTTCGATGCCATATGCAACTGTGGAAGCACCAATACTCCTATCAGGCATTTCAAAGAACAAAGAAAAAAAATTTCTTATGTACGTCGTAACAAGCTATCATGATGTGAATGACTAATTCATCCAATGACAGTATCACCATTACCATGATGAGGTAGAAGGCCTCCATGACAGAAGATCCAATCATTAACCTTAAGAACAACAGCATGCCTTGCCAACTCGCATGCCAATGGACCTCCTGGTCTAAACAAGACTGATCTGGCAATCACCCCCTTTTGCCTCTGTCCTAATATTTTGAAAACTTCATCAGAAATTACTCCCCAAAATGCTTGCAACTTGTACAAGCAAGTAATGAGTAATTTGCCATGCAATTGTTCTAGCTGGAAAACAAATATGCTCTTTCATGGCTAATTAGTTTCGCTACCGTTAATTTAGAGACACTTACCAATACAACCTCTTCATAAAACTGTGAGTGATGAGTAGTGACTAACTGTTGTGATACAGAAGGAGAAAAATATAAGTATAGCGAGGTAGTCAATTGATAGGAAATAATTTTAGTACCTTCACTAAATTCAATGGTCCCCAATAGCTCTTGGACATTCTCCTATCTTCTTTCCATCTTCTAGACATGCCAATCCAGCCAACAAAAGCTTCTTCCCAGTCGTATTCATCATTGTTCAAGTATTCCAGGAAATCAGAGCACTCATCAAACGCCCCGGATTCTACATATCTAAAATCCCCTTCAACATTCATGGTCTCATGATTCCCATTTACCTACAAGAAGCAGAGGCGGATTTTATCAGTGTACTTGTCAAATTTCCATCAACAAAACTTCAGAGTTTTAGCTGGAACATTTATCTGGATAATCAATGTGGTATTAGTGAAACAATTTTCAGAAGCAAATGCAGAAATTTTATGTGGACTTAGGTGGAATGATGGCAATCTCTTGTGATCTCCAGTGAACCACCAAGCTTAATCAACTCCGGACATTGTTTATATACAGAATGGTGCTGTCTTTAATAATCATATTAGAAGAAGTGAATTGAGCTTCAGACATGGCTTTTGACACTGACCAGAGTTCTTTACAAGTTTAGAAACACAAACCTGAAAAACTGCTCCACCTTCAGCTTTTGCCTGTATATCCAATGATCGCAATAAGGATAATATTGCTATTTCATCTTCACCCCGATCAAGTATATCTCCAAGCTGAATCAATACCTATCTCTCAAAGGAAAAAACCATCATTGATAGGAATCTTCCAATTAGGATGATATCTATCTGATTATTATTGAAACTAAGTTCTTAAAGCAGAATATAGCAACACCTAGCTAATTCATTATAACTTTAAGGTACTTACCCATACTACAATCAGGAAATTGTATATCAAGTCATCCCATGCATTAAATTCCCCAACACAGATTTTACAACCTTATAAACTAAATCCCAAATCTTTCATATAGAGCTTATCATGTTTGAAGCACAAATCTTTAGTGCCCTAATATTAGTAGATCTATGCTACTAATATTAGATATTACATTCTCTGCAACATGAAATTAGATGATATACCGATTCTTCACCAGTCCACAAGTCTTGACCATCAGAACTCAAGACGCCGGCCATCTCAAGTGCACATCTTGCTTGATCAAGGTCTCCATGTAGATCCCCAACTACACAGACAAGTTATATAAAAAAAAAAGATGTTGAAGATAATGCTAAGTACACAGAAAAATTAACGAATGGCTTGTGCTAAGACAATAAAACAAGCACTACACATAGAGTTCATCATCAATCAATAATCACATTAAACATCATTGCAAAGAGTGTTTTTACTACTTGAAACTCTATTTCAATTTGTATAGCCAATGTAGCCGTCAATTCTCAAGTACTAATCATCGCTCATAACACAAAATTAGCAAGTGTCATTATACTTAACACAAATCAATATTCAGGGACTTTAAGAATCAGAAAGTTGAAAATGAATCTAACCCAGAAGCAAAAACAAGAAAGACAAAAGTAAAATGAAACTAACCAGCAATAATACGGCGACCAGGAGCAGAGACAAAAGTAGGAGGATTGCCACTAACAACAATAGGCTTTAGTGCACCTGCTGCTATGCTACCACCATTGCTAGCTTCTGTTAGTCTTTTAGATTGTGAAGAAGAATGCGGCGGCAGAGGTAATGAGTTGAGACAAAGTGAAGCCATTTTATGAACATTTACTAACTTCATAAAAGAATTTTAAGGAGATGCTTTGTTTTCATTGTTTTTGAATATCCAAAAAGCAGAAAGGTCGTTACTCCTCGGCCTTTCAATTTTTTTTTTTTTTTGGATATCTTGTTACTTATTCTCCTTGAATTTTTCTGGCTGGACTTTTGCCTTGGTAGCTTTTTTCTATTTCTTTTTTATAAAATGGCCGAAGCAATCGGATGCATGGGCCGTTGATGTTCCGGGCCCTTTTTGGGTTCAAAGCCCAAACTGTCAATATATGTACAATGCATTCAACTTAGCTTCATTGGGCTCTGATTTATTTCACTTAGCCAAATAAGATTTGTACCAGTGTTGGTAATTGTTTCTCTCCGGCCATGGCAAGAAAGTTGGAAAAATGAGAAGAGATTTAGGACTTGGCTATTTTTTTTTTTTTTTTGGGGTGGGTTGGGGGGTAGGGTGGGGATGAAGATGAGAAATTTTATCCACAAAATACCAATTTTTATTCGAATGAATTTGGACAACTGTGAATGCCTTGCCCAATTACGATCAATCAAACTACGCCCAGAGGTTTAGGACTTGGCTATGTTATACACGCATAATCTTCCATACGAGTCATGTTATAAATGCAAATTTTAAGTTTATACACAAAATTTAAAAGTATTTTGAAAAGTTTGACAAAATTAAAATTTGAAATATGTAACGCAAAACTTCAAAATAGGTGTATCAATGTTAGAGATCTAATTTAACATATCAAATCGTAGAGAATTAACATTCTAAATGTTCGACGGAAGTGGGACTAAGTTATTGAGTGGACATAAAACTGAAAAATCAAATCAAAGTGAGTAAACTCCCGCCATATGCAGCCAAGGTTTTGTTAGCCACAATGTGCACTTGTCTACTACAACTAAAAAGTAGCACTAGCAAAAGCCAAGTCACATCCCATAGAATATAAGATGGGGATTGAGATTCGGGCATTAGGGTTTGTTTCGATTCAAACCGACATCACATGATCCCTATGGGATAATGGATGATCTTTATTATATCAAATCAATTTAACAAGTTACCTAATTGTTGTTGGTGTTGCACAATTTCCATTATTTTCTACTTTTTTTTAGAGAACCCATATAATTGATTTGAGCTTGACATGCGATAAGAGAGGAGAACCCAACATGAAAACAAATCTCATATCCGTGTGGCTTTCTGTAATGGCACTATCAAATGTTACTGGGGATGCTATATATTACTAAAGACATTAAATCTTAAGTAAATATCAACATTGTCTCTAATCCTTAATTACTTTGATGATGCCAAGGATTTACTACGACTATACAAGTTATTGTTTGCTCTATATGGGTATCTTGGTTCTACCCACTAAAGGGTCCTTATGAAGAAGAGATGAACTTCCTAATTTTAAAAAGATTCTACCAAGTCATGCAAGACATTAGGAATAACAAGCAGCAACACTATAAGGTAATGTAAGATACTAATGAGTCAAGCCAATGTGTAAAGAGTGGCTTATTGAGCTAAAAGTAGTAAGTAATGATATTAAATAAGTAGTATGAATTAATACTAAATAATACAATATGTAAGGAGAACCATTATCAAATAGAGTGAGTCACTTCTAAATAGTACAACTTGCATATAATTATTTGTTGAACTATCAAGCAATACAACACACTAAGATTAATAATCAGCAAGCAACCCTACTAAAAGTGTAATTGAAAAGGAATGACTTGTGAACTACCAAGTAGTGCAAGAAGGTAGAAAAACCAGGTAGCACTATCAAAGTAGTGCAAACCACTACTAATAAGGCAGTACACAAAGGAATTATTTCTTAATATATTTAGTGAGCGACACTATCATGCCGTGCGAGTCTTTATCTAATATTCTAATAATATATAATACGAGATGTAAGAAAAAGTGAGCAACACTGCAAATTAGTGCCAGACAATAAAAATAACGAGCAATACATAATAAATAATGCGAGTTACTATCAAATGGCACAACCTATATAAAATAAAATGTTAAGCTACCACGTAATGTGAGATGCAAGAAAGCAAGCAACACAAATATTACTAAGTAGAGCAACATATGTAAATATGCATGTAAGGCAACGAAATAATGAGCAACACCATTAAATGGCGTAAATCACTATCGAATAATGAAAAATACAAGGAATGGCATGTTAAATTATCAAGTAATTTCAAACAATAAGAATAACAAATATCATTATCAATTTAATACGAGTTACAAAGAATATTAACAAGCAACACAGCTAAATAATACAAGTTACTATCGAAGAGCATAACACAAAGAATAACTTTTTTAAAACTGTCAAATAGTGTGAACCACTAGGAACAATAAGCAACACTAATAAAAATAGTGCAAATTGTTATCAACTACAACAACACACAATCAATAAAATGTTGAATCACACTTAATAGTAATTAAATCCTTTTTCCCAACATACTACTAATGATTAATGTAACCCATCAAGAAGTTGAATGTGTCTCAATTACAAAATTATCATCAAACTATTGGCTATTTGTTTGTTGCCACGATCTTTAACAAGGAACTTCTTTTCTTATCGTGAACCTAATCCATGTCATGTTTCTTTATATGGAATGATCATTTTCTTGGCAGTTTTTTGGCTACATTCAGTGTTGGAAAAATTACTGAATAGTCTTTTGAAGAAAATTTAATTAATTTTTTATATTTTTTTAATATCTTAATCTATCTCTTTTATTAAAAAAATTTAAAATATCTTTTTAAAAATAGTAAAATAAATTTGATTAAATATAAGATTATTTATTATAATAAAATATATTAATTCACTTCATTGCTTTCAAAAAATTATACTTCAAACATTATTTCCATTAAAAAAATAATGTTTGAAATTCATTTTTGTAAAGTAGTAAAGTAAATTTGATTAAATATAAGATTATTTTTATTTATTAAAATTTGATGATCCAAAATTGTATTTGAGTATGATTTTGAGTTGAAGACCAATGAGCAGTTAACACGTAAGTGAGTATTCATTAGACGTACAAGAAATGGATGAAAGTAAAAAAGGAGTTGAAGCATGCGAAGGGAAATATTTCCTAGGCTTGGGCACTACGGGGCTGCTTAGCACCTTAACTCCAAACTTAGAACCTCCAACGTTGCGACATCAAATCAAAATCGCACCGACGCCGCAACTCCCACATGCAAGAAATTAGCGTTTTAAGTCAGTTAAATTTATTTGAGTCATTTTGGATGCCCTAAACATATAAACTTCTATTTCAACAATAAATATGATTTTTAGAAACGGTTTGGAATCTATATAAATCCTTATAAACTCATTAGATTATGTGTGCATTTGCATACATCAAAGACATGTAAGATAGTGTCAAATAGAGAGCTCGTAGAGTACTAGAGTATTAAGTGCAGGACAGAGTGTATTGTTATAGGAGTGCTTGAAATACCGAGTACGCAAAAGAGCTTTGATAGACCCTTTGGAGAGCTCGTATTTTATTCTATTTATTATCTCTTGTGAAAGATCTTTATGATGTAATAGTTATAAACTAAGTAATAAAAGAAATTAAGATCTCGTGATCCACTATGAACGTAGGCATTTGTTGTCGAACTCCGTAAATTTTTTATGCCTTATATGTAATTGTTGTCTCTATTTTATTTTGAGTAAAACTTTTTATTCTTATTTTATTTGTGATCAAAGTCTTCCACATCCACTTAGGGTTTTAGGGTGTTAAATTACTTATAAAATAGTGTTAGGGTATGTAAAAACTCCCAACAAGTGGTATCAAAGTTATAGTTAAGATTGATACATAAGTGGTATCAAAGCCAAGGTCATGACGACTGGCAAGGATGAAGACAAAAGAATTGAAAAAAAAATACCAAGAGCCTAATAGTGTAGTAGACTGTTACTACAAGAGGAATGGCTGGGAGTAAGGATTGAAGAGCAATAAAAAAGAAAGTCAGATATAAGTGAAAATGCTGCAATAGTCTATGAGGAAGACTTAAAGTTGCAAAATTCTTTGTAACTTTAAAGGAATACTGAAGGTAATTAAAGGGTCTATGGTAATAATGAAAGGTAAAAAGTACAATAGAGATTATGTATTTGATGGGAATGCTACGAGTGGCTTAACATACATTGTTGAGGGTATGCAAACTAAGAGACAGCATTGAAGATTAACTCACCGCAGTGACAAGGGTCGAAGGAGAATGTATGAAAAGGATGTTGCTGGTAGAGATAAGTTTCAGTTAAAGAAGTATTGTGATGGTGTCAAGAGTGACATTGAAGATCACAATACGAAGGTTACTCAAGGGAAGATGCATTCATATCTTCAGAGACCGAAGTCACAAGCCTTAATGGAGTTAAGTCGACGAAAAGACTAAACTAAATCAATGCTAGAATAATTAAGCATTGGCTGAAGAGTGGATAGATCTTAGAAAGCTTCTTAAAAGATTTTGAATTAAAGAATGGCTTGTTAGAATTTGGTGATTCAAAATATTATTTAAATATGATATTGAGTTGAAAACCAATGAGTAGTCGAAATGTAAGCGAGTATGTGTTAGATGTACGAGAAAAAGATGAAAATAGAGGCTGAAAGCAAGGAGGTAGTCGAAGCACGTGAAGGAATATATTTTTCAGGCTGGGGCGTCGTGGCGTTAACTGCTCAGCACCATGGCACCAAACTCAGAACCCCCAATGTTGCGGTGCTAGATCGAAGTCGCACCGGTGTTGTGGCACCTACTTTAAAAAAATCAGCATCTTGATTTATTTGAGTCAATTTTAAAAACCCTAAACACTTGGACTCTCCTACTCTAATAAGAAATAAGATTTTTAAGAACGGTTTTAAGTCTATATAAACCCTTTTAAATTCTTTAAATTAAGTGTACATCTGCATGCATTAATAAAATATTAGAAAGTATCGAATAAAGAGCTCGTAGAGCATTAAGGAGCTGAATACGTGAGAGTAAGTGTTGTTATAGGAGTGCTTGAAGTGCTGGGTGCGTAAAAGAGCATTGATTCATTTGAAGAGTTTGTCTATTATTGTATTCATTATCTCTTGTGAAATATATTTGTAATATGAGAAATTTTTATGAATTGAGTAATAAAATAAGTTAAAATTTTATAATTCACCATAAACGTAAACATTTGTTATCGAATCATATAAATTTTTTATATTTTTGTGTATGATTATTATATCTATTTTGATTTGTGAGATTTTTTTATTCTTAATTTATTTGTGAATAAATTTTTTTGTATGCACTTAAAAATTTAGGATGTTAAATTACCAATAAAATGGTATTAAGTTATATAAAAACTCTAACATAATTAAATATATTAATTTATTTTATTACATTAAAAATTGTATTTCTCAACAATAGAAAAGACTAACAAGAAGTAATTTAAACAAAATTTAAAAAACTAAACCGACAACTTTTCTCTAAAACTCAAGAGTAAATTTATTATAAGCACATGTTAGATCAAGGTCTATGATGTGAATTAGGATGGTGAGGCAAGCTAGCTAGCAAGCAAGCAAAATTTAGAGAGATGAATTTAATATTTGCAAATAACTTTGCCCTCCCCACCAATTAATAATAGGATGATTAATATTCAATTGGTGGTTTCGGACAATGGCGTCAAGTGCAGTGGTGGAATTTGGACAAGTAGGAGAGGAAAATGTGAGGATATTGTCGGTGTTGGGGGCCCTCATCGTCTTTCTACTTCGGCCAGCTGCATGTAAAATTTTGAAAAAGATGATCAACTTTTGTATACGGAAAATACGTGATTTGATATTATTATCTTGTAAAAGACTTATTTTTGACATATATGCAATATATTCTCCATGCTTTTTCTTTTTTTGTTTCTTTTTGACTGACGTTTGTGGAATGCCCACTCACGCCTTGCATTCTTATTTTCTCTTGGGATTGGGGTTTGGAATACGGGATTGGGGATTTGGGTTTGGCTTCTCCCACACCTACTTTCTCTCTGCTTTATATTTCTTCTACTATCAATGATACTCCTTTTTGAAAATAACGTTTCCATCATATGATTATATGCTTTGACTCAGTTGATCGGCAGTATTACATATAAAGATTGTACATTGACCAAAACGAAGTTTTTGGATTCAAATTTTCCTCCTCCTAGAGATATTCTCTTCCATTGATAATGATTCTACACAATCTTCTTTCTTGGATATTGACTCAAAATGCATGTGGATTGAAATGTTTAAACGACTTAATACGTGAGACATTAATTTTTCTCCCATGCTAAATAAAGTTTGTCATCTTATATGTTGTGGAAAAAACACTCATAAGTAATCAAGATTACAAAATTAAAGAGATTTAAAGAAATAAATGAATGTAAGATAAGTAAACAAGACACAAAAATTTACATAAATTAATAATTATTTATATTCATAGTAGATTAAGATCTTTGTTTCGACTCATTAGTCAATAATCACAAAGAGCACTTTAGAAATTATAAAAAAAAAAATACACTCTCTTTTGTTAGGATAATAATGTCTCTAAAGGCGTTGAGTACTTATAACCTACAACTACTATTGTTTGTAAGAACTCTAAAAGCTCTAAAAAAATTAGCTCTTCTTCGGCGATGACTTCTTCGCCGCTAACGTAGACTTGTTTGATTTTTGTTTTGTTTTGCCGTTCCTGCGTGTATTCCTTTCTCTCTCTCTCTCTCTCTCTCTCTCTCTCTCTCTCTCTCTCTCTCTCTCTCTCTCATTTCTCTGGTAGTCTTCATCTGTATGCGAATCCACGCTGCTCCCAGCCGGTCACGCAAGGCCGAAGCACCGATGTGCGCGACTTCGCATCATGCTCCTAACCGCCAGAAAGTCTATCGTCTCTGCCACCGTTCAAACGCTTATTCCCTACAATTTCGAGGCCTCTGTCCCATCGGCATAGGCCTGGCTCTGGCAGCCACAACGGTTCTCTTGCCATCCCTCAGCAGCTAAGCAGCATTTCTTTCAACCATGGATGCCGGTCCGAATTTGTTTCCGATCAGGATGTTGCCACCTTGGCATGCCACCGCTGAGTAATTTTTTGGTCGACCCCTTTTGGTCCCAAACGGTAGTCACTGTTCTAGCCAAGATCCACCATCGGTCATCAAATCAAAGTCATATATTAGCGGTTGCTTTGGTTGTGTGTTGTGTACTGTAATTGGTCGATTTTGTTGTAATTGATTATGTTGTAAAGAGATATTTTTATAATTTTATCATAGTAGTGCTCTTTGTAATAATCCTCCTACTTGAGGTAGTTTTCCTTCTCCTACGTGAGATAGTTTTTTCTCCTCCTATGTGAGGTATATTTTATCATCGTGAGGCTAAATCCCTCTTGTGTGAGGGTCAGACTTTCCCATCTGAAATATGAGTAAATATCTCTCATGGGATAGGTCCTATTTTGGGATCTCATTATATCTTTACTATTGGAGAAGTAGGTTTGGGCGGACTATTATAGTTCTATCTAATCTCTGTGAAGCGTCCCGATAAATGTCTGATATATATCAGCAGACTTACCCATATAATGTTGTGGAATTTTTTTTATAATATTACATTTGAATTTTTTTTTTAAAATGTCTCTAAAGGCTAAAATAAGAGTTTATAAAGTGCTCTTGGACGTACAAAGAAGTTTAGATTGGATTTGCTATCATTGGTGTCGTGACTCCATCTAGCCACACTATGGTGCCATTTTTTCTAGGTGGTAGCACCACGCTGCCACCTTGTTGGGGTTGTGGCGCCACTTGCTGGTGCTACAACGCTTATTTACTACCTAAATGGCACAGTGGCTTCACTTTTTCGCACCCCAGTCCCTAAGTACTACCTTGGCTTTATTGTTCCGATGCTCCATATGACTTTTCACTTTTACCACATGTCTTCTTTTTATTGGTTTGACTAAACAAAATCATACTTCATTATAATTTTTAATCACCAATTCACAAATACTTTCCTTGATTCTAAATCACCTATGAAACATCCTTGGATTCATCATCTCTACATCAAATGCTCGCCTATATAGTAGTGATTCCAATTAAGTTCTTACATAGGTAGAATTTAACTAAATACAGTTGTTTAATCAATATATTTGAAGGATTTTTAAATGACAATATCTTAATTAGATTAATCTCACTACTTTCTACAATGTCTTTGATGAAATACAATATCATATCAATGTATTTTGATCTCTCATAAAACACTTGATGCTTGCTTAGATGTATGACACTTTAGTTATTACAATACAAACTGGTGTCTAATTCTTTCATAACTAATATCTCTGTGCATATTCCTTTTAACCAAATGGCCCTTTTAATAGTTTTACCAACAACTATATACTCCGCTTCTGTGATTGATAGTGTTATCATATGCTATAAAATTGATTTTCAACATATACTATATCCAAATATTATGAATATTTACTCAATTAACGACCTTTTTTTATCTAGGCCATCTGTAAAATCTAAGTTCATATATCATTTGATTATTTAATCAATACTTACCCTTTTATACAGCAAAGCATGCTCTAACGTTCCTCTTAAATATCACATAATCCATTTAACAGCAAGGTTATGTTTTTTTTTGGGATTTGTCATATATCTACTCACCACTCTTACAGCTTGAGCTATATCCGATCTTGTGCAAACTATTGCATATATAATGCACCCAATAACATTGGAAAATGGTATTTTAAGTATATAAAGTTTCTCTCCTTGTGTTTTTGGTGATTGTGCCGCTAACAACTTGAAATGCATGGCCAAAAGAGTTGAAATATCCTTTGCATTTGACATTCTAAATGTCTCAGTAATCTTGAGTATATATCTTTGTTGGGACAAAAACATAACATCAGCTCTCCTTTATAATATCCATACCCAAAATCCTTTTAGCTATCCTAAAATCTTTCATTTTAAATTCATCACTTAACTGTTTCTTTAATTTTTGTATCTTTCTCATATCTTGACATGCTATCAATATATCATTCACATAAGAAGTAAATGCATCGCTCAATGCTTTGAAGTATACACATCTATCATACTTACTCCTAGCAAAAGCACAATAAAGCATAAAATCACCAAATCTCATATACCATTGCCTTGGAGATTGTTTAAGTCTATATAAAGACTTCTTTAACAAGCAAACGTGATCTTCTTTTTCAAGTTCTTCAAAATCTTGTGGTTATGATATATATATATATATATATATATATCTTTTCTTCAAGCTTAACATAAAGAAAAACAATTTTAACATCAATTTGCTCCAAGTGCAAATTCAAATTCACACACATAGCTAACAAAATCTTAAATGATGTGTGCTTGACTAATGAAGAGAATATTTCATAAAAATTAACCCACTCCTTCTAAGTGAAACCTTATGCCACTAATCTAACTTTAAACCTTGAAGGCTCGACACCTAGAAACCCTTCCTTAACCTTGTAAACTCATTTGCACCCAACTAATTTCTTATTTAGAGGTTTAATGACTAATTCTCATGTCTAATTATTTAAAAGAGAACTAATCTCATCCTTTATAACTCTTTGTCACTTATCATTATTCTCACTCTTCATGGCCTCTCTATACGTCTTAAGCTTATCATATTCAATAGTGTATACAACATTGAAATCATGAGCTATTAAATATAGGGGTAGGCAAAATAATACTTGAATTGAAAATACCGAATTGGATTGAATCGAACTGGGCGGTTCGATTAGGTATTAGAATATAAAATATTAATTGGTCGATTTTTTTTTATTTCGGTGCTCGAATAAATTCGGTTCATTTTTTTAACTGAACCGAAGGATATAAATAAAATTTTACATAACTTTTTCATATAATTTACTTAGTAGATTTTAATTTTAATAGTTTTTTAACTTGTTTAGTTCATAAACTTTAATTAATTTGGTACTTAAAAATTAATGATCACTTTATTTATTTGGATAGACTTAAATTTTAATATTTTTCTAACTTGTTTAGTTCATAAGTTTTCAATTAATTTGGTGCTTAACGAACACTTTTATTTGTTTAAATGAAATTTATTTTTTAATATTTTTTTATAAGAATTTTAGTTTATAAACTTTTATTAATTTTGTATTTAAAATTGACATACATTTTTTTTTGTTATTTTGTATAAAATTTATCTCTTACATATATGGTTTTAGTCTTTTAAAAATTATTTAGGAGACTGAACCAAACCAGACCAGACCAAATTAATTTGGTACGGTTCAATTTTTATACATGATTCGGCATGGTTCAGTTCTAAAAATAAAATTTTTGAACTTTTTGGTATGGTTTAGTTCTAAAAAATACTGAATCAAACCGTACTGCACCAACCCCAAATTAAATTTGTATTAGCATGCCTCATTAGTGTTTTAATCGTTCTCCTTAACTTATTTCTGGCTAATTGGTACTTTTTAAATTCTATATCAAAAGTTCTAGTTTGTTTATAGGATGTTTTTTAGGAACTGACTAGTGTTTTTTTTTTTTTCTATCTTCAAGTTATGTCTCGTTGAAGTGTTAATTTGAGTGCATATTAGATTTCATCTCATGCTCTATTTCAAGCTACATAGTTTATAGTACTAAAACTTCTTTTGGCACAAATTTTGTCTTCTTTACTTTTAAGTTTGGATTGATCTTTAACAATGTCGTCTCATCGAATGTCACATCTCTAATGATGATACTCTGTGGTAGTTTCAACTCAATACACCAAATCTTGTATCCTTTAACTCCATCTAGATATCCTATGAATATCCTTCTCAAGGCTTTGGGTTCCAACTTGCTTTGTCTAATATGTATAAATGTAAAGCAGTCAAATACCCTTAAGTGATCATACTTTAAAGTGTTGGACTAACCATTCGCTTCTAGAGTCATAAAGCCAATTGTTGAGAAGGGACTTTTGTTGATCATATGTACTATTGTAACTATTGCACTCGAAGATGCTTTAAACAACCCTCTGTCGGTCAGTATACATCTTACTCTCACAAGTAAGGTCTTATTTATCCTTTCTGTAAGACCATTCTACTGTGACATTAATCTTACTGTTTTATACCTTGTAATATCATACTTGGCATAAAAGTTATCAAACCTAGTATTGCAGAACTCTAGATAATTATTTATCCCAAGTCTCTTAATCTTTTCATTGTTTTAATTTTAACAAGTGCTTTCCAAGTTTTGAAATGTCCCAAATACTTGTGTTTTACTCTTCAACATATATACTTACAACATCTTTGAATAATTATGATTAAATGTCAGAAAGTACTTAACTCTACCATTAGTGACTGTCTGAGCAGGCCCCTAAATATCTAAATATATGTAATCTAAAGTGGCTTTAGTCTTGTGTTCTTTAATGTTAAACTTGACTCTATAATTTTTTCTAAGCATATAATATTCACAAAATTCCATTGACTGAATATTCTCTTTACCAAACGCCCCTTGATCATACAATTTCTTAAGGCTTTTTTCACCTAGATGTGCTAAACTCATATATTATAGTTTGGTCTTCATCTCCTCAACATCAATGAAAACTAATACAAAACCACTAATAGCCTCTCCAAATAACACATATAACTTATTATGCTTTTCACCTTTTATTACCACTATGGAACATTTTAAAACTTTCAGTATTTCATTCTCTGCTCTAAATAAACACCCTAGCTGATCTAGCATACTAAGAGAGGCTAAGTTCCTTTCAAGATTAAGAATGTGTCTAACATCTAACAACCATCTTACCTTTACATCATGCAATTTCAACCTAATACTACTAATCCTAATAAGTGCCCTGGAACGAAATTCGAATAGAACCAGTTCTACTTTCGAAATTCTCTCAAACAAACTTTTGATTCACTTGCTAAGAAGGCATCTTGCAAAGTCTTTTTCCTCAGTTTCTGACTGGGATGAAGAGGCTCGGCTCGAGGAAGAGGAATAGATAGGTACATGAGGTGAAAATGTTCATTCAATCAACTTAGAAACATAATCTTGGTGAGAGCTTTTCATTATACCTTACGAGATTGTTTTAATGATATATCTAAACAGATTGAATAAGATTTGTAGAGCTGTCATGATCATTCACATCAATTTCACCAGGAAGGAAGGACGCGCTTCTTGCATGGTGGGAGCTTAATCTTGTCATGCTTTTTTTTGCAGGAGTAATGCTTGATCTCTCAAGCACCTAATGGAGAAGGGATCAAAGTCAATATAGAAAGAGAAAGATTAAAGCCTTTCCTTATAGACGATATTTGAAGATAGTTTCATGGCATCACATGTCTTAGTTCAGTTGACAGAAGCTTAGGTCTAGCTCTTCTCAAATCAAGCAATTGGATCACTTTGGTAGAGTAGTCAAAGGCGATTTCTAGACTAGTCTGAAGCTTAGCTTCTTCTCCTGAATTGGATTTGAACCAATATCTCCCTATCTGAAGTGACTTTTCTTTTAGTCGATCGTGATGGGTCTATCGTCCTTACTTGAGAATCCGTTCTTCCTTTTTAAGCCTCTTGACTTCTTTCAGAGAGTAAGTGAAGGATTCCAAACCTGAAGATCAAATAGAGTCACGTCTAGTAGGTAAACTGACTTGGTAATTAATATTATTCTCTATTTATACTTTACCACTATTAATGGACTTATAATTGATAAACAAGGCTCTGTTTAGATATGTATGGAAGGTGTAGCCAAAATCAAGTATTCATTCACTAGAATTTCTCTTGTTTGAATCTACCAAGGTCTCTGTACTTTTACAGTCTTCTTCATAGGCTATTGTAGCATCGTCTTCCTTGATCTTCTTGGCCTTCTTTTCTAGATAATTCTTAATGAAGTGCCCTTCTTTTTTTACAATAATAACACTTCCTAGATTTATCCTTTAACTTTGATTTTAAATTCCTTTTCTTTTTTCCTTCTCTACCTTCAGATTTTCCTTTAAAGTTAATCCTTCTGCATCATTTGACTTTGATTTATTTTTTAATTTTTTGAGTTCAACGAGACTTTAACATCTTCCATTATTAAAAACTCTTTATCGTAAAGGAGTGTATCAATAAAGTGCTCATAACTCGACGATATGAAACTTTATTTTTATCTTCTATCTTAACATCAATCATCTCAAAATCAATAATAATCTTATTGAAGGCATTTTTATAGTCTTGAATTGAAGTCCCTTCAACTATGGATAATTGATATAACTTTTTCTTGATGTGTAGATGATTCGCCAGGGACTTCATCATATATAGATCATCAAGCTTCTTCCAAAAGAAAAACTTCTCTCAAAACCTCATAACTCAACGACAGAACAATTATACTATAAGCCTTTTTCTAAATATTTTCACGATCTGTATTAGTTCTTGATATCTTAAGCTTCTTCTCCTCACTAGTTGTTGCAGGAGTCTCCTTAAGTGATAAATCAAGACCTTGACTCACTAGTAAAATTATCACCTTCACCTTCCATAAATTGAAGTCATTCTGTCCATTAAACTTCTCAAATTTATACTTATAAGACATTATGATCGTATAGTCTTTACCCTTATACCAATTTGTTGCGGAAAAAACACTCACAATGAAAATTACATAATTAAAGAGATATAAAGAAGTAAAAGAATGCAAGATGAGCAAATAAGACACAAGAATTTATATAGTTTGATAATCTTATGTCCACGATAAATCAAGATCTTCACTTTATTTTTTAATTGATTAATGATCACAAAGATCACTTTAGAAATTACAAAGACTACACACTCTCTTTTTGTTATGATAATAATGTCTCTAAGGGCTAAAACAAGCATTTATATAATACTTTTGGATGTCTTTATAAACCTTGCACCAAGTTGGATTTGCAGAGCACTTAAGAGTCTTAAAATACAAAAGAGTTTAGACTAGATTTGCTATCATTAGTGTCATGATTTCATCTTACACACCGCAGCGTCATTTTTTTTAGGTGTTGACACCACCTTGTTAGGGTTGCGACGCTGCCCCAATCTTCATATCGCATTATGGCACCACTTACCAATGTCGTGATGCCTACTTATTGTATGAATGGCATCATGGCTTTACTTTTTCATTCCCCAACCCCTAGATATTGCCTTAGCTTTGTTGTTCTAGAGTTTCTTGCAATTTTATACCAAATGTCTCCTTTTTATTTATTTAATACTTTATTATAATTTTTAATCACCCATATAACAATTTCAATTTTTACATCTATCAACTAACAACTTTCAAAAAGAAAAATAGGTGCTATGTAAACTTTTTATCACTAAACTATATTATAAATTCCATAAAGTAATTTAAAGTTTTTACATTAAAATCTTGTTTTCTTATATCTTAAAAGCACATATGATAAATATCTTCCACCAAATAATATATAATGAGAGCTATACTTTTTTTTCCGAATAATTATGCCCTCGATGTATGGTTGTATTTACAATGATATCATGTACTGTTTATGTAAATTATAGTACTAACAAATAACATATCACTACTTTCTGAAGTTTCTAGATTTGAAACTTCAAATTTTTGCCCTTGTTTACTCTTAAAAATTATGAGAATGTACTAATCTCTTATAAGAAAAAATAAATTTTTTTATTTGATTGGATGAGTTAATTTTTTTATTTTGATAAATCGTAAAATAAAAAAGATATTTTTTATTAATTGTATCTATATTTTGATAATTTTTAATCACAACCTAATATTTTGATTACTGTCAGTGCATGTATCCATATTAACCCAAGCTTTTATATCAACTTTACTTTTAAAGCTAAAATTGAGAATTCTTTGATCAAAATATTTTCTATTCAAAAATTTTCTCTATATCTATAATATCATTTTCTCCTAGATAATTATTGATAGGGATACCTCCTAGCTTAGCAAATAATTTATCCTTTTTTATATTGGAATTATAAAAAATTCTTCTTTATTTATTTGGACTAGTGATCTATCAATATGCGAATCTTTTTTATCTTTATAATTAATTGATTTATATGATAAAAATTCATATTTATAATGTTTTTTAAAATTATATTTTTGATTCCGTAATGAGTTTGCTTTAATGCTCAAATCAACTTTTGTATTTGTTTATTTGATACTCAAGTCAATATTTGTGTTTGCTCGAAGAAGAATGTATTATATGTGGGAGAGTGTTTACAAAGACAAGTAAAATGTAATAAGCTCTCAATAATTAATGTTGAACAATGAGAAAGTATTGAATATTAAATAAATCATCTCTATTTATAAGTACATAAATTCTAATTTTATTTAAAATATGCATGAACATATACACTTAATTAATTTAAATTAATAAAAGTTTAAGTTCATTAAAAAATTATCAAAATTAAAAAAAAAATTTAAGTAGAATTTGTCGATTTATAAAAAATAATTTTTTATGTAAAATAATAATTAATTAATTTTTTTTTAATAGAATTAAAATTTTAATTTATTCCTCATCATATACATTTTATACAAATCGTTTACGAGGTTCATAAGTTAGCAATTTGGGATACCAAATGTTTTGAATCTGAAATCTACGGCAAAACTACTTGTTTCATGGATTTGAGCATTCTTTAAATATAGGCCACATCTTAAAATAATAGGCGCGAGCCGTTAAATAATAAGTGCAACACTTTTAAATAAAGTATAATAATAATAATAATAATAATACGTATGTAAGAAAAAGATAATTTAGTAATTTACAAATTTATTATGTAATAAGTAATATTATTATATAATATTATTTGATTAATTTATAATTTTAACAAAAATTATGATGAGTTATAAAATTTAGTTGCGTCCAGCTCACCGTACGTAATTTGAGTTTTTCTTTTTCTTTCTTTTTTGAGAGATTCTTTTTTTTTTCTTTTTTTAAATTTGAGAGTTTGTATCAGCAGAATTATTGTTCTGGAGAATAATGTGGGCAGGTAGTTGGAATTTGATTTTAGTTTGAAAAGACTGGACAAAGAAGGGAGGGCCAAACTTGGGGTGAAGCCAAAAGCTCCCACGTTGCAAAATCAAAAAAATTTCTTTTGATTTGACACAAGCAAAAACCCCACTACCCACGTTCATATTCTGGGTTGTGCCGACTTATGATTAGACCTAAAATCCCGAAAACTTTGCTTTGCCCCTCTTAAGATTTTTCCAGACTACGACAACTGCATGTACATATTTTATGCACCTCCTTCCCTACATTCTGATCATTCAATAAGACCATGTGAAGAGAATCAACTTCTTATGATCTTTGCGTTTCATGTTCTCTTTTCTTTCTTTTTTATATCACTGTTATTATTGTCTTGTTGTGTGCAGAATTATCTGAATTTGTCCCACTATGTTCTATTTTGTTTACATTTCGTATCAGATGAGCAGTCTTTCTTTGTTATTTATTGAGATGGAAGGATCTCCAAAGATGAGCAGTTTATCCCTTGGATCTTATGGGTCCAAAGATGCTATCATTGCTATATTTTTCCTGTAGCTCCATATAAAAATGTTTCCCACCTTAAAATTATTTAAGGTTGAAAACATTTATTATAGAATAAAAACTAATTAATAAACACTTAATTATAAAATAAAATTTTTATTTATCAAATATTTTAACTATTACAGAGAATGTTGAAGAGAGAGTTTTTTCTTTACTCTTTCATTTTGATTATTTTTCGAACAAGCTTTTATTTTTCCTTTACTTTTTGTTTTTTTTCTTTCTTGTCAATAATTTCCTTTCATTTCCTTGGGTTTCACCTCCATTGTCCACGGAGATCATCAATGAATTGGGGAAACTGCTGGCTCGGTACAAAGAATCAGTTTTGATGGATCAATTTGCAGGTTCTGGACCTTCTTCATCAGCGGTATCAGTAATTGCAAATATTTATTTTCCATGCCCAAAGATTTTTACTTGCATTTTGAGGATGCTAAAGATATGCAAAGTGTGTGTGGGGGTGGGGAACTTGGTTCTGCTGATATATATCAGATAATTATTAAAATATTTTATAAAGATAAAATAAAATTTTTATAATTCGTTTAAATTTATTTCTTTAGACTACAAAGATATAAACAAGTCCTTTGACGAGAACTATCTCCTAACGGGATTATTACTCTTATTACAAATGAAAAAATTCGACTCTCATACAAGAATAATTTTATAATCTCACAAATAACTGTCCTCACGTAGAAAAAAAATTATAAAAAATATCTACCCTTATGTAAAAAAAAAATTACAAAAAGTCATTGCATAAGAGATAGATTACAAAAGTACTCCTACACTAATATTCATTATACACACCAAACCTTAATCTACCTAATAACCACCCAACACACAAACAAAAGAACCAAAAAAATAACAACCAATAATGGGAGCCGGTGGCAGAGCTTGTGGTGGTCGAAAAGTGATAGGAGCAAGCATCACACAACAGTAAATCGCCGGAATCTAGCAGGACCCAACACTAACGACAACTCGAATCAACATCCTTGGCGGGTACAAGTAAGCAACATGGCCATCGAAGGGGTGATGACGAAGAGGCGTTCATTTTGATCACATCCCAACGAGTGTCAATGAAAGGCAATCACAATCGACACAGTGGAAGTCGACTTCACACGGTGAAGGCGGCGTCGACTTCAATGGCATAATCAATGGTTACAAGGCTGTTTGAGGGTGCGATGATTAGAATAAGCACATCTAGTCGCAGTCCAGCCACCTTCAATGGAGGGAGGCACAACCATACTAGTGGATGCTAACGACACTGCAGAACGGAAATAAAACAAAAAAATAGACAAACCAAAAAATAAAAACTAATAAAATAAAAAAAGGCAGAAAGAACTAAAATGGAAAAGAAAAAGAAAAAAAATGCAATACCCATTATTCTTAGGCATCCCAAACAACTCATAACACTTCATTCTACCTAGAACAGCACACAAAAAGGCTCTAATGCTAATTTGTTGGTGTTGCGATCTAAGCGGGAGCATGCATGTGATCATGTTCATTGAATATTCTATGCCTGTCAAACATACATATACGCATCGTCATGAAAATCTAATCTTCTATATAACAAACACATAGTAAATGTAAATTAATTACACTAAAAGTTTCAAAAACTCACACTTGAGGCCTTTTGGTAGAAAGTTCAATTTTTGGTTTTAAAGTCTCACCTTGAAATATTCTCTTAAACAAATCTAGTCATTGACAAAGGTGGAATCAAAAAGGTAGAATGTTAGCCTTTTAATTTTGCAGGATTTTTGACTTAACACTTAAGCCCTTTTTTCATGAATAATAAAAGGCAAAAACCATTTTTGCCTCATTCCCTTTCATATAGTCGAACACATTCCTAAGCCATTAATAAAATATTTCTTAAGTTTTTGATTATTTTAAGCATTAAAGTTACACTTATCATCATTTTAAACAATGTGTCATTTTTCATAGATAAAGATTATCTAATAATAAGTTTCATGAAAATAATTAAAACTATTGTAAATGAGATAAGTGTCCAAGGACTTGTTCAAAACTTATCTAATAAGCTTTAATAAAATAATCAAGTATATGACTAATGTCCAACACTTGTCAAAATCTTATGCCAATGCTTAACCATTAAGTATTCTTAAAATAATCAAGTACATGATAAATATCTAATACTTATCTAAATATTATACTAAAGCTTATCCTTTTAAGGCTTAATAATATGTCAAATTCTAACAATTAGAATTTGACACATGTCCATCCCGAGAGGTTCTACTATTAAATCCTGTTATTTGCAATTTTTTTGAATCAAACTCTTCGACTGAGTGTATTATCCTAGTGCTCAACGAGTACACTTCATATTGTGAGACTCTTTAGGTTCTTACCCGATTTGTCCTATGGAACTCTTCCATAAGTACGTGAACAATGCCTCATACATACGTTACGGATATTACAAATCGGTGTGATGAACCATACAAGTTGAGGTTAAAACACATACATATATAATTCCTTCATTACCTATATCCTAGAATAGCAGAAGTATAAATCATTACCATCAAATCTCTATATGCTTGACCATGAACTTATCTCTATATTTATATTTCCATAAACAATATCTACAAATATTTTTGTAATATTGTTTAAGCTTACGAAAAACTCTTTTTTGAGATTTATGCTTGTGATCACAAAACTTCTTAAAATACAATCTTGGAGCATTAGGATATACAACTCACCTATATAAGCTGACGGATTCTATATCTACACACACTAGACTCTATGAGCATCGAACTATACCCAACGACACCCAAAGGTCAGACTATAAAAGGTTTTTCACATGCATGGAATTAAAGTATAGTGGATCGCTCATAAGCCCACCATTGCGCTTAGGTTATAGGACCACAAATACTATTTAACTCGAGAAAATCCTTCATTGACGACTTTATGAGATGTCTATTAAGGATCTTCATGAGTGTGTTCAATATTCAGTTGTTAATGAATATCGATATGCCTATACGAGCTTCCACTAAACTCACGGTCTACTAAGACTAATCATGAGGATAATCTAGATATAGACATACATTGATCCAAAAGGAATATCAATTGATCTGTGTTGGTAACCATAGATCAAGAACATGTCTTTGAGAACATACTACATAATGTTATTTTTTAACACCATTTGCAACTCTTACAACTATATCATTATTAATATATTCTCAAGTCTTTATCTCATTTCAGACAAGACTTTAACTCTTACAATGCTAACTCTTAATATTGACCTAAACTCCTTTACATCTATAATGTCTGAAAAGTAACAAGTTTAGTACCATATAATAAATTAATAATTTATTAAAATATTCATTGTATAGATATTAAATAATAAATATTAATACAAAATTGGAATGGCACATAAACGCTATCTCCAACAACTCTTTTTTACTCTAGTGTTATACATGATAGTATCTAATATCTATCGACTCCATATATTTTTCAAACAAGCTAAGAGTTAAGCCTTAGTTAGGAGGTCAGTTATATTATTGATATAATCTACTCTATATACTATTACATCTCATCTAGTTAAGATTTCTTTAATTATATGATATTTTCTTTATATATGCTTAGACTTCTAGTGTGCCCTTAACTCCTTAGATTAAGTAATTACCTCGTTGTTGTCGCAAAATAGTGAGATAAGATCCATTGAACTTGAAACCATTCCAAGCTTTGTGACAAACTTGTATATCCACGTTGCTTCCTTTTTAACTTCTGAAGCCGTAATGTATTCTACTCTGTGGTATAATTAGTTGTGGATGCTTATTTTGCACTCTTCCAACAGACTGCGGCACCATTGAGAAGAAACACATAATCAGATATAGACTTTCTATCATCCAGATCAAACTAGAAGTCTGACTCAGTGTATCCCCTGAAATATAAGTCACTCTCTGCATAAATTAGAAATTTAACATTTGTACTCTTAAGGTATTTGAGGATATTTTTCACGGTCATTCAATGGTCATTATCTAGATCAAGCTGATAGCATCTCGTAACTCTTACAGCTATACTGATGTCAGGTTTCGTACATAACATGTTGTACATCAAACTATCAACATCTGATGCATATGGTATGTTAAACATTCTAACTCTTTCATCTTCCTTCTGAGGACACATCTTCCTAGTAAGAAATGTTTGAAATGTACATTAATTGTTTTACAGTTACTGAAGTTATACATTTCAAGAACACTTTTTATATACGAGAATTAGGAAAGTCCTATTAGCCTTCTAGCTGTATCTCTATAAAGATTTATACCTACTATACAGGAAGCTTTTCCAAAATCTTTCATAGAGAAGTTCTTACTCAGATAACTCTTAACTAACTATAACATACCAATGTCATTTTTTATAATGGGTATGTCATCCACGTAAAGAACTAGAAAGACAGTCATACTCCTACTAACCTTTCTGTACACACATGTTTCATCTTCATTCTTAATGAAACCAAACCTTTTGATTACCTCATTAAAATTAATATTCTAGTTTCGAGATGCCTGCTTAAGTCCATAAATTAACTTCTTTTGCTTGCACACTAGATTAGAAGTCGGGCTAAATGTAAAACCCTTAGAATGCATCATGAATATCTCTTCTTCGAGATATTCACTCAGGAAAGCCGTCTTTACACCCACCTATCAGATCTTTAAATTACAATATGCTATAATAACCAACAAAATTCTAATTGATTTCAATATAGATACTAGTGAAAAGATTCCTTATAATCTATCACTGATTTCTAAGTATAACTTTTTGCCACCAATTGAGCTCTGAAGGTCTCTACATTCTCATTGAACCTACGCTTCTACTTGTAAATTTATTTACAACCAATAGGAATAATTTCTTCTAGAAGGTTAAGCAAGTCCCAGACTTGATTTTCATGCATTTAGTCAATTTTAGATTTCTTGGCTTCTTGTAATTTTTTTTAATCAATGTCCAACATCGCATCTCTATAAGTGAAATAATCATTTTCTTCAACTAAGAAATATCAAAAATACCTTCAGGCATCATACCATGCCTAATAAATAGCCTTGAAATCCTTTTCGACGTACGTGGAGGGTGTGTCAAAGGTATCTCACTCGATTAAATCTGAGGTTTCATCATTGGTTCATAGATTTCTTAGTTGACTTCATTAAGTTTAATCCTTCTACAATCTCCACGATCTATAAAAAAAATTATTTCTCTAGAAAAGTGGCATTACGAGTAATAGACACATTCCATTCCTCTGTATCATAAAACTATATACCATTAAAGTGTTTGGAATATTCAATGAACCGATAATTGTACCTATTTGGTGCAAGTTTATCCTGTTATGTACCTTTACGTAAGTAGGACAGCTCCAAATCTTAACATACTTAATACTTAATCTCTTCCAATCTATATCTCATATGGAGTAGTAAAAACGGCCTTCGATGGAACTCTATTTAATAAGTGAGCAGCAGTTTCTAGAGTATAACCCTAAAGATAATCAAGAAGATCAGTAAAACTCATCATCGATCGAACCATACCTAATAAAGTTTGATTCCTTCTCTCTGAAATACGGTTATGTTGAGGAGTACATGAAAGATTATATTGAGTGAGAATCCTATCTCCTTTAAATCATCAGTGAATTCATTGTTCATATATTCACCATCTCGATCTAATCGAAGGCATTTAATAAATTTACCAATTTATTTCTTTACCTTTAATCAAAACTCTTTAAACATTTCAAATGTTTCTAACTTGTGATTTATCAGAAACACATATCTGTATCGTGACAAATCATTGATAAAGACCACGAAGTATCAAAATTCATCCATGGTAGTGTGATTCATTGGATTATATATATCACTATATACTAATTCCAACAAAGCAGTGGCCCGATGTCTAACACCAACAAAAGGATATTTGGTCATCTTTCCTTAAATGTAAAATTCATAAACTAAATAAGGCTTTATGATAAGATCAAGTATCTGACCATCCCTAACCATACGTGTTAGGCATCTCACGCCTATATAACTTAATCTCAAATGCCATAATTCTGTATTATTAAAAGTTTTTAAACTTTTCCTTTTATTCACCTATATATTCAAGACATTTCTTGTTATATCTAAAATATAATGGCCATTTACCAACTAAGATTCAGCTAATAAAATATTATACATAACATATAAATATAAGAACCATTTCGAATAAATATATGATAACCTTCAATGTCCAACGCAGAAAGGGATATAATCTGTCTGATAATATTCGGCACAAAATAACAATTATATAATATAATAAATTTTCCACAAGGGAAAAATAACTCAAAATGTCTAACAAGCTTGACTTATAGGAAATCTCCATTTTTAACATGCTGTATTTCTCTATGTTATAACAGTCTAACTTCCTTCAAACCCTGTAACATATTGTAGATATGAAAAGGACAAGTAGCAACTAATACCCACCTAGTATTAGCATCACATGATAATGAAATGTCAATGATAGGAAAACATATACCTAAGGGGTTCTTCTTAACTACTGCAAGGAACTTCAAACAATTGAACTTTCAATATTTGTCATCACCGCAATGGAAACACTTTCCTTTACCTTTACTTTTCTCTTGTAGCTTGGATATCACATGTCTCTTAGGAGCCGCATATGGTATTTGCTTCTTCTTCTTCTTTCTTGTAGACTTTCAATAAATCTTCGATGTAGAAGATGAAGCACCACCCTAAACATAGAGAGCTGCACCATTTTGTTCATGTCTTCTTGAGCTGTCTTCAATAAATTATGCAGCTCAGTATATATGGGAGTCAATCCTGCATATTAAAGTTCATGATGAACTATGAAAATGACTCCGGCAGAGATTGAATAATCAAACTATTCCCCAAATTATTATTCACAGATACATCCATAGTCTCCAATTTCTCATTGTACTAATTCATATTAAGCACATAAGGACTCACTGAACTACCCTATACTAGTTGAGATTGAAATAATGCCTTGGCAACTCGGTATAATTCGACCTGTGGTCTGTCGCCAAACAACTCCTTCAGATAGAGCATTATACTACTTTCACTATCTATGTGCACATGCTCCCTCTAAAGTTTAGTCGACATTGAGTCCAGGATATATGATTTATCTCTTAAATCATCATCAATATATTTCTAATATGTGTCAAGCTATTCCGATGTAGCTTTACTATAAACACCTCTGGGCATCTTTTGATCAATAAAATATCCAAATTTTTTTAAATTTAGAACAATTTTCAAATTCATAAGTTAGTCAGAATAATTTTTAGTATCCTTTAATTGGTGTGCATCAATTATGCGTACCAATGAATTGTTCAAAGCCATCTAATCTTCACAAGATAAAAGAAGAGATGTTAGCGAATATTTCAAATTGTTAAAAAGTTTTAGATCATGGATATAACAGTTTTATACTTTCAATCTAAAAATGCCCTCTTAGAGTTTTAGATATTCCCTTTAAGCTCTTAAACTAAAAAATGAAAGTGTAAACACTTTAAACTTTATAGTGAGAAGTATACTCAATTGGCATTTTACTCTAACCTCACACTTTAACAATATTGGGTAAATGTGTTCCAGATTAACATGTCAATGATTAAATATAAGTTAGTAATACTAGCATCATGCTTTAGCAATATTATATAATACTTTCACTTATATTTTTCTCATACCATGTTTAACATATATAGTCTAAATTACTCCAACCAATCCCTTATGCTTTAGCAATATTAGGAAAGACCAAGCTGACTGATCTAACATCGTGTTAAATAAACGAATCATGTATAACATTATCTCATAATATAATATATTTTCAATCTAATTAAGAGAGATTTTTGTAACCATCCACATCTTATAAAGATATCATTCTTTAGTACACATGTTTTACGCAAGCACAACTAACCATACTAGTAAGGCTACCGTTGTGGTTAATAATATAAACAAATTATCACTATTTATAAAACAATTATATAATTGCATAATATAAGTATCACAGGCATATAAAAATTTAAATAAAGTAAAATGGATCAATTGTCGTAGCGTCAAACACGCACCACTGTAGCGTTAAGATCAATACCTTCAATGCTGCACTGCCAAGGTGTCATCACTGCAGTGCTCGTTTCTAACATTGATATGGTTCTGCATTTTTAACTCTTGAAAATTGAGTACCCATTATTCCCGAGCGTTACAAACAACTCAGAACACTCAATTCTATCTAGAAAACACACAAAAATGCTCTGATATCAATTCTTGGTGTTACTATCTTAGTGAATGTGTGTATGTGATAATGTTTATTGAATATTTTATGCATGTCAAACATACATATATACAACAGAATATAAATCTAATTTCTTATTCAACAAATAGATACTGAATGTAAACCAACTACACTAATAGTTTTAGAAACTCACCTTGAAGCCTTTCAGTGAAGAGTTTAATTTTGGGTTTCAAAGTTTCACCTTAAAGTATTCTCTTGAACAAATCTATTCCTTGACAAAGATGGGATCAAAAAGCTAGAATGGTAGCTTATTGATTTTGCAAGATTTTTGGCTTAACACTCAAGCCCCTTTTTCATGAAGGATAAAAGACAAAAATCATTTTTGACTCATTCCCTTTCATATGGCTGAACACATTCCTAACCCATTAATAAAATATCTCTTAAACTTTTGATTATTTTAAGCATTAAAGGATACTTGTCACTATCTTAAATAATGCGTTATTTTTTATAAATAAAGCTTATTTAATAAGCTTCATTAAAATAATTAAGACTATTGCAAAAGAGACAAGTGTTCAAGGATTTGTTCAAAGCTTATCCAATAAGTTTTAATAAAATAATCAAGTTCACGACTAGTTTTCAATACTTGTCAAAATATTATAATGCTTAACTAATATATATTCTTAAAATAATCAAGTACATGATAAATATCCAATACTTGTTTAAGTATTATACCAAAGCTTATCCTTTTAAGGCTTAGTAATTTATCAAATTCTAACCATTAGAATTCGACATGTATCCATCCCCAGAGGTTCTAATATTAAATCTTGCTTATTTGTAATTTTTTTGGATCAAACTCTTTGACTGAGTGCATTACCCTAGTGCTCAACGAGTACACTTTATACTATAAGACACTCTAGGTTCACACTTGGTTTGTCTTATGGAATTCTTTTACAAGTCCGTGAACAATGCCCCCCACACATGATATGAATATTATAAATCAGCGCGTTGAACCATACAAGTTGAAGTTAAAATATATACGTATGGTTCATTACTATCAAATCTCTATATTTTCGACCATGAACTTATCTCTAGATTTATATTTCTATAAATAATATCCGCAAACACATTTATTATATTGTTTAACCTTATAGAAAACTCTTTTTCGGAGTTTATGCTTGTGGCCACAAGACTTCCTAAAATACATCTCAGAACATTAGGATATATAACTCACCCATATTTATACACATCAGACTCTATGAGTATAGAATCATACCCAATAACACCCAGAAGTCACACTATAAAAAGTCTCTAACATGCATAGAATCAAAATATTGTAGATCACTCACAAGTTCACCATGGCGCTCATGTTAAAGGATTACGAATACTACTCAACTCAAGAATATCTTTTTATGGGATGTCTATTAGAAGTCCTTATGAGTCTATTCAGTACTCAGTCTTTACTAAATACCTGCATACCTATACGAGCTAATCGTCCAAAAAATTCAGATATAGACATACATTAATTTAGAAGGAATACCAATTGACCCGTGTTAGTAACCATAGATTAGGAATGATGTCTTCGATAACATACTGCATAATGCATTTCTTAGCGCCATTTACAACTCTTACAATTATGTCATTACTACTATATTCTTAGGTCTTTGTCCTATTTCAGACAAGATACTAACTCTTAGTACTGACCTAAACTCTTTTAGATTAGATCTATAATGTTTAGAAAGTAATAAGTTTTGTACTATATAATAAATTAATGATTTATTGAAATGTTTATTGCATAATATTAAATAATAAATATTCATCCAAAATTAGAATGGCACGTAAGAACCATCTCCAACACAATGGTCTTACAAAAGATAAGGGCTCGAATGACGAAGTCTAAGTTAAAATTCTTGATGCTGCTGTGCAAGCAGATAACACTACCCTTAGACAGAATTTAGACAACCAATAGAATACTTAAAAATTACTTTTGAAACATCCTACAATGCCCAAAACAAATTTTATTAAGCCTAATGGCTATACAGCTCACACTGCTATAGTCACAGATAAAGATGTTACTAAAGTTGGTGCCTTGCTTGATCTTCCTAGCATGTATAGGATTGATCCATCTAATTCTCCTACTTAAGCAAATTTTTGCAGAAGACGGTCAACTCTATAAGCATTCTTTGAAAAATGAGGAACTTGCGAATTCAATTAGTGCTTTGGTTTTGGAGCAAGATATCAACAGATCAAAGGCATTCTTGCAAAACCTATAGTTAATGATGATTTTGAAATAATGTTTTCTGAGTCTTAAAAAAGAGACGGATAAAAACAAGGCGATTATAGATATTTACCTTTCTCAAGATAAAATATGAAGTTTCTTATTTGGAACATATAGGATTTAGCTAACCTCAAGTCTAAGTTTGAATTAACAAATCTTTGTTTTACTCATGAGCCTCTTTTTATGGCTATTTCTAAGTTGATGGTTTAGAATTCTCCTGTTGTGGATTCTTATTTGCATTCGCTGCATCTTTCATTAGTTGAGACCTTAGATAATATTTTACCTAAACTATGGTTTCTTTGTGATAATGTTGTCTCGATTGTTAGATTGGTCTCTTATAGTGATCAATACTTATCTTTCAGGTTAATCTATAAGGTATGGAATGTCATTTGTCTTTTTTTTTTCGCTTTTTAAACTTAAACCCATCATTCTTGGCTTTCGATGGATCTTACTAATGTAATGTGAAGATGGTTTTTCGCTGAGGACATCAATGTTATCCTTGATACTCAAGAACAACAGGGTGGTGGTTTTTCAGGATCACTTTTGTGCTCTAACTTTATCCGTGACTATAGGGGTGTAAGCTTTTACTACATTTTGGCAAAGAGTCTTGGTAATGGTCGGTGTATTAAACACAAGATGGATTGATCTCTCTACAATGTTGCTTGGTTAGGTGCTTGGGCTTTCATAGGCTGTCATATGCTCCCGTGTACAGTCTCTGATCAGTCAGCTTTATGGTGTCCTTTCATTCTGCTCTTGACACTTGTCCTACACCCTTCCATTTCTAGAATATGGGATGAAGCATGCTGAGTTTAAAAACTTAGTGGCTCAAAAATATAAAGCACATAGCATTAAGGTTGTCCTTAATTCATGATCTCTAAGAAACTAAAATCACTAAAGTCCCCGTTAAAGGAGTGGAACCTTAATTCTTTAAGTAATGTTCATAATTGGGTTAAAAAGGCTAGACTTAATATTGCTAAGATTCAAATAGGTATTACTACTCATAGGGTTAATGATGACGTCTTTGCTACTGAGTCATAGGCCAAGCATGATGTTATAGAGGCTACCAGTATAGAATATACCTTTTGGAGAGATCGGGCTAGGTTAAAATGGTTGAAGGAGCACAAAATTGTTTCATGCCTATGCTAAGGTTCACACTTAAATTCGGTATTTCTAGCATGTAGTTAGATTGTATTTGGTGTAAGGATACCAAATCATATGGTTAGCTTTTATGAAAATATCTATATTGCTTCTAATTTGGAGGATGTTGATCGCATTAAGGCTTTTTGTTATAGTATCCTGAAGCTAGTTCTTAAAGAAGTCAATGCTTTTATGATTGTCATTCCTTCTTTTGATGAGATTTGCACTACTGTCTTTGGTTTGGATCTTTATAGCGCTCCGAGTCTGGATGGCTTTTTAGATTCTTTGTTCTAAGGATTTTGGGATATTATAGGTCCTGATGTGGTGACTAGGGTTCACCATTTTTTTCAGTGAAAGTATCTTCCTCTTAATCCAAATTCAAGCTTTATTGTTCTCATTCTAAAATATCAAGTTATGGACTCGATTACTCATTACTGCCCAATTGCTTTGGCCAAATTAATGGTCAATTTTATTAGACCATTAAAATGGCCACCAAAATTTTTTTTTGATAATTTGCCACTTAATCTAATTTTGGTTGAGCACTTGTAAAGTATTGAGAGCACTAAAAATAGTTGGATTTCATTTGGATGAATAAATGTGAATGAAAATTCGTGCAAGTGGAGAGAGGAAAAAGAAGAGTTTGATTTTTGAGAGTTTTTCATTGAACAAAGAGTTGTGAGAAAAAGTAGAGAGAGAAAAAAATAAATTCCTCTTATTTGAATTTATTTTTCTTTCAAGTAACAAACTTTGTTGCTGGAGATTAAATTGTTGTTATTCTAACTTTACAATCACACTGGATTGTTGTAAATTAGAATTAAACAAAAGTGCACTTCAAGATGATCTCAAAGGTGGAGCTACGAAATTCGAATTTGAAATTTTTACCGGAGGTCTTCAAAGGTATGTTTTTCATAATCTTAAGTTGTTAAGAATTTAAATTAATGTGTATATGTTAATTACATACTTAATTCTGCTGCAAAATACGTGTATATGATACATGTGTTTAATTTTTCAACATGTACATAATCACATACATATATCCTAAAAATACGTTAATACAAAGTTCGAGCCCAAGTAAAAGAGCTGTGTAGAGGGTTTGACGCTGTCAATGAGGACATGGTGTTGTGCAAGCGAGCAATAGCAAATGAGTCTATTATTGTTTAAGGGGCGCCAAGAGTTAAGGCTCCTAAATTGAAAAAGTTCAACGACAAACAGAATGCCATTGTTTGTCAAATGATGAGAATTAATAGTATCAAGCAACTCTATAGGTGGGTTTGTAATTTTATTCTTGCAAATGACTTTCAAATTTGTAAATTGGTTTTTTTTTTTTTGGGACCAAATTTGTACTCCCAAGATAGAAATGGGCTTTAGTCTTCATCGGTTGGATGTTTTGAATAAAACTTATCTTCTTCAAGTACTTATGGTATATTCATACTCAACGTGCGATTTTTTTTTCTTTTCTTAGATCTCAATATTAGTTTCTTGAAGGTGGTAAGTCTTACAAAATTCTTTATTTTGGTCAGGTTTTTTTATTGGTAATTCACATTTTTTATTGCGATTGCAAGTGGATTATTGGAGATGGTAACTTGGTTCCTTTTTTGTATGATAATTAGCTAGACTAGCCTATTATGTCTAAACAAGTAGTTCTTGATTTACATCTTTCTTGTAAGGTACGGGATGTTATTTTGAATGGTTCATGGAATGTCTCGCACGCTCTTTTCACTTTTTCACTTTGATCTGTCTTTGCATCAACAAATTGAAGATATTATTTTGCCAAGGGTTGCTTATCCTGATAGACTTATAAAGATGGAATTCGAAATTTTAAGGATAGTTAAAATTCAGTTAGAACTCTACGCTCCCTTAAAGATTGGTACAATTAAGTTTGGAGGAGTTTCATTTCTCCTAAGCTTAGTACTTTTATTTGACGACTTCTTAAAAATAGGCTTCCCACAAATGATATTTTGTAGTGCTGTAGGATTTCTTTAGTGTCAATTTGATTGTTGTATGATTCTTTTATGAGCCTTAAAAACATAAATCACTTTTTTATGAGCTACTATTTTGCACATTGGTCTCAGTGTTGGCTTTCTTTTGCATTTAGGACTTATGCTACTTTGAATGGCTCTATGGTTGAGTTGTAGTAGTCCATCGTTACCAAGAATTTTAGCCTCCAATTATATAACTTGTGAGTTCTAGCTTGCTATTATTTGTATTATTCTATTTGAAAAAGGAAAAAAAAAAGCTACATTTTAAGAACACCTCTCCAACGTTTTATTGGGTTCGTGTTGGAGAACAATTCTTTTTCTTCAATTCCAGCTCCGGTTGAATCAGGAACGGTCAAACTGTTAAGATTCTTTCTTCGTCAAGTTCTATCCCATATTTATGTTTTATGATAATTGTAAAATCATAAAGATCTTAGGTTTGTCTTTTGCATTGCCTCATGCTCCCTGGATTCATATTCTTCATTGGACGCTTTTATCTACATGTTAGATTAAAGTTAATTCAAATGGAATCTCTAAAGATAATTCCGGTATTGCTACATGCAACGAAGTTTTTTAGGATGAGATGGGTAGTTTGTTTTTTGTGGCTTTAGCTATCCCTTAGGTATTTACACTGCTTAATATGCTAAAATAATGACGATGGGTTTTGCAATCAAGCATATTTTTTTTCAATAGGTTGGCATAACTTAATTCTTGAATGCGACTCTATATTGGTGGTCCATTTACTTTTTAATATTCTCTTTGGCAAATTCAACCTTGTTGGTTTAATTATCGGCACTATAGCTCTCAAATGTGCTTCTCTTTTTATCATGCTTTCAGCGGAGTCAATGTAGTAGTTGACTCTCTCGCTAACCTGGAGAGTTGCAACCATGACTTTACCTAGTAGTCTTAGGCCCCTATAGAAATTTTGGATCAATTGTTTAAATATGCTAATGGGTTCTCAAGCTATCGCTCTGCTTGACTGTTCTAGATTTTTGTTTCAATTTTCTTTTGATTTTGTTCTGCTGTTTTTTTTTTATTTATATTTTGTTTTAACTTTCTACCTATTTTGAAGAGTAAAGCTCATTATGTCTCCCTAATTAGGTGTTCTTGTATTTTTTATTTTTGAATTTTATTGCTATCCCTCGTCTTGTTGAGGTTTTTTTTTAAAAAAAAAACTATTATACTAACGTAGTTGAAGCCTTATAATCATTATATTCAATATGCACTAGATCATTATAAAATGAATTGAGATTTACTGTAGTCAAGGACAATAGCGGATTTATTTTTATCAACAAAATTGCGGATAGTTTTTATTATGCTCATGCTGCCATTATAAAAGCACACTAATACTATGTTAAAAATTATTAATCTAATAATTTTTTATTATATAAAATAAAATTAAAACTTCAAATCTCTAGTTCTAAATCAAATTTTCTCTTTTTTTTTATAAGACAAGACAAAAAATTTTGCAAGTTAAACAAAATAACATCCGCAAATCAATAAATAAAGTTATCTGAATGTGAATTGATATCGTAAGCCTTGAGATATATGTTTATTGGTGTAAAATATATGCCAAGATAATATTCATAGCTTAAAGTAAAGAATGAAAAAATCTCATACCATATGAAAAATGTAGTCGTTACTAATTGTTTTGACCTTTTCAAACCCTCGTGAAACTTTTGTTAAATTAAAATTGGAAAACCAAGGACTTCAAGACAAAAATGCAACGAGATCGAAAGGCATTTTCTTATTTATTATTAACAGCTAATCATTATTCATTCGTTGAGATAGTATTATTATTATTATTATTATTATTATTATTATGGTTGATGAACCTTCACTAGGTATGATATTGTAGCAATAATAAAAATATAAAAAAATTAAGAAAAAATGAATAAAAATTTATATAATTTAGTAATTATCTACAATTACAGTAAATTAATATTTAAAATTTTTTATTGAATTAATAAGAATTCACAAAAAAAAAATTTCTACAAAAAATTATAAAAAACTCTTTCTTTTTAAAAAAATAATTACAATTACTCTCTCAATTATTTAATATTAATAATTATCTTTTAAAATTAAAATAAAATCTTTATATAATTTATATTTGTCTTAAGTTAATCTTAATACAAATTAAAATAATAAAAAATATTTAAAACAACTTAAAAATCTTTATAAAAAAAAAAAGAACAAATCATACTAATACTCTGGCACAACTTTTGAGCGCCACGGCGTCTATTTTTTAGCACCGTGAGCCATCCATTCTGAAATTAATTCTGCGGCATTCTCTTTTTGCTTTGTATTTCTTTACTCTTTACGTTTTTATACTTTTATTACTTGTCACTTTCTTATTGACTCAACTCTTAATTATTTTTTTAATAATTTTTAATTATTAATTTTACAGTTATTACACATATGCACGAACTGATTCACAAAAAAAGTAACGATAAGGAACAAAACAAACATTTCGAAACACTAATGACAGCTAGCAACGTGTTTACAGTTTCCATATCATTCATTTAAAAAATTTCGTAATCTTTTTATTCAAGCTGTAATAATACATATGATAATAGTACAAGATGAAGTAGGGCCAAATTTTAATAATTGGCCAGAAAGATTTCGGCAGAGTAGGGTCAGTCAAGACTCAAGAGTCAGATCATCGAAGCAGCAGGAGAAGAGGAATGAAAAGGGAAAGGGAAGATGACCAAAAGGCCCAGATTTTGGTGTTTTCCCAATGGAGAAATATAGAGTAATATGGGTAAATTATTTATGGTAATTAGTAGGGCGTTGATTAAAAAGTCAGGCGTGCGTGTGGGGTGCATTGTGCGTGCGTGCGTGCGTGCGTGTGTGTGTATGTGTGTGGGCGTATGTAGGCATGTAGCTCGGAACAGCAGAGAAGGGAAGGTGCAGGCCTCGAAAATGGAGAGATCATGAGATGATCGAGTGTGGGAAGTGGGAACTAGGGGCCTCAAGTACTGCCACCTTCCCTGTAATCTGTACTGATGAACGGGAGCAGGAAGAGTCGTAGAGAAAGGAGGAGTTTGTAAATTGTAATGTACGTTTTCTGCAAAGAGACTCTGACCATGACGACTGAACATGACCCTAAAAGCCAAAGGAGGGCTAGCCATGGAGCTGGAGGTGCAAGTGCCGAGGCAGTCTCCGCTGAAAGTCAGAGGAAAAAATATTTGAGGTTTTAGATAGAATGAAACCAGGGCCCCTAATTCACAATTTCTCCTTTTTTTTTTTTTTTTTAATCTTTACACATCTTTTACTTTTTCTACATAGCTCAATACTTTGACAACCAAATTATTATAGATGTATTTCTCAATTAATTATAAGAATAATAATAAATACATGACCAAATTTAATGTAAAGAAAATAATGTTTTAAGAAAAATTTAAGACCTTTTCTGAATTAAAATAAAATAATAATATTATATTTATATAATTAAAATATAAATTTTTATTTTAATTAAAATAATATTTAATATGTGAATTATTACTCAAAATAAAAAATATACAAAAAATCTATTGATCTCAAAAAGAATCTCACAAATTAATTTTAAAATAAATTATGCGAGCGCTGTTCATTAATTTTAAGTCTTCAAACTTATTTTTACGCTTATGATCTAAATAGTGTTTGTACGGTATCTTTTGAATTGAATTTTGGAGATCCTTTTCGGTATGAATAAACTTATTTAAAAATATTAAAATTTAATAATTCAATAATTTTTTATAAATAAAGATTGTGAAGAATATAAAAAATTAGAGTTACAAGAAATTTAAGACTCATGAAACGTGTAAGATAAAAGTGAAGGGGACTTGGAGACGTGAAATAAGGTGATAAAAGCGTGAAATTATTGTCTAAGGCTGACGTCGTGGCTCTCAAGATTGAATGTTGCAGCGCCCAAGACAGTAAAGGTAGCGCTACGGCACTGAAAGGCTAACGTTGAGGCACCAGATGCAGACAATTTCGAGACAACTTCAAATTCTTTGAGTTTTGAAGGGTTTTAGGACTCCTAAAACACTCTTATTCCAATTAGGTTTATGGTTAGTATGATAAAATAATTCATATATAAATTTTTGTAAACTTTTTAGATTAATTATCAAGCATTAAGATAGACTCTAAGAGAGAGAAGAATTAGGTAGACACTAAGTGCTTATGTGCACTAGAGTGCAATTACTATTTGGGTGTTTATTATTTTTAGGAGAACAAAGGTACGATATTCATTAGATCTTTTTTAGTGTTCTTTATTGTGTTTGCTTGTAAGTTCTCTAGGGAATTAATAAAAAAGGTTAGGATACATAGATCTACCATAGATGTAGGCAACTGGCTGAACTACATAAGTGATTGTGTTATGCTCTTTATTATCTGCTTTATGTTCTTGCTATTTTCGCTTACCATCGCATTATTTCGCTGAGCAAAATGATTAGGGTTCAAGATTAATCTTAGTTGGGGTTCTTCACTTAACCTAATCTTATAAGGAGAAAGACATTTTCTTTAACAAACTGGTATCAGAGCAAAAGTTCGATAATACACATCAGGGATATTTAAATTATGGTTACAATCAAGCAAAAAATAGAAAAGTTTAATGGGATAAATAACTTTAATCCTTAGAAGAAAAAAGTTAGGGATTTACTAGTAAAGGAATGGCTAGACTCGGCCTTAGAGGATAATAATTCCTAAACTAGTGAAGGGAATACAAGTTCAAAGTCTAAGAAAAAAGATTGAAACACAATTCAGAAAAGAACTTACAGCACTATAATCTTAGTATTTAACGACGAAGTATTGAAAGAATTTGATGATAAAGAAACAGCTTTGAGGCTATAGACAAAACTCGATGCATTATATATGAAGAAGTCTCTTACAAATAAATTTTTTATGAAAAAAAAAAAATTACATTAATTTTTTATACGCGAAAAATCTTCATTGAGAGTTCGCATTTACTTAAAAAAAATATTACGGAATTCAAGGAATGATGACAGTAAAAACCATGCCATAATCCACAAATATTATAAATTTAAACAGGCAATTTAAAACTAGTTTAAGCACATTAATATTTATATAAAATTGCATTAAATATTCATCTTGCCGACTGTAAATTGGGGGATTATTAACTCATGATGATTACTTTGACGAATACGGGGAATGCCATAAAAGTATAAAAATCACAATGTGATGTTGGGATGGTGAAGGGCAAGCCCTGGACCTAATGATGTAATGATTTGTTGACCCACCCCAAAAGCTTAATTAAAACTTAAGTATTCTTTTAATTTTAATTTTTTTTCCCCACAATCTCATTATAGAAAAGAAACCCTCTTCTCAATTTCCATAGCTCCTTCACTGTTGTTTTTTCGGCATCCGATTGATTTGATCCCAACACATAACCCTAGGGTTTTTAGGTCATCCAAAACCAGGTTACCTTGTTATACAAATTATAGCTAAACAAGATATGGATTCATAATTTTTTTTTTTTGGGTACAACAGGATTTATCTAGAAAACTAGTGGGTTCCTCTACTCACTCTAATGCCATTTTTCTAACCAACAGAAAAAAAAAAGAAATAAAAAAAAGTCCTAGTTATAAATTTGCCTTAAATTCATCTCCTAAACATAGCTCAATTAGTATTTAATGGACTCCGTGTCTACAGTCGTTTGAGTTCAAATAAAAATAAAATTTAATAATTAAAATTTCTCATCTCGGTACAAACTTTTTAAAAGCTACTTACCATGTAGTATTAGTGCTGGCTTTCAGTTCCATAATACTGTCTCCCAATACACACACAGATTATGGAAGAACGTAGTCGGCAGCATGTAAAGTAAAAGAAAAAAGTACTGCAGATTAGATATATAATATTTATTAAAAATATAATTTTGAATGTATAAATTAAACCAAAAAAAAAAAAATCAAAAGTGAATTATTATTAAATTTAACCGCCTCTCCACAAATTACTTGGTCCAAGTTTCTTTCATGTGTATCCACGTCCCTTCCGCTTATAAAAATCCACCCCTCCTCCCTTTCTGCCCCACTCACCATGAGAGCTTGCTCTGTGCTAATTAATTAGCATCCCGTAGCTTAGCTTTTGTTAATGGGGGCTTCGATGTTATACACAGTATGGAGAATCTGTAAAGCTCAGGAGGGATAGCGCCATGAACAATAATGATTGCCGATTTGGGGTTTTTTTTTTCTTGAATCATCGATCTATGGCGCTATCTATCCTGAGTTTCATGGGTTCTTCTTATACTATCCTCCTGGTGCAGTTTCAGTTTCAGCTTAAGCTTCAACGACAATACTTGGCATCTGGGTAAAATTTTCTTTTTTCTTGTTTTAGGTTACTACTACTCCAGATAACTTGTCCTTGTTCTTTTTTAATGGTTTGTTTGAGCAGGTGGCCAAGGCAAGATAATTGATCTGGACTCATCTTCTTTATATCTTCATAATTTCTCTAATTATGTTGCTGTACTGGGTAGGTTTTGTTTACAAGCTCTCGTTTTCTGCTATCAATCGGCATCTGCAGATGTGCTATGCTTAGGTTGCATCTATGGTTTCATTCCATTCAAATAAAAATTAAGAAAATTAATTAAAAAAAACTGAGGGTGGTTTTCATCTCCTGAATATTCAAATTGTACTGGTGTTTATAACTTTTAAGGCAGTGTTATTAATCATCAGTTTCTTGTAATTTTACTTGGTTGCTTTACTATTTCCTTTCTTTTCAGAGTTTTGACAATTCTCTGTTCATGACTTGTTAATTTTGTAAAATTATTTCTCAGGATTCTTCTGTTATATATAGCTCAAGCCTATGATTCTTTTAGAACACTAAATCCCAAGACTTTGCTGATTGTGCTTTTTGAGAAAACATTGGAAAATCTCTGTATTTTTTATAAGATGATAATCCATGGCTTATCAGTAGTTTAAAATTCCTTTGCATGATCATTTTTACTCTTACTAGCTCGTTCATGTTGCCTTAATTGCCTTGTTCATTTATGAAAAAACATATATATATATAGTTTTTGCTAGTCAAAATTCCTCTTGTGTATCATTACTGTTTTTCTTTTCCTTTCTTGACACACTTCATATTTACATCTTCAGGACTTGTTTTCAAGAAGGGTCACTTATTTGGTGAGGTTTTAATGGCGAGTCTGGGGACTCTGAAACCCTAGCTAGTCTTCTCTAGAAAAATCCTGTAGTTTTACTCAACTAGGTTTTTTTTTTTTTTAATATTTTGACTTAAAAGTTCTTGCAGGCTTTTTAACATTGAATTTTAGTTACTATGGATGTTGACTCCCTCGTCGTTTTCTTTCCCATTTACTTCTTCATGATCATCCTTATCTCTATATAATAAGCAAATTTGATGTGAATTTATGATTCTTCTTCAATTGTTTTTAATTGTATTTGGTTTGGTTCATTTTTTAACATTGAATTTTAGTTATGGATGTTGACTTCCTCGTCGTTTTCTTCCATATTTACTTCTTCGACCATCCTTATCTCTATATAATAAGCAAATTTGATGTGAATTTATGATTCTTCTTCAATTTTTTTAATTGTTTTTGGTTTGGTTCTTTCATGCCATGGATGTAAATATGGTAATTACTTGCAATTTCAGATTCATCGTGATGGTAAGAATAATAGTTACACAGTGAGGAAAGAAACCCTTGCACCAAAAAAAAAACAAACAAACAGCCGCCGCCGTTGCCGCCCTAGCCCCCGGAGAGAGGCCGTTTGCGGCCGCTCTCCGGAGGTTTTCCTTTCCATTTTTTTCTCCTTTTTTCATGTTTTAGCTTGGTTCTCTCTTTCTTTTATTTTATTTTGTTTTCTATTTTGATCTAAATGGTGTTCCTATCCTTCAACCGGCGACCTTCTGCACTGCACCAAAGATCCCTCGACCGTCGGTGAGCTTAACAGGCCGTCCTCCGACTGTTTATGTTCACCATCGGTTGCTTATCGGGCAGTCCTCTGCTCGTGCTTCGGCTGGGTCCAGTTTGGACGGGAATCTGAACGGTGTCGACACGGTGACGTGCTGCCATCCTTGCCCTCCCTTGACGATGACGCCCTTCACTCAGCCCAGCCTGACTCAATCACCTGCTGTTTTCTTTTTCATCTCCAACCCCGGCAACGAGCTGACCACCGTCAGACATCTAACCACTGTACCATAGTAATATAGCTCCCTACAGTCCGTGTTCCACCTGATCTAGTGTGAAGTAAATCCGACAACATTCAAACCACCGCACCACACCCCTACTTAGAGTAACCGAATTTATTGTGTCATATAGCTTGTTAGGTATTGTGGATGTATGGGAGTTTAATAAGGTCATATAGCTTTGTTAACCCGATTGTATTCTTTATGAGTGAGGGTGGTTTTTTTTTTTTGTGTATAATAATTCTTCTTCGTGTGTTTCAAAATAATAATAATAATAATCCTCCTAAAGTGAAATTCTTTTACTCCTCTAGCGTGAGATTAGTATATTCTTCTTTAAGGATAGTAATTTTGTCCCCTACTTAATTTTTATTTTAAACGAAATAAATTTTTTCATCTTCAACGGAGACAAAAATTCTAATTGAAATGATCCTTCTGTTAGAGAATTTGTTCGTTTCTCTCCACAAGAGAGTTATAAGTTCAAGTGAACTATAATAAATATATTTAATTTTTTGTATAATATTTTAATAAATTTTTAGTTTTATATCACGAACTCTATAATATAATATTATTAATTTATTTAATTATATAATATTTAAAAAAATTCACCGTGATGGTGAAGTTGACTTGTAAAATCAAATTATTATTATCATTATATATTAATGTGGTTATCCTTTATCTGTTCATGTGCCAATATTTGATCATGTGGTTGGCCCTTATAAGCCAAGTGTACGACTGGGATGAATAATTTTATATACTTTATTGCAAATATTTAGAAATTTGATACAACTTTAGGGTACAAGATGTGTCTTAATGTATGGGGACAAAGCAACCAGCAATCTATTACAAATCTCCAACCTTATGATATTATTTTTCATATTTGATATATTATATAATAACATCTTCGTAAATCATGATATTCGATGGATAGTGGACAATGTGCTTGAACAGAAACCCCCACCTCCGTCTACTGTAAATTCATGGGAATTGGATGGATGGTGTTCTTTTTTTTTTTTTCAAATAAAATTTAAATTCATGTGTATTATTTTTTATGAATTATATAAAGTTAATGCGCACATAATTCGATCAGAAATATCCTATCATGCTGCGAACTCATCAACTTCTCTGGGATAAGATGTAAAAACGGCCTTGTTACATTTAATTAATATTGGGTAATAAATTGATATATTAAAAATCTATATCTTAAATAATGTTATAAAGTTGAAACTTAAAATTTATATCTTAAATATTGTATCACCGTGTCAATAATTATTATGATTATGTATTAAGTAATTGTTAAGTTTTTAATTTTTATTAACGTGATAATTATAAAATATTAATTAATAATGGACACATGAGACATTACACTAATTAAAATATAAATTTTATATTTTAATCTTATAAGTCTGGTATTATTATTAACTATTATACAAAATTAACATTTTATATGTCTGGAATTAATCTTCATCATCTGACAATTGACATTTATGCTGAATTATATTTGGCAGAGATTTAACTTGATCACCCAAAAGTTAAGAAGGGTTCTTGAGGAATATTCTTCATTGGAAATAATCCAAGATACTTGTTAAGTTAATTATGTTATGTTAATGTATATTTCCTTTCAATCGGCATGGAGTTCCTAATTGGGTATATGCATATGTATATATATTTCTAAGTTTTGACGTGTTGGCGTTAATCTAATCTAAATTGTTAAGTAGATTCCAATTTCAAACTCTTTTATGAAGAGTATTGACGAAAGGTGCTTGTGGGTGAGTACAAATTTAACTGCAGCTTGGATGTGTTAGAAATTTTGGTGTATGTTGTTGATGGATGCTGCATAATTATAGATTACACACATAATAAAAAGTAAGTTAAGGCGTGTAAGAGTATATTATATTTAAGGATAAATTTTTATCCCTTGAGAATATTGTTCTCATGCAATCAAATTGTATGGTAGTTTAACCTCAACATTTAATAGCTTTAGTTTTATATGGTACCCTCCCACAATACAAAATCTTAAAACAATTCTGTTGATATTATATTCTCACTTTGTGTATTATTGTGCTTTCACTTGTACTATTTTACTCTTTTGTGTACTTATATACTATTGTACTCTTTTGTACACTTTTTTGTATTTTTTCATACACATATTTTTTGGTATCAACATATTTATAAACAACAAGTACTTTTTTTATTAGGAACATAACCTTTTACATACACTTATTGGTTTATGACCATTAGATTAAATTTAAATTTGATCAATAATTTTAAATGAATCATCATTATTTTTAAATCAAGTGGTGTCTCCAATGGTTGTATTATTTCATAATTAATATGAAATAATACAACCTTATAAAAGGTCACAACTTTTTATGTTTTTTGGCATCAACTTTTGAAATCTTTATGAAATATTCAATAGTCTCCCTCGATTTTAAAATAAACAAACATATACCAGAATATATATATATATATATATTTAATTCAATATATGAATTGGTACTTGTCAAGTTATAAAACAAACCATTGGACAACTAATCGTATCTAACAAGGACTTGGAGAAATCAAGTTTCTATAAATCAATGCTCCTTTAGCATGAGTCAGAGGACTAGCTACCTATAATGAATTCTTTACAAGTGAATTGTTCTGTAATTTTGACACTTTATGGCCCTGTGCCTTATTAGATTCATGAGTGCTCTAGAGATGCATGTCTAAGCTCTCATAGGAATCAACCTAATTTCACACTCATATAGGTGAATTTTCATCATGTGTGTTCTGTAATTAAACACACCACCAAATAATAACGGGCTATAGAGTTCATTAAGAGTATACCACGCATCCTATCTTACTGCAGATACTACCTAGCCTTAAGGAGGAATTCACAATATATCATCAGTAGTATAGTCAAGACAACAAGTGACTTGTAGTCAAGATAACAAGTGACATGCTCTTACCCTTATGATACTTTATGGGATTTTCAATCACAAATGTAAGGTAACCGTCACTCTTGCCTTATAATCTAGGCATAATTCACTCCTCCTCGACTTAGAATCACTACCTCATTTAGTAATCTATGAGAGGATTTGCCAAATCTACTTTGACCTTATAAATTTTTTGCTCTCTTAACCAAACACAAGCAAATACTTACATTTTCTATTCTCATATTCAATCACTTTTGAATAGCCAATATTTGAACATGTTGATATTAATGGAATAAATTGAATATATCTAATATAACAATACACACCTAAACAAAATAGTGTTACAGCCTTAATTCTTCAAATAATGATACACAAGGCAGAATATATGCCTGGTAGCGCAACGTCAATTCTCTGGCGCTGTAGTGCTAGGCATTTTGTAAGTAGCGCTACGGTAAAAAGTTAGATGACCTTTTTGAAGGTCACACCTTTGTCTCCAGTTTTGCGATCCTCAAATTTGAGTACTGCGGCTTGAGGACCGTAGCGCTTACAACATAGAAAGGGAGCAGCACTGTCTGGGAGTTGTATTACCCATGCTTTGTCCTGGGTGCTTTATTCTTCTCCCTTTGCAACGCTGGGCACTTCACATGCATTATTTTTTCCTTGTTCAGTATCAAATAAAATTCATCATCAAATATATAATAATGAAGACTTCAAAAGTCTAATTTATTAATATTAGACTACTTTTCAAATATCAATTCTCATAATGAATATATATATATATATCTCACTTCGTGCATAATGAATTTTATTGATTCTTATGAAATCACTTACTCCTTTTATACGCATATAAATGAATACATTTAGAAGTGAAATCACAATATACCATACATAATAAAATGTATGTCTACAGCTATTGAATAGAAGAAATAAATAAAAATAAACACACCTTGTAATCGTTGTAGATCTCTCAAACCATATAGCTAAATTCTATTCTTAAGATTGTTTGAAATTTTAGTTTATGTTGACGGATACTTCACAATCATATATCACATACACAATGGATAGTAAACCAAAGCATGTAAGAGTACAATGTACTTAAAGATAGATTTTCGCCCCTCGAGGATATTGTCTTGGTGCAATCAGGTTGTATGACATTTTAACCTTAACATTCAATGACTTTGATTTTATATAGATGTACTCCTATGATACAGAATCTAAGAATAATTTTGTTGACATTATATTCTCACTATACATCATTGTGCTTTTACTTGCACTATTGTTTTCTTTTTGTACACTCTCTTGTACAATATATGCACAATTTTATGTATTTTTTCATACACATATTTTTTAATATCAACACATATTTATAAGTAATAAGTATTTTTTTATTGGGGACATAACCCTTGATATATCTTTTAGTTTATAACTGTTAAATTAAATTCAAATTTAATCAATAATTTTAAATGAACCATCACTATTTTTAAATTAAATAGTATCTTCAATAGTTATATTATTTTATAATTAATATAAAAAATTATAATTTTTTATTTTGTGCATTTTAAAATCTTTATGAAATATACGGAATGTAATACGTGGGTCGTGATTTCTCAAAACTTTTGATTTGTCAATTGATGCATAAAATTACACAAGCAGCATCTCATGATCACCATGGAGATCTCAATACTAGCTCTGAATGGAACGTGCAAAGACGAAAGCCCAGCCAAATTCATGGCAATTAAATAGTTAAGTGTCGATGTTTTATCATGATTTTGACTCTGCCTTTCTTTTTCTTTTCTATTTTTTTAGATGTAACTAGGTTAGTTGTAAATGTATTTTATATTTACAATCATTTAAATTTAAAGAAGAACAAAAAATAAAAATTAGTGTTTAGTGAATAAAATTACTATTTCCATTCAAATTTAAAAAAAAAATTATATATATAATTACCAACTCTATCACTTATTTACGATATTTACTATATTGTTTTTGCAATTATTTGATTATCTCTTTATGTTTTAAAAATATCACTTTCCCTCTCCTAATAAAAAGTAAATGATTAATATTACCAGAATGTTTATAATGAAATAAAATGGTTTTCGAGCATTTCAATATATATATATATATATAGTGGAGTAACTGAATACTTAAAGAACAGTGGATCTCTACTCTTGTCCAACATAATGAGAAGCATATGAAATTCCGTCTTGGAATAAATAAATAAATCTTCTTTTACTCTTATCTTAAGCTTGTAAGTACTCAGCTTCCAAGTGAAAAGTTGACAGGAAATGATTTAAAAATAATATTGTTATCCTTATAAAATTGAGATATAAAATTTATATTTTAACTAATATATCACGTTCATCATTATTGTTGTTGGAGTTAAAAAATTTTAAAACTTTGTGTTAAAATTAATTTAATTGAGTTATAAAATTTAATATAAATAATAGAACTCTTAGACTTATGAGTAATAAAATTTAAATTCATATCAATAAAAAAAAATTTCTAAAAATTACAAATTTCAAACATAAATTACACATTATTATTAGAATTATGAAATATTTAAAATTGTAATAATACTAATATTAATATATTAAGGCTTATTACTATATAAAGGGGCTATTCTCTGCCCTAAACACATGCATATGTCTTAAACTAATACTCTAAAAAAAATTATACTCTATTTTTTTATAACATTAATATTGTAAGGCTTTGTGTTTTTTTTTTTTTTGGTGATCATGTTTATCAAGCAGAGTCAATGAGAGTATTTGGGTTGTATCTTAGAGTTCAAAATGACCATATTTACATGCATGAGGAGATGTCTCTTTGACTTTAAGACAATACTACACTGGTGCCTTTTCATTACACAAGCCAGATTTTTTTTTGTCTATATTTGTATTAATTTTATTACTTAATTTAGATAATTAAATTTTCTATGCTACAAGATTGTATGATATGCCTAAAAAATAAAATATAATATACACATGTGACTTACATTCTAAAGCCAAAGAGAATATTGATATCTTATATGTAAAGTTATAGTTTATTATTGTTTGTGTTGATTTCTTAAATTGATATATTTATTATTTTACTTGAATTAAGATATTTGTTATTAGTAATTTGTTAGCTACTTTGCTTTGTTAATTTTATTTACCTCTTATTATACAACTAGAAATAAAATGTAATTTTTTTTTTTGTAAAAGAATTAATTTATTGTTGTTAATTTAATTTTCTCAAATTCATTACATATTATAATAATTAAATTTCTAAAAACTATTTCTTGAGAGTCATAAATATATTTTCTTTTATAGATAAAAAATAATTTGTTAAGAAAGTAAATAAAGTCTCACATTGAAAATAAATGGGAAAGATTATGTATATAATGAGTGAATTATATCTCTATTTGTACGAGGCCTTTTGAATAGAGATCAAGAGCAAAACCATAAGGGTATATGCCCAAAGTGGACAATATCATACCAATGTGAATATATGTGTGGTTTATGGATTCCTTACAAGTGATATCAGAGCCCTACCTCGAAGTTAGCAATGTGAAAAAAATCCTCAGTATTGAACGAAAAAGAGGTGAGCTTGGTAAACTTCAGTTTGCGATGGGATATGTGGTTAAGTTCTATGGACATGCGGTGGAGTGCTCATGGGCATCACGTAAGGCGTGTCCTCTCAACGCAGTGATGCAGGCTTCACATAAGGCGTGTCTTCTAACGCAGTGATAAAGAGTTGACCTGATAGAGCAAGCTCTCGAGGTAGGTGGTACTCTGGGCTTCACATAAGGCGTACTCCCACAACGCAGTGAAGATGAATACTAAAAGGAGAGCGAGATCTTCCTATATAGAAGATAACAGATGGAATATCATTTGAGGGGAGGCTTTATGATCTTTTGTTCGATGGGAGGATTGTTAAGAAAGCAAACAAAGTCCCACATTGAAAATAAATGGGAAAAATCATGGGTATATAAGGAGTGAACTATATCTCCATTAGTATGAAGCCTTTTGGGTATAGCTCAAGAGCAAAACCATGAGTGTTTAGGCTCAAAGTGAACAATATCATACCAATGTGAGATATGTGTGGTTTGTTGAGCTCCTTACACGATTCCTTAGTCATAAATTATTTTCACCAATACTATTTATTTTAAAATTTTATTAAAAAGTATTTTTGTGTTTAATTTGAACTCTTTATTGTCTAAAAAATAAAATTATAATGTTATAAATTTACATATTGTAAATTTTTAGAGTTCTTTTTAAAAGAACAAGTTCAATTGTTTAAATTAAAAGTAAACAATTTAATTTAAAACAATTAAATTGTTTACTTTTTTCTTTAAAAAATTTTAATTTTATTAGGAAAAAAATTACCTTCTTAATTGTTAGTGTATATCTAATTAATTTATTGAAATAAATAGTTAGTACTTTATAATTTCTTCAATTTGACTTGTTATTTACTATATTGTATTTAATTTTATATCTTTCATTTTTTTTCTAATTATTTTATTTTAGCAATTGTGTTATATATTCAGATTGCATATTCATTTACTTTTAGAATTCTTTAAGAAAATGAATAGTTTACAAGAAGCATTCAGTATTAGGCCTGAAAAGTGTAATGGACAAAATTTTAAGAGATGGCAAAGAGAACATTGATTATCAACTCAACAAACCTCTAGTTTTAGTTCTTCAACAATCTCCACTACTCAACTTTTGAAAGAGTACATTGATTATCATTGTCATAATTGAATTTAGTGTGCTTTGTCAGACCATATCTTTGATATTTATCAAACTACCAAGAATGCCTTAGATTTATAGAATACTCTTGAAGCCGTTTATCTTTGATAGAAGACACTAGTATAGATAGATTTGTTGTGTCTAGTTTTAATAATTATAAGATGGTAGACTTAAAACTTATGAATGATCAAATTCTTGAGTTTCAAAAACTTTGAAAAAGGTTGAGAAAAATGACACCAAATTAAGTGAAAATTATAAGATATCTTGTATGATAGATAACTTACTACTAGTTGGTCCAATTTTGCAAAGTCTCTTAAGCATAGACAAGCATAACTTACCATGGTACAAGTGATTAATTCACTTAGAATAGAAGAGAAAAATAAGCCCAATGATGTGAGTGAAAATGAGACTACTAGGTAAACCTAATAGAAATTTCAAAGAATAATAAGAAATACAATGGTTATCATCCCAATAAGAAAAAAAATTAGGCGACGATCAACCAAACTCTCACCATAATAATCTTAAGAATTCTAAAGGCAATGACGATAGGGCATACTATGTTTATAGAAGGACTAACCATATGGCTAAAGATTGTTACTTCAAGAAGACTAAGGTTTATAAGTCTAAGCCTAAATATTTTAGAAAAAATCAAAGGACTTAGTTAATGTGCTAAAAGACAATGATATTTCGAGTGAATCCATTACTAGGTATAATCTTAATCTTCTAAGTGTTAATTTTACTTTTGAAAATAATAAAAGGTGGTTAGATTCGAGTGCAAACATACCTGTTTGTTTTTACTGAAGTTATTTTAAAAATTATCAACACTTAAGTTGAGGAAGTGTAACTTTAAGCAATGATCTCTGGAAAGATTTTGGCCCTTAAAGATATGAGGCACGTACTGAAAGTGATGAGAAATTTTATTAGTGGATCTTCTTCAGTCCAACAAGGATGGAAAATTATATTAGAGGCTAATAGAGTAGTAATTTCTAAATATAACACATTTGTGGATAAATGATAAGTTTGTGATGGTTTGCTTAGTTGAATCATATTTCAAGTTTTAATAAACTTTTTGAAATTCTTAGTGTTGAAACTATTAATACATGACACGAGAGACTTGGTCATGTGAATTTTAAAAAGATTAAAAGAATGATGAATTTTAATTTAATACACAATACATAAATTAATTTTAAATATAAGTGTGAAATTTGTGTACAAGCCAAACAACTTAAAAAGCCTTTTAAGCCCGTAAAAAAAAATACTCAAGTTTTAAAACTTATAAATAATGATGTTTGTGACTCCAATGTAACACTCACTAGAGGTGGTAATAAATATTTCGTGACTTTTATCAATGATTGTTTAAAATATTATTCATGTTTATTTGATTAAAACAAAAAAATGAGGTTTTTGATAAATTCAAAGTGTATAAGAATTAGGTAAAAAATCAATTACAGAAAATGATTAAGAAACTTAAATCTGATAGAGAAGAAGAATATAGATTTAGTGCTTTTAATACTTTTTATGAAGAGAACGAAATTATACAGAAGTAACCCCCTCCATATTCACCACAATCCAATAGTGTTGCTGAAAGAAAAAAAATAGAACTTTAATGAATATAGTAAATTCGACGTTGTTAAATTCTGATTTAATTGAAATATTATGGGGGGAAGCAATGTAATTTGCTTATTTTGTACTAATAGGATAACAATAAAGGATAAAAAAAAAAGAGGACTCCTTATGAAGCTTAAAAGGGTAAAGCCCCTAATTTTAATATTCTTAAAGTGTGAGGGTGCCTAGTAAACATTGGTATTCCCATTCCTAAGAGAAAGAAGGTAGGCCATAAACTATATTTTCATAAGCTATGCTCAAAATAGTAGTACTAATAGATTCTTGATTTTAAATTTTGAAGTTAATGGAATTTTTAATAACTCAATCAATCTAGAGAAGTAACTTTCTTTGAAGATATTTTTCTTTTCAAAAATAAAATCAAGAAGCCTATAAGTTATAATCAAACTTTAACTAGTGATCAACCATTTACTAGTGTGACTATTAATGAATCACAAGTTGAATTTAGTAAAAGTAAAAGACCTAGAGTAGCTAAGAATTTTGGAGAAAATTATTATACTTTTCTAGTAAAAGGAGATAATTTGTCTTACAAAGAAGCTATGTTTCTATAGATGCACCTTTTCGGAAAGAAGCCATTAATAGTGAGTTTCATTCTATTGTTCAAAATATTACTTAGGTTTTAATTGATCTTCCTCCTGAAAATAAGGCAATAGACTACAAGTGAGTATTTAGAAGAAAAAAAAAGTTTAAACCAAATGATACTATAGATAAGTATAAAGGTTAGTAGCTAAAGATTTTACATAAAAAGAAGAAATAAATTATTTTGACACTATTCACCTATCATTAGTAATACAACAATTAGGATATTGTTTTAGCATCAATTCATAACCTAGTCATTCATCATATGGATATAAAAACTATTTTCTTAAAGGGAGATTTAGAAGAAGAAATATATATGAAACAATCTAAAAATTGTACAGTGAAGGGTCAGTAACATAAAGTTTGCAAATTAATAAAATCTCTTTATGGTCTCAAACAATCTCCAAAGTAATAGCATGAAAATTTTGATAAAGTGAATGTTGGAAAATTGGTGATTCAACAATCTTGGTTGGACAAGAATTGCGATAAATACCAAAGTAGAGAGTCACAAAAAGTTTAGAACGTGTGGGACAAGTATGGAGAAGTCTAGGACGTGTGGGACACGAAGGGGGAAGTGAAACAGGACTCGAAGATGCGAAGGAAACGAAGAAATTGCGAGGGCTTCTAACGCTGCGGCGCTCAAAACAGAAGATCAGCGCCGCGGCGATGGGCGCGAGAAGAGCCAGCGCTGCAGCACCCAGGGACGAGTGCCGCAGCGTCCAGAGGCGTCAGGATGTCCGTTTTGGTTCAGGATTTTGAGTTTTGGGAAGTTTTGGACTTCCAAAACAAGTGGACTCTTACTCCAACAAAAAATAGAGTTTGTAGGCACGAAATACACCCTATATAAACACTTGTAAACCCTTGTTTAAGATTAAGCATCTAAGGTTTCAAGATGTAACCATAAGAGAGAATAGAAGAGTTAGATAGGCACTAAGTGCGTGGTGCACTAGGGTGTAACCTTTGGGGGTATTTTCTTCTTTAGGTTCTTTGAGTGAATAAAATAGAAACACCATAGATCCTTTTGGCTTAGATGCTCGGGCTATTCTTGTGTTCCTTGTAAAAATCTCTTATGAGGAGATACTAAGAGGTCTTAGGGAGTCATAATGATCAATGGTAGATGCTTAGAGGTCTCTATGAAAGATACTAAGGGGTCTTATGGGATCATTGATGATGTAAGAAGATACTTAGTGATCTATTTCAATAGTAAGAAGCTGGATCATGGATCCTCCGTAGACGTAGGCAATTTGGGCCGAACCACGTATATATTTTGTCTTGTGATTGGTTTGTTTTCTTTATTTTTATTAGTGTGTGAATATTATGTATTCTTACTTATGGTGTGAGTTATGGTTTTTCGCTGCGCATAGAGTAAAAGGGGTATCAAGGTTGTAGCTTAATTGATGCCATTGGGGTATCCAATTGAAGTGTATGGCTTGATATCCGCAACAGTGAATTTAAATTTTGATTTCATGATAAATAAGTTTGGAAAATGTGTATAATATAAAGAAATTGATGGAGCCCATATCATATCAAATTTATATGTAGATGATATTTTGATATTTAGGTCAAATTTGAATATAATGAATGATGTAAAAGTTTACTTATCTAGGAATTTTGATATAAAATTTTAGAAAAGCTCATCTGATTTTAGGCATGAGAATTAGAAAGACTTCAGAAGGTATTATATTGGATCAACAAAATTTTATATAAAAAACATTAAGAAATTTTAGATACTTTAATAGTAGATATGTTTCTACACCCTATGATCTTAGTATAAAGTTGAAGAAAAAAAAAACCGTATCTCAATTGATGTATTCTCAAATGATAGAAATTTTGTTATATATAGCTAATAAAACTAGGTATAATATATCATATGCTGGGAGAAGATTTAGTAGATATACTCATAATCTTAACAGTGAACATTGAAATGCTTTAGAGAGAATTTTCAAATATCTTAAAGGTTTCATTGATAATATTTATATTATCACGGTGCCCCTTATGTGATAAAGAGGTATAGTGATGCAAACTAGATAATCGATAACATAAATATTAAGTTTACAAGTAATTATATATTTCTTTTAAGAGGAGCATCCATATCTTGGGATTTTGAGAAATAAATTGATAGGACTCGACCTGCGCCCTCCTTAAAGGTTTCATTGATAATATTTATATTATCAAGGTGTCCCTTATGTGATAAAGAGGTATAGTGATGCAAACTAGATAACCGATAACATAAATATTAAGTCTACAAGTAATTATATATTTCTTTTAAGAGGAGCATCTATATCTTGGGATTTTGAGAAATAAATTGACAGGATCCGACCTGCGCCCTCCTTAAGAATCGAGGCAGATCCTGCGATGATATAAGATTAACATACTCTTCACTCATACATTTGAGACAACGAGGCTACCTACCTCAACAAAAATATACACGTGTACTACAATATACATAAAGATTTATAAATACACAAACTGAGACACTCATGTAGCTATACGTGTCGTGGGCTAACCTCAAAATGTGAAAATTGTATTACACTGGACGAATTCTTGTGACAACTTGAAAAAAATAAGAAAAATGGTGAGCTTGTGGCTTAGTAATTGGACATAATTAGAAAATATTATATACTTTATATGTATTGTACACGTATAAATCTGTAAAATAAAATAATCATGAAACTGTATATTGAATAGTCAATAAACTTGTACTGAAAGTATAAGCTGTCATAAAATTGGTGCTAAAAGTAAAATCATAACATAATACTAGAGATCTGCAAATCTGAAAGCGTAAACTATCATAAAATCTATTATCAAGCTGAATATATGTAACATAGCTCTGAAAACATGTACTATATATATATATATATATATATATATATATATATATATTAAAAAAACTGGTCTAACCTAGTAGAATAACTTACGTACAGGTAGAGCGGGGGATCTGAGCTGGTTTAACTTGGCAAAATGTTGCATCGCTCAAGCAGAATAAATTAAACTGGTCTAATGCATGAGCAGAGCAACTACACTAAAAGGAAGAGTACGTATATAGTGATTCAAAAACTACTACTATATAATATCATGAAAGCATAATTATCTTAAAATAATTATTTCTGTACTAAATATAATCATAATCTATACTATAATAGATTCTAAAAATATTTATGAATATACTAAATAACATAAATATTAATCTATCTACAATAAATCATGACTAAATCTGATAATGTGTAATTAAATCATAAATTATTGTATTAAAAATATATATAATTATCTACTCACAAAAGTGCGTTAATCTTGAGTTGGGTTAGGATTCTGAAATCTATCCGCTATCGACACACCTCATATATCATAGGGTGTAAAAATATATCATTAGTACCAATACGTATTATAAATATTGAAATATAAATATTCTAACATCATAAAACTGTTATCAGTTGAATCACTGGATTTAAATCTAACTATCCAACCTCATTACTTGTAATTTTTTATTTATTTTCCTTTCCTATTTCTCTCTCGGGTTTTTTTTTAATTCTTTCTTTCTTTCTTCTCCTTTCTCTTTTCTCTTTTTAATTCTGTTCACTTCTCTTTCTCGGCTTAACAAATTTCTAAAATGAAGCAAATCATTGCTTCTTTATATACTACAATCCGCCGCCCACTTAGCCAATAAAATAGAGCCATTTTACTTTATTTCTTTCTTTCTTTCTTTTTTCCCTACCATGCCACATGCTCCACATGTTAGTGCCTCATTCCAGCATTTCATTTACTAAACAATTTCTTTATATTATTATTTATTCATCAAATGCCACTGATCCTTTAAATGATGCAATTAAAGGCCACGTGTATTACATAAATGTTAATTTCAAGAAGTATTATGGAGTTCGAGCTTATAACTCTTGATATAGCTTGCAAAGAAGCAGAATGAATTTAGTGTGTCATAATACCTCTTGTAGGTAGAAGTTTATCAATGATTCTAATGCATTATGATTGTAAGAATATTATAGATTTCATGAATCAATCCCATATAAATAAAAAGATGAATAGACAAATTAGTGTGAGATACAAGTCTATTAAAAGTCTTTTAAGCAATTTTATTATAATTTTAGAGTATGTCAAGTCTGATTTGAACATAACTAATCAATTGACAAAAAGGCTTTCGAGTAAAGTTATCTTAGAATTGTTTAGGATGATAGGCTTAAGCCCGCAAAGAAGTCACCTAGAGAAGTAATCCAACCTTTATGATTAGAGACCCATGAAGAAGGTTTAATGATTAAAAGTAATCTATCTTGTGTGAATTTTATAACAATTCACTTACGGACATATCTTAGAGAATGTATGCTTCCTATTATCCTTATGGTAAGAAGAGCTATGATGTGATGTTTAGGAATGCACTTACCCTAAATGAGTTTAAAATAAGCATACTCTTACGTGCATAGGTCACATATGCTCTTAGATGACTCACCTAAGTGAGAATCATCATAAGGCTATGACTATGAGAATTAGGCAGTTTTTTAAAACTCGCATGAGAAGAAAAATGAGAGCACATGGCCATTAATAGTGCTAACCCGCAAAACCAAATTTTCGTTGCTATTATATGTGTAGTAGTTTAAATTTAATCAAAGGAATTAAGTTCAAGATATAATTCACTTAAATCTCTCCAATGGAATCTATTTACACTAAGTATAGGTTGAGGCTCGAAAGACACCTATATCGATTATATAATAGATTGTTGCAATGTATAATTAATTGTACATGACTTAATACACATAAAGGTTTTTAAACCTTTGTGGGGGATTGTTAGATTAAAGGTTTTAAAATCTTATATTAAAATTAATTTAATTTAGGAGTTACTAAACTTAATATATATAATAAAACTCTTGAAGTTACAAGTTTTAAAATTCAAATTCACTTTAATAAAAATTAATTCTAAAAATTACAAATTTCAAACATAAATTACACATTAATATTGGAGTTATAAAATATTTAAAGTTGTAATATGTTAACTTAATATTAGTATTAATACCTTAAAGCCTACTATTATTATATAAAAGGGTCTTTTTCTACTTTAAACACATGCATACATCCTAAGCTAATACTCTAAAATTTTATATAAACTATGCTCCTACAACTTTGACATTGTAAGACTTTATGTTTTCTTTCGGTGACCGTGCTTATCAAGGAGAGTGGCTTAGAGTATTTGGACTATATCTTAAAGTTTAGGAGAATCGCACTTACCCGCATGAGAGAATGTCTCTTTAACTTTAAGATAATGCTACATGTGCCTCTCCATTGTCAGGCCAGATTTTATTTTCTTATCTATATTTGTATTAGTTTTACTACTTAATTTATGTAATTAAATTTTTTATGTTACATAATTTTATAATATGCCTAAAAAAATATAATATATATACATGACTTATGATTACCATGTGTCAAGTAATTATTTTTTTTAAATTTTTAGTTTCTAAAGTGGTTTATGTGCAGCTGGCACCTTGGGACATGCTATCGTTACCAAGGGGGCTTGTGTGTAGTGGGCGCCTTAGGGCCTCTTAGCGTTGCAACAAGCCTTGGACATGTTATCGCTACCAAGATGGCCTATATGCAATAAGTATCTTAAAGTCTTTTGGCATTGCAATGGCACCTTAGGATGTGCTGTTGTTGCCAAAGGTGTGAACAAAACATTATTGTATTATAAATCATTGAATATCTTAAAAAGATTATAATAATTTTTGAGCTCAAAATTTGTTTATTTTTTATATAAAAATATTACATTTACACAGTTAAAGTATAAATTTTATATTTTAATTAATGTGTCATTAATCATTAACTATCATATATCAAATAATAATTATCTTTCAATTTTTTTGTTAATATTATTAAGAATGTAAACAAAGTTTCACATTGATTACAAATGAAACAGATCATAGGTATATATAATATGAACAATATCTTCATTAATATGAGACATTTTAAAATAAAGTTTAAGAACAAATCTATGAGGGTTTAGGCCCAAAGTGAATAATAAGATACCAATATGGAGATGTGTATAGTTCATTAATCCCTACAAATGGTGTTTGAGCAATGCCCCAAAATTAGCCGTGTGAAAGAAATTCTCAGTGTCAAAAAACTGTAGCAAACCTTGGTTAATTTGCGATAAGATCCATAGTTGAGCTCTATTGGATAGGCGATGTGCTTCGGTGCTTTACATAAGGCATGCTTCTAATATAATAATGAGGACTTGACTCTATCTAAGAGTTGATTGGGATAAAGTGAGTTCTTAAGATAGACAATACTCTAATATTCTATGTAAAGTGTGCAATCTAATACAATAAAGATGAGTAGTAGACTCAATGAAGCAATATCTTCTTAATAAGAAAGATAGACGGATAGGTAATCATTTGAGAGAAGGTTCAAACCATGAAAAAATGGTATAATTCTTTATTTGAAATGAAAATTATTAAAAATATAAATAAAATCTCACATTAGTTATAAATAAAAAAAATTATAAATATATAGAATATAAATAATATCTTTATTAATACAAAGCTTATTGAAATAAAGTCTAAGAACAAATTCATAAAGATTTACATCCAAAATAAATAATATCATACATATATATAGATATATGTGTAATTCATTAATCTCTACTAATATAATAATTATATAATACTAATTAACTATTGACACGTTTCAAATACTACGTCAGTCAATTGAAATAACAATGTACACGTTACATTAATGTTTTCTTTAATATCCCAATGCAAAAACTCATCTATCAAGCATTCGAAAGTGTGGGAATGATGACATAATACAGAATCTGGCACTGGCAGGACTTAAACCGCGACCACAGCATGCGAGTCTGACTGAGAGCATCAACATGCATCAATTTAATTTCTCATTTATGCCATAATTAACTTTAGACATACCTTAGTCAGAACTTAAGAGAAGGTGTATATATATATATATATAGCGAATTATATGCAGCAGAAAATTCATCCCTAGTCAATTGAAACTCAGAAGGATAATATATGATATGTTACCATTATTATTATATATTCAGAAGAAGAAAAATCTGATAGATTATGTGACTCATCTTATACATTAAATTATTTAGCATAAGAGAATGATCATAATTATAATCAACTAATAGTATATCACTGCAAAATTGCAAAATGAAAAGAATGTGCTTGAAAATGGATTCATGATCAAATTTCTATTTTTTATCTCAAAATCAGCGTTGGTTAACAAACTACTACTTGTTCATTGTATTTTTAAGATGTGCAGAAGATAAGATTTTTTTTTAAAAAAAAAATAAAGAAAAATTAATTGTTGTGTGATTTTTCAAAAATAATTAAATAAATGAAGATAAAAAATTTCCTCCAATAAATAATAATTTTATTCTTTATTTTCACTTGAATTCAAATAATTGCAAGCGTAAAAACACATTCACTATTATTAAAGCTATACGTAGGGGGCTAAATTGCTATTTGATTAAGCATACAGTATCTTAAGCTAAACCTTGGGTACATTTTTGGGTTTTTGAGACGATTAATAATCTAACCACAATTTTTTTTTTCAAATAAACGAAGTGAAGAAAAAATTTCGTGGTCCTATTAGTTTTGACAAGAAAATGGGCTCCACGTGTTAGGTGCATCAATTTATTGTATAATTTCGATACCCTCGAACACGTGGTGCTGCAACATATTAAATCCTCTTCACAAAGCATAAGCACAATAAGCGCCATGTTTTCAGGTGATGAAAACCCCTCGAGCATGGGTGGTAATGGTGATCCATTTGGTATCTAATTAATTGTCTCTTTCAAAAAATTTCAACATATCCATTGAATATGAGTCATGATTCATGAATCTCTCTCAGATGGTATATCAAAGCAACAAAATGGGCACTATCGCCATTAGAGAAGTAGTAGCCTTCACCATATCTCGACAAGAAGTTGCACCAAATTTGTTGAAACATCCATTATAAGATTATTGGTTTATGGGGAGTTTAATTAATGCACGTACTCTGGTATAATTACGGTTTTTGTACATATAGTGAATCAATACGCGAGTATATTGCTTATTTGTTCTTGAAAAGCTATGGGGGTTCGAAATTGAAGTAAAAGCTAGGGTTGAATATATCTTACCATATATTTTCGATCACTTCTGTTCCAAAGATTGATAAGCCTTTGATTTGTAGACGATTTTTTTGTGGCCGTAACACAAGCTTTGTTGCTCCTCTTGAGATGCTAAGATTTGAGAAAGATTTTAAGTCTATTTGAGCATATGATCAATAAGAGCACTCAACAAAAACAATATAAATGGAGGACAAGAAGGAATTTTATAGCCAAATTAGTTGATGGGATGTGTTATCTGATTCTCTCCCCTGTGTCTCTATCTTACTGTGAATATCCTTCCATTTTGAATCAATTTTACATATGGTTTTAGGGTTTTTGAGTTTGTAACGTTCTTGCATGGTTCGGGTATTTCCAATATTCTATGAAACTCCTGGCTCGGAAGCGTGGCTTGCCGAACATTCGATGGTCCAAGTTGCGGCCGGCGGGTCGACCCAATCCGAGTCAATAAATCAAATCCATTCCCCGCTTCCGCTAATATGTCGGAAAGCTCACAGGGCATACTCCTTGGGCATATTTTATGGAGAATCCCCTTTGAACTCCAGCTTTACTTTGATGTTGGCCGAGATCGTTTTCGTTATTTTGACCACTTGTCTCATTCGCTTTCTTCTCAAGCCTTTTAAACAACCTAGGGTTATCTCTGAGATCATCGTAAGTTTCTCTCTCACTCTTCCGTAATGAACATTACCATCTAATGCTTTGTGTTGTGATTAAAAGAGTCTTAAATGCTCCTGGAACATTGTATCGCTCCATCAAATGGTAGTCTCTTGCTCCATGGAGTATTGCTCCCTTTTCGTTCAATTTTTATTTTATGTGTTTTTTCAATTTACATGTGATGATAACTTAATGAAAAGAAAAAGATGTTCTGTTTAATGATCGGTTTAAAAGAAATACATACACTAGAAGTAGCAAAGATTTTTCCAATAAGTTGGCAGGGAATAGGGAGAATTTCTCTTTTGCTCTCATCAGTATTTTCATGTTGTCTTCAAAAATTGGTATAACGTGCCAACTAATTTTCATTTGCTTCTAATCATTTCAAGGGCGGTATAATAATTGGACCCTCCATTCTGGGGCGCAACAGGAAGTTTGCTGACAATATGTTTCCGGATAATGCTCAGTTCGTGATTAGAAACTTAGGAGTAATGGGTTTTATGTTTTTCCTCTTCATAGCCGGAGTGAAAATGGACATGACCTTTCTGAAAAGAATAGGCAAAAAGCACATTTACATAGCAGTGAGTGGAGTGATTCTTCCCTCAATAACGGTGACTGCCGTCGGATTACTCACAAGAAAATCGATGCCTGAGGAATTGGCCAATGTGAGTTCCATCTGGGGAATTGCAACATCTCTGGCAATAACATCATTCCCTGTTCTGTCCCCGGTACTTAAAGATCTAAACCTGCTTAGCTCTGAAGTTGGGCGAATGGCTATATCGTCGGCTATAATTGGCGATGCAATTGGGATAAATGCTCTCATTGCATTTGAAGCAGCGAAGCAAGGTGAAGTGGTGGGCATAAATGCTTTATGGTACATGATTTCTCTAGTAATTCTATTGACTTTCTTCGTCACCGCCGTCCGGCGAGTAATGATCTGGATTGTCGATAGAACGCCGGTGGGGAAGCCGGTGAGCCAAGGGTATATAGTTGGGATCTTGATATGGGTTATGGTGATGGCGTTTTTAACAGACATGTTCGGAATGGCTATTGCAAACGGGCCATTGTGGCTGGGACTGGTGATTCCGGACGGACCGCCGCTGGGAGCCACCCTGGTGGAGAGGACTGAGACGATTGTAATGGAGTTTCTGATGCCATTCTCGTTTGCACTCGTGGGTTTGTACACTGATGTTTTCGCCATGAGTGAGCTCGGATGGTCGCATTTGTCACCACTCTTTGCAATGGTTTTAGCAGGTTATTTGTCGAAAGTTTTCGGAACTTTGGTTCCTGCGCTGATATATGAAATTCCATTCAGAGATAGTCTCACTCTCAGCCTCATCATGAGCTTGAGAGGCCAGGTTGAGCTTTTGCTCTACATCCACTGGATGGACAAATTGGTATGCAATCTCTCTGCTCCCTTTGATTATATATATAAATTTCTCTACAACCTCGTTGGTATATCAAAGCATCTATAACCAACTAACAAAAAATCATGCTACATCTGGTTGAATGAAAGTAAGACCTTATCTTGCTTGTTGGTATTGAATAATACAGATGATAGGAATCCCGGCTTTCACGTTATTGGTGTTATCAACAATAATAATAACTGGAGTAGCTGGGCCATTGACGCATTTCCTCTACGATCCAACGAGGCCATACATGGTGAACAGGAGGAGGACGATCCAGCATCACACCCCGAACACCGACCTTCGTCTAGTTGTTTGCATTCACGAGCAAGAAAGTGTTGCCGGCCTCATCAATCTCCTCGAAGTCTCCTACCCAACAATGAGCAGCCCATTCTCAATCTACGCTCTTCATCTCGTGGAGCTCGTCGGCCGGGGGATCCCTCTGTTTGTGAACTACGAGCACCAGGAAGATAACCCAGAATACACCAACGACGACGCCATTCACAATGCTCTCAGTCTCTACTCGGAGGCCAGAGGGGAATTGCACTTCCATGCATACACAGCCGTGGCGCCAATGCGATCGATGTATCAGAACATTTGTGAGCTCGCTCTGGACACCAAAGCTACTCTCATTGTATTGCCCTTTCACAAGGAGTACCCCAATAATCTTGAAGGGACTCAGATCCTTCGCCGGGGAGTGCATTCTTTAAACCTCCATGTCTTAGGCCATGCGCCTTGCTCCGTAGGGATTCTTGTCGACAAGGGTAATTTTAGAAACCCCATTGCTGGGGTCTCCATGATGGACTCCCACTCGATCCACCATTTTGTTGTGCTGTTCTTAGGAGGAGCGGATTGCAGGGAAGCCCTTGCTTATGCTGACAGAATGGCCGGGAACTTGAACGTTTCACTTACGGTGATAAGATTCTTGTCTCACAACCAAGAAGAGGATGATGAGATGGAGAAGAAGCTTGACGATGGGGTGGTGACGTGGTTCTGGGTGAAGAATGAAGCCAATGAGAGAGTGAGATACAGGGAAGTGGTGGTAAGAAATGGAGCTGAAACAGTGGCGGCAATACAGGCAGTGAATGACGATGCTTATTGCGATCTTTGGATTGTGGGAAGATACCAAGGGATAAATGAGAAGCTTCTCGAGGGATTACAAGCATGGAGTGAAGATAACGAGCTTGGAGTGATAGGGGATTATGTTGCTTCCATTGATTTTGGTAGCACAGCTTCTGTGTTAGTGATACAACAGCAAGTACTGAGGGGCCAAGGACCCGCTATTGGTGGTTGGAGAAGAAAACTTGATCTTCTTCTTCTACCATATTATCACAAGTTTTGTAGCTCCCCCCCGGTTGTTGATTAAAATTTTCTCAAAATTACTACTTTCTTTGCCCTGTCTAACAATCGTATTGTATAAATTTCTAGAAATTAATAAATGTTACGTGATTAAATGATACTTTGAACTTGGAAGAAACTAAATAATACTTTATTTTTTGAGTTGTTTTTCCGGGTTAGTCGTTCAAAGACCTTTGGTCGCTATCCGGACCTCATAAAAAATGGGATCACTTCTTCTGGACTCATTGAGAATGATTTGATCTAATTCATAGCTTATTAAAAATTAAAAAAAAACACTCTAGCATGTTAGCATTTCATATAAAATTTATTATGTCACCAATAGTGTCCTTACCCAGAATAAACTAAAAATTTTGTTCCTTTGAATTTTAATATAATCAACATTTTCTTTTTTTTTATATGAAAATTATTAAAAATATATGCGTGAGACATAAGATTAAAAGTGTACATATATATATATAAAGACTAATTCGAAACTCTAACATAAAATACTGTAATCTAAATTTCCAAATAGAAAAGAAAAAAGATGGAATTCGTGTACCTTGAAACTTTAAAAAAAAAAAAAACATATGTATTTTTTTTTTCGATCTCATTTTAAAATTAGAATTCTCTTCTAAATTAAACTCTACTTAAATTTTTAAAAATTTTCTAACATGTGTTTTGTATTAAACATAAACAGTTTTAATTTGTTATTTTGTTGTTTTATTTTTCTTTTTAATAATTATCAATACTCACTAATCACATGTTAATAAAAAGTTAAAAAAAATTACCTTCAAAGAGGATTCGAATCCCTCTTTTAAATTTATAGTTACAACTAGTGCTCGTGATAATACGTTAAAAGCTACTCAAATTCTTCAAGCAAAAGCATTATATTTTTCTCTAGCTATTGATTTTCTTTATAAATTCCAACAATTTATTGTTCGTTATTTTTATTATTATTTGTTTCTAAACTATAATTTTTTTTCTTAATTTTTCTACTTTTTCATTTGATGTTGCTTATTGGAAATATTTATTATTTCTTTTTTTAAATAATATTTATTATTTCTTTTAATTGCAGTTACTTTTTCTTTTTTTAATAAACAACATGTCACTCTTTATGATTTTTCTCCTTTTAAAACTACAAACAATAATAAAATACTTTTGCAATAGAACCAAAACGGTGCCGTATCATAATTACTAGAAACAAAAGTAGTTTGTTTGAGCCCATCATCGTGTCGAGGCCCGTCCCATAACAGACCCTCCTGCTCTTCTCTGCATCTCATCACCACCGTCACCTTCCCCTTCGCGACTCCGCCGGTTAATCTCTCTCTATTTTCTTTTAGTGTTTTTTTTAACGTTATTGTTGATTGAAAAAAGGATTCAGTTTTAGATTTATAGTAAATATGGAAGACGACCGCCGCATGTCAACTCGAACTCGTAAAGTTGCTCCTAAAATGGCTGCCGCGCTTGCCAGCGCAGATAATAGAACCCAGGTTTTATTTATTTTTTTGGTTATTTCCATCTGGGTTTGAAGTAAATTAGAGAAAGTTTCGAGCTTGATCGTGAATATTGAATAGTGTGGGTTAAATTTGTAATCTTTTTAGGCAGCTCTGGCTCGGCTTGAAGCTCTAGAAAATGATAATGCCGGAATTGAAACTGTGGAAATTAATGATGATGATGATGAGGCTTCTCTTGATGATGATGATGAAGGTTGGTCTTGAGCTTATTTACATGTTCATTGTATTTGTTTGTCACTGGCTTGTATGTCATCATGTTGTTCTTGTTTTAATTCATAGTTAAAAGAATTTGTTTTGTTTTGTTTCATTGCGTTTCGTTTTGGTTTGGTTTGGGATTGCAGGGTACATGCAAAAGAGGCAATCGAAGGGCACAAAACGCAAAACCAGGCAAGCAAAAGCGCTTGAGGATGCTAGGAAGGCCCCCAGATCATTCCTTGAGCTCTTACATGAGGTAACCATTTGTAAAAGGGATTAGCACTCTGGCTTTGTATTGTTTTGTTAAATTCTTAGGTTCTAATTCATTACTCTGTTTGGGATATCAGGCAAATCTTGAATCTTTGCCTCCCCATGTTCCATCTTATTTGAGGGCAGCTGTGGGACCTCCAAGTTCAACTTCTCGCCGCCATTTCTGCACTGTTTGTGGTTTTACTGCCCGCTATACATGTGTCAAGTGTGGAATGCGCTTTTGTTGCATCCGTTGCCAGAATATACATAATGATACTCGCTGCCTCAAATTTGTTGCTTGACTAATGAGAGACTTGAACTGGCGAGAATTTTACAAAATAGAGTCAGTCTTGAAGGTGACTCATTGTATAATGCTGTATGGACATTGTTAAGTTGATTTTCAGTAGATACCGGCTTCCTTAGGAAGAATGCTTTGCTCTGTTTTCTGGTTGTACTTTTAATCTTAATGGAGTTGATTATTGAAAAGAAAAAGAAGACTGTTGTCAATATATTCCTATTCTATTTCACAGGAATTTATCTCTGCACTCCTTAGTCATGCCATATTTCATTGTTCATGTTCCAGGTTCTAGTGAGGTTTCTTATTAGCCACTGAAAAGTGTGATCTAGGAGAGATGGTTATGGTCATCATCCAAGGAGCTAAGTAATCTTCACATTCACATAAGAATGGAATGTCTGCTAGATGGTGATCAGAACCCATTGCAACCTGCTCCGCCTTCCCCAACAGGTAGGCTAGATAGGAGTTCACCTCTACTTTTCTTGTTATCATGCATTTCTTAACTTTTAAACAGAATTTAAAATGGAGTAAAAGTGGATGATTATTAAACTTGGAATCCCCTTTCCTTGATTCGAAGAACAATATACTCAATCAAGAAGCTCACCAAATCAATTGCTTGACAGAAAAACATTCAACTAACTGACTTGTGGAAAAGAAGTATAACTAAGGTTTTAAGAATCCAGACGCAGACAAACAAGTACTTATACATCTAAAGACTTCACGAGACAAGAAATCATGTAATCAGGGAACTAAATTCAATTGCTGGGATGCCTTTTTAACAATCTCAACAACGGGGCAGATCTAGTGGTGGAGGCTGTACGGTCTGCAATTTCCCAACTCCATTCTCAACTAGGAAAGCCATCGCAAGACCCCAAGCTAAATGTGAATCTATGTGGCAATGCAGTAGCCAAATTCCTGTTTCATCAGTTGAGGCAATTAGAGAATCTAAAATTAGAGTTATTGATATGGAAAACAGGGTTGCTGAGTCAATTAGAGAGTCTTAAAATAGAGTTATTGCTATAGAAAACAGGATTGCACCTAAGCATCAACTTTTGAATTCAGAAAATTACCTGGATTATTGGCCACAAATCTAATTGCAACCCATCCACCTGGAGGTGTTCCAATGGTGTTTCTCTTGGGGGGGTCAATGAGGTTGAAACTTGCTGTATCTCTTCTTGGGTTAAAGTTACCAAAACCACTACCTACAACATAGAATTCATGTCCGTGAAGATGCATAGGATGGTCCTCAGCTGTGACAATGTTTGTATCCTGCAACACAAGTTGTACTCTGGAACCATACTTCAACTTGTAAAGCTTAGTTCCTCGAGTTGGTTGCCATAGACCCCGGCTTACATTGCCTGTATAATCAAATTGAACTGGAGGAACTGGGGGAAAGTCTGTGGTGAAGATGCCGGGTTGGCCTTGGTAGTAAGCTTGCATCAGGGAATTCCTCCTTGGGAATACAAAAGAGACATTGTTTATGCTGGCAGTGAAACGGGTTCCATTTGGACCTTGGCATCGGGGGCTGTTAGGATTTGTGCAGTTGATGAGACCCAAACCCACCGTAAAGAATAGATTCTCATCAATGACAGTTGGAACTTCAACCTGGTGTGGACTTTTGACCTGGGCAGTGTATGCAGTTGCTGTGGCTGTATCATTAAAGCCTGGGAGTCTAGGGAAGACTGGTGCTGGAGATTTCCCTTTCTTGGCAGTGCAGGGAGCAGATTTATATTCAAGGATTGCAGTTGTGGTGGTATTGTCAAAGGGAGCATTGGCAGTGTTGTAGGCATGTGCTGCCATGTAGTATCGAGCTGGGGGTTGATCAGCTGTGAGGAGAACATTTGTTGTCTGACCTGGACCTATCATGATGACTGAGGTTGTAAAAGGCTTGGTATAGGAAGTATCAACACCAACAACTGTTAATTTGTGATTTGCCACCCCAAAGAAGAGTTCTTGATTCAGTGCAGAGTTAATAATTCTTAGAAGAACTGTCTCACCCGATTCCACGGGAAATCTCACTGTTTCTGCATTGCAGTTTATAGTTATATTGCTAACTTTGGGATGCTGTAAACTACAAGAAGTTTCATAGCTATCCATGTTGTGAAAACAAGATAGAAGAACAGAAAAAGAGAAGTTTTAGCAAACCTTTGCTTGAGCATCTGTACAGATCGCCTGGTTGACCATTAATTGTAAATGCATCCGAAACATTTGGAGCTGCACCTGTGAAAAGTGCCTGCCTCAGGACATTCATGGGGTCTCTGTCCCACCACTCCCCTGTTTATTGTCATCTTGATTTGTTAGACTTATGCCATAATTCCATATTGCACTACATCATTGTTCAATAACTTCGATGAGGAAATGAAGCTAAGTTACCAAGAAGAATTGGGATTTCTCTCTTTGGCATCGGAAAGGGATATGGAAAACCCAGTTTAGGGTATATGATGAGAGCTCCGTAGACAGTGGCTCGAAGCCATCTGCTATGAGCATGCCACCACAAAGTTCCCTTTTGGTTTTCAATGGTGAAGCGGTATGTGTAACTCCTTCCTGGTAGGATTGGGCACTGCGTCACATATTCAGGACCATCTGCCCACGGATTTCGCAGCTGATGTAATCCATGCCTGATCAAATATCAAAATACGTTAGTGGTTTAAGCATGCAATGTTGAATGTGATAAAAGAGTTGTGCTTGGTCCAAATGATTCTCGTGGAGGTCTTGTTTAAGATTGAATGCATGTAACATCTATACATCCACTGCTTGAAATGATCAAATTTCACAGAATTGATGTTTATGAAACATATTATATATATATAGCAATATACGTGATGATGAATACCAGTGGAGGGTGGCATTGTATCGAGCATTGTTGATAGCCTTGATTATAACTGTATCGCCATCTCGAACTTCCAGTGTTGGTCCTGGGAACTGCCCATTCACTGTAATAATGTTGTGGGTTCTGCACAGCCTCTTCACTGGCTTGGCTTCAATCTGTTTCCATCAAAACAGAGAAATTTATCACTAGTTTGTCTTTGCTTTTAAAACAGAAGCACAAGACAGGATGAAATGAAAAAGTGCATACAACAAACTCATGGTAGTGAAATTCTGCATGAGAAAAAGAAGCTAGGAAAGCAAACATGAACAAGAAACCAAGTAACAGGCAAAAGCTCCATGGCTTGATTGTGAAGTTAAGAAGCTCCATAGTTGTTTCAATTAACTTTGTACCAGAGTATGGGCAAGTACTTATACTAAACAAAAAGCGGGAAAGGACATAAATTAGCTCAATTTTTTTTTTAATTATCTTTTTATTTTGAAAAGAGGAAACAAAAGAATTTATGTCATAACAAATTGGTTTATAGTCAACAGTGATACTTAATTTTAAAGGAGAAACTTAGTCCAACCATAAAGAGGATTTGGTGCACCCACTTATCCCATCAATCATCTTTTCTGTTAAACATGGCAAGATTCTCTACTTAAGACACTAATTCGCCATTAGTACCGAGCATAATCACATTTTAATCTTGTTTCCAAGTGTAGTTAGTACAATTATAGAACTATGATGGATTAATGTTTCCAAACTTGAGAATGAATTTTAGAGCCATGTTTTCACTTTCAGTACCCAGATTAGGATCCTGCGTGATTCATTTTGAACGCCTACAGGGTTGAACCCATTGACCAAATAGCTTGAAAGACCAAACTAAAAAGCAAAATCAGTCAGTTAACAAGAAGATGAGTAGTTAGCTCAACAATTTTTAACTTGCCTGTCCTTGCATTATGTAAATTAAAAATATACATATTTAATATTCGACATTTCAACTTGTGAGTGAGTGGGGATTATGGATATGTGGTATAATAAAACAGAAAACATAGGAATCATAGGACAGTTGTGTAAGGTTGAAACATTAGCTTGGGTTTGGTAGAAGCAAGTAGAATAGCTGTATTATATCGTTTTGGCTTGGTTTAATAATAAAATCATTTTTCATTTTAAGAGTGAAAAGCCCATGGTTTCGACAACGTTTTAAGTATTACGTAGCCATCAACTTCAAAAACTTCATATAGAACCTCGACATAATCAATAGCTACAGAGGAAAGTTTGTGATGATGTTAAGAAAAGTATACACGTAACACTCTGAATTTCAACACGTACCACTCTGAAATCATGTGAATTAGTAGATTTTTACCGTACAACACAGCTTCATATCAACCTGCAAGTCTTCTTCATTGACTCTAAATCGGTAATAAAAAGAGCAGAAATTTTATATCTTTTTTATTATGAATATTAAGTCATGTATTTTAATACGACATTCTAATGATATTAATTAAGTCATAATTTTAATATTTTTTTTATTTTATACGTAACAAAAAATTAAAAATTAATATCATAAAAAAGAATATATAAAATTAACACACCAATAAAGATAAAAAAAATAAATTAATTAACAAAACACAAGATATACGTGATTCAGCTCAAAATTGTCTACGTCCACGAAGGATCCATGATCCAGCTTCTTATTATTGAAGTAGATCACTAAGTATCTTCTTAAATCATCAATGATCTCACAAGACCCCTTAATATCTCTCATTGAGACCTCTAAGTATTTACCATTGATCACCATGACTCCCTAAAACCTCTTAGTATCTCCTCATAAGAGATTTTTACAAAGAACACAAGAATAGCCCGAGCATTTAAGTCAAAAGGATTTATGGTGTTTCTCTTTTATTCATTCAAAGAACCTAAAGAAAAAACACTCCTCAAAGGTTACACCTAAGTGCACTACACACTTAGTATTTACTTAACTCCTCTATTCTCTCTTATGGTTACATCTTGAAACCTTAGATGCTTGATCTTAAACAAGTGTTTACAAGTGTTTATATAGAGTGTATTTCGTGCCTACTAACTCTATTCCTTATTGGAGTAAGAGTCCACTTATTTTAGAAGTCCAAAACTTTTCAAAACTTAAAATTCTGAACCAAAACGAACATCCTGACGCGTCTGGACGCCGCGGCGCTCATCCCTGGGCACTGCGGGGCTGGCCCTTCTCACGCCTATCTGCAGCGCTGGTCTTCTATGTTGAGCGTCGCGGCTCTCAGCCCTGGGCGCCGTGGCGCTGGCAGCTTCTCCTGTGATTTCTTCGTTTCCTTCGCGTTTTCAAGTCCCGTTTTATTTTTTCTTTCGTGTTCGACACGTCCTAAATTTTTTCATACATATCTTACACGTTCTAAACTTTTTATAATTCTCCACTTTAGTATTCATCTCAATTCTTATTTAATTAAAATTGTTAAATCACTAATTTTTTAACATTCTTTTTATAAAAAAAAAAAAAGTATGCTAAGACTTTAGAAAAGGTTTCCAAGTCGGATGCTATGGATGGGAAAAATCTTTGGTATTGCAGACCTCACAAGGAAACACTCGACTAGGTAAATGTAAAAAGTGATAATAAAATTCCTGCTGCTAACTCCGAAGAAAATTTATACAATTATATTTTAACAATATTGATAAGAAGAGTGCTAGTGTCAATTGTTGTTATTGTATCAATAGCTATTTTTAAATTAATTAAAAAAAAATCCTTTACTTGCATTATGTTAATAAAATTATAATAAATATAAAATATTAAAATAGAGAGACGTAATTAATTAAAACGACGACAAACATAATCACAATTGAGGCTAACATTTCTCTATTTTACGTACATCTTTTCCCCCTTTGTGTCAATCTTACATGTAGAAACACTAAAGTAAACTAGCTTATAATCAAATCCAGATATTGTATTTTGTCAACATGATTATTAATTTTCTAAAGCATCAATCAAGGAACTAATTTGCTAGTGGAAGAAGCTTTTTTTCTTCTTGAATTAGGTGTTTAATGTTGAAATTCATGCAAAGTTTGACAGGTCTCCACCGCTCCCCCAATTTTCCATTTAAATATGTACACATATATTCTTTATAACCAGAAGATCAGCTTTAGTTAGAAATATATGACTCTTTGTTAATGCATGATAAATGAAGAATTAGGTAGCCTGCCAACTAACCTTATTATACACGTATTATATATAGAGAGAAAATATATAGATATACCCTTAAATGTGAAACAGCAATTTAAGACCACAGAATGGAAACTTTGACATTGCCCACTTACCACACGTATACAAGTTCTGTTACTGTTTTGTTAGAATTGTTGATTGGTGTTGATAGCAGACAGCGAACGCCACAATCTATCCGACTCTCTTATCTTCAAATTCAAAATCTTCCTCCTTTGCCTCCTGCAATTTACAATGATCTTATGTATCCTGAAAAGAGCAGTGCATTAAGCAGGATCCAAAAATTTGTAGCACAGGTTGAACAATTCTACAGATGATACATTGCCAAAATAAATGCTTAAGCAACTACAGTTTACAAGCCTGTAAGAATCTGAAGGATAAATGTTTGTTTATTGTTACACTCTATCTGGAAAAGAAAAGAATTAAGAAATCAAAATTGTCTAAAAGGAGCCATCAATCACAAAACCAGTGCTCACGCATAATCTGGAATTAAACTCTCCAGACTAGAAGGAGCCAAAAAACAAAAGCTTTGTAAACAGAATTAGAACCCCCATGTCTTCTGATTCAAGCATTTCATTGGCTGGAGCGCTAAGAATTTGGAGAGTATAAAGGTTCCATGGCCTAAAGAAAAATTGCAAAAATGGGCAAAAGAGAAACTTCTGCGTCATCGCCAAATTTCTTCAGAGCTGAGCCATCTGCTGTTGTAGTGCCTACAGGGATTTAAATTTTGACTCACAAATTCGGAGAAATTCAGAGAGTCCTTTACACTGCCCACCTACAATTTTCCTTGCAACATCAACAGGACTCCAAGACTTCAGAGCTTGGGAAATCTGATCGCCAAGTTCAGTCTCATTAATGGATGATATCAAAGTTCCAAGAATCTGGAACACCTGCCCAGGACATTCACCCTGCCCATTTTTCTGAAGAAAAGAGAATATCATATCTAACTTTTCATCTTCTGACCTATTGATATGATGCTCTAACCATTTTGCTACTTCTTCCAGTATGCTACATATAGATTGTGTAGAATCCCGAATTTCATGAGATAGTGGAGAGCTGCACTGATCTGCAGATCCGCTTTTCTTCTTTTTCTTTCCAGATGGAAGAGATGATCGCACACAAGACTGGATCACAAGTGTGTGCCAAGCCAATGGTTCTGTGACCAGTTGAACCAAATTAGCAAGATCAACCCGTGGTGAGCATGTAAGAGACTCCATGGATGTGAGCTCCGGAACACACTTCTTCAGCAGAGAATTCACGACATGCCAAGCAGAAGACATGCATCCATCGATATCTGGCAGCAGAACTTCATTCGAACTCAAGTTCCAAGATTTAAAAACCACAGTAAAAGTCAACCAATCAATCAGGTCTCCACCAAAAGCCAGCATATCACAGGTCCAAAAAGTTTACTACCACGGAAGGTATAAACAACCTTTCTGCAGTAGAGAAGAGTAAGCATCCCTTGCATGCAAGCTTGTAAATTATAATCAAGCTTCCAGAATTTCACCTCTAATATTTCCCAGATAAATTTGTTATTTTTAAGAAACATATTTCAATATTTACATTAACAGCCTGAAATATGTTTTAGAAACTTAAAGGCTTCTAAAAGAAAAGGTTGAAGAGCTTGTCCAGCCAAATTCAAAATAGTTCCTTATGTACATTAGCTTGAATACTCATCTCATAGGCATCTTGCCTGTGTAACACCAAGCCACAATAAACAGTACCACACAACCATACAGTAAAGCCTAACCAAATTGGAGTCTTGCAATGAAATCCAATAAACCATATGGAACTAAAGGATAAAAAAAGAAAAGCAGAAAAACTTGTGGTCAGATAGCCAGCACTTACCTCAGGAGATTTAAGGCCACTAGAAACCGCTAAAACCACTTCTATTGCATCACTAAAAGAAAATCCCAACATTTTGGTATAGCAATCAAGCAAGTACTTGAGCTCTGATGAAATTTTTGGGTCAGATATAGAACCATTGACTTCAAAGTTCTCCTTGACAGATGATGAAGCACTCTGGATTGACAAATATATCATCCGAGGAAGAAGGGATTTACTCTCAATGACTTTCAGTAAATTTGCTTCCCTTTCTTTTATCTAGATTTAATCACCACAAAAAAGACAATTCAAAGTTATAGAAGGAACGGAAAGCATTATACGTGAATCACGAAGTCAAGGGAGCAGAGGCCAGTACCTAGTTCTCTTAAGGACAGTAGGAGATTCCTTCAAATGGACCTGAACAAAACTCTTGTCAATACATAGTAAAAAATGTCATGAAAGAAATGAATACAAGATAAAAGAGCACCCATCTTAACCCTTATATAGTTAGAACATAACATAACCACAATTTTTCTCAAGTCTTAAAGGCTTAAGAGTTGTACTTCCAAAAGTGTAAAATTCTAAATGGAGAACATAGTGTCTCAAGTACAAAAGCTTTTACTGGCCTTGACAAGACAGATTACGGTTGAACCATCTTATACTTTTGTAACATATCTTTTCTTGCAATGACTTTTATTAATGGCAGAATATTCAGTTTCCAAAATGCTATGAAACCAAAGAACTACAAATACAGCTATATTTGAAAAGTTTAAACTCACCTAACAGATAATTCTTCTCCGAAAATTGTGTCCACCATGGTCGCAATTGCCAATCCTCATTAAAGGTCATAGATTTGGATCCAATCTCATTTGAGAGCTGAAGAAAGTGGGGTCCACATTTCAAGTTTTCAAGCACACCCTATATGAAGACAGATGACATAATTATGTTATAAAATGATCAAACACATTGATGAACCAAGAGCATCCAGTGCTAGAAATGTAAATGATAAGTTACCTCTTCTTCTTCAATGTTATCAGCATTTTGCTTTAGTTGTAGAATGGATGATTCAATTTTGGCCACTAAATATTGATTTGAGCGCTGCAATCATTCTTTAAATTGAACAAATTCAACCACCTGAAATATGATAATCAAAACATCATGGTCCATGAAATCACTATGACTAAAGCCTAGTACCAATGTTGTATCTGATGGCATGCCTAACGCTTTGTCATACAAGTCAGCAGCTTGTGAAAAGCTAAGGCCTAACTCATGCATCCCCAGAGAGCTAATTGATTGAGCAACCAAACTGTGCTTAATTGCATACGCATCAAAATTAACTGCTTTCAAAAGCCAAGTTCCAACAGCAATACAGATGAGCAAGGAGCCATGTAAAACTAGAACCTCTGAAGATACAATGCAAAAAGATCTCCTATAGAAAAAGGGTTGAAAAAAGAGAGATCAAAAGTTCCTTGGTTAAAGAATGGTTCTCCTTTATCCCATTGTCTGCAACAAGTTCTATAGCAATATAATGTGGTGGCAGTTCCAATAAAGTTAAGGAAAACTCAATTTTCATCTTAATATAACATTGACACCCAACAACTTTAAAAAAAAAAGGCCAGGTTACACTGAACTCATTTTGGATGGAAGCTTTATAAGTATCCTCGTAACTTTTCATTCATACGGATGTTTCTGTTGTACAAAAATTTGTTTCAAACAAAGTTAGTGAGTTCAAACACAAAGTCGAAAGTGAACTCCCTACTTGCATATGTGCAGGCACCACGTGCACACAGGATTACAATTAGCAAACATAAGCAAGGGTAATAATCACTTCCCACAACTATTAGATAAATGTAATCTGCTGCAAGAATATTACCAAATAACCAAAGAAATATTAGCATAATGACAATGTATGACATACTTTTGAGTAATTTCTGTGGCAATATGCAAGAAATGTAAGATCTGCAGATTCCCTGAAGTGGTCATCCATAAACCTGCGATAATCTCTTAGCTTTATTTAAATCCAACCAAAGGGGAGAAACCAACATTGAGGGAAGAATGTGATGTGAAACGGTTTCCATCAAGATGTTCTTCACGTCCAGCTTTTTATACCTAAAAAGGAACCATAGTATTACTAAAATACGAAAGAAAGAAGCAGTTTCAAGTGAACGAGTAGAAATGGACATAAAGTTAAATACACTACCATTCATATGCTAATGAAAGGGCACCCAGGTGTGAATACAAATGCACCAATAAGATCTTGTACTGCCATACATATCTGCAAATATGACGATGTACAAAAATATTATCTCCACAATGAAAACTCCTTAATATGACAAGCAGAATTCAGAGGAAGCAGAAATCTTAGCCAAAAAGCCTCAAATTAACATTCAACTGGCCCTAGGCCATAAAAACTACGATGTACGAAGTACCCACAAGAATGTTTCTAATTCATCAACCAGCACTAAGTTGACTAACCATTAGTAAGATTTAGGTTCAAAGAAGATTCTGCATGTTAGCGGTCATGTTGTCACTAAACCAAAACAAAACTACAGATGCAACAAAGGTCTATTAAGTGACAAAAACATCTTCTGACCTTCAGATGATCAAGCCAAACTCCAAAACCATAATTGCCTCGATGAAGTAGCCAAAATTTCTTGTGCGCCAGAATAACTAAAGCCAATATAAAAATAAAATAAAATAAAGAAGTGAAACTAATCTCAGAAATAGAAACAAGATTGTAAATTAAATAATGAAAAATTTTCTCTTGCATAAAAAGAAAATGCACACAAAACAATATCTAGTAGCTGTGTTACAGAACATATGATCAATACATAAGGGTGTCAGTTGTCTTAACCGGTAAAGCAACTTTGGTGGAACAAAGACGTCTGGGGTTGAAACCCCATTCACACCAAGTGGGGAAGGGTATGGTGTTTATTTCATGCAATAAATTAATATATGTATATATATGACCAGCACATGCCTGTGTATCCTGTCATACATACTACCACTGAGAAGAATCATCACATAAACTAAGTATCACCAATTCAATTTGTGACACCTAGACCTCAATCTGTTTCTTCATATTTATAACTCTCTCTCTGAATAATTGATTCTCGTAAAGTGTTGCCAAAATAATGCGAGAGGTCAAAAAAGGAATGGAAAAAATGGACAACAGTGTATACATCTTTGCCTGCTGAAGCAAAAAAAATCACAATTGGTACATCCCATCAAAAGAGAACAGCAAAAGGAATGCCTCTCATTTCTAATTTTCCTATTTTCTTAACTGTATTAACTATGACATCAGACAGACATCATAATTTAATCCAGCAGCTCATGACCCTCTCAATATGAGTGCTAGGCATACCAGGTCTATGAGCATCACTACCATCTCTGTCCAAGATAAAATATATTAGCATCATTAGCGTGGGAAACAAATCAATCCTACTGAATATTCTAGATTACGTACCTCCATAATATAAATATTTTGTTCAAACAAAAGTGGATAAATATTGCAATAATAAGATCATATGGGAAACAAGATTTTGTTTAAAGCTTGATTATTTTTTTCTTTTCTTTTTATATTTTTTAAAGCTAAGCAAGGTTACAGGAAGCCCTACTACAAGCAAAATGCATGAGTATCAATCAACAAGGATATAAATACGCCTACATAGTGTACACATTTACATAAGGAGGTGTTTGCTGCACAAACAAATTGCAAGCATCTGAATTAAATTTCGACACTCACCAATAAGCAAAAGAACATAGGAAATATGTCAAACCAAATATTCGATACCTAGATTATCTCTTGGTAATACCTCAAACTTAAATTTAATATGATACCTGCACCAACGCATTGCATGCCATTGATAGCAGCTTCACCATGCATGCTCTCCGGTGGATCCAAGTCCTTAGAAAGTGAAAGGCTTTTACAATACATCTCAGACATTTGTATAGCAGAGCGCTCAAGTTCTGTAGGAAAGAAAAGCCACATTAAGCATTCTTTCTAAATAAAAGGGAAGGGGAACTAGGAATATAACTGATATTGTTCAGAAAAACTAAATTCAAAAGAAGATTCAGAAAATTCAGCTACATGCAGTAGCAGCTATAGCATCAGATTTAACATTAAATAATAGAATGAAGATACAAAGGAGTCTGATCGTTGCTAAATCCACCACCTAGATATTAAATCAAATGATACAACAAGATCAAGAATTCTGAGACTGTTTCCTAAACAAAAGATCACAGCAGAAGCATGTAGAATTTTGTGTATTTATGTTGCCTGTATGCAAGTCTAGAAGAAAGAGACGTACCATCCACTGAGAGCTAGTATAAGTTTCCAATCAATTCTTGAATTTTCAGAAGTGTAATTGACTGTCCAACCAATTTAGTCGGAACTGTTGAAAGGGAATTTGAGCTTTTCTTCAACCTATCCAGAAGCTCAGTCTTCTTATCAAGAGATAATACTAGGAGATAGTTCTCAACATCAGAAGCACAGCAGGCCAAGTGACCAAACCTGGGTTCAGAAGGTGCAAACTACAAAACTCATATACAAAATGCAATAAAATACTGATGGACAACAGATGAAGTTCTTAAATACCTCAAAAAATATTGAATCAGACTCTCTATCAACTCATCATCATTGTTCTTTCCATATAAGAGCCTCTGCCTTTCAATTTCAAGATTTGCCAAGTATGGACACCTTATGAAATCATTACTGGTGCCTGCTTGCAGGTTCTGTAATGATTGCACAAATTAAACTACAAATAATGACTGAATGAGGGTATCTGACATACGAGAATCAAACTACAAATCACATTTGCACAAATTAGATTCTGAACCTAAGACAGTCATAATGAGGGCATGAAATATACATGCATGAGAAAGAAATGCAAAATTAACGACTGAAGTTCTAAAAGTTTTAAGCATGCACCAGTTCATCTGTTAAGTGTGAAAACTTGCAGTCAACCAAATTCTGTGGATGAATTGGATCGCTACTGGCTCCATTGCACCAGCTGCTATCATCCCCCAGCAAGCAGCCTAAATAATGTAGGAAACATTCCCAATCATCAGGGCTGCAGATGAAGAGAAAACATTAGCAGATGAAAAGAGAAAGTTCAAAAGCAAGGTGAATCAGAAAAGACCACACAGAAAGCATGCATGCAGAGTAATTGATGCAAACAAGTAACAGTTATTAAGACAGTCTCAATTTTGTGTAGTACGTTAACAGATATAATGTAGAGAACATCCGTTCGCTTCTTTTTGTTGTTAATGTATCAAAACATTAGTACCTTTTTATTCAAGGACAAAGCAAGAAATTATAGAAAGCATAACAGGACCAGAAGACATGCAAGTAAAAGATGTAGATTTTTTAGATAAATAAATCAGAATCTCTTTTTATAAAGAAAAACACTTTTTAACACGACACCCACTTAGATGCTATTATGTTGCCACAAATTACATGTGCAAAAATTTGTCATTATTTCATAATAAGGGAAATCTTCACAAGCATACCTTAGTTCTAAGATTTTCTCATATATCTTGAAAGCAGCAGCATAGTCACCTTGCCTAGCAAGAAGCCTACCCTGTCAACTTAAAGTCAAAGAAAACAAGTTTGATAAGACATTCATAACAGCCCAGAAATATATTATAAATTTAGATCTGTCAAAGTGAGAAAGTCATCAAGGTATAAAATCAAGTATATTTTCATACAATGGGAATCCTTCTTCTTAAGCAAGTTTTAAGCAAGAAAACAAAAAACACTCCAAAACATTAGAGGTGAACATAAAATAGCATAGGAAATTTTCAAGGTCATATTTGCTTCAAGAGAGAATTCTTGACAGAAATTTTCAAGGTCCACAATAATAAACGCCTACAATTGTAGAAAATTTAGTGCTTAGACTGGTATCCCTTAAGATCCAACTTTAGTAATGAAACCCTGTGATATTATCTTCCGCAACGTAGTTCACCTCAAAAGTAACTTCCACCCTCCCGACGCTGGAGCTTCAGATCTTTCTCAACCATCTCCACATTCCATTATCCCCTTCCATTCTGTCTGTCTTAGAAGGAAAAACATCCCCATCCTTTCAGTTTTAGCTAGCTTCCATTTTTCAAGATAAAATTGTGGCCTCCGCAGAAAAATATCAAATATACAGAAGTACAAGGAGTACATACAAATCACAGACATATTTGTATGATATTCACATGAAAGGAAATTGTGACTCAAACAGCTTCTTTGATCTTTAAAACCAAAATATGAAAAAACAAGAGCTTCAGAAAATACCTGTATGCATAGCTTATCAACTTCAATCGTTAAAAGTGATCCTTATGTCCCAGAGAGAATTTCCAAAGCATCACCATACTTTGCTTGTTGTTCCAATACAGAAACATAGACAATAAGAGCTGCAAGAAGTTCCCAGGACTTATTAAGGGGATCAACGGAGAACTGCATTGAAAAGATCCATTCCTACTCTTATGCACACCCACACATACAATATATATATATATATATATGGCCAAAGGAGAAAGATATCCACCTTCAGGCTCATGCAAGCTATGCAAGACAACATGTTTCTTGAGTAAACCTTCAGCTAACAATAGCAGCTTCTCTCTGCCATTTCCACAAAACCTGGAAATACAGACCTATCAAGGATTCAGACCTCAGAACTTAGTGGTCAGAATACACGTTACTGAAAATATGGATTCCCTTCGTTCTACTAGACAATGATATTGAAATCACCAGTATCTTTATTAGGATAAACAGCTTGAAGTACAGCAGCTTTTAGGAGTTATTGCATTGACAAATATTATTTTCAAAAGTAAGCTAGAAATAGAATCAGATTACTCAAGCATTACAAGTGCAGGGTAATTGTAAAAGAGAAGAATATATTTGTGTGTATTCCATTGAAAAGAAGAGTATAGTATATATAGGAGAGGAGACAACCCTAGAAAGAAAGTTAACTAGACAAAAAATGAATACCATCAATACTTTCTTATTCTACACCTACCATATATATATGATGAGTATAATTTTGATACATATTATGACCCCATTTTATCTTAATAATTGTTCATTTTAAAGTAAATTCAGAGTTATTTATGCTTTGATTGTTGATTTTACAGGTTTTGATCATATTGAGATGGGAATAGAAACTAATGGAAGATATAGGGAACAAATTGGAGGCAAAAGAAAGCCACTGAAAAATGGGGACCGAAATGACAAAAATGCAAAATTGGTGATGAACGCCCCAGCGTTAAGGTTTACAAAGCCCCGGCGTTCGTCTATCATGAAGAATGCCCCTACATCCGTTAATGAACGCTCCAGCGTTCACGCAACAATGAAGAACGCCCCTGCGAGGAGGACATCAACGTTGGGGCAAAATTTTGGATCTAGATCGCGATGCCCCGGCGTTTATAGTGGAACGCCGCAGCGCTACAAACGCCCCCGCGTTTACTTACCAGAGCGCCCCTACGTTGGACTAACACTGGAGCATTCTTCGTGTAACGCCCCAGCGTTAGTGTCCAAGTATAAAAACATTACATTTTGCCCCCTGGAGTAATTTTTCCGGACCCTTTCGGAAAACACCTAAAATTCTCTCAACCCCAACACCTTCCTAACCCAGAAACGATCCTTAATTGATAATCGAACTCTAAAACAACAATCAAACAATATTTGGTGGAAAGATTACACAAGATCTTCTAAATCAAGATCGTTTTTTAGGGTCAATTCGAGATCAATCCTTGAACTTGTACTTCCTTTGCTTCAATCTTTTCTGGTTTGATCCGAATTGATCTGTTTATATTATGTTTATATTTATTGTTGATCTTGATGTTATTATCATGTTGATCTAAGTTTAATTTCTAGGATTATAGCCTTGACCTTAATATGATGGATTGATATATTGAAGACGATTATTATAAACTCAATTCTTGTTCAATTCGTTGGATCTTAATGCCTTTGATATACTGGCCATATGTTGAATGAATTGATAATGATTAAATAAACTTGGAAAAGGAATTTAATTGTTAAGCCCGAGACAAATTGATACATGATCACAAAGTGGCATTTGTGAATTTCGATCTAGGATAGGAATATACCTAGATGACATGTATGGTTAATACAACTAGTGCTTAATAAATCTTGATCTATTTAATTACCATAGGACTATAGGAGATTAATAGATCTTGGTATAATCACTTGACCATCGGAAGAGGCTCGTGGTGAGATTAATGTTGTGACCAACAATTAAATTGAGAAAATAATAATCGAGGCGTCATTGTTTGGAAAATCATATTAAGAGATAGTTATAATCCTAGATCTTCGTCATATATTGTCAGATCTGTTGTCGAATTTGATTGTTAATTATAGTTGATAAAATAGATAATTTTTAGTTTAAAGTTTTATCAAGCAATTCTTAATAATTAATCTTTTTGATAAAAGCGAGAAGATACAATTTTAGTAATTGGTTAGAAATACAACAAATTCCCTATGGGATCGACACTCTATTCATTCTATATTATGTGTTTCCGATAGCGTGCACTTGCGCTTAATATAGAAATCACACATCAATATACACCTACCATATACATTTCAACATTTCCCCTCAAGCTGGAGCACATAAATCATATGTGTCAAGCTTGTTACAAATGAAATCAATTCGAGAACCCCTAGGAGATTTAGTAAGGATATTCATTAGCTGGTTATTTGAGCTAATATGATTGGCGAAAATACAACTAGACAAAATCTTCTCTCGAATAAAGTGACAGTCAATTTCTATATGTTTAGTCCTTTCATGAAACACCGTGTTGGATAAAATGTGAAATGCAACTTGATTATCACAAAATAATTTCATCTATGAAATGTCTACAAATTTTAATTCTTGCATCAACTGTTTCAACCATATAAGCTCACATGTTGCTAAGGCCATGGCACGATATTCTGCTTCTGCACTAGACCTTGCAACAACGTTTTGTTTCTTACTTTTCCATGATACAAGATTACCCACAACAAGAACACAATACCTGGTAGTAGATCATCTATCTAATGGAGAACCTGCCCAATCTACATTTGAGTATCTAACAACTTGTGTGTGATCCGTATTCTCATACAACAAACCTTTGTCTAGTGCACTCTTGATATACCGTAAAATTCATATAACTACATCCCAATGACTATCACATGGAGATTGTAGAAATTGACTAACAACACTAACCGAAAAGGAAATATCAGGCCGTGTGATGGTGAGATAATTAAGTTTACCAACTAATCTTTGATATCTCTCAGCATCTATAAGAGGCTTCTTTTGCCCAGGTAGAAGTTTGGTATTAAAATCCATAGGAAAATCTATAGGTCTGCAGTCTAACATCCATGTTTCCTCTAGAATATCCAACGCATATTTTCTTTGAGAAATAACAATCTCAGACTTAGATTGAACAACCTTTATACCAAAAAAATATCTGAGCAGTCCCAAATCTAAAAGTCTAAAAATGACGGATCATGTGATCTTTTAATCGCTTAATACCATCCCAATCATCCCCCGTAATGACAATATCATCAACGTAGACTACCAGATATATGCAGTGGCCCTGTGGTGTATGCCGATAGAAAACAAAATGATCTGACTCACTTTGAATTATGTCAAACTCCTAGATAATAGTATTGAAACAGTCAAATTAGGCACAAGGAGACTATTTCAAACTATACAAGGAGCAACGAAGTTTACATACCAAATCAGACTCTCCCTGAGCAACAAATCCAAGTAGTTGCTCTATATATATTTCTTCTTGAAGTTCACCATGAAGAAATATATTTTTGATATCAAGTTGGTGCAAAGGCCATTGATGAATAACAGTCATAGACAAGAACAACCGAACAGATGACATTTTAGCCACAGGAGAGAAAGTCTTGTAATAATCTTGTCCATCAGTCTGAGTGTACTCTTTGCAACCAACTGTGCTTTCAATCTGTCCACTTGACCATTAGGTCCAACCTTGACAGTGTAAACCCATTGACAACCTACCGTGGAGTGTCTTGGCGGCAACCAAATTAATTCCTATGTACCATTAGCATGCAAAGCAGTCATTTCCTCAACCATTACTTGACACTAGCCAGGATGTGAAAAAAGCCTCACAAAGAGTTCTAGGAACAGAAACAGAAGATAAAGTAGACACAAAAACATAATATGGTAAAGATAAACGATGGTAACTAAGAAAATAGCAATAAGAAACTAGTCGTTAGGAGACAAGACCACAGTCAGAAAGAAATCCGAAGCAAGTAGTGAGCCAATAGGAGCGTCAGGAATAGTATTAATGGCATCACCTGCAAGATCAACGCCAAGAATAGTATTAATGACATCATTTACAGGATCAACAGGAACAAGACTACAATGAGCTGGAGATGGAACGTCAAATTTTGGCTCAGATACTAGCTCCTCAGGTGACACAAGAAGAAAAGCAATATAAGGAATTGAAAGAACCTTTGTGACTATATGTGTCGGAACGAGAGAAAGACAAGAAAGGAGAAGACTCAAAAATGTGACATCAGCAGACATAAAATACCGATGTGTGTCAGGAGAATAACACATATACCCTCTCTGAAGACGTGAGTACCCTAGGAAGGTACACTTGATGGACCGAGCGGATAACTTGTCCTAACTAGGAGAGAAGACATGGTCAAAACAAGTGTAGCCAAAGACTCGAGGTGAGAAAGAATACAATGATTGATCATGATGTAAAATAGAATGAGGGACTTCATTCTATAAGACTGAGGAGGGCATATGGTTGATCAAAAAACAAGTAGTAAGGACAGCGTCAGCCCAAAATTGGAGAGGAACATGATTGTGGATAAGGTGCGGGTAGTTTTAATGAGATGCTTGTTTTTACGCTCGACAACTCTATTTTATTGTGGAGTGTAGGCACAGGAGGACTAATGTAAAATTTTCTGAGAAGACAAATTTAGTAAATGGAGTAAAAAAATATTCACGTGCATTATCACTATGTAATGTACGAAGAGTAATAGAGAAGTGTCTTAATTTCTGCACAAAAAGATTCAAAGATTGAGAATAGTTCAGATCAATCTTTCATTAAAAATAACCAAGTGCAATGCGAATAATCATCAATAAATGTAACAAAATATTTAAATCCTAAAATAGAAGGAATTCGACTAGGATCCCAAATATTATAATGAACTAATTCAAAAGGGGACGCAACCCTTTATTGACATGCGTGGGAAACGACCCACGGGAGTGTTTTCAAAGTTGACATGACTCACAATTTAAAGACGATAACCTAGAAAGACCTGAAATCATTATTCGCAGTTTTGACAGACTCGGATGTCCCAGACGATTATGAATGAGTGCTGGAGATTTGGTAACAGTGCATGCGATAGATGGTTGTAGAAGACCGAGATGATAGAGCCTCTATGACTCATGTCCTGTGCCAATCATCTGCCCTATACTGCAGTCTTGTATAACAACAGAATCATCAATAAAGGTGATAGCATAATTTAAAGAACAAGTGAGTTTACTAACAGATATAAGATTAAAAGGACAAATGATATATAGAGAACAGATTCTAAAGATAAGAAAGGAAGAGAATGTGCTCAACCAACTGCTTTAGCAGTAGTTGTAGAACCATTAGCCAAGGTAACAGATGGTAATGACCTAGATGCAAAAGTATGAGAAAGTAATTAAAAGTTACCAGAAATATGGTCAAAAGCACTAGAATCAAGGACTTGTGGCCCTAAAGAGAAGAACTAAGTAAGACAGGCAACCGAATTACCAATATTGGCAATGGAAGCAACGGAAGAGGTAAACTACTTAGCCGCTTAGTATTTAAGATATTCTTCATGGTCGGCACCAGTGAAAGTCACGGATGAAGATGCTTGTTTATGGTGTCAGAGTGATCAGATTGAGCAAGGTTAGCAGCCCAAAGGGGGTTGTCCATGTAACTTGTAACATTTTCCCTGAGTATGGCCCCACTGATGACAATAAGTACACTCGGGGCGACTTTTTCCACGGTCACCTTACTCCCCCTTTAAAGAAGTCTGTGACTGGGATGCTAAGGCTAAGGAATTTGAATTAGTTATGGAGGGTCCGGGAACATGATCTGGAGCAAAAACACGAAGCAGTCAAGCGAAGACATCATCCATAGAGGGAACAACAGCACTAGCAAGAATCTAATCATGGACTAAGTAGAGCTCAGGGCTAATGAATGCTAGGGTCGGAACCATAAAAAATTTGTCCCTCTGAGTAAGATCTACACAACAGTCTTGCCACATGGCATCAGTGAATTGAATTCAATTTTGAGTAAGGCCATCCGTCCAAGAAATTCTGACATCTCCATACTCTGTTGTTTCAAATTGACAAAACCCGAGACTACAGAGTACAGTCTTTGAATATCATTAGTATATAATAACTTAGCCTAATTCCAAATATCAAAACATGTTCGGTAGGCCTTATAAATGAGATACAATTGAGGATCGATGGTTTTTCATAATTGATTACATAATAAGGCATCAATCTTTTTCCACTCAGTTGTATCTTTATCTTTTAAATCTATAATCCTGGTAGTTAAATGGTCCTCTAAACCATGTCCCATACACCATAATTCAATAGACACAGCCTAAGAGGTATAATTACTACTCCTGACCAATTTTTCAGCAAAAATAACCGAGAACGAACTGAAGGAAAAGATAACACCTGTTTTTGAGCTCTCAGTAGTCATAGTTGCTCACAAATCGGAGAGACAGAGAAATGAGAAAACAACGGACAAAGAGGAGTAGTTTTCCAATGACACTAGCAGTTTTCCGGCGATGGTAAGTGACACAATGGGTGGTTTTAAGGTCGCCGACGTCATCTGAAGGGATTGGTGCCAGCGGTGGGGACTCACGCGCACTGGAGACGGAGATCATAAAACTTGGAGCCAAGGAAAGAAGCGCACGTGGGGGCATGTGCAGAAGCCGATGACAGTGGGGCCACCGCAGAAATGATCGCTGGTGTTGTTTAAAGACAGAGATGCCGGAGGTGAGAATCCACACGCACCTAAAAAAAAAGTCAGAGTTTCGGTGGGTGGCGTGTGGAGCACGTGTGGTGGGGTTTTAACATCTGTCTTCTTGGATTTTTGCGGTGAATTACTGGTGATCTCAAAACAGAGGACACGACCACTGAAAAATGAAGAAAACACAGTGGTCGAAGAAAGAACAGACAACTTCACCCGAAAAAAAAATAGAATCAAAGAGACCACAATAGCTCTGATACCATGTAAAAGAAAAGAATATATTTCTGTGTGTATTGCATTGAAAAGAAGAGTACAATATATATAGGAGAGAAGACAACCCTAGAAAGAAAGTTAACTACACAAAAAAGGAATACCATCAATACTTTCCTATTCTACGCCTACCATATAAATACACCTACCATATACATTTCAACAGTAATAGAAGACAATAAACAAATTTTCAAGTATAGCAGCTTTTACTAGATCATATCAGTTCTCAGCTGCATTACAATTATATAGACGGTATCACTATCCTACTCCCACTCACCCTATAGGCAGTTAAGGTGAAGCCTAATGGTTGCTCAACATATATTCTTTTATTGTTGATTGACTAAAATAAAATAAAAGAAGTCCTTAACAACAATGGTCTGGTTACCATCGTTTACAACAGAACTTGTTTGTCTTTACTCAATTTTCTATAACACCGGTCTCAGTTCGAGAGCAGAATCCTTAAAAATTCCTCTTATGGACCTCGGACCCAAAAAAATGAATCAACCAATTATAACCTTAAACATGCTTCCTTTACACTGACCACACAGCTTAATTCAAGATAATGCCCTTATATACCATGAATTTCAGGACCTCAAAAATAAGAAGCAGAGCATTTGAATCTTGAAATAGGAAGTTTAACCCAAAAAAAAGTTCCTAAGAAACCTAATATATGGGCCATTGAGAAAGATATAGCTCATTGAAGCTAAAAGCAAACCATGTCTCCATTAACTACTTCAGTGCTATGCTTTATGATTTTAAAGCATTATAAGCACCTAAGCCAAAGTATTATGTAATTGGATGAACCTGTAACTGTATGCTACAGACTGCCCAGAGCAAAACCTTTCTTCACCAGCATGCTTGTACATTTTGATAGCTGTCTGCCAGCAAAATAAAAAGTATTAAAGAGTAGCTCAATTGTCCACAATCCATCTACAAATGAAATTGACAATATACCTACAAATATAGAGAAGAGGAAAGTGAAAGCACCAACCTGTTGCTGCTTGACAAACGAATATTCACGAACATAACAGTTGAAAAGGCCCATCATAAGATCCGTGTTGTTTGGAGCTTTCCCACGCTTGTAGCCAAGTCCACTAATTACAAAGAAAATTACAACATATAACAAGCTTCACAAACTATAGAAATACAAACAGATTACTTGACTGATAGCAGTGAAGGGTAATACTGACAGTGATCAAGGCGCTGGAAAACAATTTGCAAAGTGCTGAGAGTGAGATCATCCGTCAAACTGGACTCATTCTTATATAAAAGGTCTTTAGACAGTAAAGCAACAGATAATGCTTCATCACATTTCCCCATTCTCTCCAAAATCAGAGCTTTTAGCGCCTGAAACAAAACCAACACGTTAAGCAAATAAGACTAAGCTCACAAAATCATTCTCGGTTACATCCTCCGCGAAAATGAAAGGCTATAAATGACATTTTTACGAAAAGAACCATCGCCGGTAACTCAAAATTAAAATTTAACAAAAATGAGATTGAATTAATTAACATCAAAAGTTCATTAAATACAAGAACGGTTACAATTTGCTTAAAATATTAAGGGAAAAAAAAAGGTGGATGGACTTACAAGAGCGTAAGGGGAATTGGGGTATTTAGCGAGGAGAGAAGTGGTGTGCTTGAGAGCGTTCTTGAACTGACGAGAATTGACGGCGTCCCAAATCGGACGAACACGGCGCTCCGGTATTCCACCGGCCAATCCGAATTTCGAAGCCATTGCTACTGCTATTGATTTGATTTTTTTTCTTTTTAGAGTTTTACGAAATGCTGTTGTTGTAATTAGAACTTAAGTAACAGACCTTCTAAGAACAGTATTTAGAAATTGGGATTTTAAGAAAAACTTTTGATATTTTTTTTAAATAATATATTATTTGATTATAGTTTATATGTTATAGAATTATTAAAAATAATACTTAATAAAATTTATATTTAAATTTTAAATAATTTAATATTTTTATATATAAATTTAAATTTATTATATTTTTTATTTAATTTCTTTAACACATAAATTGAATAAAATTAATATATAATAATCAACAAATTAATATAAATTATTATCTTTAATAAAAAAATTAAAAATAAAATATTTTTTTAATTTTAAAAAATAAATTAATCAAATTTTACTAAATTTTTAAAAAAAATATTATAATTGTAGAGATAAAAAAAATTAGAAATATAATTATTTTTAAAAATATATTAATTAAAAAAAATTATTTTTATTAAAGATATGTTATGAAAATAAATATAATATTACATAAATATTTTTAAAAAAAATTATTTTTAAAATTTTAAATTTTTATAAACAAAAAATAAATAAATTTCTTAATATTTAAAACTTTTTCTTTAATTATAATCAAATAAAAATTTTAAATAAATTTTAACATTAAAAAAATTCATCTAAAACAAACACTTAATCTGAAATAATCAAGTGAAAACTGATAAAGCAAGTGTTTGGATGCGGGTGTAGTGTGGGGTTTTTATTTTATTGATGGGTTATGGCTACGCGCTGTCACTCCGGTGTCACCTGACCGGAGCCCTGACCCTGAGATCAGTTTGCGGACGCGGGTGGGGTGGGTACGTTTTGGTTGCATGGGCGCGACACTTTTGACCACTTTGGGCTGAGCCAATTTCCCTACCCCCAACACGTCATTCCACGTCCCATAACAAAAATAAGAATATTTTAACTTAAAAAATTTTTTTATAATAAAGTGGTAAAAATATATAAACGTGTATTATATTTTTGTTCTATTGAAAAAAATAGCTTTTCAAACTGTAAAGATGTGACACAATTATATAATATATCATAAATAATATAAAATTTATAAATTAACTAAATATAATAAATTACATAATTTATTAAATTATTTTTTTATATATAACTTTAATTAATATGATATCAATTAATAAGTAGCTTATATTTAGTGGCAGACCTGCTGCAGGGCTCAAGGGTCATGTCTCCCTAAGCTGTGACAGCAGCTATACAATTAATTTCTAAACTTTTTTTTTTTAAATCCCTTAAATTTGTATTATATAAACAATTGGCCACTCAAATTTCTTTTCTTTAATATAAAAGAAATTCCTTTCCTATAAAAAATATGTCTTTTGTTTAGTAAGAATAAAATTTATATTTGTGATTATAGAATTTTATACATTAATGATTTATCTTCTCTTCAATTTACGTCAAATTATTATTTTTAACTCACAAAAAAAATTCTCTAAAAAAAAAGTAAGTTAGAATTTTTTAAATATTTATAATTTTATTTGTTTATTAGTTATTTTTTAATATATCACTGTTATAACTTATTGTGTATTTTTTTTTATGAATTCTAGTCTTTCGATATTTATTATAATCAATGACCATTCATTTTTTATTATGTGTATTATCGAAACAAGATTTCACAATAAAATAAAGAATTACTTTCTACAAACTCATTAATTATATATATTGAAAGAAAAATTACATAAAAATTTAGTATATAATTAATTATAAATAATTTTTTAAATATAAAAAATGTTAAGAGTTACTTTTTAGTATAAGATTATGTTAAAGTTTTCAATAACTTTTTTTTTTTTTTGGTTATTGACACAGAATAAAAATAATGTTTTCAATAATTTAGTTTAAATATTATTTTATTTTACTTAAAAATTTATATGACAATTTGGTTCCACAAAGCTCAAATTTTAGTTCCGTTCCTACCTATATTTGTAGTTATTGACTTTATTATTGTGTTAGTTATATTGTATTTAAAGTTTATGTCAAGTTAATATTGAAACGTAGTGTGTTATTTAATTGCTAATCTTAAATTTTATTTTTATACATAAAATTATCTTTAAAAATATAAATACTTTAACTTATATTTTTATTTAAAATGATGAAAGAGGTTCTTAAACATTAAAACAGTTATCATATATGCTAAATTTAGCACAATTCGTTTTAACTAATTATAGTATGTCACTTGTTTAAAAGCATCAAATCGGATAATAATAATAATAAATAAATAAAAAGAGCAAGTAATATCTATTAAATAAATAATAACTTTAAATTGTAAAATTGATTTAATGAATGAGAAGATTTTGACTGAAAGTTAATTTAATTATTTTCCTTCAAAATCCTCTTATGAAAAGAGTTCTCTCACTTTCTTATTTATTTAATTTCTATTTACACATATTAAGATTATTTATATTATTCTGGACAAAATTATATATATTTTTTATTTTCACTCAACTTTCTCTTACTGACTTGATTTTGGAAAAGTCTTTTACAAATACACCATATTTTTCTCGAATTAAGCTCACGAAGGGAGGATATTTCAAAAGAAAGAAAAGGAGATCTAAGAGAATAGAAATATAATTTCAAATTGTGAGGTTACTTTTTGCGACTTAGTTATATAATTTTGCAATTTATAGTCTATTTGCCCTTAAAAAAAGTTAATATGACTTTGCACAAATTTGTTGCGATCTAATGATTAAATACACATTCTTATTATTTAAGTGTTGGAGTTTGAGGGGTTTTTTTTTTATAAGAATAAATTTCTTTTTTTTTTTCACGAGTATTCTTTATTTTTACAAGTAAATATTTGGATACTTCAAAATATTATATCCAAGTCATAATATATCTCCTATTTTTAAGGATTTAAATTCAAATACACTATATTTAGGGTGTTTGTTTCATTGACAAGTACCCTCTCATAAAGTGCATCTCATAGATTAGGTCGAGTTTTAAATTTTAATAAATGTCAGTGGAATTATTTTATTTTTTTCTTTTTGTGAAAGTCTTTTAATTAAAGTAAGATGTAATCAAAATTATAAATATTACTTTTGATAATTTTGATAGCGTAATTTAAATAATATATACCTCAAAATTACACGTGTTGTTCTCCAAATATTAGCATTTGTAATATCTTATAACCTAAAAACATTCAAATACTCTTCTCTAAATTAAAAATAGAATGAAAAAAACATTATATTTGTGTTTAAGTACAATTTTGCACACACATTAATAACATAACTATTTATTATAAATTATGTTATTGCCTTGATTTAATATTGTTCATTTCATTGTCTCACTTAATGCTAGTTTGTCTATGCACGTTATTCTAGGAAAGTGGCTTGTAATATTATTACTATGTTATTGTCATATTTTAATATTGCTCATTTCATTAATCTCACATAATGCTAGTTTGTTTGTGCACACTATTTTGGGAAAGTCATGTGTAATATTATTATATAGTTGTTTTTGTCCATTGATATAAGAATTAAGTGTGAGTTTTATAATAAACAAGAATAATCCAAACCCAAAACCATAAAGCATTTCATTGAACTAAACCATTCATTTTTTCCGTCTAAAACAATACTCAATTTGTTGGTCTAAAGTTAATAAATAATTAATTAAAATATTTTATTTGATTATTGTAGAATTATATGGTTTGCCACCTAATATTTTATAAAATAGTATGTACTATACAAACTTCTTTTTATATAAATTAATATGATATTTCACTATCTAAAAGAGCTGATATTATTATACAATTACTATTGAGTATAGAGAAGAGAAAACTAAATATATATTTTTATTGATCAAAATTTAAATTTATAGAATTTACAATAAATTAAAAAAAAAACTTAAAAATGAATAACTTAATAGGACTTAAAAGTCAAATATAACAAAGAAACAATCTTATCTAAAAAGGGGGAAAAAATCAATTTAAATTAAATAACTAAATTTAAATTTTATCTACAAAGAAAAATAAATCAATGTAAACTAAATTGGAATCTTAACTTATGTTATTATGTCTAAAAACAAAATAGAGTTCTGAGATGAAAGTTTAATCATATTCTTTAAGAGTAAAATTTTAGTATACATAAGAGATTTGGTGACGATCTAATGTGCTGTTAATGGCTACTTTTTTTTTAGTTCATTCAAATGCTGATTTGCGTGGATGGAGTGAGTAAAAGACTATCTCTCTTTTAAAGTGCGAAGAAATTAAAGATGAAAAAGGAAGGTAAATACTAATTCAAATTATTGAGTTTGAAGGATTTTAAAGAAAGAGGAGTCAGAATTGATATAAAGTAGAATAGGTTGGAAGCTTTATGGTTGCATGTGTAGGTTATCATAAATTAGAAGAAGAAGAAAAATAAGAAATTATGCTTGGTTGGAGTTTTTGATATGAATGAAAGAAAGATAAAAAAAAATATATTATTATTTTTTTAAATTTAAGAATGAAAAAAGTGAAAGAGGTGGTGATTAAAAATAAAGAGAAAGAAAAAGAGAAATTGTGGTATGGCTACAAAGCCAAAAAAATTTGCTAAACACTTAATCCGAAGAAAGAGAGAAAGAAAATAAAAAACTTGAATGATAGATGAGAATAAAAAAAAAAAGGAAATGATTTAAAAAGGAAGTGTGAAAGAAAAGATAATGAAGAAGATAGAGAAATGTTTTTAATAAAGAAAAAAAAATGAATAGAGAGACAACGATTTGCCGGCATTTTTTTTTAACTCTATAGTAGATGATATTGAATGAAATGGAAAAATAGACTACATGAAATGAAATGAAAAATAAAAACATCTTATTTGATTAAAGAGATCAATTTAAAAATAATAATAAAATAGATGTAAAACAATAAAAAAAAATGGGGGGGGGGGGGGGGGGGGGGAACACTCTTTTTCTAAAAGAATAGTCAATAAAAATTGATATGAAAATTAATTATTAAAGCATAAATAAAAGGTGGAGTTTGCCTATTATATAAACCCTTAAAATAATAAATAAATAAAACTAGGCACCATAAAAATAAAAGGAAATAATAATAACAAAAACAAATTACAGAAGAGGGAGAAGGGCATGGCATGCAAAATTAGGCATCATTAATATAAAAGAAATTAAAAAAGTATTTGTAACTCATAGTAGTAGAGAAAAATAATAAAAACAATTTACGAAAGAGGGAGAAATATGCGAACATGCAACAAAGAATTTGGTCGCAACTTTGGCCGTACAGAGCAATTTTGTTTGGCCGTTGTGTATCAATGGTGGTGGCTATGAGAAAAAAAATTTAACTCACGGGTGACTCTAGTACATAAAGAAATTTAGAGAAAAGATAAAATACAATGTACCCTGTTATTGTTCAAATTTTGAATTTATAGAGTTTTACAATAAATTACAAAGAAAAGAAAAACTTAAAAATTAAATAAATATAATAAGACTTAAAAATCAAATATAATTAATAAACAAATTTGTCTAAAAAAGGAAATCAATTTAAACTAAATAACTAAAATAAAATCTTATTTAAAAAGAAAAATAAATCAACTTAAACTAAATTAAAATCTTGATTTTCGCTAACAACTATATACTTTATATAAATCATCTTCATCTGTTTAAGTAAAAACTTAACTGAAAAATTATTAAAAAAAATATAGATATGAAGAATTTCTTGAATATAGAATCAATGTAACAATGCTTTTCAATCCTTTTCAAACTAGAAACAATGAACATTTTAAAAACAAAAGTTTGATTAGCGGGCAAGAAACCTCGTTAAGCTAAGGTTTTACCTTTGTACTATCTAGAAGCCAAGCTATTTGATCAATTGCAATGGTACTTTCATTCCTAATATCATTCTCGCACGCAAAGGGACCATTGTCATCTCTTCAATTACAATTACAATTGTAGCTATTGTTGTTTGCTTTTTCATCTATTATCTTTAGGCTTTGTGGGCTTGGTTTTCTTTGAAAGTTGGCATTGGTATTGACCAAAGTCAGTTCTTCTGATACCCCTATCAAACTCAATATTCTTGATTTTTAATTAAATTTGTCTAAGTTAAGTGATTTTATGAGAATATTTGCTAATTGATCCTAACTAAGAGCAAAATTTTATTTTGCAGCTCTATAATGCTTTTTTTGTTGTTGTCTATGATGAAGTAATTTGTGTTTTTATATGTTTAGTTCTGACATGATAGATTAATTTTGAACTAAAGATGTTGTATTCGTGTTATTTGTTCAAATGACTAGTAGTCTTGTTGTAGCAAGCTTATGTAATTGTAAATTTGAGACTATCCATTTAATTTCAATATTTATGTATAATTAATATTTGTAATTATGTTTTGTAGATAGTTAGATTTGTGAAGTCTTCTCTATAATGTATTGTTACCTTAATTCATATATTCAAAAGAGTGATGCTTTCTTAGCATGCTATATAAATTTTCTTTTAATAAATTATATGCGTATTTCGTTTTAGATAAGAATATTAACTCTTATGATCATTTATGTTAACACCAAAAAAGAAATGTAACATGTTGAGGTCCTTCAGAGCAAATAAGAGTTCAAAGTTATCTATAATTCTTAAAGTTTTTTAATTTTTTCTTTGTATATTTATTGTTGGTATTATAACATTAACATATATTAATAGGAAATTTATTTATTTATTTATTTCCATCTCTTTTGATGAATAAAGATATATCGGGCTTCATTTTTTAAAACCTTGATTATTGGAGAAACTTTTAAATTATCAAACCATGTTCTAAGAATTTGTTTCATTCCAATAAGAACTATCTTTAATTTGTACATTTTTTAAAATTAATTTATCATTTAAAAAAACATTATTAATGTCAATATTTCTTAGCTTATGATCATTTAAAAGAACTACAATTAAAATGATTCTATATGTGCACTTATTTCTCTATGATAAAGTTTTTTAAGTTAGAATCCCTCCTCAAAAAATAATAGATTAATAGTGAATGAAAAAAAAAGGAAAAGTCGGTGTTCAGTAACGGAAGACTTGTCGTTCAAAAACTCAGTAAGCGATTTGTCCTCTACAAATTGAAAATAAAAACGACTTATCGTGGCTCGTTACAAACCTAACACGACTCGTCGTCCGATAGCCATTCTGTTCTCGTGATGAGATCCCATTCTGGTGTAAAGCCAACGACTACGTTTGGTACTTTGTCACGAATCACGATTTTTATCATCCACAGAAATAATCAGTTAAAACCGATTCTACTGCAATCTAGTTGGAAAAAAAAGGTCCAGGTTTCCATCCATGGTCAAACTAAATAGAGTATAATTAATCAACGTTCCATAATTGTGTAACAACTTAACATGATGATACTACATGCGTCTAATCTTATCTGTTTAAATCAACGAAACAAACTCATTTTTGTTTCTTCAAAACACGTGCATTCATCGCTTCATCCAAATTTTCTTCCATCTAAACCTCCGGCGCACGTTAGTCTACACCACCTCGACCACCGCATCCACATGGATCGTCTCTACTAATCGAAACTCTAATGTCTCAAGATACTTGTGCTTTATTTTACTGACTTATTGAATTAATTGAAAATTAGCTTGAATTTTGATTTTGTTTTGAGATTTGATCGAACAAGATGATGGGCTCAGAGAACCAGGGCTTTGAAGAAGCCCATCTCTTCGCGTCGCGAGAAGAAATGGAGAATCTCGTTCTCGACGACGATGATAACTCAGGCTCGAAGTACTCGAACTATCGTAGCGCGGCAACGTCATTTTCTCCGTCGATCGTGGTGACTCCCGCCGACTCCGATCCCCTACTCGCGCCATCGCCCTACCGCGATCTTCGAAACCCTAACGCTCTCGACAGCAGCAGCAACAACAACAATCACCACTCCTCGTACATCGAACCTCCGTCTTACGCTGACGTCATATTCAGCCCGTTCGACGAAACCAACAGTGAAATCAACGGCGTCCAGAGCTCGAACCAGTTCGCTGCCGATTCTCCGCTCTCCTCCCCCTCTTCCTACTCCAGCTCCGATTACATCAAAATCACCGTGGCGAATCCGCAGAAGGAGCAGGAGACGTCGAATTCGCTGGTGCCAGGTGGCAACAGTTACATGACCTATCTAATTACCACGCGAACTAATATACCGGAATTCAACGGATCTGAGTTCAGTGTACGACGTCGTTTTCGAGATGTCGTCACGTTAGCCGATCGGTTGGCCGAGTCTTACAGAGGGTTTTTCATCCCGCCAAGACCAGATAAGAATGTTGTCGAGTCTCAAGTGATGCAAAAACAGGAATTTGTGGAGCAAAGGAGGTTGGCATTGGAGAAGTACTTAAGGAGACTTGCGGGGCATCCGGTTATACGAAAGAGCGATGAATTCAAGCTGTTTTTGCAGGTGCAAGGGAAATCGCCGTTGCCCACTAGCACTGATGTGGCGTCGAGGATGCTGGATGGTGCGGTGAAGCTGCCAAAGCAGTTATTTGGAGAGAGCACAGCTCTGGTGGCTCCACAAGAAGTGGCGCAGCCGGCCAAAGGAGGAAGGGATTTGTTGAGGTTGTTTAAGGAGTTGAGACAATCAGTTGCTAATGATTGGGGTGGAGCTAAGCCTCCTGTTGCTGAGGAGGATAAAGAATTTTTGGAGAATAAAGAACGGATGAATGATCTTGAGCTACAAGTCAGCAACGCTTCTCAACAAGTAATCATTTAATTTATACACATTTTAGTTGTATGCATTTTACTTCTTTAGTATATAAATGTGAATCTTGAGCTTGGAGTGATTGTTTATATGTTCAAATATGTTTGTATGAATTGCATGTATGTGACAGAATATGTCAATACTTGGTTCAGAATGATAATTGGGTGTGTGAATGTGTTTAGGCTGAAGCACTTGTAAAAGCTCAGCAAGATATGGGAGAAACAATGGGAGAATTAGGATTGGCCTTTATTAAATTGACAAAATTTGAAAGTGAGGAAGCGCTTTACAACTCTCAAAAAACACGGGCTGCTGACATGAAAAATGTTGCAACTGCTGCTGTAAAGGCGAGTAGATTTTATCGGGAACTGAATGCGCAGACTGTCAAGCATTTGGTAATTCGCTAAACTGCAACTATGAATTTCTCTGTGACATTTATAAATTAGGTTTAATTGTCTTTAAAACTTCATCATGGAAGTGATTTCTCATGAGATGAAACTAGAGTTTTTTGAATTGCAGGAGAAGGTACTATTTACTGTCATTGCCTGCAATTATATACTATCTTAGCTGTTTATAATCTTTAAAAGTACAGAATACCTGTGAATATTGTTTAAGGTCCTCATGTTTTGAAAAAATTTCTACAATTTTTTAAGTTGTGTGTGTGTTTTATTTAATTTTTTTTTTTCAGGATACTCTGCATGAATATCTTGGGTTTATGTTAGCTGTCCGAAGTGCATTTTCAGATCGTTCCAGTGCCTTGTTGACGGTGCAGACTCTTCTATCAGAATTGTCTTCATTGCAGACAAGGGCTGAAAAACTTGAGGCTGCATCATCGAAAATATTTGGTGGTGACAAGTCAAGGATTCGCAAGATAGAGGAGTTAAAAGAAACCATAAAGGTTACAGAGGATGCAAAAAGTGTTGCCATTAAAGAATATGAACGTATCAAGGTATTATAGCTTTCTTAGAATGATTTCGATTTCTTATTATATCAAATTTAGCTGTCCTCTCTATGTCATCTTTTGTACTTTTGTACTGAGCTTTTATTGAGATCATGTTCCAAAAACTTTCTATATAGTTTGTAATGTTTGTACAATGCTAGTGGTTGGCTTGGGATTTATTGAGCTTTAGCATGATGAATACGAAAAAAGTTTTCTATCCAACCAATTGGGTAGGGTTTGGTAATCCATTTGCCCTTCAGTTTTTTGCAGCTGCATAGCTCTTACTAAATCTGCTAATGATTTAACTTCTTTTTCTTTGGTAGCCTTCTATTTGGCATTCCTGTTGACATCATAATGCCTTTAAGTTGATCCAGGATTATTCTTCCTTATTTGGTTTGCAAACCCCATTGTCCTGCACTACTTTGTTGCATAACATCTTTAATCTTTATGAACTTATTGGCCTGCATGATTCTTAGTGATCTAGCCATGTATTCTTGTGGACTCGTAATATGACTGCCTTTTATTCATTTATACAAAGTTGCTTCTCACTTCATCTCATAGAATTTTCTTCTTAATGTGATGGGTGTATTATATGGTTTCATCTTCAGTCCATATAATGATGAGTATGAGGTACTTCACTTTATTTAATTTTCACCTGTCATTGATGTCTTCTACATTATCCTTTTCATTAGGGTGGTTGCTTTCAATATGATCCGTGCTTGACGTATTGATAGACTCTATACTCCAATTTTCTTTTCTCATATTTACTCCTTTACTGGTTTCATGTATAAAACTTTGTTTGATTGAAGATGCCAATATTCAGTATTCAACAATCTCATAAAGAGAAGAAACCAAAGTCAATAACTGGAAGGGCAACCCCATTAAATAAAGTACTTCATTCAGTCATATTAAATACTAGGTAGACAGCATCAACAACCCTGTATCCAGTCTCCAAATCAGTACCTCTGACCGGGGGGTGACATATGTATATATCTACATGAGATATATCTCATGGACCACCACAATTTAAGTGTAAGAAATCAGATCTATGCTTACAATATTGCAACTTCATAAGGTTTGTTGAAGACTAAATTAAAACTGGAGATAAATTCCTCTGGTTTTATATTCCAGATTAGAAATTATTTTGACATCTTCAAAGGAAAATGATGGAGGGGCCAATAATGCTAAGATGGTGCCTTTTCTATTTCTTGTCATCCACAATTTTCTTGTCTTGTTCTGGTGTACATCTTTTTTTTGCCTCAGGATGTTGTATGAATTCCTCTATTTATTTGCTTTTGCAATTTGAATGGTTAGGTGATTATGAGATAGATAATTGAGCAATTGTTTGACCTTCATTTTTTATGTGCACTATTTATTCATTATGGCCTAATACTGATAAATTACAGGAGAATAACAGGACTGAACTTGAAAGGCTTGACAGAGAAAGGCGTGCTGACTTCTTGAACATGCTGAAGGGGTTTGTAGTTAATCAGGTTTGTTGCATGTTCCTTGTTCCTGTCCATATTTTATGATCCAAGATCAACTTTCTGCTTTTTCTTCGAGCTTCTGCATTTGGAATTTCTTTTCTATCTATCTTGCTTGGGTTCATCCGGGTTGTAAGAGTTATCGAAAACTGAATGATTTAGTAGATAATGTCTTTGGGGTTTTGGGTATGCCCATGGGTGATTAGCCAGTATGTCTGGTAATAAATGTATCTAGAAATATTAGGCTTGAGTTTTGTGACTCCCTGACTCTGATTTTAGGATGTGAATGAAGTTGTCAAAATGGAGTATATTGTTTTGATATGTGATCTGAAGTTTCCATTGTGAAGGGCGGTGGTGTGGCTTAGAGTTTGAACTATTCTGTGAGGTTGAATCTGTTAGAATGTTACTGCAACGTCAGACATGTTTTCATAAAATTTTGATAGTTTTTGCAAGTGTCCTGAGTCAGCAATGCCTGTAATGGTTTGTCATATGCAATCAATTGTCATAGAATGTTAACCTCTTTGTTACATCTTATTTCTCTTTCCATCTTATCTGAACAGGTTGGTTATGCTGAAAAAATAGCAAATGTATGGGCAAAGGTGGCAGAGGAGACAGGTGGATACGCAGATGAGAGCACTTGAACATGTGGCTGTACATTCGAATCTTTCAGCCTTTTTCTTCTCGCTCGGTAGTTTGTAGTTGAGGAGTAGGAGAAAGCACATATCATTGATAATAATGATGAAGAAAATGGAGCACTTTTGTAATGTTCGAGTCACTTTCTTGAAGTTGTATGTATTAGAAAGATTTGTTTCACTTCATGCTCTGAAAAATCGCGAATTTGACAATGTAAATTGCCTGTCACATGTTTGACATTTTGGGAGATGTTTTTAATAGCCGAGTTTCTGATATTGCGATGAGAATGAGAGAAAATGTAATTACGCTGCAACTGGTATAAAAGTCAGTCAGATACATAGCTTCAATTGGGTTTTTATCCGATATCTTAATATAAATGCTGAGCTTATGTTAGGCAAACTCGCACCAAGGTGCCTGTTTGGGTTCTGTTGATTCCGAGGATGCATCTTCAACTAATCTGCTGGTTAGCTAATATTTACAATAGGGTTGGATATGAGCGGATGAAATTAAATTGAATTGACTTGTTTCAAGTATTTTTCAATGCAAGGTTGGCTCGGTTATGAATCTAACCTTGAATCGAAAATATTCAGCCTAATTTACAAATACACTTTTGGTTGGTTATTATATAACCATCATTCCATTTTTGGTAGTTGTTGAGTTTCGATCTCGCCTATAATGATCTTCTAAGCCCACCTACAATTTACAATTCGTTTTGTTTGTTTGTTGCGTTGGCTGGATAAATCATAAATAATTAAGACTTAAAGTTTGTTCAAAACCACAAATCTTACTCCTTATCCAATGTATATTGATTTGATCATGCGGTCCAGCAACTCTCGACTCTCCAGTAAAAGACTAAAATGTCGCGCAACAAATTACAAAGCGATGCCACTCTTCTCTTGTCTTTTTACTTCTCCACACGTCCTTGGTTTGCTTTGTTATTTCCCGCGTTACTTGCCTAATTCTTCAACGAAACCGCGTTTTCCAAGGACTTGTTCGTCATTTCACTTTCAGTCTTTGTTTTCCCTTTCACTTTCTCGTCTTCTTCAAAACCCTCACCGTTGACTAACAACCACAAACGAGCTCCAGCTCCAGAGAATCAGTAAACGATATAGTGAAAGTATTAGTTTTGGTTGGTGACTTGTTAATTAAATCATATACATGGCGGAGACCGGTGAAGAGAAGCTACTGGCGGTGGCCCGCCACATAGCCAGGACTCTTGGCCACAATGATGATACCATGGCCGACGATATTCTCCAAATTTTCTCGAATTTCGACGGCCGTTTTTCGCGCGAGAAATTGACCGACGACGATCCCCGTTCCTGCGCCCCTCTCGAGCACTCCCTCAGGTCCCTTGACCGCCAGATCTCCCAATACGTGACCTCCGACCACCCGATCTGGGCCGACTCCGCCGATTCCTCCGCCTTCCTCGACTCCGTCGACGAGTTAATCTCCACCATCAAAGAGTGGAGCCCTGTGTCCGGTAATAAGTCTATTAACGCCTGTCTAGTACGCGCCGAGGAGTTGTTGCAGCAGGCCATGTTTCGGCTCGAAGACGAGTTCAGATCTTTGATGGAACGAGGTGGCGAGTCGTTTGAGCTCAGTGAGTCGACCGGGAACTTGTCGTTTGACTCGGAAGACGAGGACGAAGATGAGTTGATCATTGGTAACGGCGATGAGCATCAGATCCCCGTGGCTCAGCCGGTCAACGACTACGACATCATAATCGACGCTCTCCCTTCCGTCACGATTAACGATTTGAACGAGATAGCGAAACGAATGGTGAGTGCTGGGTTCGGAAAAGAATGCTCGCACGTGTACAGTAGTTGCCGAAGGGAGTTTCTGGAAGAAAGCATGTCGAGACTTGGCTTACAAAAGCTGAGCATCGATGAAGTTCATAAAATGCCTTGGCAAGAAGTCGAAGAGCAGATTGACCGTTGGGTCAAAGCTGCTAATGTTGCTATGAAAATTTTGTTTCCCAGTGAGAGACGGTTGTGTGATCGCGTGTTTTTCGGATTCTCCTCTGCTGCTGACTTGTCGTTTATGGAAGTTTGTCGTGGGTCGACGATTCAGTTACTGAATTTTGCTGATGCAATCGCAATTGGGAGCAGGTCACCGGAGAGATTGTTTAAGGTTCTTGATGTGTTTGAGTCGTTGAGAGATTTGATGCCTGAATTCGAAACGGTTTTTTCCGATCAGTATTGTTTGGTGCTTAGAAACGAAGCGGTGACTATATGGAAAAGATTGGGAGAGGCTGTAAGAGGGATTTTTATGGAATTGGAGAATTTGATAAGAAGGGACCCTGCGAAAGCTGCTGTTCCGGGAGGTGGGCTTCATCCCATTACACGTTACGTGATGAATTATCTACGTGCTGCTTGTCGGTCTAGGCAGACACTTGAGCAAGTTTTTGAGAAGGATTCATCTTCTTCGTTATCGGTTCAGATAGCCTGGATTATGGAGTTATTGGAGAGTAATTTGGAAGTGAAGTCTAAGATTTATAGGGACCCTGCTTTGTGCTCTGTTTTTATGATGAATAATGGGAGGTACATTGTTCAAAAAGTGAATGATAATGAATTGGGTTTGCTTTTGGGTGATGATTGGATTAGAAAACATAATGCTAAGGTTCGGCAATATCATTCTAATTATCAGAGGAGTTCATGGAATAAGGTTTTGGGTATTCTGAAGATAGATAATAGCCCTTCTGCTCCCAACGGTGCATCTGCTGCTGCTGCTGCAAGGTCTATGAAAGAGAAGATGAAGTTATTTAATTCTTATCTTGACGAGATATTTAAAACTCAGTCTACATGGGTTGTCTCTGATGAGCAGCTTAGAGAGGAATTAAAGATATCTGTGACCAAACTTTTGCTGCCAGCATATGGAAACTTCATTGGAAGATTCCAGAATTCTCCTGACATTGGAAAGAACGCAGAAAGATTTATTAAGTACGGCGTGGAGGATGTTGAGGCTCGGATTAATGAGTTGTTTCAGGGAACTGGTGCTTTGGCTGCTGGCAAGAAGTGAAAGGTAAGAACTTATGTGTATGTAGTCTAGTGTAAGTTGACAAATTTATTTTTCTTTTTTTATTTTTCTTTTCGTGTGATGTATGCTTGTAGTTTAATTTGTGACCACATATTAGGATTTTGTATACGTTCAGTTTAGTTGTTTCATCCTCTATTTGTATGTGATGAGGGACAAAAGAAACTCTGTAATTTATAGGAAATGCAATTGTCTTGCTTCATTTTGATACAGTATTATATTCAGCTCACCTTCCAATCATTTGTGGTAGATCGTTTTTCTTCATTATAATTAAATGTATAGAAATGTTGTCAAGCACTTAGCCACATTAATAGAATTATGAGATGCTTGTGATCATTGATCATTCATTCTCACGTGGAGCGATTTTGTAGGTCCAGTGAGATTTATTGTTGTATTTGATTTATTCAGCAGTACAAAGTTAAGAATCATGGAAAACTCAAATATACATATGATTACTCTAAAATGTTGTGTCAGCTTGTTGGCTGATTACTTCGATGGTTAAAAAGTGAAGTAATAAGTGCATAATTTCTTATTATCCTACACTGGCCGGAGGATTTAGGGATTTTCATAATTTTGGTTGAAGATCCACATATTAGTGGCAATTAATAATGCTCATAAAGATAACTAGGGAGAAATCTTGCTTTGTTTGTTTTTGGCAAGATTGTGGTAGGCTGATTCTCTAGGATGAATGTTATCCCAAAATATGATCTGAGAGCTTGATCCAGATGTTGGGGTATACTGATTTCATAAGCCTGCTCCTTCCAGAATCCCAGTCCCGCAGCCCCCTCTGTTTGTTACTGTAAAACCTGTGTCAACAACATAATATATATATATATATATATATATATATATATATATTACTTTACTATTGCTGTTATCATTTGCTTGCTAGGTTAAAGATTACCATATAAATTATATTATAAGATATTTTCGAGCAGGCAGTTATGAAAAAAAGAAAGGATTCTCTAGGTGGTTTAACTTACCATATTTCTTTGGATTATTGATCATGTCTATGAAGGTCTCATAGACATCTGAATATTCAAGCATGGTTCCTGGAAGTGATCCCTGTAATTGAGTTAACAGGTTTATAAGCCTTTTTTTATAAGCTTGAGCATCTCTGTTCTGATCATCCAAACACTTGCAATCAGAGGGATTTTGAAATGCAGCTGCCATCTGAATTGGAAGACACCCAATTTGTGGGAGACCCACTACTACCTTGTGGCAACATCCCAGATTGTAAAGTTCCTATCAATTCTGAGAGAGATAAAAATAAAATTTTAGGGTTTAGCTAGTGGAGTTGATCGACTAATAGAAGAAATTTTTGTACATGGGGATGGGAGCATATATACTACCTTAATATACTTTTGGAGGGCTGTCTGAAGAAAATCTTGATATCCACTTATGTTGAACTGAATCTTCCTGGTGGATACATCGTAAAAGTTTAAAGCCAAGTCATTAGTTCCGGCACTGATGATAACCACAGCCTCAGCGATTAGCTTTTTAGCTGCTTCTGCACCTACAATCCTGTAGAGCTTCTCTGTGTACTCTTTGAAGTAGTCAAGTTGCTTGAGATTGGAATAACTCTAGATGCTGCTGTGCTTAGGTCATCAAATTCAGACTGGTGGTGGCAAAAGAAACTCCTGTATGTAGATCATCGTCCTAGGGATTTGGATCTAGATATGGAGGGGCAGTGTCTTTGATGCCCAGGAAACCGGCTACAAAATCAGGAATGAGTTTCCCATTTGAAAACCTGCCTGTAGGAATGTGACCTGGGAAATCTTGACCATATGCCAGATGATTGGCTCTGAAAGATGTATTCACACAGTTGTTATTTCTGGTATCAACAGTTGAATCGCCAAATACCAGAATGGCTGGATATTTCGGCCGGGGCAGCAGCCCATAGCATGAATAGTTGCATGGTTGCCATTGTTGTTTTGGAGCAAGAGTTTGTGTACAAAATCGGTGATTATATAATTTGCAGGAAATTGCCTTAGAGAAAGCATGTTAATCTACATTTGCTATAAATACCTAACATTAGAGTTAGAGATACATAGAAATAGAATGACAACTAATAAGAATGTAAAAAGGGTCCTTGCTGGTGCAAAATGCAACTGCTAGCGAACGTTCTAAATAGGAAAAAACAAATAATGATTTTTGATTATTTGCTTTTTATGCAAATCAACAAGGGGGTTGTAGTATAGTTCTCTGTTAAAAGTTTTCCTATATTTTCCATTCGTCCAAACAACAAAGCCTTAAATACAGCCAAAAGCTTTCAAACTAATACGATTGACACAAGTTATAACCACTTTGATTCGCATTAGCTGTTCCATGTTAGTACTGCTTGTACTTGTGAAAATAAGATGTTTATATTTGTAATTGAAGTTTCAAGATTGTTTATATTTGTAATTGAAGTTTCAAGATTGTGGAACTTTGAGAAATTACTTTTGTATTTATGAAAATAAGAGGTTTATATTTATAATTGAAGTTTTCAAAAATTACTTTTGTGCTCTTGATTTTTTTTAAAAAATTCAAGAATAATATTGTCTTCTTCTTTCATGACGTGGAATTAGTGTATGTGTAGAGAGTGTTTAAGTAAGAAAGAGATTATTGTTTTCGTTATGGAGTATTTTTGGAGATTGTTTGAAGGTTTAAGAATACTTTTAAAGTTCTTTGTTATACTAAAATTTAATAATTTAAATTATGAGAAATTATATGTTTATATATATATAGTACTTGATGTTCAATCCGTAAAAAGATTGTATAACACTTTATAATTTATATTTAATCTTATTATTTGTTTAATGAATTAAACGTTTCTCTCACAATAAAGTTGAATAAAGATTTTCTCTTATTTAAGATTGTGAATTCTTTTTTAATTACAAAAATAATAAAGTACATAAGAATGATAAATGGAATTTTACCTGTTTGAATTGAGAAAACACGAGGGAGAAATTTGAGTTAATTGAAACTTGTATTCATAATTGAATTCGGATTTTACTATTTAGGTCAATGGCATATTTGTAATTTTGACAGTCGTGGCCCCCTTTTTCGGCTTCTAGCATGTTAGTTCACTGTCTAGGTCAATTTCTAGTGTTCAATTTTGGGTTTCTTCTTAATAAGTAGCACTTAATTAATTTTGTGAGACTTGGGGAGCTTATTTTTAATTATGAGACCAACAATAATTAACAGTTAACATACTCTTTTAATGTTTCTTAAATATCATGGGTTCCTAATTATATCACAAATAATTTTTTTGATTAACTCATCCCTAACCATGCAATTAGGGTAATGTGTTATCCGTAGGTAATTTGTGGCGAAACTAAATTTTTATAAATTAGAATTTCCTTTTAATTTAATTTCCAATTTTTTTTTTTGATATTGTATAGTATTATTTATGTATGATAAATTTATTTTATAATTATTTTATTTTATTTAATCAACTATCAACTCTATATTAATAAAAACTTAGATAAAAAATAAATTAAAAATGAATTATGATGCAGTTTTTATGTAGGAAGAGGGAGAGAGGGTTTTGGGATACCTTATTTGTATCTAATAAGTAATTTATTCCAAGCAAGATAAATAAATCCATTCAAGCAATATTCAACTTCAAAATTTAAATGCCCATCATTTGGGAATTAAATCTTGGGGTACAATATTTAATGAATGTGGCAAGCAATACTCAAACTTATAAATTACTAACCATGGTTAAGGGAGGACTTGAAATGTGAAATGGAACAAGAGTTAGGAAACTTTGTTTGGCATCTCGTGAAAAAATTTCACTCAATTTTTAACATTCCAAAGGGTAATAATATAATGATATAATGACTTTCCAAAAATGTTTACCGGAAATTTTTTGCAGTATTTAAGAGCTCCTCTTCATTTTCAATATGGTAGTGGATTAACTTATTTACTTATTAGACGAAGTATCATACATTATTGACTAAATAACTTAGAATTGTGCAAGGCCGATGGAATTTAGTTTTTATTTTTTGTTTGGATAAATTTGGTTATTCTTATTCTTTTGAAAATTGAAAGTTTAGTTTCTTTTAAAATTCAAATATTATTGGTACAGGTTTTTTAGTTGATAATCTATATCAATTAGATCTTCATGCCTCACAAATTAATAAAACCTTGCATATAAGTAATTATGATATAAAGTGCAAATTAATTAATGATAATTATTATATGTTATGGCATAAGTGTTGAGGACACATTTCTTAAAAAAAAAAAAGATTTCAAAGGCTTGTGTTAGAAGGAAATCATTCCCTTAATTTTTCATATTTTAAAATATGTATTGAATGCATTAAGAAAAAATAAACAAATATTAAAAAAGTTGGTGTCAACAGAAGTTTAAATATGTATTGGAATTAATTCATATTGATATTTGTGGTCCATTCCCTACGGCTTCCTGAAATGGTCAATAATATTTTATTACTTTCATAGACGATTGTTCTCATTATGGGTATTTATGCTTGATTCATGAGAAGTCTTAATCATTGGATGTTTTCAAAGCCTATAAAGCTGAAGTTGAAAATCAGCTTGGCAAAAAAATTAAAGCCTTTAAATCTGACCGTGGTAGTGAGTTCTATGATAGATATGACGGATTAGGTGAACAACGTTCAAGCTTTTTTGCGAGATATTTGCAAAAATGTGGCATTATTTCTCAATACACCATGCTGGGGACTCTAAGTCAAAATGGTGTAACTGAGAGACGAAATCGAACCGTAATGGATATGGTTAGAAGTATGATAAATCATTCTTCTTTACCAGAATTTCTTTGGGGTAAAGCCTTAAAGATTGCAGTATATATCCTTAATTAAATTCCAAATAAAGTAATAACTAAAACCCCATATGAACTATGGACTGGAAAGAAGCTTAATATTAAGCATTTGTATGTCTGGTGTTGTCTAGCTGAGGTTAGGCCATACAGGCCTAATGAAAGAAAGTTGGACTTAAGAACAGTAAACTGCTACTTTGTTGGATATTTAGAAAGATCGAGGGGTTTCAAGTTTTATGATCCCTCAAGCAGATCTTTTTTCGAGACAGGGAATACTAAGTTCATTAAAGATATTGAATATAGTGGGAGTACTAAATTCAAGAACATTATCTTTGAAGAGGAATATGTAACTATTCCTAATATTGCAATTGATAATGGCCAGGTAATTGCACTTGTCATTATGTTGGATGCAAATACAGATAATCAAGACGTTTCTGAGATACCTCTCGCTAATATTGAAGAATTTGCTCATACTCATGTAGAGGAGCAATAACAACAACCTCAATTTGAAGTGCCATTAAAGAGATCCACCAGGGAGAGGAGATCAGTGATTTTAGATGATTATATCATGTATCTCCAAAAACATGAGTTTGATATATGACTGGAAGATGATCCAATAACTTTCAGTCAAGGAAAATAAAGTGTGAACTCCCATAAATGGATAAATGCCATGAAAGATGAGATGAAATCAATACAAGACAATGACGTTTGGGATCTTGTCGAATTGCCTAAAGAAGCGAAACTAATTGGTTGTAAATGGATTTTCCAAACCAAACGGGATTCGAAAGGCAATGTCAAAAGATATAAGGCACGTCTAGTCGCAAAAGGTTTCACTCAAAAAGAAAGTATTGATTATAAAGAGACTTTTTCTTCGGTTTCATCGAAAGACTCTTTTAGAATTATTATGGCACTTATAGCTCATTATGATTAGAGCTACATCAGATGGACGTAAAGACTGCGTTTCTCAATGGCGACATTGAAGAAACTATATACATGTGGCAACTAAAGAACTTTGAATCCAAAGATTCAAAACATTTGGTGTGCAAATTAAAGAAGTCCATCTATGGTTTAAAGCAAGCATCCCGTTAATGGTATCAAAAATTTGATCAAATGCTTACCTCCTTTGATTTTAAGAAAAACACTGTTGATTAATGCATTTATCATAAGATCAGTGGGAGCAAATTTATTCTTCTTATCTTATATGTGGATGACATTCTAGTAGCAAGCAGCGGTATAGGATTATTGCATGAAACCAAGATATTTCTTTCAAGTAAATTTGAAATAAAAGATCTTGGGAATGCTTCTTTTGTGTTGAGCATACAGATTTACAGAGATCGTTCTCGTGGCATACTTGGCTTATCACAAAGGCATATATTGATAAGGTGCTTAATAGATTTGACATGAAGAATTGTGAATCAAGAGACACACCCATTGTTAAAGGTGATAAATTTAGTCTGTTTCAATGCCCAAGAAATGAGATTGAGAAGAAAGAGATAGAGAATATCCATTATGCATCGATAGTAGGGAGTCTCATGTATGCTCAAGTTTGTACGCGTCCGGATATTGGGTATGTAGTTGGAATGCTTGACAGATATCTAAGTAACCCAGAAATGGGTCACTGGAGAGTCGTTAAAAAGGTTATGCGGTATCTACAAAGAACAAAAGATTACATGCTCACATATCAGAGATCAGATCATTTAGAGATCATTAGGTATTCAGACTGGTTGTCTGAACAAAAGATTTTACTGGTTGTCTCGATAGTAGAAGATCCACTTCAGGTTATGTCTTTCTATTGGCTGGGAGAGCTGTGTCATAGAAGAGTGTTAAGCAGTCACTTGTAGTTTCATCCACCATGGAAGCAGAGTTTGTAGCTTGCTATGAGGCATCAAATCAAGCAATATGGCTGCGAAATTTTATCACTGGGCTACAAATTGTTGATGGCATTGAGAGATCATTGAGAATAAATTGTGATAATAAAGTCGCTGAGTTATATTCTAAGAAAAACAGAAGCTCGTCAAAATTGAAGCACATTGACATCAAGTTTCTTGTTGTTAAAGGGAGAGTTCAGAGTCTTCAGCTGTATATTGAACATATTAGTACAAACTTAATAATTGCGGATCCGTTTACCAAAGGTGTACCACTTAAGATGTTTCATGAGCATGTGACTCGTATGTGTGTGGTTCATCCTGATGATATGCTTATATAGTGGAAGTTTGTTTTTTGATGTTCAATTACAGTTGACATGTTTTTTGATGTTCAATTACAATTGACATGTTTTTTGATCAGACTAAAGTATTACTTTTTGTTTATTTATTAAAAACTCTGAAATAAAGTTATATTCTTTCAATTGCAGTTTTGCATAAAGTTTTGAAAGTATATTGTTGAACTCCTATGAATTATAAAGTAGGAGCAGTTGGAAATAGGCATGTTAAAGGATCACGTTGCATGAAATTTTAATGTTACACATTCATGCTTAATCTATGTCATTGATTATATTGATGTATATGACCATTGATAGGTATAGTTATAAGAAAGATAACAAAAACCGCTTTGATCTTATATTAGTATAATTGATGGACCAGATTGTTAAAAGATGTCTTTTATTAAGATAGCAAATATTGAGCTCATAAAGTTATTTGGTAATGTACAATTGTAAAGTGACATATGTGGCCCAAGTTGGAGATTATTGGGTATTATATATTAAAGTGGGTTTACATACATTATTGACTATCTATTTTATTGCCCATTAAAAGTGATTAAATAAAATTTATTTATTATTGAGCTTTTAAAGCATCACGTATGGCATGAACTTTAATGTGTAGATACCAAATTATTTTATTTTATTTTTATAATGAGTCAAAATAAAATAAAATACTATAAATAATAGGTTGAGGTCTCAAGTCTAAACTCTAACGTATTATTTATTTATATTCCATCAATAAATAATGACAATTTTTTTCTCATAAAAAAAAATTTTAGATATAAAAAGCTTCAACTCTAATTTTTTTACATCTCTATAAATTTAAGTACACTTTCGATTTTATTTTTTTTAATAATTTAATATAAAATCTTAATTATGGTGATTTTTCACCAACCAATTAAAGTTTTATTCTACAATCCCTCCAATATACTAAACAGTAATTTGTAGTTCAAATCTTTATAATACAATTTACAGTTTGTATACCTTAAAAAAAAAGTTTGCATAAAAAATGAAATGGCATGAATACTTTTAAGTAAATTCAAGGCTCCAATTACAACTAGTCAATTTCGTCATAGTTCCTTCTATCGAAATATCGATGCTGGTGCTGGATAGTCAAAGAAGTACAATTAAAGAGACTGCTTTTTCCTTCATGTAACATTTTTCCCTCCCTTCAGTTTTCGTTTCTGGTCATCATTTGAAATATTGACACTCACTGTTAATTAAAGAGGTTTCCAATTCGAAAAGGGTTTTCATTTCATTATTAACCTTCCTCGTATTTTTCTTCTTCTATTTTAAGGTTTTAATTACTAGAACGAAGAAAATTCTTTGCCGTCATATATGTTCAATAAAATATCTACATACTGGCTATTGGCTGTACTCTTGGTCTCATGCAATGATCGAAAAGACAAGCCATTTGTCTTGACTTTTCTTGGGTGATCTCTCATTTTCTCTCTTAAAATTGTTAGCTTGGCTATGGTGGCCAAAAATGCTATGTTGGTGAAGGTGCTAGCTATTAGGGTTTGTGCATGTATATTTTCTGTTCATGTTGAGAGCCCTTATGGTGTAAGAGGTTATCATGATCAAATAAGGGTATATAGCTTCCGTCCATCAAAACTTCATATCTTCTTCGCAATGGGGTCGCTCCTTTCCCAAAGTTATTCCCGAATCCTCCATTACTCATAACATTGAGTCCTTTCTTAATGTTGATGTCTGCACAAATTTAGTATGTAGGCATGATCAATACAATGCTACATAACACAAAACAAAATGGTGTATATTTTGAAAATAATTCAAAACAATGTAGTTTTGAAGCTATACAATGTTAGGTCGTGTCGTTTCACTTGGAAATTTCTTATCTAGTGTATATACTTACGGTATTGTTCAAATAGTTGATAGTTAGTTTAGGGTTTATTTATTTAATTATATGATATCATTCATGTACGAGGCAAGTGTTAACAAAGTCATTTATTCACTTGTCGGTGTCGGTTGACGTAACTAATAAAGTTTTTTTTTTTCATAAGTAAACTAAAAAGGTTTTCAATTCAAACTAAGAGGTTTGAAGTTCAAACCAAAACGTCTTGAGACTCATAATACACGGTGGATCTTTTCGAACTTTCGATGATTTTTCGGTTTCTAATAGAGTTAAAGGTCATCAGCAAATTCAATACCATACGAGTATTATAAAATTAAATTCACTAGACAAGTATTGGAGCAATTCAAAAATTAAATTCATCAAATTTTAGTTTGTTTCATTAATTTTTTGAGCCTTGAGCAGTTTATGATCTGCTGTTTAATTATAAAAGCATCAGTGTGGGGAATTTAACTTTATAATCATAAAAGAAACTAAAATATTTGTGCTTGTATTACATGTATTTTAGAGATACTCTAAAAAGCACGATTTAATTATTAAAAATTGACGGCAAAGATTACAAAAATATTGTACAACAAAAAATATATTTTCCCCCTCTTTTGTGTTATTAAAAGAGGTCCAAATAGTCTCACACACTAATGTCCTAATTAATACAGTTATACCTACCCACCTTTATATATATATATATATATATATATATCAATATTTTGGTTCTTTCTCCTAAATATATATTCCAAGTCAATTTTGAAAACATTTGGTAAACGATAGGCAAAGTCAAAATAGAAATAGAGGAAGAAAAGTTTGTTCCAATGAAAACAAACGATAAGAGACCCTCTGAAGTTGCCTTCTCTAATTTCTCCACCAAATATCTTCAATTGCCCAACTTTTTTGGCCAGAACTAGTTTGCAAGTGCTTCAAGTTAGATATATATTCATGGTTTATGACTTAAGATAATGTGAATCATGCATATCATTGTTACTACGGATCCAGCAAGTTGATGAGATCAGTCAAAATCTATAGCAATCAAAATACATAATAAATTGATATTAATTTTAATAGGGTTGGCAACGAGGTGGGTTAGATTAGGGATGACAATCTCCATCCTCATAATTAAATGGGTTAAAATTTTTTATATCCATCTTATATCTAAATTAAATAATTTGAATTTGAAGATAGATATATCTTGATTGGGGATGGGTTCATGTGAGTTTCTTATATTTGAATTTATTTATTTTATACACTTTAATAAAAAAAATATAATTTTTTAAATTATTATTATTTTTTCATTTCTAAATTTCGGAGTAAGTTCAAGAGTGATAGTCTATCCTTCATACACGCTCCAAATATAATTCGGGATGATAATCCATTCTCATATACCCACTTTGAAACTCAAAAAGTCACAAAATTTCTCCTTATTTAATCTCCATTTAGATCGAGGCCTACGAAGTCGGATTTTACGGAGCCTAATTTTTAAGAAGTTTGAATCAGAATATATAGCTGGCAATGTGCAATATAGTCAATTACGAGGGCCATAGTTGTCGCATTTTCAATTTAATCCACTCCAAAACCACATAATTATACACGAAACACGTTGTGCACAATATAAATTACTTATTATAATAATTTCAAAGTTACACCATAATGGCAGTTCCATTAAAACAATTTAATTTTCGGGCTGAAAAAAACCCAAAAATAAAAATAATAAAAAAAAAGATAGATTACATATCCCCACATGGATATCATATGTATTCAACCATGCTTTGATCCACCGATACATACAATGTTGCCGATACGGCGACGTCGGTTTCGACGGTGACCCGATTCTCCGAGACATTTCGCAAGATATGTTTAGGAAACGATGAACCTCCCACATGCAATGTGTAGTGCACATTTTTTATCAGATTAGGAAATAGCAAGACCTTAGAGAAATCGACGGTCCAAATAGTTCCATTCTTCCACACTGACCCTCTAGCAATCGTTGATTTAAGCACCATGCCCCGCACGTTATTCCGATCAACAACCACTTGATCAATGTTTGTAAACGCTTCCTTTGATTGGTCCAATTGAACTATTCGGACCCCAGTGTAGTCACCCGAAAACATGTTGTCAACAATATTGACAGCACACGCAACACCTTTTAATGACTTCAACAAAATGAATGAATTTCCTAAGAAGAATGAGCCTGTGATGTGAAGTTGCACCGGATCCTCCGCCACAATTCCTGTGTAATCAAAGTAACAGTTCACTATCCGGGTTTGGGTAAAACCCGGCTCCCGGATATAAATCCCGGTACCTCCCAAGTTAGTAGCCTTGTTGTAACAATGTATTCCTGTGAGCATATTGGCCTGCCCTAATATCATGATTCCAATAGACGCCGAGAAAATAACAACATCAGTGACTACATTGTCATTGCCCTCGATGTTGATTCCGACGCCGGAAAAACCCTTTTCACGATCATCGCCGCCGGCGTTGATGTACTGACCAATGAAGGAATTTCTAATGTAGGTCTCATGGCCATCTTGAATTGAGATACCAGAGGTGGTAAAATGTGAGATGTAACAATTGTCCACAGTGATTCTTAGTGAATTTATAATGGCAACGCCACCACCTCTAAAGTTGCAGTCTATCATAAGGTCCTTGAGAGTGATGTACTCGTATGAAATTGAAATTGGTGATGATGACCTTAACTCTATCAAATGTCCATTAGCCGGGAAATCATCGGAAGCTCGAAGAGATCCACTGTGTATCATAAAATTACCACCGCCGGTGTCCCGTAGACGCAACGGCCGGCTGATCTTGTAGGTCCCGCCGTCGAGGTGAACCTCCGAGCCGCCAAGGTTGGGAACACCCTTCATCAAATGACCATCAAGAGCAGATGTAAAAGCATCAAATATAGCTTGTTCTAGTGCTTCCGTGCTGTCTAATTTTCCGGTGGGATCGGCGCCGTAATCACTAACGTGATGAATACGTGAACTTGTTAACGTCTGTCTCACATAAATCAAATACAAGAGAATAAACGTTATCAATCAACTATGACTGAAAAGAGAAACACAGAATTATTAAAACAACATCATTATATTTTTTGGGTTCTACGTTAATGTTGTTCAAGTAAAATCTGTATTTTAAAAATGTGCAGACATCGTCAATAAAAGAAAAATTCATTTTGAATTATTAAAAATGCGAAGTTAGGATAAATACCGGAAGAATTGAGTAACTTCGGGAAGGAGCAACCCCATTTCGGAGAATATATGAAGCTTTGAGGGAAGCCATATGCCTTATTTGATCATGATAACCTCTCACACCAGAATATGAACTCTCAACAGATTGAATGGTGAGTAAATTTACATGCATAAACGCTAATAGTAGCTTCACCAACATAGCATTTTTGGCCACCATGGCTAAGCTAACAATTTTGAGAGATAAAAAGGAGATCGTCCAAGAAGAGTCAAGACTAACAGTAAAGCCAATTTAGATATTTAATATTTTATTGAATAATGAAAACATGTTTATGACACCAAAGGATATTCTTGGTTTTAGTTAGAACTTTGAAATACAGGAAGAAGAAAAAGAACAAGGAAGCTAGGTAGGAAATTAACAATAAATTGAAAACGTTTTCATATTTGAAACTTCTTAACAGGGACAATGTTTCAACTGATGGCCAGAATGAAAATTGACGAAGACACGAAGGAATGAAGAAAAAGTCATTAGGCTTTACCTTTTTGAAGCAACTATGGAGTCGTAGGGCGGCCCGCTCCTGATGATGTTACAATTTGACTGTAATTGTATTTCTTTGACTATCCATGCACCGGCATCAACATTTTCATGGAAAAAGAACTACATATAACGAAATTTACTTGTAATTATGAATCTTGAATTTCTTTAAGCGCTTTCACGATACTCGGGTTGGTTTGATATAGAAGTGCCTCTCATGTGGTTTGATGACGTAACAACTAATAATGTTGAGGTATTAATTTATGCTTTTCAATAAATACCACTTTAGTTATCGTTTCAGTCACAACTTTGATATTAATTTGTTATGAGAGATTCAATTTTAATATTAATTATTTTTTTATAAAATTAATTTTTGCGCTGATATTTTTTTATTATGAATTTATTTGGCGTGCGCTCCAAATAAACTCTTACACAGGCAAAAGACTTAACTCACAAATAATTAAAAATATAAAAAATCAACACACCAATAAAAATAAAGAAACAAATCACAAGACACAAGATATATGTGGTTCAACAAAACACTAACGTTCGTGAGGGATCCATGATCAAACTTCTTTTATTAATCAGCTTACTAAGTATCTCATAGATCGCCATCATTTTTAGAAGACCTCTTAGTATCTATCATTGTAGAACTCTAAATATCTCCTAGATCACCATGATCTTACAGACTTTTTAGTATCTCTCATACCCTATAAGAGATTTTACTCAAAGAATACAAAAATAGCCCAAACCCTTTAAAAAAGAATCTTTTGGTGCTCCTTTTATTTACTCAAGAACAAAGACACCTTCAAAAGTTACACCATATGCCCCCAAAGGTTACACCGTAGTGCACCATGCATGCACTTAGTGCCTACTTATCTCCTCTATTCTCTCTTATATTTACATTTTGATACTTGAGATGCTTGAGTTATTTTAAGGGCTTACAAGGGTTTATATAGTATATAAAAAATCTCTAAAAATCTTAAGCCTAGTTGGAATAAGAGTCCATACTTGTAAGAGTTCAAATCCTACTTAAAAAAAGTCAACTGAATCAAAAATAAGAAATATTCACAAGTTGTCGCGTGAACAATACTCACATGAACAGTATCTGTCATGTAAACAATATTCACCATGTGAAACAGTACCTGTTGTATGAACAGTATCCCCATGTGAACAATACTTGTTCTTCTGCCTTTCGTTTTGCTACTTCTTCGTACAATTTTCGCGTACTAAACTTCTTGTTAACTCTTTATTTAATATCTATCTCTATTCATGCATGTACATGATTGTTGAATCACCAATTTTAACAAATAAAATATTTAAAAAACTTTATTTTTATGAAAAAAAAGGAAAAAAAAGCTGTTTATTATACTATCCAATAATAAACATAGGTATTAAATGATATGAAAAAGTATTTCTTTTTTTTTATACAAAGTAAATACTATCGAACACATTTAAAGTATTTAATAAACACAAATTTCACTCTACAACTAATACTTTCAAAAATCACCAAATCTTTGTGTTGAGTGGACCTTGATTTGTTGTGCCAACATGTTAACATCAACATTGTGCGCTGTTAAGTTATTGATATAAATGATACTCGCTTGTCTAATAAGCAATTTTTTTCAAAGTAAACCAGAGGGGGAAGAATTATAATTATAAAGAAATTAGAAGATATAAATTAAAGGGGATATAATAAGCCTTATTCCTCAATTTAACAAATAAACAAAAATAAGGCTCAAAGAAAAGTCTCAAAACCAAAGACCCAGAAAAAAAAGTGATAACTGGGATAGCGATTAGCAAGTTGTTTCACCACCATATTGAAGTTGAAGGAGAGCTCTTAAATCAAAATTTGGGAAGTCATTGTATTCATTACCCATTGTGAAAGTTAACATTTTTCTTGTGAGATGTCAAAATTCAACTTATTTAGTGTGTCATTTCGCATTTCAAGTCCATTATTCCTAATTTGGTTTGCACAATAATCATATGTAGTTAAGAAGCTTTTTTGGTTAATAGTAAAGTATGATAATGAAATCATTATATTCCGAATTCGCTTCCTTTATTTTATTTCTTATTCATTCACCAACCAAATATGTAATATTAAACATTATTGGGCTTATAATTGGGTAAAGCCCAACTAAGTGTGCAAGGCCCAATTTAAGACCATACTTATAAGAAAGACTTGGTTTAAAGGTTTAATTTAGATGATAAAGCAAATGAGTCCATATGTTGAAATTAAAAGTGAAGCCTATGATTGAACAAAAAGTATAAAATTACCCCTAAATCAAACGGTACAATCGGAATTCAACTTCAAAGGTAAATTCGAATTTAACCTAACTTGGGTAAGGTTTGAATATGAAAAAAAAGAACACGTAAAAAATTAGGTAAGGTTTGAATCCAATCTTTCTTATGATTTATTACTTTTTGCCTTATAATTCTTGCATTTGCATAAGGATTTTTACTATTAGTAAGGTTAAGTTCTCATGAAAAAGAACTATTGAACCAATCAAACGAGATTAAAAGACTAATACAATCCTTTTTAGGATTGAAAATTAAGCACTATATAAGCACGCTATTTTTATTAACTAAGATCATCAAGTTTTTTTGGCACAACAAATAGAACCCAAAAGCACTCTTGAGAACTTGTAAAATCTTGAGAGAATTGGCCAACAAAAATTAGATACTCTTGCTAGAAACATTACTTACACAACAACACTTGATCTTTGGTTTAGATACTGACTTGAGCATCGGAGTGTTTTTATTTGCAAGAGGACAATTCTGTTTCGTGAGAAGAAGAAAAAAAGTTTTCTCGAGGTTTTATTGAAAACTCAAGGTTGCGGAAGTAATTTCTGGAGGTTCTGGAAATCGAGAACATTAGTCACGCCGACTGTGGGAAAGTTGTTAAAAAATTTCTCAGCATAAAAACTAAACCATACTCACAAATTCCCATATCATCCATCCAGAAGAGATTACCATGAATTTACAAAATAATAATCCAACTGACCTAAAAAATTCGTAAGAAAGATCTCTTTTTTAGGAACTCACCGCTTTGGGCAATGAACTTACTCCTAGAGCGATTGCTTTCCTCGCAAAATTGATCCAAAAAAATTGATGATTATCACAATGAGAAAATGGAACTTCGCGATAAAATTATGCTTATGCAAGGAGATGGAGATGATGGAAACCAATGAGAAGACTAGGAACAACTACCAGTAAATTCACACACTCCACAGACTATGACCTAGGCTTTTCAAAAAGTCTCTGAAAAGACGACCTTGAATACTATATCCATCAAAGAACTCAACTTGGAAGCTCCTAAAGTAGAAGACAATTAGAAAATGAAGACTTTCATCTTGAGGGAAGTTAAAAATATATATGTTCGGAAGAACAAAGATGAGAACTCAGATAACATTACCTTAATGGTGAGGAGGATGAACTAGGACCCGTTCACAGATGCCATAAGGCTAGCCTCGAACCTGAAAAGTTCAGTGTCCTTAATTTTCATCTTTTTGATAGAAGTGATGACCCTAAAGAGCATATCTTTCACTACAATGCATGAATGATTATGCAAGCATACATTGGGGAGTTAAAATATATCATCTTTCCATCAAGCCTAAAAGGACCTGCTTAGGTTTGGTTTTGGAACCTGGAGCAGAACTCTATTTCTTCCTTTAAAAATATCACTAAACGGTTCATTAAGCAGTATCTGCAGAACATGAAGACCTAAAAAACTACCTTTGACTTATTTTCCATAAGTCAAGGAAACAATGAATCCATCCGAGACTTCCTCCATCATTTTAATAAGAAGTTGAGTGAACTTAGAAGTTACAATACAGAGATAACATCGCAGGCTTACAAAAAGGCCGTCAGGCTATTCACCCTTTATCAGAAATATCTAATTCGAAAAAACTTCACTTCCTTCGAATTGATCAATCAAAAGTCCATTCAATGGATATGAGTGGAAGAAGTAAAAGTTCCTACAAAAAGGAAAGATTTTGTAATAACTATAAAGGATGCTGAAAATTCATCACAGAAGATAGAGCATAAAGCGAACATGCAACAAGGAAAACGTCCCAACTTTCAAAAAAGTGAGGGAAAGAACAAGAAACCTCAACGAATACTGGAATCATTAATTTTAATCAATACCCAATAAAGAAAATTTGGGTAAACTTAAAAGATACTGGGATTTTCTAGACCCCAACACCCATACTTACTCTGATGGAACGCGGGGATCAAAGCCAACTTTGTTCCTTCCATAATGAGTGCTATCACACTATTCATAGCTATAGGTTCTTCGCTTCCAAATTTATCGACTTATGAGCGAAGGACGATTCAAAGAATATAAGGCGACAACATCCAGAAGCCCTTAGAACTAGTAAAGAACTCGACGAATCAGAATCAAATAGAAAACATCAATATACCGGTCCTGAATGCCATACACGATTCTATATTCTCCTCCAGCATTAGAACAATAGTTGTAGATTTACTAGCATGAGGAATATATGAATCCGTACTCCTAGAGCTTGAAGGACCTAAAAAACTTGAGGAGCCATTTGAAGCATTGTTGGTCAGACAGTTAATTAATCACTTCTATATGGAAGTCGTATATGGCAGACCCCTCAAAATATCTGGAGACAAAGAAAAATGGAGACTATTATTCTAAAGAGCCTCCAAAATACAATAGCTAAAAATTACCAACACATCAGCCTCATACTTGATCTCCCAAGAACTTGGGGAGATCAAGTTCTCAAGACAAGATCTAACAGATATTGCAATGCCACATTTAGATCCACTTATAATTAGTCTAAACATTGCTAGAACTATAACAAGGAGGGTATTAGTGGATGAAGGTAATAACTCTGATGTCTTATTCAAGGAAGCATTTCAAGGGTTAAAAATAAAAGTAGAAGACATGAGACCTTGCAATATAGAACTGATTGCCTTCGGTGGAGCAAACGTTCAGGTAAAAGGAGTAATAACCTTACCTATTATTGCCGCAGGCAAAAAGTTAGATGTTGAATACTTAGTAATCCAAGTATCCACTGCCTACAATGTCATTGTAGGTTACGTTTGGATTCATTATATGGAAGCGGTCCCCTCTACACTACACCGGGTAGTAAGATGCATCTCAGCTACAAGACTAGAAATAATAGACATGAGAGGTGAACAAATACAGGTAAAACAGTGCTATGCCAACTCTTTAAAAGCTAGCATAACTAAAGAAGAACTTGGAACCAGCACGATAAAAGACTAACCGATGCTTTCTTCTGAGGAAGCAAACATTAACTAGCAACTACTTGATCGGTGGCCAAAAGGGATTCCTAATGAAAACAAATATGTGCTGCCAAGAACTAAGAAGACAGAGGAAATAGTCTTGAATCCTGAGCCCCCGATCCAAAATTTCTCCTAGGAACCCATCTATTCGAAGGAGAATGATAATAATTGACAGAACTCTTGATCAAGAACCAGGATATCTTCGCCTGGTCCCATAAAGATATGATAACAGAAGTGATGAGTCACATACTAATATTCAGAAGGATTACAAACTGGTTAGATAGAAACAAAGGCGTTTCACGCCTGAAAGAAACCAGATTATAATTGATGAAGTATATTGATTACTGGAAATTAGATTCATTAGGAAAGTGAACTACCCCGAGTATCTCTCCAACGTAGTCGTAACTGGAAAGAAAAATGAAAAGTGGAGGGTATGTGTTGATTACACAAACTTAAAAAAAGCCACACGTAAAGACCCATTCCCCTTACCCAAAATAGATCAAATGGTAGATGCAACAAAAGATGCATGTAGCGGGTACAACCAAATTAGTATGGCAAACGAAGACGAGGAGAAAACTAACTACATCATAAAAAGAAGAATCTACTGTTACAGAGTGATGCTTTTCAGCCTCAAAATGAAGGTGCAACTTTTCAAAGGCTGGTAAGTAAAGTCTTTGATAGGTTAATTGGAAAAACAGTAGAAGCTTATATTAATAACACAATTGTCAATAGCAAAAAAGAAGAGAACCATATTGTAGACCTACAAGAAGTTTTTGATGCACTTCAGAAGTACTGAGCTCGATTGAACACATCTAAATGCATCTTCGAAATTTCATTTGGAACCTTCTTAGGATACTTTGTCAGTGCATGTAGAATCAAAGTAGATCTATCTCAAGTCCATGCAATGCAAATCTTTACAATTCCGCGTTCCTCTGAGGAAATACAGACACTGACTGGTAGATTCACAGTGCTACATCACTTCATATCAAGAATGTCAGACAAATGCAAGCCATTCTTCCTTATTTACTTGCCTTAACATATTATCTGAAAACTACAAAATAATGGTACTGAATGTAGTCTCATCAATCTCAGTTCTTTGATAAAGAATTATTGTTAGGGGAAAGATCCTTAGGGTTTGATAAAGCTTTGACAATCTTATATTAAATCAACAAAGCCCTCATCTTTGATGAAAATTTAAAATTACACATTTAATTAAGGTTTAAATCATTACTTTGCATTATTAATGTCATTAACCTCCCAAACTTAAGCATAGTTATAATGTTTTAACGAATTATCTTTTTACTATTTTATGGTAGGTTCGGTAAAATAGGCATAACTTTCTGCTTAATAATCCAATTGACAAAATTATTAATCTTGTCACAAGATAACATCATAGGCTATAATAATGGATTTCATAAGTATTTTGTAAATCGAACATTTAGAAGGTGAAATTATACCAAAAAGATAACCCCATCTACAACACAGGCCCAATATGAATTGTATTCCATATTTTGATAATAACTTGAGAAATACTTGTCAAATATGGATGAGATTACCCAATTTAGAAAAATAGAAGAAATATCTATAACTTTCATTTTGATAATTAATACTGGTTCGGATAACATCATGGTCAAATTATATATTCAAAGTAGGTGGAAGTGGTAATTAAGTGCAATGAGTGGTTGTGTCCTTTATTTTGAATTCTTTAATATTCATTTGGTTCCCTCGATTATGTTTTGTTGAGTACAAGTCTTCCTATAAATAGGAGACTTGATTTTTCCCAGGAGGAGCTGGAATTTGGAGAGAAAATTAAGAAGTTATATTTCATTCCAAACACATTTTCTTGTATTATCTCATTATATCTTTCTAAACTTCTAGCTAAGGTTAGAAGTGAAATACTTATGGAGTTATAATTTTGTCACTTTAATCCTACTCTTGTGCTTCAAATGTTTATATCTATTTTCAAATGATTTGATTTATCGTTTATAAAAGTTGTTTTGGTTTGTTGGGAGTCTTGATTCTTTGTAGACTAAGGGCACAAGGAATGCATAGAAAGATCTTCTACATATCAACAACATATTGTGTTTTTTTTATCAATTAAAATTATTTCTCAAGTGAGTAAAATGTCAAAGAAACTCTACTACAACCCAAATAAGTATGGATCTCTAATATCTTACCATTCTTTTAAATTAATTTCTTAATTTACACTTGGTAATCTTTTATTGTAAAATCAACCAATATTCTCCATCTTTGGGTACAATACTTCATTACTCTTGAACATTGACAAACAACCTTTGCTATTGGTGATCACTCCCTATAGATACGACACTTGAACTTACGAGTAAATACTATAATTAAGATAACTTACACTTAGGTAATATAATATTTAAATTGTAGCAATCTTCTTCTATTAGAGATTGAAGTCTTTAATCCTATTGAAATTATCTATCTCAAATTTGATACTACTCATTTTGATTTCAAATTTTACTTTAAAGAATCTTTAACCAACCTTATGAGCCAAGCTCTGATACCGCAGTTAGAAAATTACCAACACAAGATTCCTAAGCAATCGATCAAGATTACTCATCAATAGAAACAAACAAACAATCCCGAAAAAGAAATTAAGTACTAAATAAAAAAATCAAGAACACACCCACACTAAATGCACAATGATTTATAGTGGTTAGGTTCTTGAATGAACTTACACCCACTTTCAAGCATACCAAAGCTTAGAAATTCTACTAAATCATCAATGGTGTAAAAATAATTATATTCTAGAATACAAGATTATAGAAAATAAGCTCTCTCTCTAAAATACAAGAACTAGAACTTTCTCTCACCCTAAAAAATAGAATCACTAGAATTCAATACTCTCAGAACCCCCTCATTTTCAATAGACTTAATGAATCCCTTTTATAGAAGAATCGATCATAATCTTGAGGTGATTAAGAGTTATAATTCAATCTAGAAGTGAGTTTAGATAGAAAAGTTGAACTACAAAAAATTAGTTCTTTATCTGATTTTTAGAAAGTCAATTACCCAAAACGACGATTTTTTTGGACTTTTCAATTACTTCAAAAATGCCACTAATCAAAACAATATCGTTCTCGTTAGCTTTAAACAGCCTAAGATAATTTCATTAAAGTTCTTCCATATTTATCAAATTACTTCCATGGGTATTTTTTTTATTTTTGTATAATTACTTTTAGACCTTAAAAACTTCCAAGTTTCTTTATATGGACTACAAGTTTCTTCATTGAACACCAACCCTTACTCTTTATTTTTACTCGAACTTAGGTAACTACATTCATGACTATTTGAACTACACATAGGGGATTAATAGTTATCTTAATTATGAACATTATTACCACTAATAATATGTATATGTTGTATAAAGATTCAATGTAATTCCATTCTATGGACCAAACAAATGTGAAGCAACACTACTCTTTGCTTTAAATGAAATTAAAGATAGAATATTGGATGGTCAATTTTAATTTGTGAATAAATCTTTTGACACCATGTTTTGGGAGAGCTTAAATTCGGTCAGCTCCATCAAATTTTTGCCATTCAAATCAATTGTTGTTGGGGTGGAAGTGCTTCACTCAAGTATGAATAATACAAAAATAAACAATAATTTACGTGGTTTGGCAATTGCTTACGCCCACGGCTGATTAAGATCTTGCTTTTTATTATTGAATCAATAATAATTCACAAAGAACTCTTAGAAATAGCAAACAAAGAATCTTTTTCTCTTACTATAAGGGATTGCACACAATTGCCATCTCAATTGCTCTCTTTTGGTGTTTATATTGTGATGTTATTTAATTAATGTTTACAAGGGTTTATATAGTGATTACAATGACTTTAGAAACTCTAAAACTAATTGGAATAAGAGTTTTTATTTTTGAAAGTCCAAGTACCACTCAAGGAAGTCAATTGAGCTAAAATAGGAAATACTTATAAGTTGCTGCGTGAACAATACCCTCGCGTGAATAGCATGAGTATAAATAGTACTTTACTTCTTCTTTGCATGACCTTTACGTACTAAACTTCTTGCATACTCTTTATTAGTCTCTAACTCAAAATCAAAACTCATTCTTGATTTTGAATCACTAATTTTTAACAAACCTCTCATTGATTCAAAATCTACCAAGAAATTCTTAAAGATCTTTCATCTCCGCATCACCTCACTTGCTCACTTAGAGGTGACTCCGGTTAAATCCTTACAAAGGACAAACTTAACTGAGGGTAGTGGTTTATCAACATATCAGCATAATTTTTGAATGATGCAATCTTCATTAGATTAATCTCGCTACTTTAAATGATCTCTCGAATGAAATAGAGCTGCACATCAATGTGTTTTGACCTCTCATGAAACACTTGATGCTTGATTAGGTGTATGCTACTCTGGCTATCACAATACACACCAATGTTAATATTTTTAATAGCCATTATCTTTACACAAATATCTTTTAACTACACGACCTCCTTTATAGCTTCTTCCAGAATTATATACTCTGCTTTCGTGGTTGATAGTGCCACTACATATTATAAAATCAACCTTCAACACACACTACACTCAAACACCATGAATTTGTACCCAATCAAAAACTTTCTCTTATCGAGATTACCCGCATAATCTGAGTTAACGCATCCTCTAACCATTTTACCTTCATTTTCTGCCATTTTATATAACAAACCATAGTTCGACGTTTTTTTTGAGATATCTCAATATTCACTTGACTACAAGCCAAGGATCTTTATTTGGATTTGTTATGTATCTACTCACGATACTCACCACTTGTGCTATGTCTAGTCTTATGCAAACCACTGCATACATAATGCTCCAAATAGCATTAGCATATGGTACTTTATTCATCTGGAGTTTATCTTCTTCAAATTTCGGCTACTGTGCTGCTTATAGTTTGAAATGCATGGCTAAAAGAGTGGAGACATCCTTTGCATTAGACATACTAAACTTCTTCAGTATCTTGAGTATATACCTTTGCTGTGACAAGAAGATAGCATTTTTTCTTTCCCTCATAATGTCCATACCCAAAATCCTATTTGCTGCTCCTAAATTCTTTATCTCAAACATACTACTTAACTGGTTCTTCAATTTTTGTATTTCTTTCATATCTCTACATGCAATCGGCATATTATTCATATATAGAAGCAAATACATACTCATCCCGCTACTTAACCTTTTAAAGTACACACAACTGTCATACTTGCTTCTATTGAAGCTATAAGTAATCATAAAATCATGAAATCTCTTATACCACTTCCTAGGAGATTGCTTCAACCCGTACAATGAATTCTTTAATAACCAAGTATGCTCATTTATGCTGGGTTTTACAAACCTTTGTGGCTGTGATATATATATATCTTCTCTTTCAGCTCTCCATGTAGAAAATATGTCTTTACATCTATCTGCTCTGGATGTAAGTCAAGGTTTGCACACATAGCTAACAAAATTCTAATAGATGTGTGCTTGATGACTAGTAAGAATATCTCATGAAAGTCTATCCCTTCATGCTGAATGAACCTTGTGCTACTAGCCTAACTTTAAACCTTGTAGGCTCTACTTCCAGTATCCCATCCTTAACTTTGTACACCCACTTGCACCCAATTAGTTTCTTGTTATGAGGTCTCTCTACCAAAACCCAAGTATTATTATTAAGAAAAGAACTAATCTCATCTTTCATGGCATGCTACCGCTTTTCACTATTCTCACTCTTCATAGTCTCTCTATATGTCTTAGACTCATCATACTCAAGAGTGTATAAAGAATTAAAGGTACAAGCAATTAAATCTGTTTGAGCATACCTTATTGGTGGATTTATTGTTCTCCTTAGCTATCTTTGACTACTTGATACTCTTTAAGTTTTATCTCAAGAATCCTAGTTTAAATTTGGGTGGACTTGGAGGAATTGACTCGTGTCTTGTGTTCAACTTCAAGGGTTGCCTTGCTGAAGTGTTAGTCTATAAGCATCTCAGATCTTCTCTTAGGCTCCATTTTAACTTTAACTGTTTTGGGTGTTGAAACTTCTTTAGGCATATGTTCTTCTTTCTCTTCTTTTTGGGGTTCTTTCATCATTGTCGTCTCAACAAATATCATATCTCTACTAATGATACTTCTTGGTGGCTTCAACCATTTACATTACATCTTGTATCATTTTACACCCTCGGGATACCCTATGATTATCCTCTTTATTATTTTAGGTTCAATTTACCTTACTTCATATGCATAAAAGCTGGGCAGCCACATATTCGGAGGTGATCATACTTTAGAGGGCTATCAAATTATTTTTCTTTTGGAGTCTTAAAATCTATGGCCAATGAGGGACTTCTATTAATCAAAATAGGCTACTGTCATTACAGTCTCACCCCAAAATGCCTTAGACATCTCTGCATTGGTCAACATGCATCTAACCCTTTCAAGCAAGGTTATGTTCGTCCTCTTTGCCAGACGATTTTGCTGTGGTGTTGATCTTACAGTTTTGTGCCTTATAGTCCCATGCTTAGCACAAAAGCCACCAAACTCTTTAATTGCAATACTTGAGGATATTATCAGTCCTTAGTCTCATAATCTTCTTGTTAGTTTGATTTTCAACAAGGGTTTTTCATGTTTTGAATGTCTCAAACACTTGCTCATTGTTCTTTAGCACATGTACCCACAACTTTCTTAAATAATTATCAATGAACGTGAGAAAATACCTTGTCCCCACCAAAAGTGACTGTTTGTGCTGTTACCTAAAGATCCGAGTGTATAAAATCAAGAGTGCCATTTTTGTGTGCTCTCTGGTATTAAACCTTACCATATGTGCTTTCTCAAGCACATAATGCTCACAAAACTTCTATGGTTGGAACTTATCTTCTCTAAACGCCTTTTGATTATACAACTCCTTTAAGTTCTTTTCATATAGGTGAGTTAACCTTAGATGCAATAACTTGGTTTGCATATTCTTATCATCAATAGAGAATGATGCAGAACCATTCACTGCCTCTTCTTTTAGCACATATACACCTTTGCACGTTTCACATCTCATTACAACCATAGAACCTCCCAACATTCTCATAACCCTTCCATCAATGCTAATTGAACATCTATTCTGGTATAACATCCCCAATGAGATCAAGTTCTTCTTGAGAGCAGGAGAATACTTAACTTTTAATAACTTTCTCATTTTTCTATCATGCAACCTAAGTCTATCACTACCAATTTCTATCACTTAACAAGCTATATCATTACCCATTAATACCTTACCAATAATAATGGGCTGAAAATTAGTAAACAATAATTTATTTGGGCATATATGAAATGTACAACAAGAATTTAGAACCCATTAGTTAGAGTTCTTACCATTAGAAGCGACAAGAGTTTCTGTACTGTCATAGCTTTCATTATAAGCTAAGGCGACACCCACCCTCTGTCTTCTTGTTCTTTGCTTTCTTCTTATGACAATTTTTTATAAAGTGCTCATCTTTCTTGCAGCAATAGTACTTCTTAGGATTATCTCTAGATTTCGATCTCGAGCATTTCTTCTTCCATCTCTATGTGAAGGCCGTCATCTTATAGATAATCCTTTTGTATTAGCATCTATTTGCTTTGAGTTTAACGATAATTTTTACATTATTCATGATTAAACTCTATTTGCTGTAGAGTAGCATATCAACAAAGTGCTCATAATTGCGGGAAAGAGAACTCAGTAAGATGATCGCCTTATCTTCATCCTTTATCTTCACATCGATAGTCTCTAGATTAATTATAATATTATTGAAGGTATCTATATGATCTTTTATCAGCATCCTCTCAGGCATGGATAGCTGATAAAACTTCTTCTTTATATGTAAATGGTTTGTCAATGACTTTGTCACATAAAGAGCATCTAAATTCTTTCATAAACCAATAGCTGTCTTCTCACTAGTAACTTCCCTCAAAACTTCATTGCTTAATGACAGAACAATTATACTATGAGCATTTTCTTGAATATCTTTTTTCTCAGCTTTAGATTTTAATAATCTTGGCTTCTCTTCTTCACTAAAGGACCTATAGTTTTCTCTAGGGCCGAGCCTAATCTTTAACTCACCAGTGACACTGTTACTTTGATCTTCCACATATTAAAATCATTCAAACCGTTGAATTTTTCTAATTTATACTTAAGTGTGGCCATGATTGTTAAAATTTTTATTCTGATACTAGTTTATTAGGGCAGAATTGCTTCACATAAGTATGAATAATACAACAAATAATGAAAAAACTATAATAGAGAATGAAAGATAGAAGAAAGAATACAATAATTTACGTGGTTCGGCAATTACTTTTTATTATTGAATCAATAAGAATTCACAAAAAACTCTTAGAAAAAACTCACAAAGAATCTTTTTCTCTCATTACAATGGATTGCATATAATTACTTTCTCAATTACTCTCTTTTAATGTCTATATTGTGATGTTATTTAATTGATATTTATCAGGGTTTATATACTGATTACAATTACTATGACAACTAATCTTTAATTTTATATCTCTAGGTGAATAATTCAGTTAGCTTTTGTCGTAAAAGTAAGAAGTTTATAAACCAATTTTCTTCATACTAATTTTATTTTTATGAATGCGCTTTGAACTTACAACTATTAAAATTCAAATAAAAAATAAAGAGTTAAAATTAATGTTTAATAAATAAAATTTTTCATTCTTAACCATTTTTTTAAAAATCGCCTATTGGTACAGGAAATTGATCATCCCATCTTAATTATACATTCTTCTAGGCTCTAGCAATTGAGGCGTCAGTTCAAAATTTTCATTTAAGTTGAGTGGCGTCCATAAACGAAATGCTTAATGCTATGCAACATGCATGAGTAATGGAGTAATGTGCTACTGATGCCCTAGGAATTCTCGTTACTTTATTTACCTCAAGCTTTGGACAATCGATGAAATTTTGTTTATGAATTTCTTCTACATTGTCTAGTTCATATAAGTTTAGATCTATCCACATGCATTGGCATAATAAATTTAAGTCAATGTTTGAATGCTAACTAATTGATGTATATTTATTTATTTATTTGCATTTTTTTTTTCCGTTTCACCTTTTGGGTAGCTGTTCAAATATGCATGTGATAAATGTGTTACGACATACTTTATCTATTTCTTCTGTACAGAAAGGTTAGATGCATGATCCATCATTTGCTCTTTCATTATGAATTTCCAATAAAAAAAACAAAATTGATGCATGTGTGTTAATTGATGAGCACACTTAATTTCTAATTAATCATAAAAGATAGGAATCATGATCATATTGCATGGTTAAAAGTAAGTGTTTTAACATTCGTTATGATCGATGAATTAACATCTCACCAAAATCTTAAGAAAAATGTATCTTTTGTCACACACACAATATATATATATATATATATCTATCTATCTCACAGCAAATTGTCTATGGATGACCATATATCCATGCTTAATTATATATATTTGGGCCAGTCATTTTAAATGCACATGTGCTTCGATTACAACAGATAGAAAACATAAAAGTTTCTGCTAATTAATAAAAATCATAGAGATCGTATTACGATGTAATTATATTTATTGGGTTGGGATCATCTGATATCATAATCAATAATTAAAATAATACTGATCTTTATTGACTCCTACACTCATAACCCTAGTTTATATGTGGGTTACCATTTTTTGACATTAAACGGTGGTAAAGAATTTTTTTCTAGAAACTATCATTAGTTATAATCCCTATTTAATTAGCTATCCCTATAATCTTCTCAAATCAGAAAATGGAGTTGTTCTTCTTATGTGGACTCTCCATTTTCATCTTGTTTATCTCTCTTTCATTTGTGCCTCACTTCTTCAATCACAAATCCGATACTTCCATCTCAAAGGACGGCCATGTTTTTAGAGGTAAAATCAAGAAAGAAAAATGATTAGCATGTTATAAATTCTTTCTCCCTCTCCCCCCCCTCTTTATAGAATCAATCCATATAAATTATTTTCATGTTGATCAACATTTTTTTTGTGTAATTTCTTTGATTGAATCTCAGATGCTTTGACCTAGTAATCTACTTTATAAGTGGCTTATATATGGGTCAATTAATACATCATATTAATATATGATGTTAATAAAGCAGTTCTTCTTAATTAGTAACTTAACTCGTATTTTATTATGCCAAACAGAACATGTAGAGATTGTCAAATCACAAGTGCAAGGGGAGTTGCTGAAATGGGAAGATGTTCAAACACTTCAAGGGGCTTTTATGGATGCCATTTATGCTGACCATTTCTCAAATACTCCAAATGGTTTGAATGTAAGTTGATAACATCTATTAAAATTTATGACATATACTATGATGCTTTAATACTGTTTCTGAGATATTAATTCTCTTTAGATTTTAATTGTTTTGCATCTTAAGATGCAAAACTATGTATAATACACATTTCAGACTTTAAATAATCAAATTATTGATTGTGCTCGACGATGCAAAACTATGTATAATACACATTTAAGACTTTAAATAATCAAATTATTGATTGTGCTCAACAAATAATCTGCTATAAAGATAAATAGTTAAATGATTAATAAATTATAACTCTAAAAATGTTGTGAGTTTTTTTTTAAAGGAATAGAAATATGTTTAGTAAATCATATTGACTAGAATAGACATTAAAGATGTATTATATATCTAAAGATGAAATTAAATAGTTTGTGTGAGGTTGAATTTGAGATTTTATGATTTATAATAACATAATTATGAATATATATGTAAATTGATTCTTAAAATTTGATTTTGAAAAATAGTTCTGCTATTAAAGATGGTGATTTTTTCAAAATAAGTTTTAAAATATCTTATCAAACACATTCACTAAGGATGACAGAGGATTGGGTTTGAGACAGATATCCTTAAACTCGCATCTGCATCCACTTTAAAATACCATTTATTTTTAAATTCGTTGCGAATTTAAAATTTTATTACCAAACATGCTCTAGTGGATATGTACTATTTACCAAACTCGCAATGAATTATTCATAAATTTTAAGCGAGTTATAAATGAATATAATAAAAGATATAAAATCATAACATTAATTTTAAAAAATATTTATAAAATATAGCAATAAAAATCATATCACAAATTTAAATTCAATTATAAGTTTTCCTTTAAAAGTTAAATTCATTTTCAAGTTAAAACCAATAAAAACAACTCATAAATAGTTAACACAAATACTAGACAATATAATTACAAAGCAACCCAATTAAATAAAAATGATTTTTTTAGGCTTGATTCAAGATTTGAGAACACATCTTACAAATAAATATATATTGGTATATTATAGTTTTAAGATAAGTCAATTTACCAACTAATTAAGCCAATAAGATATTAAATATTGAAAGAGTAAAATTGTAAAATAAAATGATTATCAATCTCCATTGTGTAAAAAAAATAAATAAATAAGTTAAATAAAATGATTATCAATCTCTATCATGCGAAGAAAATAAACCAAAAAGTTAAATAAAAAAATTAACTCGTCTTTATTTAAATATTCATATTATTTATATAAGTAATATAATGTTAATAAGATGAAGACTAAAGAGAAATAAAAACATGTTTGAGAATCAAAAAAATATTTGACGAGTGTGAGTTAATAATTTTGTGAGAATAAAGAATTAGAGATGACAAATTGTAGAACAACGTTTGTATGACAAGTGAGAATGAAAATAATTGATGGATTAAAAAAGAAATAAAAATTATTCTTTCAATTTTTATTTATAGTACAAAATAACATCGTTTGATTTTTTTATAAAAAAAATTAAAAAAAATATAAATATTCATGGATACTGTGATGAGTATCTGTCAAATATTTCACCAAATTTGTATATGTATTAAATTTATTACGAGTTTTAACTTTATGTACCAAACTTATTTTAAATCTACTTCAAACTTCACAAAATTCTTCTCAATAAGAGTGGAGTCTAGCGAATTTCTAAGTGATTTTACTATCTCTAACATTAACTAGATTTTAGCATTCTAAAATCATTTTCTGCCATTCTAATAGTAATTGTAGATTTGCCAATCTAATAGTAATCGTAGATGAATCTTTAGATTTTTGTCTTTATATTTGTAGGAAAATCGTTACTTTGGTTTTTGAAATTTACTTGATTTACTTAATTAGTTCTTATATATTTTTTGAAAATATCTTAGTTCTTATTGTTAAAAACAATAATGTCTGAAATGTATTTTTGAGGGCAGTAAAGTAAATTGATATATCTAACAATCTTAAATAATCTTATATTGGATCAAATTATGTTACTGTCCTAAAAATTACACTTTAAATGTTATTGTTTTTAACGACAAAAACTAATAAATATATTTAAAAAATATAGACCATAAATGATTAATTTAACTAAATTTTAAGGATTAAACTATAAAGTTTCTCATATATATATATATATAAGGTGTGCACACGTTGATTAATGTACTTCATACGAATTATAATAATATAAAAATATGTCCATATATTGACTAGGTTTGAGTCAGATTATTACCCCATGAATTTGTAAATTTTGTAGTTACAGTACTGGAATACAAATTTGAGGCATAACAATCCAGGATGCTCTCCAGAACCAGAATGTTTTGATCCCTCAAGATTTGAAGGAAAAGAATATGCTCGATTGGAGATGTCAGTTTTCATGCACAATATTGTCAGAATTAGGTCATTGTAGATCCTACATATGCCAATGCTCACAAATATGGGCTTCTGCAGTGCTGGATTTCGTTTAAGAAGTGTTGCTTTCTGTTCATAAATAAACAACTTTAATTTAAGCTCCTTAATATCAGTATTTGTATTGATATACGCAAAGCGACTTGGATGGTATAAGAGATCAGAAATATATTTAAATCTTGCTCGCATCAGAGTTGAAGAGGAATTTAATTTCTATTTTATGTTTAATATAATTAAGAAAATAAAAAAATATTAGCATTTGTATATAATCTGCTCTTGCAAACAAAAGAAGGAAATGCGATAGTGTGATGATCAGGGTTCTATCAGAGACTGAAAAAGAGTTGCACCGAAAATCTCTGTCATCATGTAATTAGAGAAAATAATGAACTATGTGAAAATAAATAACCGCTAGTGGAGGGGGAAAAAAGGGGAAGAATGATGACCCAAGCTTACAACAGAAGCACCGAAGAACTCACCATGAGGATCTCGAAAATGTAGAACTATAATCGTTAAAAAGAACCAAATGTTGTTAACAAATTAACTAGTATGTGTATTAGGATATGATTCTCCTCCTAATGTCGTTAAGAAAATGATATATGTAATATTGCATGATGATGCAAGGGGTGTGCCTAATTACAGATTTACATATTTACTTCAAAATTGAAACTTTGCTTCGTAAAGTACTTGGTTGCTGTTTTATTGGGTTTTTTTTTTCATTAGCCCTGTATAGACTATAGTTCGTATCTTCTTCTTTTGAATTAAAATTTCCTTATAAAAAAAAAGGGAACAAAAGGTACTCTTGTGTATTCCACAAACAAATCGACTTTCACTTGCGGGACCAAATTATTCGAAGCAAAATTGATAGGGTAATGAACCAAGTGGGACTATTGACACCCGTCCGTTATTTTCATAAGACCCATTTTTCAAAAATACCAGTGAATTTAAAAAAAAAATTGATTAACAGTGAATTATATTTATGAATATTGGTGGAGACAATCAGTGTATGTATCTATAATATATATATATATATATATATATATTTCAGAAGCACTGGATATGAACAGCGGTTACCCTTAGTAAACGAAATCTATAATTAATGAACCACCTAATAAAGGAGTTTCACGAACCAACATGCATTGCTTAATTAAGCTGCCTTGTTAATTAGGAATAAGGCGAACAGGAAGGCCTTTTGCGGGAATAGGCATTGGGTCTACAATTATTTTCTCATCAGGTAAAATTTTATGCCATTTGAACCTTTTAACCACGTTATGCATGAACACAAGTATCTCGAGACGTGCATATTCTTTGCCAGGGCACATTCTAGGCCCTCCTCCAAATGGAACAAACGTGTAAGAAGCCGGTCCATTCCCTTCAAATCTTGCTGGATCGAATTTCTCAGGTTCCGGGAAGCATTCAGGATTCCTGTGTGTTGAATTTGCACTCCAATATAACTACATGGTATTCGAGAAAAAGAGTCAATAATAGATTCCTAAGCAAATTCAAGTGAATATAAAATAACAATGGACCAGGATCGTCTATCTCGATATAGTACTACACATATCAGAAATCTTTAAAAGCATAAGTAAGCTCAGATTAAGAGAAGATCTTAATCCAATAATCCAATAATTATGTGCATGGTGACGTGTGATTTGGAGACTGACCTTCCATCCCTTGGGAATGGAGAAACCAGAAAAGATAAAATCATTAAGAGCCTCCCTGAAAGCACCCTGAAGAGGAGGAGCGAGTCTCATTACTTCACATGCTACGTTCCATGAATATTTCATTTTCTGAATGTCCTCCCAGTTCAGCAATTCCCCTGGCCTTTTCGAGTTTGCGATCTCCATTTGTTCTGTTAATTAATTAAATACACAAACATACAAGTGAATACGAACTGGGGAGGGGGGTGAATCAGAATTAATATTTTAGAGAGACGAAAATTAAAATTTTAAGGGGTCAAAGTTTATATCATAGGGAGTTAAAATGTTAAAGATAAAACCTAGCAGAGGTCAAAGTATAAAATCTCTTTTAGAGGTTAAATTATAATTATATACATGTTTGTTTTAAATTTTTTTGTATCCATGCCCTAAGCTTCAACATAATTTTGCCCCTAAATATAAAAAGAATAATGTTACACATCACAAATTTATATGTCAAATTGCATCTCAAGTAATGATATGTCAAGTAAGTATTGAATGTAAAAAATAATTTTAAAATTTATATAATTTTATTATTTAATAATTATTTAACATATCATTACTTAAAATATATAGTATTAATTATACAAAAAATGGTAGATAGTATAACCATCAATTTGTTATAACGTATATTTTTATTTATTGGGACTACTATTTTGCCTAATAAAATTTTAACATTAAATGTATACATGATAGTAAATTATTGGTTTTCTTTACAAATAATGTGGTACCTCTAGGGGTTAAGCCAGAACTTGAAGAATGGGATCAAATTTAAAAAATTTTGGGGCTAAAGGTTATATTATGTGTCTGTTGGGGGGATTGTTAGAATTGAAATTTTTTAAAGGCCAAAGTTTAAAAATGTATGATATTTAGGTGGTAAAACAGTAAAAACCATTATTTATTTTTAAAACATTTTGACTTGGGCAAGATGATCTCCTAGGTACTCTATCCCAATTACCTCTATGTATTATGAACTTCCTCCGGTGAATAGATACTGCTCATTCTTCAACAGGATTTGCAATCACAAAAAGTTTCTTGAATATTGTGTTTGCAGAGAAAATTTATGTCTCAAGATTTGGAATCAATCTTGGAAAAGCCGTCTTAGATCCTACTCAGAATTAAAATAAATATGATTTATATCCCTGATATAAAAATACAATTTGTTGAACGCTGAAACTTCTTTAAGTAAAAATCGAAAAGTGTAGAATACACCAAAGTATCACCTTTATCTTCTATACAGTAACCTTATAAAATTCTATCATGTATATATTTATTTTCAAAACTAAGTAAAAAAGAAAATTCTTCTAATAAATAAAAACATACATACAATAATGTTAATGATGTATTTAACGCTTTTTGTAATCTTACTATTGTACTTTCTATTAAGGCATTTTCTTTGCGTCTTAGTAAGTAGTGATAAAGGAATGACAAAGAATGGCCGTCCCAATTATTTTAAGAAGCATTTTCTTTGACTCAATTGTCCATAAAAAAAGATCTTTTTTGTGGAAAACGAAGAAGCAGAGGTACATAATAAAGAAGAAATAAAAGGCGAAAGATAATTTTAAAGGGATTAGGATCCTCTCTTTAAAGGTTAAGGAAGGTAAGATTAAGTGTGGATTTTAATTTCTTTAAAGACGTATGGGATACCTGTTAGCCAAATCAGATCATGGTCGTTCATTAATTTCTTTAAAAAAAAAATTAATCTGATTTTTGCAGAATTTGTTGGTACTCTTTTCTTGATTTGTGGAGAATTCAAGTGAATGGATCGGAAGCTATAAGCCAAGGAAATTGGAAAGCAAATTACCTTTTAAGACTTGATTGTAGATGTGAGGGAGCTCAGAGAGATACTTGACAATAAAAGTGATGGCAGCACTAGCAGTGTCATGGCCACCGATCAACAAACCAAGAATCTTATCGGCTACCTCCAACTCATTCATGTGCTGTCCATTCTCGTCGGTTGCTAGCAACATATGTGACAATATATCTTGAGTAGGAGATGCTTTATTCTCAGCAAGATCCATCTTCCTTTGCTTGATGATAGCTCTCAACTCTTTCCTAATCACATTCGAGGCCTTTACACCCCGATTGAATGCCGTCCCTGGCAGATCTATGGGAATGGAAATGATCCCAGAAGCCAAAGCCTCGAAAGGATCAGCAAACTTGGCAACATGCGCAGGATCCCCTATGCTCAAGAACACTTTGCAAGCAACCCAAAAGGTATACCTCTTAGCTAGAGGAAACACAGTTACTTCTCGCTTGCCTTCCCAGCCAGCCTCAAAGTGTCTTTGTGCAATAAAGTCCATAATCCCAATGTATCTCACCAAGGCTTCTGGCTTCAGAAAGTTAGGTAGCATCTTTCTCATTTTCTTGGCTTCTTCCTTGGAAGATGTTTGTGTAGAGGAAGGAAAGATCTTGTCCACTGACTCGGGCCACCATGCTTGGACAAGCTTGTTTTCATTGGAGAACAGGAACTTGTTCCCAGCCACGCCACAAAGAACCACAGTGGGTTCTCCAAGTATTGAAGTCTTGAAGACTTGAGAAGCGTATTTGGATATTCTATCGAATATGAACTTTTCAGGATAGCCCTTTCGCCCATTGCTGAGAAATTGAAGGCTTTCGCCAATGTATGGAAAACCCATCTTGCCTGGGGGAAGATTAGGGTTAGAATATTTGGATTTGTTGTATAAGAGGAATCCAAGAGATGCAGAAACGAATAGAGTGAAGAGGATTAGACCAGAAAGGAAAAAGAGATCCATTTTTTTTTGTGTTTACTGTTTAGAAGGAGAGCTCTTGTTTCTTGGTGACGATTGACTACCAAATAATTTGCAAGAACTTATATATAGGAAAATGGAGGCAATAATGCATATGTTTCACTAAAAGCCATACATAAGGATTGCATTTGGCGATCAAAAGTAGGTATTTCCTATTACGAGGTTCTGAGACAAAAGTAAGTGGTGGCTTTTCAGAATAATGAAAAGAAAGAAAGAATTAAAGGCAAAGCAATAAGATGTGAAAACACATTATTCCATTTTATGTTTCATTTGCTATGTTTATGGGATTCTATTTTACTTTAGGACAATAAATGTGTAACACGAAAAGCAACAAAAATTTGTTCTAACCAGCAATGTTTATATATATATATATATATATATATATATATTAGTGTGTGATTATATCATCATGTCGAGATTCCTCTATGATTTTACCCATCAAGTAATCTTGTGATAAATATACTGTTAAATTTTCTTTGACTATGTTGCTTTATTTCACTTTATTTAGGGAAAAGGATACATGGAATTTAAGATTTTTAGAAATAATTTATTCATCCTGTAGTTTTAAAAAGGATAAATAATTCTTATTAAGTTGTAGATTCTATCTGTTTAGATAGTTAAAATGGTTGCTACTTTTGTTGCTGTTTGGAGGTGTATTACCATTTTTATTGGTTAATCGCATGTCGATCACCGATGATCGCTACTTCTATTTCAATTTTTTTTCCAAATTTCAAATTTTTAGATTTATTTTATTTTAAAATTTTTATTAAAATAAATAAATTTAATAATATGATAACATATATCATTTATAATTTATTATAAAATAACGCATTATTTTATTTTATAACATTGTGTTACTTGTGTTTAAATAAATATTAATATATCTCATCTTAAATTTATGACACATATTTTTTTAAGGGTAAAATTACGAATTTACTCTTTTGATCATTTGAACAAATGAAATTTGTCACCAAATAAAGGTCTTTTTGTCCATTTTAAAATCATATGAGTAGATAAATCCCTTTCTAAAAACTATAGTGTCCAGTATTATTTTTTATTTTATTTATTTATACCTTGTATGTTTAGAAAATCTCAAGTTTTTATGTATATTTTAAAATACAGAAATTTTTATATATATATTTTTTTGTATAATTTAAAAGTAATCTCATTGTAAACTATTTTTAAACAACCCAGTGTTATCTTGATATGTTTATATTTTGAAATCTGTTGACAATATATTTTAAAATATATAAATGTCCACACTAAAAAATGGCTCCTTACATACTTACATATTTATTTTATGTATATACCTATATTTAAAAAGTTGGAATAAAAAATTGATATAAATTTTTACAAAAATTTTTACTCACAAATATTCAAGAATTACAAAGATTATACACAATGAATAAAGAAAATAATTAATCACACACAAGGTACACAAGAATATTATGTAGTTTGATAAATTGTTCATGTTTATAGTGAATTGAAGATTCTAACTTCTTTTATTATTTAGTGATTATCACAAATCATGAATCACTCGATGATTACAAAGATTACTCAAGAGATTTGCAAGAAATACACAATAGAACGAGCTCTCCAAAAATCTATACAACACTCTCTTGTGCACTAAGTACTCCTTAAGCTCTCTATTTTCACTCTTGTTGATGCATTTTTTATATTTAGCATCCTAATGGTATAATCAAGGTGTATATAGGTGTCAAAACATCCTTAAAATCTTATATTGACTTGGAATATAAGTTCATCTATGAAAGAATCCAAAACTAATTTAAAAATGTCAAAATGACTCCTAAAACAGCATCTCGGCACCACGGTGCCTCAGGTCGACACCCTTGGATTAGTGCTGTAGCCTGCTAAGGCTGGGCCACATTGCCTAGCTATTGCTAGGCCAGCGTCGGGCTCTAAGGCCTACAAAATGGCTTTCTTGCACTTTTGAGTCTCTCATTGCTTTCGGCTTTCTGTTTCGCTTCAAGTCTCATTCGTCCAACACGTTTTAGCCTTCTATTACCTCCTTATTAATCTAAGACTCAAAATAACACTCAAAGATGATTTTGAATCACCAATTTCTACACCAACTATGTGATATTTGGTGTATCGCTTATTTATTGGTGTTTTGAAACTATTATATTAATTTTTTTTTTTTATAAAAAAAGCTTATAATTATGTAATATATAACAAATCAATTAAGATAAAGAAATTTTGTTTCCCAAATTTGTGAACCTAATTTTTTTAGTTTAAAAATTATTTTCTGTTAACAATTATCGGGTACTAATTAATTTTGCTTCATAAGTAACCAAATTGATAGATGAAGATAAATAATTGATAATTACATGATTTAATAATTGGCACCGATACAAAAGAATAAAATAATATAGCTTTTTCCATATGTTTAATTATATTTTGTAAGAGAAAATGTAGAAAATTAAAGTTCATATGCAATCACTAGTTGACTATTTACGCTCAAAGGATGAAATTTTTTGCTACTTTATGATTTTGAGTATACTAGATGATATGTATTAATGAGATACTTAAATTTAAGATATATATATATATATATAATCTGTTGGTGGACTTCGCCTATAATATAGAGAGTGTGTTCGCAAAAATATGGATGGGTCCGTGTATGCTCTGTGTCCGGCTAGACAGAGGTTTCTTTGAATTCGTGAGAAGTTGAGACTGGGAGATATTACCAACAAGCAAGGTTTATTATTAAATCTGGGATGGGAAATAGAAAGCGAGATTTATCGCTAAACATGAGCTGTGGTGCAACAAGCGTGTCACAGAGTTTGAGTTTTTTGCGGAGAAAGATAAGCAAAGCTCTACCAATAAGACTGTGGGATTTTCAACAAGCAAGGAAGCATAGTCTTAGGTTAAATTAAAAAAAAAAGAAAAAAGTTAAGAAATTTGTGTAAAAAAAAAAAAAAGAAGCTTGTGTAAATTATGTGTATTGAATTGCTGATCCTTTACAATAAGAAATTCAGTCTATTTATAGGCTATAAAATCTTATACAAAATCTACTTTTACAAGAAGAAGAATCCTAATATAATATAATTTCCTATTATATAAAAATTCCAAATTCTTAAATAAGCTACCACACATAATTTGGGCTAAAAAGCCTTGAAACAGAAAAGCTCATTAAGCACTTTTTGAGCCGGCGTCAACAATGCCCATTGCAAGCCGATCAAAAAGATATTTTTGTCGAGGCTTGCAACACTTTAGCCAGCCAAGTTGCCTGTTATTGACCTGGTACCTCAAAAAATTGCATGGGACAAGCCAATGCACTTCAAATCGTCCTGAAGCTTTTATAGTTGTCCTGGACTATCTGGTATTTTTTAAAATTGTTTGGTATCGATTCAAGCCCTTTATCGTCCCATGTCTTCAAAGTCACTCATTAACATGTCTGGGTCACCCTAGACTAGCTTTTTATGCAGGAAATATTATCAAAGCTCATGAATATCTTGTCATATCGCCCGCACTTAGTACTTTAAGATTGTTCTACTTTTAATTGTCAAACATCGATCGGTCCATTACCTTTATTGTCCAATTATTTCTTCATTAACTAGTCTTAGTATGACTCCATAGAATTCATCCGCTCTTTTAATATTTATTTGATTTAACTTTGAAATCGTCCGAAGCATAATCCTAGAGGTCGACTATTTTTTGATTTAGCAACATGACCTCTTTAAATTGACCATTACCTTATGGTTCATTAAATTATTTTATCCTACTGTCTTCTAGCATTTAATGTGTTCTAACAAACTCTTTACCTTCTGGCTGTTATGTCTTTAAATATCTGTAATTATTATCTTTAAACGGATTATCTATTACACCATATAATTAAACTGTTGTACCTTTTTAAATACACCATTGTTTAGATCCAACTTTTTATTTTAACCGCCTTTAGACCACTATTAGAAGAGGTAAACTCTCATTTTTAATTCACCCAGTTCTTATACTCTCTTCTCTCCCAACTTACTAAAACAAGTAATTCTTGAGTGTTCTTTAGCCTTCATTTTGATCTTCATTTGCATTTAAGGTAAAAATTTATAACTTTTAATTTTGATCTGAATTACTTGTTTCATCACCCGTTAATTACGTTTTATCTTTTAACTTGTAGTAATCATAATGGCATCAAAATTGATTGCTTCATGCTTCAAGAAATCCAAGTCGAACGAAGCTTAAGAAACACCTTTGAATTTGCTTGCCAAGCTCAAATGAGTCGATGAACAAGTGATCTACAAGGTATTGTCTTATTAAGCCGACATTTTTCAGTATATTCTAGGTCCTTACAATATTCACATTATTCCTCAATATTTCAATTATTTTTCTACTTATCAAAATGACCCATTTAGGTTTAGTTAACCCCATAATATTTCGTATTGTTGTCTTTCAAATCTACCAAGTCCTGGTCGAAATTGTCCAGTGACTATATAGATTGGTTAAGTCATCTTGAACCTTATTTCAAATCCATATGAAAATTAACTGGGGTCTACGATTTAATCAAACTTTTTAGGTATCAGAAACCTTTACATAATGGACGGATATCGTCCACTCTATTATTTTGGTTTTGATTTTTAAATGTTTTCTACTTTAGGTTCAACTTCATAACCCCTACTCTATACGATCTAGCCGTCTTTTTCAACATCCCTATTTATGGGGTCAACATTAATATTGATATTTTAATAAGTTTTGTCGATCTCTACTATTCAAGATCTGAAGCAAGATTTAGAAAATTCATGAATTATTATAGGGAGAAATCGACCACTCTCTTTAGGATAGAGCATATCGCATTCTTACTCTTTTGGTTGAGTAAATATGTACTTTGCCCATCTTCACAAAAGATAACTATAAAGTATTTTTAAGTGGCAATCCTCATTGCTGATGGCAATAGACATACTTTAGAACCATTTCTTCTTTTCACCTTTATAGAAGTTTATTTGAAATTATCTCAGATAAGGGCTAAGACTTTTTCCAAATATAGGTGGTCCCCTTTGGATATTATAGTTTTGGATCGCTGCATATTTTAAATTTTTTTCAAAATTACTTCTCAGCCTCCTAAAGGTCGACTCCATTGTTATGCACCTGGCTAATTCAATGACAAGTAGACCAAGGGAATTTTGATAGAGTTTTTTTTTTCTTTTACTCGACCCCTTCATTAGATCATTCTTCATTTTATTGTTTTAGGCCAACCCTTTTTGTCCTCAAGTAAACTTTTTAAGCTTATCAGGGTCCATCATCTTTTTCAAAAGCGGTTGAGTGTAATATCGACTGGTATAAATCTTAGGTTGCCTGCCTCACTACCAGGGATCTTCACCATGACGTTGTTATCGCCACAAGCAATAATAATAAGTGTGGCATTAAGATTTATCACCCTCAGTGGGTAAGTTACATATTTGAGCTTGTTTTTAGGAATCTAAGCTTTGTTTAGGAGATAACTATTGTAAATAATGAACTATAAAAACCTATTCAAACAGTCGACTTATCTATCTCCCCTGGTCAACTTGAATCTTTTGATAGATACTGGGAGAAACTAATCGCCCTTTATTTTACAGTGCCTTTAGACAAAGTTCTTTTCTTACACAATTTTGTAGCTAACATTGATATTGCTGATACTGTATAAATTGACCAACAAAAATCACGGGGTAAGCTCATATAAGAGATTTTAGATTTTGAAAAATTCTTTGGCATTAAATTTAGTTATAATATATTAAATGAAATAAAATGAATAAGCCATAAAAGAAAGAGAGAATAGTCTTAAAACATAACTAGGCAGTTATTGATCCCTAAACCAAATGGGTTCGCGAAAGCGGCCTATGGCTTGGTGAGGTGGTTTTTGAACAGTCCTTTGTGGATCTAAGGTCGTCGATCCCTTCTACAAAATTCAGCATAATGGGCACATTCATGATAAAGGAAAAAAGTGGCTTACATGGACCGGATATTATTTACATAATTATTGTAAGCGGACTCTAGACCCTACACTACCATCAATGACCGACAATTATTCTTTTCAAGGTAAAATTTATGCTTGTTTTTGGACTATAACCTCTTATTTGATAATGATTTCCTTGTTTATTTTATAGAGGCAATAACGATAACTCTGGATACCCTGCTAGCGAGTGTGGAGAAAGACTTGACCCCTCCCAAGAAACATGTCAAGGTACGGAAATTGCCCAAGTAACCTTTTTATATAACTCGATATTGGTTTTATTAGCATTCTATTTGTGAAGTCGATCGCTAAAAAGCTGGCCAAAATAAAGATTGTCTATTCAAAGACTCTATCATAATCAATCGCCTCTTATCCTTCTGGGACGCTAATCAAGCGGTCGACTCTTGCTACTCTATCTCTAGTAGCTAGTGATCATCCGGATGCTATCTCTGTTGGAGAATCGCTTGAGGTTCCTTCAGCTCCCAGTAAAGAACTTTGCCCTAGTGGTTCAATCGTCTCAAATTTTCCAAGCTTCTCAGCTTCAACCCTTTAAAAAGCCAGCTCTAAAGAAATCGTCGCTGAACATTGCAACCTCTGCACTTAACGTTTTATCAGCCTGAATGGTGGGTTTATCCAATGATAGTGAGGAATCTGTTGACGAGTCCTCTTCATCTGCTTCTCTCATTCGCCACTGGACTACCAAAGATGAAGTCAAGCAAATAATTGACGAACTTAAGGGGATGAAGGGTCACTTGGTCTATTTGTTCATAGATGATTGTGAAGTCTTTGAGGTGAATTAGAAGGTAAAATTCCTATATGACAATGTTACGGGTGACCATGTTTCGGTCGGTCTAAAGACGTAAATAAATGATTTTACAGCTTCGTTCCCTTTAATCACCAAAAAGAAGCAATCGGCCATGCAGATAGTCAAAGAGGCCAAGAAAGAAGCGGGGCAGAAGGTATCATTAGACCGTTTAGGGGTCGAATTGATGTCCGAAGTTCAAAAGCTTAAGGAATGGGAGAAGAGTGACAAACTAGCAAATGGAGAAGCTAGAGAGTGCCTTAACCAAACTCAGGGAAGATGAGGTAGAGAGAACCGTCCGCTCTTTAGATATGGGTAAAAAGGTCATAGAGCATCGCCCGAAATAGAGTGAACTGAAAAAGAAGCTGAAGTTGTAAGATACTCTTGTGCTTAAAGCTAAAGCAGGCGTAAAGGTGGTTGACACTAGTGTAGCCAATTTTACTCAATTTTAGATAAAATGTAATCAGCCTAAGAGCCCTCCTTTTGTAATACCCTTTAATGAATACACACTATCTTTTGAATTATCTTCTTTATTTCCTGTTCAATTTATATTTATGTATATCATTTTATGAAATTGACCAATATGCAGTGCCACTAAACATAAAAACTTAAATTGACTTTTCATTGATATAATTAATGATTAACATAAAATTGGCATAGCAACATCGACCGTTCATAACAAATTCACAAAACCCCTATGAATTGGCCAACTTATGCTATATTTCTTGCCTCCGTAAAGTTGCTTTATCGATCTCCTTCCATATGCTTGGCTGATATAGTTTCAAAAATTTCCCATTGATTAGCCTATTATGTACTTCTCTATCCACATCAGTCAGCAAATATACCCGTTACCGAGAATCCTAGCCACCTTAAACAGTCCTTCCCAATTGGCGTTGAACTTTCCAAAGTTACTTTACTTTGAGCTTATTAGGAGTATCGCCTTCCAAACAAGGTCGTGTTGACTAAAGGTCTTAATCTTGACCCTCTTGTTTTAAGCTTTCTCAACCTTCTTCTAGTGGACCTCAAGGTAATTTAGGACTTTAAGGCGATGGTCATCCAATTCGTTTATCTCCTTCATCATGGCGTCTTGATATTGCTTAGGATCTAGACTACTTTGAAATTGCCTCCGCAAAGAGCTTCTAGTAAGTTCCATTGGGATGATGGATTCCTGTTCATATATTAACCGATAAGGCGAGGTACCAATAACGATTTTTGGGCTGACCTTGTTTACCTACAAACCCTATTGTAGCTTCTCATGCCATATCCTTAGACTACCTGAGATCACTATTTTTAACCCAAGATGATGGCTTTATTTGTTGACTTGGCTTAGCCATTTGATTGCGCATAATAAGAGGTGTTGTAAATTAATTTGAAGCTGAATTCTTTTAAGAAATTGACAATCTCTTCTCTTATAAAGATTGTCCCCTGGTTGGTTGTAATTAATTTAGGAAGGTCATGTCTATAAATGATGTTATTTTTTTATAAATTTTATGATTGATTGTTGATAAATTTTACGGTCTATTTCAGGTCACCAGAAATTACTTATTGGTTACACTGGTTCCATAGACCCAAATTTAATCGGTATATATTGATTTTGACCTATTTGATCTTAATTTTGAAGAATAAACTGGTGCAAACTCCCTAAATTTATCATGTTACTGACTTGGTCATAACTGAAAATCTGTCCTAGTTAGTTCTGATGGAGTTGAGAATTAGAAGAGTCAACCCTCTCGGGTCCCTTTAGTATATTAACTGAACCACAACGTAAGTCGGCGTGATTATTTTATTGTTGACAAGGCTTTTATAATTTAAGTTTGGTCGAACTTGAAGTAAAGCTATTAGCTCTGTCTGATTTTGCCTAATTATCTTAAGGTTTTTAAGTATGCTTTGACTAATGCTTTGATTATCTTTAATCAAAAGATGAAACACTGTTACCATCTAGTTGGACATATAATACTGAGCTGATGATTTTCTTGGGCGATCTGAGAAACCAGCCATTGAATGTTAGCTGTGGAGAACGGCCAGGGGAATTGAAGAGTACTACGGTGAATCTCTTCCAACTGTTTGTTTAACAAGTCTTCTTCTGCTTGGCCAAACTCGCCTCATCCTGCTCAGCTTCTAATGAATCTTTAAGTTGAGGTGGTGTAGTCGCGGATAACTCAACTCTGTTCTTTCTTGTGGGATTATTTGCTAACATACAAGGAATGTTATCCCATTGGGCATGCCAAAAAAATGTTCGTAAAAAATAAGTTCTGGTCCGTGTATGCTCTGCGTCCGGCTAGATAGAGGTTGCCTTAGATTGGTAAGAAGCCTAGACTAAGAGATATTACCAGCAAGCAAGGTTTATTGTTAAACCTGTGCCAGAAAATAGCAAGCGAGATCTGTTACTAGACCTTGGTTGTGGTGCAGCAAGCATGTCAGAGAGCTTAGGTTTTTTGCGGAGAAAGACAAGTAAAGTTCTACCAATAAGACAACAGAATTTTCAACAAGTAAAGACGCAGAGCCTTAGGTTGAACATTGTTTACGCTTGATGCGATATTTCTATATCATAAATTAAGTGCAAGTATACACTATCGTATGCAAGTAATAAAGAGACTAAATAAGTGGGATGTCGAACCCACAGGGATAATTCTTTCTTTTTAACCAATTACTAAAATTATATCTTCCTAATAATTATTCAGAAAAATAAAAATCTAAGACTGAATGTAAGAAATATAAAATAAAAACACAATGTAAAGAGAATAAATGATAGCAATGTAAAGAAAACCTAGGATTAATATTATCCCTCAATATGCTTCTAATGATTAATCCTCTAATATTTAACTCACTTAGTCTTTATTATTGATCAAGACACTAATGTATTCACAAGCCTCTTCCAAGGTCATGCAAGTATATCTTAATTTACCAAATACCTATATTCCTATAGTACTTGTAATAAATTAAGATTCATTAAGATTAGGTCTTATTGATCATACATGCCAATTAGGTATATTCCTATCCTAAATTGAAACTTGCATATGCAACATTGAATGTTACTCTACAATCATGCATCAAATTACCTAGGTCTAAATATATTGATTCCTCTTCCGAGTTTATCAATAATATTACCAATTCATTCACCATATATTGGCCAGATATATTGAAGCATTAAACACAAGTAATTTAAATAATAAAAGACTAAGTTTATTAAATATTCGAAAGATATGGCAATTAAGCACACATATTGAGTTCAAATATTAACCCTAGAAAACAAGTTTAGCTCATGGCTACAAGAGAACAACAGTAAAAATAATTATAAATCATGATACAATTATTAGCAAACCGATATAGACGTCGAATTGCTCTTAATTGCGCTGCCTAGGAACTCTTGATGCCGAAGAACGTCTTGTATCTCTCTCTAAAGATGCTTCAATTAAGCTCCTATTGCTCTCCAAGACTCGTGCTCTGTATTCTTGGTGCTCTTGGGTTGTCTTGGATTCTTTTTTGAAGGCTGGGGACGAGTGGCTTTATATAGGGATTGATTTGAGCTTGAAAATCTCAATTCTCGTCGGACTAGGACTCGCACTACCGCTGGCGCGCTATGCATCTGTCGCTGGGGCGACGCGTGAAAAAGCTATCACCGCTGGAGCGGTGGGATCTTGGCGCTGGGGCGCTGCATGAAAACGGCTTCACCGCTGGCGCGGTGAATTTCTGGCGCTGGGGCGCTATACGCGACTTAAGCAAGTCGTTTTTCTAATTTTGATCACTATTTCAGCGCTGGGGCGAAAATCCTTGTGGAGCGGGGGCGCTGGACTCATAATTTAAAAACTTTGAATTTCGTTCAAGTCCCTATAAATAACAATAATGCACATAAATAGCCATCTATTCTCATAAAATCATAGAATATCAATAATAAAAACATGAGAAAATATACGACAAATTTGCCCTTATCAACGCTCAAACTAATGCTGCTATCACAATATAGATTGAGGTGTCGATCCCACGAGGAAGCTTTTGGCAAAATAAGTTAGTGAAGTAAAATATTAAAGCAGTAGCAAAGGATAAAATTAATTGATTTAAGTGGATGAGATAGAATTGTCTATGATTTGAAGGAAATGTCTTATGATAATTTAAACAAGGCTTCGAGAATCACAATTATACTTTATAAATCTACTCTACACTTTGATTCAATGTTTATAACTTATTTGATAGTTTTACATCTAAACAATCAATCGGAAGATATGTAAAATATAGCACATTTGATAACACATGCATTTGATATGACTAAACTCTTTTGCAAATATTAACACAAATCATGTTTATTTATACAAGTTATCTAAGATCGACAATATATTATTTTGATAATATTGCAGTAAAAGATCAATTTGAATATCAAACATTTATTGCTCTTACATGTTATCCAAGATCGACAATATATCAATTTGACAATATTGCAATAAAAGATTAACATATAAAACAATGTAACCAATAACAATTATAATTCAATAAGAATCACATAAGAAACGCATGACTGAACATATAGGAGACATGAGAATTATAACCTCTGGATTATAGAAAATAAACTAGATAAGAGTTTAATTAAAATCAAACTTACAACATTTGTAGCTCTTAACAACGAATCAAAGCATAGAAGTAGATTTATTACACATAAAAGTTCATCTCTTAGACTTGCAAAAAAATATAGCATAAATTATAATACATATTAATGAAAAGTAAAAAAGAGAGAATTATCTAATGTTGAAAACGTCCTAAGAGTCTCTTTATATAGGCAATGAATGGAAATATGTCATGGGTGACATCAGTCTTTAATAATTTTAGGCCAATAACTCATTCGTCCACTTGCAGCACATTTGTGATAATGTAAATAACCGATGTAGCCTCTGTGGCTGACATAGAAGTTGTAGTATTTTGTCTCTTCTTTCTATAGGCACCAAGTTCATGCAAATTGGATGAGTATCCAATGCGATATGAGCAAAGTTTTAAAGATACATCAGATTTCGGCCAACAACCATTTTACCCACTTGCAATGCACTTTGGTCCATGATAACGGCTGATTTGGACTTTACCATCAATATAAGAGTTGTTGATAATTAAGTCATCATTTCATAGCTTTAAGAATTATATCAATTGAGTACGTATTTTGTGAGATACGGTCCAAATACATGAGTTGGGTCAATCTGGGCAGAAGTTATAGTCCGATTCTATTGTATCTCAATATTTGGCCCATAACATGTTAGGTTTGGCCTTTCCACTATTCTTCAAGTTTGTGTAAGATTGCGTCATGTTACACTAGGTTTAAGAATTTCTTCATTTCGATTTCTACATTGAGAGTTATGTCTATTTTACCTAAATCTGTGCAAATAATATTCATTAACCACAATTTAAGGAGAACATTTTATTTCAAGCTAAAATACAAGAAAATGCTAAAATTAGTGACATTAAATGGTGACTGAATCTCTTAATAAATATTCATTTTTATGTTCTCATCACAGCCCCGAACCAGCTTATTGCTAGTGTCTAGCAATTCAAGCGTAAATAGAATATGCAAAACTACCTAAGTATTTCAAACAAAACGTCAGTTCAAGATCATTGTTGCTATTATGATTTTTTCAATTACAACTTCCAAAATTTGTGTGTGTGAACTAAGTCATAACCATTTTATCACAAACCACAATAGATATAGCCTTGAGAATTTCTCCAAGTAAAAGCCTCAACTCCATATCCTCACAGGTGTATGACTGTTTAAAAGGTTAGGACTTCTCTTATGGAGTTGGAAAATAGTTAAGCCCTCAAGAAAAAGTCAATTTTAAGAATAGACATATAAACTAACATTGATCCAAAGATAGGAAAATCATTTGTTTAAAAATCAATTATTCTTAATATACGCCAACTTAAGAACTTCAGTTGGCTTGTGAGAATAATACAAATATAACTAGGTAAGAAAACTGTTTTACAAAATATTTGTCTTCTAAAATTGAATGAAGACTTTATTAAACTGAGTTGATTCTTCTCTCTTTTTTTTTTTAATAATATTTTTTATTTTTTTGGTATTTTGCTCCTTTTTTTTTGTATTTTTGAAGAATACAAAGAAGCATTACAAAGGTTTCTCACCAAAATATATTATACACAAATACAACTAACTTATCCCTTAATTTAAATAATATCAATTTAAACAAAAATTAACCAATTCAAAGGATCAATGAAGGTTCATAAGCTATTTTCTCAACATTTTCACTTACTCACAAAATATATGTGAGATTAAAAAAATATATACTTAAACATAAAAATTCTCCTGGCTATATAAATTGAATCATTCGTCTTACCACAAGACTTAGCATTGTGCTCAAAAATATTTGAAAGTCATTTTTTAGTAACCTAAATAGAAACAGTGACTCAATCTAAACAATTTTGAAATCATATATAGGCAGAAAAACAAATTCCTTTATACAAGAATTACCAAGACTACAAGCAATAAACAACAATACATGAAACATAAAACAAAACAACAAAAGTTAGTTCAAATGTGTTTCAAAAGTTAGAACTAAAACTCCTTACTCTGCCATTCTAATTTGACCTAGAATGCGTCTCAAGAGTTTAAAAATGAACTCTTTACTCTATCATTTTAATCAAATATCGGACCACAAATTTTTATTTTTATTTTTTTTAAATAAAATACGACTTGTGTCTACTATCATCCCCCAAACCAGATGAAACATTGTTCTCAATGTTTAAATAGAAAGAGATAAAATATAGGAGACATTACCTGAAACACCAGTTATTTGAAAGAAACAAACCTGTGAGACACTTAAGTAAATATAAACTAAAATGATGATGCTGATAAATAAATAAAATAAAGAAAAATTTATAAACGTAGTGTCAGATCCAATTTTCGCTTGTTAAGGCCCACTGACCAATTGATTCGAGTTATTGCTGGGTCAGGTTCGTAGGTAACTGCTTATAATTTGTTAATCAATTCATTCGCCTCGGTAGCAGAAACCAAGATCTATCGCGCAGAATGTGAAATAAAATTCTGTTCCACAGCTTGATCAAGAAAACAAAGTAAGTAATCAAAATAGTTATTGACATTCAACAAATCTATGGGTTTTCGGTGGATATTTAGTTGGGCCCAAGAGACAATTTAAAAAATTTCTTCCAAGGTACCAAAACCACCTGGTAAAGCAATAAAAGCGTCTGCATTGCAAAGCATTCTAGCTATACGTTCATGTATGGATGAGATTCGTAATTCTTTCCCTATTGTTTTTTCGGTCAAGTTTTCCACGGCTAAAGCTATAGGAATAATACCTAAAACTTGACTTCCTCCTAAATGTGCAGCTGTTGACACGTACCTCATTAACCCAAGGCTACCCCCTCTATAAATCAAATGAATTTTTCTTACAGCTAATGATTTTCTTGGATTGTTTGCTGCTTCTACAAACACTTTATTCTCCCAATGACTAGATCCATAAAATACACATATATTTCGAAATTGTTGAACTGGGGTTTCCTCCATATCTACACTCACCTTTATCTCAATATATGAAAATGAAGAAAATAATGTGCTATATTTATAGAGTACTAAATGATAACAATGATTATGGTAACTGAACAGTTTGTCAGAAGAGAGTTAAAAATAAAACACAAAAATTTAAACATAATGACCCACATGCATTATTGAACAAAAAGATTTGAATTTAAGACATCTACATGAGTAGTCATACTATTCATAAAATAAAGTTTGAAATTAAAACACATGTATTTATAAGTAATTGTTATTGTGGCTCACATCTTCCTCTGATTTTATGTCCAGTAACGGCTTAAACGCCCTCTATGGGTCGGGGATAGGCTTCACATCCGAGACTATACTGTTGATGTTCATTTTTGAATTTGTTCCATAATTCGAGAAGTTCATGTTGCACGAGCCCACAGGGATGCGTCTCAAGAGTCAATAGGATATCATCTAAAGACTCTTTACTCAGTCCACCCTTAATGAACTTAATTTTTTCTTCTCGATTTCTAAATGCAAATCCTAAAGAACGACAACTCCGATTACAATTCCATCGAGCACATTTATGACAAACTTGTATCCTCTTTACTCATTGCCTTTTGGTATAAGAGCTTTTTCCAAGACCAGACATATGAGAAACAAAATCATTTACAGACTTACTAGATAATTGGACCTTGGCTTCAATTAACCAACGAAGATCCACAGGGATATTACCCAACATCAATAGCCTTAGTCTTTCACACCGTGCTTTGTAAATCTTAAGTAGAGTATTTTGAGGCAATGAAGAAAAACGTTTTTTAAGATTGGCAAGAATATGATCTATTTTGAAAGAAAGAAAAGAGATGAATGCACAGTTTGAGGGACAGTTTTTAGGGAACTAAGAAACCGACTTTAATAGTCACGGAGTACCGTATCCGCCACTTGACCGGAAAATAAAATCACACTGAAGAAGAAATAAAAAGAAGAAAATAAAATGTGAAAGAAAATAAAAGCAAAAATAAAAAGTCAAAAGATAAAATATAGACAAAATATAAAATATGGTACAAATAGATTGAACCTGATCAAGCATGATAGACAGGATCCACAAGAGGGATCTCGCCTAGGTACATAGAGTCGTCTACCTTTTCCACATAACTTTTTAGCCGCTGTCCATTCACTTTGAAATTTCATCCATCAATGGGGTCCTCTATTTCGATAGCACCATTAGAAAAATCGTGCCTTACCATAAATGGACCAGTCCATCGAGATCTCAACTTTTCAGGGTGTAAATGCAATCGAGAATCATAAAGATAGACTCGTTGATTTAGCTCAAAGTGTTTCCTTAAGATCTGTTTATCATTAGCTACTTTCATTTTAGCTTTGTAAATTTTGGAGTTGTCATATGCGTCATTTCATAGCTCTTCTATTTCTGACAATTGTAACTTTCTCTACAGACCTGCAGCATTGAAATCAAAATTAAGGACTTTGTCAGCTCAATAAGCTTTATGCTCTAGCTCAACAAGTAAATGGCAAGCTTTTCCATAAATAAGCCAGTATGGAGATATTCCTAAGATGGTTTTGTATGCAGTGCGATATGCCCATAATGCATCAGAAAGGCGTAGAGATCAATCTTTGCGATTCAGGTTAATCGTCTTTTCAAAATCTGTTTAACCTCTCTATTTGCTAGCTCGACTTGTCCATTTATCTGTGGATGGTATATAGTGGACTTTGTGAAGAACACCATATCTACGCATCAAAGCTTTAAAAGAACGATTACAAAAATGTGTTCCTTGGTCACTAATGATGACACGTGGCATACCGTACCTAGATAACACATTTTCTTTTAAGAATTTTACCACAATTGTATTATCATTAGTACGAAAAGCTATAGCCTCCACCCATTTTGATACATAGTCAACAGCTAAAAGGATGTAAAGGTAGCCAAAAGATGAGGAAAAATGACCTATAAAATTGATACCCAAACAGTCAAATATCTCGATAATAAGAATATGGTTAAGAGGTATCATATTTTTTAGAGATAAAGCACCTAAATTTTGACATCTTTCACAGGAACGATAAAAATTATTAATGTCTTTCAACAAAGTGGGCCAGTAAAGACCATACTGTAAAATTTTCACAACTATCTTCTTCATAGAAAAATGGCCACCACAAGCAGCATTATGGCAAAAATTTAAGACACTAAAAACTTCACTTTCAGGAATACAACGTCTTATGATTTGGTCAGGACAGTATTTGAAAAGATATGGATCGTCCCAATAAAAATTACGTACCTCAACCAAGAACTTACGCTTATCTTTTGCACTCTAGTCAGATGGAAGTTTACCACAAACCAAATAATTTACGATATGTGCATACCAAGGTATTTGGCTTATAGCAAAAAGATGTTCATTAGGAAAATCATATCGAATGGGTGATAAATCAGTGGAGTTAGTGAACTCAAGGCGGGATAGATGATCAGCAACAACATTTTCAAAGCTTTTCTTGTCTTTGATGGTTAGATCAAATTCTTGCAAAAGAAGAATCCACCTAATTAAACGGGCATTAGCATCCTTCTTAAAAAGAAGGTACTTAAGGGCTGCGTGGTCAGTAAAAACAACAATAAGTGAACCAATCAAATAAGAACGAAATTTGTCTAAGGCAAAAACAACAACTAGTAGTTCTTTTTCAGTAGTAGTGTAATTCATCTGAGCATCATTCAAAGTCATACTAGCATAATAAACAACAAAAAGGGTTTTTCCTCCATTCGTTGCCCAAGAACTGCTTCTACAACATAATTACTTGCATCACACATAATTTCAAATGGAAGGTTCCAATCCAGTGATTGTATGATAGGAGCGGTGATGAGTTTGGCAATGAGTGTTCAGAATGCCTTCTCACACTCTTGTGTCATGTAAATTCTGCATCTTTAAGCAAAAGGTTACACAATGGTCTAGATATGGCAGAAATGTTTTGTATAAACCTTCTGTAAAAACCAGCGTGTCTAAGAAAGGATCGAAAATCTTTTACTTTTTTGGGTGTAGATAATTTAAAGATTAATTCAATTTTTGCCTTCTCAACCTTTATCCCTCTTTCAGATACAATGTGCCTCAAAATGATTCCTGAAGATATCATGAAATGACATTTCTCCCAATTTAGCACAAGTCTTTTTTCTTCACACCTACTCAAAACAGATTTCAAGTTAAGTAGGCATAAATCAAAAGAATTACCAAAAATAGTCAAATCATCCATAAAGACTTCCATGCATTTTTCCAACCATATCAGAGAAAATACTCAACATACAATGCTAAAAAGTAGCTGGTGCATTACATAATCCAAATGGCATTTTACGAAAAGCATAAGTACCAAAAGAGCATATAAAAGTGGTTTTTTCTTGATCTTCTATAACTATCTCAATCTGATAATATCCTGAATACCCATCAAGAAAGCAATAAAAAAGATGTCCAGTTACACGTTCTAAAATTTGGTCGATAAAAGGCAATGGAAAATAGTCTTTCTTAGTGGCTGTGTTTAACTTTCTATAATCAATGCACATTCTCCAACCACTTACTACCCTAGTTGGAACAGGTATCCTATTCTCATTTTCAACAACAATAACCTCAGATTTCTTAAGAACTACTTAAGTTGGACTTACCCATTGACTATCAGAAATTGGGTAGATTATACCCGCATCTAATAGTTTCAAGACCTTTTTCTTCATTACTTCTTTCATTATTAGGTTAAGTCTTCTTTATAGGTCCCTACGAGGTTGGGCACCTTCCTCTAAATGAATTCTATGAGAGCATATCAATGGAGAAATACCTTTAATATCAGCTATGGTCCAACCTATTGCAGACTTATATTTTTTTTAACAATTTTATCAATTTTTTCTCTCTTTCAGCACTAAGTTCAGAGGAAATGATGATAGGAAATATATCACATGGTCCTAAGAATGCGTGTTTCAAGCCTTTTGACAGTGGAGAAAGCTCAACTTATGGTGTCTCGAGGTTTGATAGTTTTGGCATCTCCCTCTCTTGTGGCAACTCTTCAAAGCGTGGCTGTCAAAATGGACCCCTTTATCTTGTGAGCCAAAAATACTAAACACATCAGTTGTTACATCAGGATAATACAATTCTTCAAAATCAAAATTGAGAAGATTTTTCAAAGAATCAGAGCGATGATTTTTATAAGCTTCCTCTGCTACAAGTGTGTCTATCATATATGAATGATAGCACTCGTCTTCTTCTCGTGGTTGTTTGTCAATATTGAAAATGTTCACCTCAAGAGTCATATTCCCAAAAGATAATTTCATTAGACCATTCTACAATTAATAAGAGCATTAGCAGTGGCTAGAAAAGGTCTCCCCAAAATAAGAGGGATTTTTGACTCCATGTTAATAACAGAATTAGTATCTAAAATAAGAAAATCAACAGGGTAGTAAAATTTATCGATTTGCAACAAAACATCTTCTACTATTCCCTGTGATTTCTTGATTGATCGGTTAGCTAATTGTAGGACTACAGATGTTGGTTTAATCTCACCAAGTCCCAATTGCAAGTAAATAGAATAAGGCATTAAATTTACACTTGCTCCTAAGTCCAATAAAGCTTGACCAAACTCATGTGTCCCAATTTGGCAGGAGATTGTAAGACATCCTAGGTCTTTATACTTGGGTGGTGTCTTTTGTTCAATCATTGCACTTACCTGTTCTGCCAAAAATGCAATTTTCTTCACATAGTATTTTCTTTTGATAGTGCATAAATCCTTGATGACTTTGGCATAAGTTGGAACCTGCTTAATCAAATGCAACAAGGGAAGATTAATCTTAACTTGTTTCAAATGTTCCAAAATTTCACCTTGAATTTTTGAATTTTTCCCAACTGGTCGAAGAGCTTGAGAAAAAGGCACTAGGATTGAAAACTTATTTTCGGGCTCTTTTTCCACTGTGGCCTCTTTTTCAAAAAGGACGTCTTTACTACTCGTAGATGTGTTAATTTTAAAAGTAGGCTCACTTACAATCTTACCACTTTGCGTAGTAATGGCATTGACTTCTTTGAGATTTTGAACATAAGAAGTAGAAGCTTGTGCCATGAATTGTTCTTTCGGATTGGATTGAGGTTGAGATGAAAACTTACCTCGCTCTTGTACAGTTAAGGCACTGGTCAACTTTATGATTTGACTCTTGATTTCTTTGTTTTCGTCTATCACCTGTGCAAGAATTGTTTCAAATTTTTGATTAGTCTTACTTTGTGCCTCCATAAATGCTTGTAATGTATCCTCTAAAGAACTCCTAGTTGGTCGTGCATTATATTGAGGTGCAATATAAGACTTGGGTGCTTGTTGTTCTTGTTCCCAATGGCTGCTGGCTTGTTGGTCAGATTTCTAAAAAAATTTGAGTGGTTTCTCCAGCTAGGATTATATGTTTCAGAGTAGGGTGAATAAGACTTCTTGTACATCCCTAGGGCATTACATTACTCCTTATATATCTCTCTCATCTCACTATAAGTAAGGTAATCCTGAGCTAAGTGTTCCGCTCCTCCACAGACAAAATAGACATCGTATGACTCAACTCTAGCAACTGTGTGGGTGACTCTTCTATCTTTGGTTTTCAGGGCCTCTAACTCCTTAGTTAAGACCTTTAATTGGGCTTTGAGGTTATCCTCTTCCCTAAGATGGAAAACTCCATTGGGTCGTGACCTATTTGTGCTTTCAGTAATGCTAGGTCCAGTTCATATATGGGCTTTTTCGGATAAGTCATTAAGGAATTCTATGGCTTCCTCAGGATCTTTGTGAAGAAACTCTCCATTACACATCATCTCAATAAATTGGCGCTTTTTAATTGTGAGTCCATCATAGAAATAACTAACCAAGCGCCAATTTTCATACCCATGGTGAAGGCACAGATTTAACAACACTTTAAACCTTTTCCATGCTTGATATAAGGTTTCACAGTCTTTTCCTGAGAAGGAAGAAATTTGTCTTTTCAGGCCATTAGTTTTGTGTTGTGGGAAGTATTTATTGAAAAATGTTTAGGTCATTTCTGCCCAAGTTCCTATAGACCTCGGCCTCAAAGAGTATAGCCAACTCTTTACTTTGTCTTTCAAAGAAAAAAGGAAAAATTTAAGCCTAATAGTGTCTATGGCTTCAGGTTGGCTATGGAAGGTGGCAATTACCTCTTCAAATTCCCTAATATGTACATAAAGATTTTCACTATCTAGACCATGAAAAGTGGGCAGAAGTTGTATCATTCCAGGTTTAAAATTCGAATGTGGTGTATTAGGTGGAAATATAATGCATGATGGTGTGGCTGTGCGAGTATGATGCAAGTAATCTTTTAGAGTTCTAACAGGATTTTTTTCGTGTTGGCTCATTGTGTTAGAATTACAAGATGAACTAGAAGGTGAATTCTCTTCCCTTACAAATTGTGGGGGTGGTTCTAGTTCTAGTTCTAGTTCTCTCACAAATCTTCCTCATTTGTCTCTAAGTCGATGCATACATCCTAACAATTTTTTTTTTTTTAAGGAAGGAAATGCTTAAGAGAAATTAAGAAGTGGAATAAAACACAAGAAATAGAAATGAGTTAGGTGGTAAGACCAACCATGAAATATAAATACAATAAATGAACAAAAGATAATAAACTGTAAAGTACAATAAAAAAAAACAATAAATAAATAAAAAAAGTACAATAAGTAAATAAAAGAAAAGAAAGTGCAATAAATAAAGAAAAATAAAATGCAAACTACAACAAATAAATAAAAGAAAAAAATAAAATAAAGTGCAATAAAAAAGGTAAAATAAGTAAATAAATAAAAAGTTAGGCGGTAGAACCAGCCATTAAAATAAAAAGAAAATACAATATATTAACTAAAGAAAATAAAGTGCAATAAATAAGTAAAAAAAATAAAAATAAAGTACAATAAAAAAAAACTAAGTTAGGCGGTAGAACCAGCCACAAAAAAAATATAACAACTTAACTAAAGAAATAAAGTACAATAAATAAATAAAAGAAAATAAAGTACGAAGTACGAAGTACAATAAATAAATAAAAGAAAGTGAACGAAGTTAGGCGGTAAAACCAGCCATTAAAATAATCTAAATTATAACAAATTAACTAAATAAAATAAAATAAATTAGGTGATAGGACCAACCATGAATAATAAGATGAATTACAAGAAAATAAAACTATTTTACAAAGAAATAAAATGTACAAAGTTACCACTTTAGTATTTATAATCGCAACCAACTTTCGCTTAGTGTGCCTCCTTAACAACGACGCTAAATTTTGTTTACGCTCAAAATAATGCGGCTATCACAATATAGATTGAGGTGTCAATCCCACGAGGAAGCTTTTGGCAAAATAAGTTGATGAAGTAAAATATTAAAATAGTAGTAAATGATAAAATTAATTGATTTAAGTGGATGAGATAGAATTGTCTATGATTTGAAGGAAATGTCTTATGATAATTTAAATAAGGCTTCGAGAATCACAATTATGCTTTATAAATCTACTCTACACTTTGATTCAGTGTTTATAACTCAATTGACAGTTTTACATCTAAACAATCAATCAGAAGATATGTAAAATATAGCACATTTGATAACACATGCATTTGATATGACTAAACTCTTTTGCAAATATTAACACAAATCATGTTTATTTATACAAGTTATCTAAGATCGACAATATATCATTTTGACAATATTGCAGTAAAAGATCAACTTGAATATCAAACATTTATTGCCCTTACATGTTATCCAAGATCGACAATATATCAATTTGACAATATTGCAGTAAAAGATTAACATATAAAACAATGTAACCAATAACAATTATAATTCAACAAGAATCACATAAGAAAAGCATGACTGAATATATATGAGACATGAGAATTATAACCTCTGGATTATAGAAAATAAATTAGATAAGAGTTTAATTAAAACCAAACTTACAACATTTGTAGCTCTTGATAACGAATCAAAGTATAGAAGTAGATTTATTACACATAAAAGTTCATCTCTTAGCCTTGCCAAAAACTCTAGCCTAAATTACAATACATGTTAATGAGAAGAAAGGAAGAGAGAATTATCTAATGTTGAAAACATCCTAAGAGTCTGCTTATATAGGCAATGAATGGAAATATGTCATAGGTGACATCAATCTTCAATAATTTTAGGCTAATAACTCATTCATCCACTTGCAGCACGTTTGTGATAATGTAAATGATCGATGTAGCCTCTGTGGCTGACATAGAAGTTGTATCATTTTGTCTCTTCTTTCCATAGGCACCAAGTTCATGCAAATTGGATAAGTATTCAATGAGATATGAGCAAAATTCCAAAGATACATCAGATTTCAGCCAACAACCATTTTACCCACTTGCAATGCAATTTGATCCATGATAACGGCTAATTTGGACTTTACCATCAACATAAGAGTTGTTGATAGTTAAGTCATCATTTCACAGCTTCAAGAATTATACTAATTGAGTACATATTTTGTGAGATACGATCCAAATACGCGAGTTGGGTCAAGTTGGGCAGAAGTTATAGCCCGATTCTATTATATCTCAATTTTTGGCCCATAACATGTTGGATTTGGCTTTTCCACCATTCTTCAAGTTTGTGTAAGATTGAGTCATGTTACACCAGTTTTAGGAATTTCTTCATTTTGATTTCTACATTGAGAGTTATGTACATTTTACCTAAACCTGTGCAAATAACATTTATTAACTACAATTTAACGAGAACACTTTATTTCAAGCTAAAATACAAGAAAATACTAAAATTAGTGACATTAAATGATGACTGAATCTCTTAATAAATATGCATTTTCATGTTCTCATCAAACATTGAAAACAAGAAAATGGATAAAAGCTAACAAGCTTGTGTAAATTATGTATATTGAATTGTTGTAAAATTCAGCCTATTTATAGGATGTAAAGTCCTATACAAAACTTACTTTTATACTAACATATCCTTTACAATAAGAAATCCAACCTATTTATAAGCTGTAAAATCTTATACAAAACTTACTTTTACAAGAAGAATAATTTTAATATAGTACAATTTCCTATTATATACAAATTTCAAATTCCTAATAAGCTACAACACACAATTCAGACTAAAAGGCCTTAAAACAAAAAAGCCCATTAAGTATTTTTTGGGTCGGCGTCAACAGAGTGTCATGTTTAATTAGTAATTGAAATCAGACAAAATCAAATAAAATTTGCAATCTAATCGAGGGGGTAGAACACTTCCACTCACTATCATTTGATGGTGAGTCTGTCACTTTATTTTTTCATATTGTCACTCATTCAATATTATATTGACAAAAATAACTTTACTATTGTATAGGTCTCAAAATTTTGAGTTTTATAATATAAAGAATCAATTCACTATCGGTCACTGATTGTTTTTAGGTAAAGTTTCATGTAGGCATATGTTAGCATTTTTCAGTAAAAAGAAATCTTAGCAACTTTCAACCAAATATATCATATAAGGGTATACAAAATTTGTAAAAGTTAGTGAGGTGTGGGATAAGAGTGGCAAAGAAATCAATGATGCTAATGATAAATAATTGATGACAATACACATTTATCTTCTATTGTGATTGATGATGCATCTTACGCTAAAGAGAGTAGTAATCTTTTGATTGATGAATTGCAATTGATACATGATAAGGTTAAGAAAATAAATATTAGTATAAGTGCTATGCATATCTCATTGGAAAAAAAAGCGTGTTAATGAATCTAAACAAAGTTGGTGATCCTTTACATGTTAGAGACAAAGGATGTGAAAAATAATTAAAATATTTGAAAGAAAAAACAATTAGAAAATTGAGACTTTTTCATAGATGTGGACTTTAAAAACAATCACACAAGTATTGATGGGGCTTAACTTCCCTTATCACTTTATCAATATTATCATGAAGTGTGTTAGAACAAGCATGTACTCAGTTGTGGTAAATGAAAGATTAGAGGGTTTTTTCCCGTGGAAGAAAGGCTTGAGGCAGGGGGATCCCATGTCCCCTTTGCTTTTTGTGTTGGCCATGGAATACCTGAGTAGGAGCCTAAGCTGTATTCCTCATAACCAGATTATATATCACATGGGGTGTAAGAGGCTGAAGCTAAATCACTTGATGTTTGCAGATGACTTATTCTTATTCTCTTATGGCAATGACGGGTCAGTGAGCCACTTTAAGTAAGTGCTTGATGAATTTTCAATGATATCAGAATTACACCTTAACGCAAGTAAGAGCTTCATTTTCTTTAGGAATGTCCCTCAGCCTACCAAAAAGATAATTCTGCAGATAACTCAGTTCCAACAAGGTGTGCTGCCTATCAAGTACTTAGGTATTCCTTTAATCTCAGGGGGACTGAAGAAAGACCACTGTCAGGAGCTTATCAATAGGATTTTACAATTAATAAAATCTGTCATAATGAGTATGCATGTCTACTGGAGTTCTATGTTTACCCTGCCTAAGTCAGTCACCAAAGAAATTGAAAGTAAATGCCGTAATTTCTTATGGCATGGAAGCAACCAACAGGGAAAGAGAGGATTAGTGGGCTGGAATGAGGTATGCAAAGGTAAAAAATAATAAGGACTTGGCATTAAATTTATAAGCCTGTGGAATGTATCGGCAGTTACCAAGCATATCTGGGAACTGGTTGTTGTGAAATCCTTCTTATGGACAAAATGGGTGACTGATAATAAATTGCGGAGGCTAAGTTTTTGGGGTATCACAAAGCCAATGGACTATAGCTTGACATGAAGGAAAATCCTTGGATTAAGAAATCAGATAAAATAATTATTCTCATATAATTTGGGTAATGGCAAGTCCTTATATTTTTGGTAGGATCCATGGCTGGGTGGAGAATCAATAGTTAATAAATTCCCCCACATTGACATTTTTGATGCGGATATTCCACCGGATGCTAAGGTTAATGATTTATGGCAACATGATCATTGGAACCTCCCTGATCCTTTGGACGAGTACACTGCTCAGGTATGGGATTATCTTCGCAAAAATGTTTCAATTACTGAGAGAGATGATAGAATTTCATAGATAACAAGCTCCAATGCAAAGTTTTTTATGGCGAGTACTTGGAGGTGTCTTAAGAATAATGAAGCTAAGATGTGATGTCATAAACTGATATGGGGAACGCAACATATTCCTAAACATAGCTTCGTTACTTTGGTTGGCATTGAAGAACAGATTATCTACCAGAGAGAGACTAAAAAAATAAGGGATTATTCTATCAGATGATTGCCCCTTCTGTGGTAGTAACATGGGGACAATTCCACACTTATTTTTTCAATGCAACTTTGTAGAGAAATATGACACAAAGTACTAAGGGCGTGTCAATCCAACCAATGCCCAGACAGATGGCAACGAGTGATCTCCTACATTTGTAAAAAATCTAAAAGCAAATCTATCTTCAGCAAGATAAAAAAAAAGTATCGTTCTATGCTACAAGCTATTTTATTTGGAGAGAACGAAATCTGGTTATCTTCCAACAAAAAACTCCTTCTACTAGCGATGTCTATCAAAAGATTAATGATGATGTCTGGATTAGATGTCTAAGTGCTGTCAATGGTCAAGGGATAGATCACCTTGCAGCTAGTTGGTAAATGTATCTAGATTACTAGGTATTGTAATATCTTAATTTCTCTCATTTGATTATTCTCTTTGTAATACTTGCTGAATTTAATATTTATATCAATTCTTTATTTATCAAAAAAAAAAAAACAATCACACAAATGAAATTGTCTAATGTAACTTCAAAGGTAATGTTTTTTTATGATTCAAGTTCTTCATTAAACATATGTTAAATAAATATTTACATAATATTATAATTTATAATTTGCAGAACTACAACTGATGAAAAAAAATTGCTTCTGAAGATGATGATTTAAATAATGAAGAATTCGCTTCTCATTTTCAAATATGAATGCTTTAGAAGATGATGATAATTAATTTTATAAACAATATAATTTTTTTAAAGAGATTATCAAATTAATGGTTTATCTTTTTTAATTTCATTATTTTCTTTCAAAAGTTACTATTTTTTTTTCACTCGTGACCATAAGAAATGTAATTGACTATTACTTTATTTTTTTTAAAAAAATGGATACATACATATAGTAATACTCGCATCACTTGAAAGAGAAAAGGAATCGAACTCAAGTAGAGGATGAAATTTAGAAGAGTTCAACCAACTCAGTTGAGCCCTCAAACCAAATTAATTATTACTTTGTTAATAATAGCATTAAAAGAAAGGGTCAAAAATATTCTTATAAAAAAATTAAAGAAAATAAATAAAACGAAATGAAAATATATAAATACTAAATGTCAAAAGTGAAATCATAAATAGATGTGGACGTGACATTTGTTAAGATTTTACTAAAATAAAATATTTTATTATAAAAGATAAAAAAAACATTCACCGAGGATAAGAATTTTTTTTTTTAAAAGAGAAATCGATTACAGCACAGAAATGGAAAAAATTTCAGCCAGACGGTTACAGAGGAAAGGCTCAAGAGCCAGAACATTTTGAGTTCTAGGAATTTAATACGCAAAGAAAAGTGAAAAACAATTTGAAATTTTTTCGGACTTCAGTATACCAATTTTGACTATTTCAAAAAATTTCTCATTAAAATGGCTCTCTGTGTATTGGAAGTTTTTGTATTTGCCACGTTAATTATTTTTTTGCCTTTATTAATTCTTTGAAATTGTGAGAAGGCACTATGCTCTTACAAAAAAAAAATTATTTTAACACTTAAATAAATATTTATTTAAAAAAATATATTTATATATCAAGTATTGCAAAGACAAACAAAATATTATAATGAATGCTCAATTATACTCTCAATTTGAGTAATGTGTATGAGAATTGAATTTAGCAGAATGAATTATGAGTGATGTTTTATACATATTTATAGTATATAAATTTAAATTTATATCAAAATATGAATCTTAATGTATGCATGCATATTTATACATAATTAAATTTGAGTTTAATTAAGAATTATAATCTGTTTCATCTTAAGAAAAGAATTTAAATGACGTTTGTTTATTTGTATAAATTTTTTGTTAATGTAAAACCATAATTAACTGGTTAAAAGTTTAATAGAATTCAAAGTTTCTCCCTCACCACAATGTCTGCGACCGGTTAATAGAATTTATGGGTTGGTGAGTCCAGTTATTTAACATGATAAATTTAAAATTTGAGCTGAATCTTCTTATAAGTTAAAATAAGTGCTAAATGATTGAGCCTTTTAATAATGAACCCAACAATATTAAAAACTCTCTTTATATATATAAGTTGTCAAGTCTATATATTTATCAAAAAGGAGTATTTGAATTTAAAATTTCAATATTAGTAAAAAAATGTAATTTATCATTACACTAAGTCTGTAATTACACCAAGTCTATTTATTATTTGTCTATAAAATTAATATATTTTTATTTAATTATTTTATTGTGAGTCTAAGTTTCCAACTTCACTTTAAAATATCATGACATTAGTCTACTTTACATGTACTAAAACCATTAATATATTCAATTTTATAAGTAAAAATCATACAAAAATTCTGAAATTTATTAAATTAAAATTTTAAATACACTTAATTAAATGATACTTGCACATCTTATGGTCAATAATAAGCAACATCAACTGCTAGCATAATTAGTGGAATGCAAGGCCTTATATCATGGAATCAAATATGGAGATTACCTGCATCAAATAAAGATCCTTCAACTTAATTACACACTATAAAGAAAGGCTAATGATTGTCAAGTTGTAAATAGTTGTCAATTGTAAAAAAAAAAAGGATAATCCTTATTTAGTTAGAATTTATTACTTATCAAAAAGACCTCCATCGGTTATAATACTAACGGTATAAATTTGTATTGCTTTCACATATATCATACACGATCCAATAATATTCAGTTCAAAACTTCTTTAGTCAAGACGTGCAAGAAACTAGTGCAAATCAATAACAAAAATGAACCACTTGCATCGATCAATTCCTTTTGTATATGTTGATCGAGCTGCATTGAGAATATCTTCTTATTAATTTAAACAATTGTTTTAGAAGGCAATCGAACTTTTCTGTGGTATTCAGCAAGAGCCCACAATGGGTAAATATTTCGATAGGCTGCATAGTGTAACATGCAGTTCTTCATGAACACTCCTGTAATCTCCTGTAATTATTAGTAATATAATATTAATTAATAATTAACGCATTAAATATCATGTTAATTAAAATAAAAAATTTATATCTTAATTATGTAAAGATAGCATTATTATCATTAATATAATATTAATTTCATAGTATAGCTTTGTTATATATATATAAGGATTTATACCTGTTGGGGAAAATCACCATCTTCAAGTTGAGAATTGATTATCATCTTAGCTGCACGGTGGAGAGGAGTTGGGTCTCTTTCCCCCTGTTTCCAATTAAAGCAAATTTGATATTATACGATATGAGATTATATTATGACTCTGAAACAGTAATTGATGAAACTAAATTGATCGATATTGATCAGCTTAACGACTCACCTGTCCAGCATGCATTAGACCCATCATGGCCCATGAAGTATGCACTAAATTCGACCTGTTTCCTTCAAGTGGTATGTATTTCTATATGATCATCACCCAATATACAATGGTTAGTTGTTGGACGTCAATTCGAGGGTTAAAAATATTACTTGAGAAGTATAAGTAAGTACATATTTAGTATACACTAAATAGAAGCATTTTTATAATAAATAGACTCTTAAACTTATTGTGAAGTGACACGTGGATCATTACAAAATTTATTTAAATAAATTATTAAAATTGGTAATTTAAAATTGTATATGATTTTGAGTTGAGAACTAATAAAGAGTTCACATGAGATTGAGGATGTTAGAATCTAGAGTTCTTTATGAAATAAGTAATAAAAAAGTTAAGATCTCTTAATCTATCATGGACATAGGTGTTTATTGTTGAATCACATAAATTTCTTGTGCCTTGTGTGTTTGATTGTTGATTTCTTTGTGTATGTGATCCTGTTTTTTATTCTTGATTACTTGTAAGCAAAGACTTTTATAAAGTGCTTAGTTTTTTTAGAGTACACACTAGAAATACCCTAACAAATGGTATTAGAGTATAGGTTGTTCAACTTTGACGACTCATAATTATGAAGTTGAGAAGTTCAATGGGTAGAATAATTTTAATTTGTAGATGTTAAAGCGGAAGCACACAAACGAGTTAAACAATTCACCCAAGTAATATAATAATGCAGAACAAGTTATTAAAAAATAAAAGAGAGAAAGGGTAGAAGAAGAACACACAAAGAATTACGTGGTTCAGCAACTTACCTACGTCCACGGCGGATCAAGATCACACTCTTCTCTTATTCTGAATCACAAGGCAACCACAAAGTATGCCTATTATAAGAAAGATCACAAAGAATACTCTCTCTTGCTCTCTAGGGATTTTTTCTCACAAAAAACCACTAAGAATAATCACTAAGATTATTATTGATCACCAAGATCTCTCTAAGATCACAAAGATCTCACTAACTTGATCACAAAGGTTGTCAAGTTCACTCTCTGTATTATTTACAAGTCAATTGATAGCCTTTATATAGGCCTTGAAACGTTCTAGATATTCCCTATACGTGTGGGAGTCGTATTAGGGAGTCCTAGAGCAAGTGGGAGACGAAATTAGGAAGTTTCCTAATTTTGGGACACTGTTCCCGCGTTCAGCGCCGCGGCACTGGTTCGCGTTGCCGCGGCGCTGGCCCGATATTTGCTGAGCGCTGCGGCGCTAGATCCCAACGCCGCGGCGCTCATCCTGGTCGCCGCGGCCCTGGCGCTTGATGCGCGCCCTTTTTTAGTTTTCGCCTCCTTTCGCATCCGTCTTCGATCCGTGCGCACCCTACGCACTTAGCTTGATCCCCAAATCATATTCCAATGATTTTTAATCAATATTCTTACAAATTCCCTCTTTGATTCAAAATCATCCACAAAGTAACTCAATCTCTTATTTCCGCATCTTCGGTCACCCTTACAAAAGTAGTGACTCTGGTTTAGTCCTTGCATAAGACGAACTTAACCGAGGGCAGTGGCTTAGTCAACATATCAGCAGGGTTTTTAGATGACGCTATCTTTGTCAGACTAACTTTACCACTTTGGACAATCTCACGAATGTAATGGAGCCTCACATCAATGTGTTTCAGCCTCTCATGGAACACTTGATGCTTGCTTAGGTGTATGGCACTCTGGCTGTCACAGTATACACCGGTGTTTACTTCTTTGTGAGCCAATATCTCCGCGTATATACCTTTTAACCACACGACCTCCTTTATAGCTTCACCAACAGCTATGTACTCTGCCTCTGTGGTAGAAAGTGCGACCACATGTTGTAGAACTGATCTCCAACACACACTACACCCAACACTGTGAATACGTAGCCTGTCAATGATCTTCTCTTATCAAGATCACCTGTATAATCTGAGTCTACGTACCCTCTTACCATTTCATTGCTGTCCTCGTCCCTCTTATACATCAACCCGTGATTCGACGTTCCCTTGAGATATCTCAGAATCCACTTTACTGCAAGCCAGTGATCTTTACCCGGATTCGCCATGTATCTACTCATCACACTCACAGCCTATGCTATGTCTGGTCTTGTGCAAACCATTGCATACATGATGCTCCCCACAGCGCTTGCATACGGTACTTTACTCATCTGCAGTTTCTCATCCTCGAATGTCGGCGACTGTGATGCTGACAGTCTGAAATGCATGGCCAAAAGAGTAGAGACAGCCTTCGCGTTTGACATACCAAACTTCTCCAGAATTTTGCCTATATATCGCTGTTGGGACAAGAAGATAACATCTCTTCTTTCCCTCACAATATCTATACCCAAAATTCTCTTCGCTGCTCCTAAATCCTTCATTTCAAACTCGCCATTTAACTGCTTCTTGAGCTTCTGTATTTCTTCCATATTTTTGCATGCGATCAACATATCATCGACGTATAAAAGCAAATACATCATCCTACAACTCATGTTTTTGAAGTACACGCATCCATCATACTTGCTCCTACTAAAGCCACAAGCCATCATAAACTCATCAAATCTCCTATACCACTGTCTAGGTGATTGCTTTAACCCGTATAATGACTTCTTTAGCAAACAAGCATGATCTTCTTTACCGGGCTCCTCGAACCCTTGCGGCTGTGCCATGTATATTATTTCTTCAAGCTCTCCATGTAGAAAAGCTGTCTTTACATCCATTTGCTCTAGATGTAAATCAAGGTTTGCACACATAGCTAACAAAATCCTAATAGATGTGTGCTTGCCAACTGGAGAGAATATCTCATGAAAATCAACTCCCTCTCTCTGAGTAAAACCTTGTGCTACTAACCTAGCCTTAAATCTCGTAGGCTCAATCTCTGGTATCCCCTCCTTCACCTTATACACCCACTTGCACCCGACTAGCTTCTTTTGAGGTTTCTCCACCAACTTCCAGGTATTGTTCTTCCTAAGAGAACTAATCTCTTCTTCCATGGCCTGCTGCCATTCTTTCTTGTTTTCACTCTTCATAGCCTCACCATATGTCTTAGGCTCATCATACTCAAAAGTGTAAGCAGAATTAAAAGCATGAGCAACTAAGTCTGCTTGTGCATACCTGACTGGTGGGTTAATCGTACTCCTTAGCCTGTCTCTAGCAAGCTGGTACTCTTCAAGTTCCAACTCAGGAGTTCTAGTCTTCTTTTGGGTGGACTTAGAGGAACACGCCGGTGTTTTTGGTTCATCTTCAAGGATTTCCTTGTTGAAGTATTGATCTGGGGGCATATCAGATCCGTTTTCAGGCGCTACTTCAATTTCTATTGACTCAGGTGCTGAGTTTTCCTTAGTCACAGGTTCTTCTTTCTCATCTACTTGGGAGGTTTTCAACATCGTCATCTCATCGAACGTCACATCACGGCTTATGATACTCCTTGGTGGTGTTAAGTCTTTACACCACACCTTGTATCCTTTTACTCCTTTAGGATATCCTATGAATACCCCTTTGATAGCTCTAGGTTCCAACTTCCCCTCCTTAACATGTACAAAGGCAGGGCAACCAAATATTCTAAGATGGTCATACTTCGGAGGATTGCCAGACCATTTCTTTTCTGGCGTCATGAAGTCAATTGCTGAGGAGGGATTTCTGTTTATCAAGTAAGCAGCAGTCACTACAGCTTCTCCCCAGAAAGTCTTGGACATCTTCGCATTGGTAAGCATGCATCTAACCCTTTCAAGTAGGGTCCTGTTCATCATCCCAGCTACCCCATTCTGTTGTGGTGTTGATTTGACTGTTCTGTGCCTTGCAATCCCATGCTTGGCACAAAACCCATCAAACTCTCTGTTGCAAAACTCGAGGCCGTTGTCAGTTCTCAACCTCTTCACTCTTTTGCCAGTTTGATTCTCAACAAAAGCCTTCCAAGTCTTGAACACATCAAATACTTGATCCTTGCTCTTCAACACATAGACCCACAACTTCCTCGAATAGTCATCAATCAAGCTGAGAAAATATCTAGCACCACCACGAGTAGCTATCTGAGCTGGTCCCCAAAGATCCGAGTGTATGTAGTCAAGAGTCCCCTTAGTCTTATGCTCGCCAGTACTGAACCTCACTCTATGTGCTTTCCCTAGCACACAATGCTCACAAAACTCCAAGGGCTGGAACTTATCCTCACCAAATGCCTTTTGACTATATAACTCCTTTAGGTTTCTCTCGCCTAAGTGTGCCAGTCTAAGATGCCATAACTTGGTTTGCATACTCTCATCATCTACAAAGAATAGTGCAGAATCACTCACGACTTCACCCTTAAGCACATAAATACCTTTGTGCTTCTCTCCTCTCATCACTACCATAGAACCTTTCAAAACTCTTAAAATCCCTCCGTCGATCCTAATGAAACACCCATTCTGGTCTAAAGTCCCTAGTGAGATCAAGTTTCTCTTCAAGTCAGGAACATACATAACATCTATCAACTCTCTCACTCGCCCATCATGCAGCCTAAGCTTAACACTACCAATTCCCATCATCTGACATGCAACGTCACTACCCATTAAGACCTTACCACCACTAATAGGCTGAAAATTTGTAAACCAAGACTTGTGCGGGCACATGTGAAAAGTACAACCAGAATCTAAAACCCATTGTTCAGATTTTATACCATCAGTAGCGACGAGTGTCTCTGCGCTGTCATAGCTATCATCATAGGCAAGCGCAGCATCCGCTTTCTTCTTGTCCTGTGCTTTCTTCTCAGGACAGTCCTTTATGAAGTGCCCCTCTTTCTTGCAGCAATAGCACTTCCTAGGAGTCCTAAACTTTGACCTTGAGCCTTTTTTCTTTCCATCTCTATATGAGGGCCTTCCTCTTACAGATAAACTTTCTGCATTGCCCTCAGCCTGCTTTCCTAATAACTTTGAACTTAATGATGATTTCACATCACTCATCGTTAAACTCTCTCTGCCGTAGAGTAGCGTATCAACAAAACTCTCATAGCTCTTGGGGAGTGAACTTAGTAGAATAATTGCTCTATCTTCATCTTCTATCTGGATGTTGATAGACTCAAGATCAAGGATGATCTTATTGAAGGCGTCTATATGATCTTTCATCAGCGTCACCTCTGACATGGACAGCTGATACAGCTTCTTCTTTATATGTAATCTGTTGGCCAACGATTTCTTCATATAAAGAGAGTCAAGCTTCTTCCAAAGATCTATTGCCGTCGTCTCACCTGCTACTTCTCTTAGTACTTCATCGCTCAATGATAGAATGATTGTGCTATGAGCTATTTCTTGAATGTCTATTCTTTCTGCTTCTACTCTAGATGACTCTGGCATCTTCTCTTCATCACTAGATGGAGCTGCAGTCTCCTCCAATGCTGAACCAAGTCTTTGGCTCACCAATAACGCCTTAACCTTCATCTTCCACAGATTGAAGTCATTCGTACCGTTGAATTTCTCTACCTCATACTTGGGTGTGGCCATATTTGCTTAGAATCAAAGCTCTGATACCAGTTTGTTGAAGCGGAAGCACACAAACGAGCTAAACAATTCACCCAAGTAATATAATAATACAGAACAAGTTATTAAGAAATAAAAGAGAGAAAGGGTAGAAGAAGAACACACAAAGAATTACGTGGTTCGGCAACTTGCCTACATCCACGGTGGATCAAGATCACACTCTTCTCTTATTTTGAATCACAAGGCAACCACAAAGTATGCCTATTACAAGAAAGATCACAAAGAATACTCTCTCTTGCTCTCTATGGATTTTCTCTCACAAAGAACCACTAAGAATAATCACTAAGATTATTGTTGATCACCAAGATCTCTCTAAGATCACAAAGATCCCATAACTTGATCACAAAGGTTGTCAAGTTCACTATCTGTATTGTTTACAAGCCAATTGATAGCCTTTATATAGGCCTTGAGACGTCTTAGGTATTCCCTATACGTGTGGGAGTCGTATTAGGGAGTCCTAAAGCAAGTGGGAGACGAAATTAGGAAGTTTCCTAATTTCGGGACACTGTTCCCACGTTCAGCGCCGCGGCGCTGGTTCGCGTTGCCGCAGCACTGGCCCGATATTTGCTGAGCGCTGCGGCGCTGGATCCCAGCGCCGCGGCGCTCAGGTACTGGAAGTGGCGCCGTGGCGCTCATCTTGGTCGCCGCAGCGCTGGCGCTTGATGCGTGCCCTTCTTCGATTTTCACCTCCTTTCACGTCCGTCTTCGATCCGTGCGCACCCTACGCACTTGGCTTGATCCCCAAATCATATTCCAATGATTTTTAATTAATATTCTTACAGTAGAAGATAAAGGTTATGACTCTACTGGTAAGTTAAAAATTAAATTCAATCTTTAAAGAGACTCAAGCAACAATTAGTAAAGAAACGAAACCTCCAGCATTTGAATTCGAATCAGATCAAAAACCATTTAAAAGAGAGTTCATAATACTATAGTTCTGTCATTGAGTAATAAAGTTCCAATAAAGGTAACTAGAAAAAAACTACAATTGGTCCTTGGAAGAAGCTTGATGAATTATATATGACGAAGTCTTTGGCAAATCGTCTATATATTAAGAATAAGTTGTATCAGTTGTCTATGGTTGAAGGAACTTCAATTAGACCACATTGACGCTTTTAACAAGATTATCATAAATCTTCAGATGATTGACATCAATATAAAAGATGAAGAGAAGATTATCTTGATATGTTCTCTACCTCCAAGTTATGAGTACTTCATGGATACATTCATGTATGGCAGAGAGGTTTTAATAATAACTGACATTAAAGCTTCGTTGAATTCAAAAGAATTGAAAAAAAAGATCAGAGTCTAGTAGTGCAACAAGTTTGGCATAAGAGGAAGGCCAAGTATAGAGATGGGAAGATTAATTAGTCAATGGAAAAATTCAAGAAGTGCTATCATTATAAGAAAATGGCACTTGATTATAGATTATCTAGAAGGAAAATAAAATATGGGTAGAGATGTTGCAATAGTCTGTGAGGATGATTATGAAGTTACAGAATCCTTGATAACTTCTGATGAAAAGTATCCTAATAAGTGAATACTTTATTCTAGTTATAATTTTCATATGAGTCATGATAGATATTGTTTAACAATTATAGATCCATTAGGGATGGTAAAGTACTAATATGTAATGATATGACTTGTCAAGTTATAAGAATTAGTAGTATAAGGATGAAATTTCATAATGAGAAAATTGAGGAGTTACTTAATATAAGAAATGTTCCTAATGTTAAGAGGAACTTGACATCTTTAGAAGTGTTAGATCAAGTGGAATGTTCATACAAGGAAAAAAAAAGGAATATAAGGGAATTTAAAGGGTTTATAGTGATTATAAATAGTGAGAAGCAGATAAGTTGTATGTACTTGATGAGAATGTTATGAGTGGCTCAACATGGGTTTTTTAAGGGGATGCAGACCAAAATGCAATATTGGAGATTAGTTCACCGAAGTGACAAGGGGACGAAAGAGAATACAAGGTAAGGGTGCTGCTAACAAGATTAAGCACTTGAGGTATTGTAATAGTGTTAAGAATGATATTATATATCTTAATACAAACTCGTATATTTGGAGATGGAAGTCACAAGCCTCAATGGAGATAAATTAACTAAAGACTTAACTGAAGTTAACGCTAAGTAAAAGAGCATTGGCATGGATGGATTCTGAAAAATATTTTAAGAGATTTTGAATTAAAGAGTGACTTGTTAGAATTGGAGATTCAAAATCATTTTTTAAAGTATGATTTTAAATTTGAGACCAATAAAAAGTTGATATAAGATCAAGAATGATTAAACGAACGAAAAAAAGACAAAAATGTAGATTCAAAAGTGAAGAGGGGCTAAGAAGTATATTGGAGGCATTTATAGTCATTAAGGCCTCGGCCTTAAGGTGGCTAGACTGCAATTCCATCCTTGGCAGAGGCTGGACGTTGCAGCCCCTCCCAGGTGGCGCTGTGACACCACCACGAAGTTGCACTGGCACTACGGTGTCAACTTTCAAAAATGTTTTTCATTTTGTGTTGTTTTGCAAGTTCGATTTTGAACTTTTCTTCCATATGGACTCTTATATAGACCCATTAGATTGTTAAACTTTAACAGGAGAGTAAACAGAGAGTTTAGGCGTTACTTGAGTACTTAATGTTTTAAGGAATGTTGTATGAATTTTTTAGAGTCTTGTCTATTGGATATTTCTTATAATCTATTGTGAAAAATCTTTGTGGTTTTATAATTTTTTGTGAATTAAATAATAAAAAAATTAAAATTTTATGATCTACTATAAATATAAATATTTATTGTCGAATTATATAAATTTTTTGTACCTCGTGTGTTTGATTATTAATCTCTTTATGTGTGATTATTTTTTTAATTTTTAATTATTTATAAATAAAGACTTTAATAAATTACTTATATTTTGTTTTTAGAGTACGCGGTAAAAGTCTTCAAAATAGACTTTATTACCTTCTCAGGACAAGATCGGTAACTCTCTCCCCAACCGCCGTCGTCTCTCTGAGATTTAAGAAGAAAATCAACACCTTTGCGCATGGCTGCACAATTGTTGTGGTTTCTGCCAACAGCCGCCAGCCCTCCAAGTGCAAACCAAGTACCATATGTAAAGCAAACTCCCCAATTTCCATACCTATATATATATATATATATATATATATATATATAAATATGAGCTTTAATTAATTCATTGATTGTTTAATTAATTAATGATAAAGAAAAAAGAAAAAAAGAATTACCATGAACCGTCAGGGAGTTGCACGTTTTCCAAGTATCGAACGGCATTTTCGATGAAACTGTCAATCTCTTTCTTCCTATGTCCTGGATATAACATCTTGAATAAAACTAAGGCATGGATTGCGGATGCGGTGCATTCAACATATTCATGCTCAATCACAATATCCGCAAAAAATTCCGTGGGATTTAGAAGCTGAAACCATAATATTAGAGACAAAAGGGTCAGGTCCTTAAAAGCTGAAGTAACCTCAGAACAGGAGAGGATTTTGATCTCATTAATATAGACAAATTCAGAAGAGTTGGATTGGATGATCTTCCTAAAAGGTTTTAACAATAAAATTGCCAAGGGCAATGATTTGTTCAAAGCACTTACCTCCAACCATTCCTGAGCCCCGGCCGGCTCCCAAGCTGCTAATCCTCCATTTTTACTCTACATGCAGCAAAGAAAGTGTTGGAGTTATTGATATTATTCAGGAGGCATAGCTTCGGAAGAATACAAGAGCAATTTAAGGCTTACAAATTGACGTGTTTCTGGAAAATTAATTAATAAATATACCTGTAATGAAAGTAATACATTGACCGAATCGTATAACCGCTCAGGTTCCATTTTCTCACCCACAATTTGGGGCGGCATCATGGAGAAAAGCAGGCAACACTATAAAATTTTGAAGTGGGTGTGTGGTGAGACATTAGGAAGCGATTAAAGAACTTAAACAATTAGTTCATTTGTTAGCTAGAACTAGCTAACTCATGAAGTTAATTACCTTTAAACCTTCAGCGGTACAATCAGAAACTTGCCATCCATGATCTTGATCGGAAAATGTCCAAGATCCCTTTGAAATATGACGATACATTGCCTTAAAGTCCCCGGAAGGATTGTCCTTGACCTTTTTCCAGTTTTAAGTGGGATAAAAAATAAAAAGTAATTAGTAGCTTGGGAAAAACTTAATTATGAAACTAATTAAATCAAGAAATTAAAGACTTGGACTTTTTCAGGCAGACAGAAAAGTTTCCACTAAAGAAATAAATTGTAAACCTGAGATGCCTTGATGAATTCGTGTCCTCTCTTAAGTACAGTTCCAATTTCGTCAATGAGATTACTAGTCAGCAAAGCTTGAATAGCAAAAGCAGCGTCCCACTCTTGGCTCCCAAAGCTCTAAATGACAATGCCATTTAAATAAGTCAAACTTCCCCTTTCTCTTTTTTCTTTTTACCGAAGGATCCGTTAGTTTTAACTTTTTTTTAGAATCAAGTATCGATGTATGTAATATGAATAGTCAATCTTTTTTTTTTTTTGAATAAAAATAGAAAGTAGATTAGTTAAAGTGGGAGGAATACTCCTCAAGTACAAGATGGTTACATTGATGTGGGATTTTTCCGAACCAAATAGTCTCTGAACTAATATTTAGTGCAATTTGTGCTAATTCATGTGCTACTCGATTGGTGGATCGATGTGAGTAACTAAAAGAGCAAATATTAAAAGATGAGGAAATTATTTTAATATCATGAAGGACCGTCCCCAATTCCGAAAAAGAGTGGGTGTGGCTGTTAATGTCAGCAATGATACCCGCTGCATCAGATTCAACTTCAATAGTCGATAGTCCCAACATCTTGGCCAAGTTAAGACCCCGAAGAATTGTCAATGCTTCAAGAATATCCACTGAGGGTTTTGCCTGAAGTGGAGAGGATGAGGAGGCCAAGACAGCACCATAGTGATCACGTAGAATCACAGCTATACCAGCCTTGAAATGTTTTAAAGAGAGACCAGCGTCAGTATTTAATTTTATTACTCCAAGGCCTGGGGTTAGCTATCTATTGCATGGAATACCAGTGGGTTTAGTTTTTTCCGCACAATGGGATACATATTCATGCCAATAACATTTAGCCCATTTGAGGACATCATCTATCATCATTTCTTTTTTCTCCATCACTGATTTGTTTCTAATAAACCACAATCTCCAAAATAGGATAAGAAGCACCTCAAAATTCATTACAGATAAGCTTGCTTTGCATTCCATTAAGAGATCCAAAATAGGTGTATTGTGATTGATACTTATACCATTTAAGAAGTCACAAGTCCGACGTACCTTTTTTAACGTATCGCACAACCATACAGCATGGATGGTGTTTTTCGCACCTTTAGCACAACGACTACAGGCGTCATCAATGGGAACATGGTGCTTCTTTAGGTTAGCAAATGCAGGTATCCATCCATGCGTAAACCTCCAAACAAAGTGCTTTATTTTGGGAGGAATGTTCAGCTGCCATAAGTGTTGCCACCAAGATCGAATCTCAAAAGTACCAGAACTGGAGGAGGCTTGGTCAGTAGCATAGGATAGCCAATACCCACTCTTGACAGTAAACTGACCATGTCTGTCAAAGTGCCACATGACTGTGTCGGTCTGCTGTTCCCAATATCGAAAGCGGGGGATGTTGAGGATTAGGTTGCTTTCTTCGACAGAAAAGGAGTTGCGAATTAAATCCAAATTCCATAAACCAGATGGGAGGAGTAGGTCTGTTACTAAGGACTGCTCTGGTAGTTTATGCAGGAAGGAAGGTTTGAAGGAGAGAGGTCGGGGGAGCCATTGGTCATAATAAATTGATACAGCTGCTCCATTTCCAATCCGCCAGCGAAACCCTTTTTTTAAGTAGGTCTCTGCCCCAAAGAAAGCTTTTCCAAACCTGCGAATCTGATTGTTTTGGTTTTACCTGTAGGAAGGATGAGCCAGGAAAGTAGATGCTTTGAAGGGTTTTGGCCACAAGAGAATTTGGGGAAGCGAGTAATCTCCATCCTTGCTTTGCTAGGGTGGCTTGATTGAAAGCAGCCAAGTTTCTGAAACCCAAACCACCATCCTTCTTGTGCTGGCATAGAAAATCCCAAGAACACCAGTGTAGTTTTCTAGAACTTTCATCTCCTCCCCAAAAGAATCTCGCACAGAGCCGATGGATTTCATTGACAAGGCTCTTAGGAAGTCTAAACAGATTCATAATATAGGCTGGTATGGCTTGGATGACTTCTTTAAGCAGGGTCTCACGACCCCCTGCTGAAAAAAGATTTCTCTTCCACCCCTTCAATTTGTTCTATACTTTGTCTTTTACCGCAGCAAATAAATTCTATTTATTTTTACTGGTGATACAAGGGAGTCCCAAGTATTTGCTATGGTACGGGACATGAACCACCCCAAGACAGTGGGCCAGCTCAGCAGCAACCTCCAATGAGATGGATTTCCCAAAACATACAGCTGACTTCTAGTTGTTGATCAGCTGTCCAGAAGTTGGACCCTTAACATATGAATAGTCAATCTTAAGTGCGAACATTCGCATTTTATTATAGTGCGAACATTTATTATTTAAAATTAAAGTCTAGTACAGTTTTATAAAGAAGTTGGACCCTTAACTTTAGTCTAAAAATAAACTGTCCCTATGTTAAAAAGATGTAAACATTGCATGTAAGACTAATTTTATATATATATATATATATATTATTGAAGGGGAAAGAAATTAGGTTTAACACTAATTTCTTTTTGAAAGATGAGCCTTTTAACCTCATACCCATTTATTTTTGGAAGCATAAGATATCAAACAAATAGAGAGAAAAAAAATAAGAATCAAATCAAATCAAAACACACAAACATAACCAATTTATATGGTTAGGCATCAAACGTCTACAGTCACAATAGATTAAGGGATCTTAATCTCTTTTATTAATTTTTTTAAATATTATAAAGAAAAACAAAATAAAAAAATTTTAAAAGAATCTATTTGGTGTACCTTTATTCACACAAAAACAACAAACACCTACAATAATTTCATCTTATTACACACAAGTACTTAGTGTTTATCTAACTCTTTAATCTTTCTTAAAGTCTCTCTTTAATACTTAATGAATCTAAAAGGTTTATAAGAATTTATATAATATTTATTAAGTCCTTAAAAATCCTAAACCTAACTGGAATAATCCATGCATATAGGAGACCAAAATTTCATCGAAGAAATCAAATTTGAGCTAAAAATAAAAGTTCTCAAAACTGGGCATCATTGTGCCAGACCCGAACTAGCCTGCAACGCTGCATAACCAGCGTTGTGGCGCTAAGACCTAGTGTTGATGCCAACCTTTTCTTCATTCATCCTTACTTTTAACTCTCTGTCATATTTTTCTCTCTCATATGTCTAATGCATTTTTTACTTCACGATGACTTTCTATTTGGTTTCTATCATCTCAATTCATGCCTATACATGATTGTTGAATTACTACTTTTAACATATCTTTTCTTGATTCAAAATCTCTCCATAAAAATATTTTTGGATTCATTCACACCAATGCTCTATCACCTAAAGCTGATTCCAGTTAAGTTTTCATCCAAACTTAACTTATCTTGAGCTTGTGACTTCAGTCTCTAAAGGTATAAATGCTCATTGACTAGGGTATAGATACAAGATATTCCCTTTTGGCCCTTATTACTTCGATGAGTTTATTTTGGATGTCACCTTATGGTCTGCATCATCCCAACTCCCCGCATTAGGTCTCATTCGACCATCCCTTTAAGCACATAAAGCCCTATTTTGTGCTTCTCACCTTCTATCCTTATAGATCCTTTTATTATCCTCAATTTTCATTTTTTTTTTTACTTTGACTGAATATCCCTCTTCATTAAGCTTTTCTATGGATATCAAATTTCTCCTAACTTTAGAAATATGCCTTATACGTTGTAAATCCTAAGTTTTCCACCTTGTATCCTCAAATTTATGTCACTAACTCTCATAACCTCATAAGTCATATCATTCCCTATTAGTACTTTACCCCTACTAGTTTTTTAGTTGTTGAACAATGATCTATCAGGACACATGTAGACACTACACCTAGAATCTAGTACTACTTGCCAGCTATACTTTTCCTCAGAGGCTACCAATAAGTCTACAACTTCGATATCATCCTTGTGACTTACTATTGTAGCATCTCCATCCATTCCTTTTACTTTAGGATAATTCCTTACAAAATATCCTTTCTTGTTATATAGAAAACATTTCTTGGATTTCCTCATAGGTTAGTTGTTCTTTTTTCCTTTTGCAACTAAACAAGTTGTACTATCAGATTCAGATCTCTTCCCTAATTCTTTTAAATTCAATAATGCCTTGACATAATTTATTATAAGAGTCTTTCTACCATATAAGAACGTATCTACAAAATTCTCATAACTTAATGGTAACGAATTTAATAGGATAATGGCCTTATTTTCACCCTTCATCTTGATGTCTAGGGTCTTAAGATTTATGATGATCTTATTGAAAGCATCAATATGATCTCTTATTGAGGACTCTCAGATATAAACAATTGGTGTAACTTCTTCTTCACATGTAAACAATTGACCAAAGACTTCTTCATATATAAGTGTCAAGCTTTTTTTATAAATCCATTGTCGTCTTCTCTCTAGCCACATTTGTTAATATTTTGTCACTAAATGCTAACACTATGGTGCTATGAGCTTTCTTCTGAATGATATCCCAATCTATCTCCGAAGGCTGAGTCTAACCCTTACTTCACTAGTAGATCCATGACTTTTATCTTCCACAGATTAAACTTATTCATCCCCTTGAACTTCTCTATATTTTGTTTGACACTTGTCATGGTTTAAATACCACCTAAATGTATACTTAATCTGGCTCTTATTGAAGAAATTAGGTTTATCACTAGTCTCTCCTTGAAAGATTAGCCTTTCGCTTTAATACCACATTGTTTGCAGAAGTGTAAGATCTCAAGCATATATATGAGCAAGAAAATAAGAAACAGATCAAATCAGAACACACACATAATTAATTTACGTGATTTGGCACCAAAAGCCTATATCTACTGTGGATCAAGGGATCCTAATATATCTTATTAACTCCTTTAGAGATTGTGAGAAAAAATAAAATAAAGAACTCTTAAAGGAATCTATTTGGCGTACCTTTGTTCACATAAGAACAATAAACGCCCACCATGGTTTCACCCTATTGCATACAAGCACTTAGTATTCTTTAATCTCTTAGAGTTTCTCTTTGATTCTTAATGAATCTAAAAGGTTTACAAGAGTTTATATAGTGTTTATTAAGTCCTTAGAAACTCTAAACCTAATTGAAATAAGAGTCCATGTGTGTAGGATTTCGAAATTCTCTCAAAGAAGTCGAATCCGAGTCAAAAATGAAAGTTATCAAAATTGGGCACCTTTGGCACCATGGTGCTAGCGTGACCCAAACTAATGCTATAGCGCTACATGGCTAATGCCGCAGCGTTGAGGCTTCTGTCTCCAGCACTGTGGCGCTGCACAATCAGTACCACAGCGCTGAGACCTGGTGTTAATGCCCGCCTTTTTCTTCACTTCTCCTTATTTTTAACTCTTCGTCTTGCCCCTTCCCTCATATGTCTAATGCATTCTTAACTTCATGATGACTCTTTATTTGGTATTTATTTCAATTCATATTCATACATAAATGTTGAACCATCACTTCCTATATATATATATATATATATTTCTATCATAGAAACTAGTGGATGTTTGATTTTGAAGAATGTAAGTGTACTATTACCATTTACTAATTTACCTGCATCTTCATTCCATCTTCAGCAATCCATAAATAATCCGGAATTCTAGCAAGATGCTTTTTAAAATAATCTCCGTTTGGATCTTCGACCCAACAAGCAAGCATGCATAACACCTGTGTAGTTCAAGCAATACAAATGTATTATTCAAGTGTAGAGTAAGTAGATAATGTATATATGTTTCTAAAATTGTGATAATGTTGTTACCTTTTCCACACATCCAATTGTGATGTATCGACTGTTCTCATCTTCGTAATGAATGTGCTTCATTGTAACTTGAAGAGCCTTTTCTCTGATCATCTTGTTGAATGGCCAACGAGTGAGAAATGGCTCTGTGAACACATATAAACTGTCCCAAATCAAGTCTTGTAGCAAAGGATGGGGATAGTAAAGATCCTCCTGCAATAACAATTTGCAACAAGATAAATTTAATTACGTATGCTAAAAGGAAATACCTAAGAACGGAATTAACATGCATTATTAACTAATAATAGCAATGCTACACAGTTTGTATCTCAGTTGGTGTGGCGAACAACATGCATGCCCGGAATGAATTTATGAAGTTTATGCGCACCTTTGCACATAAATGGCGTGCTTTCCTCCAATTAACTGCATGATAAGGTTGAGCGTAGAGTTCTTCTCTCAATTGCAGAATGAGAGGTGTGATTGGTCCTACGAACTTCTTGCCATATAAATATGACATTGGCATGTATACCATGCGGCAATAGCACCACATTTTTGCTGCATATAATAGGGCAATTAGAGAAGGTTTAATGCCTCAAAGCCCAAAAGACAAATAGAGGAAGCATATGCTTTGTTTCAAGTCAATATTATACAATCTTGCAAACTAGATCTAAGCCAAGAAATTGCAAGAACCTGGGTGGATGGGAAGAAATGAAGGAAGGATCCAAAATTCCGGAGGCATTGGGTTGCTTCCGGACCAATCAAAAACACCGAGTATCTACAACAAAGGTGAAGCATATATAGAGAGAAAATTATGACATGGGATATATAACTAAATTAACATGAACAAATAATACTGCGTGGGCCGTGAAATTTTCATACCGAAAGCCAAGTTTTTCCCCAGGAGGGAATGTGGGTAACACCACCACGGTCAAGAATCCATTTTCGAGCTCTTGCACAAGCATTGTCTTGACCACCACCAGGTCCTTCTCCCAGAATTCGCATACAAATGTAGCTAAGTGCTGTGCAAAACATGGAGCTGTGCCCCTCGATGTGCAATCCCCAACCACCATCTTCATTCTGCAACAAAGGTTTTTCTTAAAAAGAATATATCTGAGGTTACTTTTAAAGTATATTTAAAATTAAGGCGTCTTGATTTACAAATTCATAATTACTGTGGAGTAACTAGTAATTAACTATAGTTGGCTTTTTTTTTTATTCCGAAACTTACATTAGAGTTAAGGGAGAGGGGCTAAAATAACTATACAATTTAGAAGTGTCGGTGTGAGGGATTATTATTATTTAACTTTAGTCAAATAAAATTTGTTTTTTAACATGTTATATATGTAATAATTACATATAAAATATATTGTTAAAAAATTGATAATTTAACAATTTTAATTGAATAAGAATTGAAATGAATCTTAAAATAAAGAGTTACAAGAAGTCTAGAATATGTGGGACATGTATGGAGAAGTCTAGGATTTATGGAATATGAAGGAGGAAGCGAAATGGGACTCAAAGACGTGAAGGAAGTAAGAAAACGCGAGATAGGGGCTGCCAGGGCTGAGCGCCGCAGGGCCCAGGACAGCAGGCGCTAGGTCCCCAACGTCGTGGCGATGGGCGCGATAATGCCCAGCGCCGCAGCGCTAGATGCGTCAGAAATTCGTTTTTCAACCGGATTTTGAGTTTTAGAAAGTTTTGGACTTTCAAAACAAATGGACTCTTACTCCAATAAGGAATAGGGTTAGTATGCACGAAACACACCCTATATAAACACTTGTAAACCCTTGATTTTAGATTAAGCATTAAGAGAGACTCTAAGAGAGGGGAAGAACTGGGTAGACATTAAGTGCTTGTACGCGTGGAGCCATTGTTTGGGTGATCATTGTTCGTGGTAGAGTAAGGGTTCATTAAACGTTTAGGTCCTTTTAAGGGTTCTTCAAATTGAGTTTTCCTTATAATATCTCTAGAAAGTTAATAAGAGAAGTTAGGATCCTTGGATCCACCGTGAACGTAAGTAATTGGCCGAATCACGTAAGATTGTGTTGTACTCTTTTGTTTTCTGCTTTGGATTCTTGCTATTTTTCTTGATTAACAGGTTATTTCGCTGCGCAATGAGGTTATGGTTCTAGGTTGAACTTGAAATTCTTCGCTTCAACATAACCTCGAGAGGGAGAAGGGTGTTTCCTCCCTCAACAAACTGGTATCAGAGCCAGGTTTGATAATACACATTTGGGGCATTTAAACCATGGCTACAATCAAGCAAGAAATAGAGAAGTTCAATGGGATGAATGACTTCAATCTTTGGAGGAAGAAGGTTAGGGCTCTACTAGTGAAGGAAGGGTTAGACTCAACTCTAGAGGAAGTTAGCTACTCAACTAACGATGAGGCGACAACCTTAAAGTCCGAGCAGAAAGATTGGGACACGATTCGGAGAAAGGCTCACAACACCTTATTCCCAGTGTTGAGCGACGAAGTATTAAGGGAAGTTGGTGATGAAGAAACCGCTTTGGGGTTATGAAAGAGGCTCAAGGCATTGTACATGAAGAAGTCTCTTGCAAATAGATTTCTTGTAAAATAGAAACTACATCAGCTAACAATGCATGAGGGAACTTCATTGAGAGCTCACATTGACGAGTTCAATAAGATCATCATAAGTCTTGAGCAACTGGGCATTAAAACTGAGGATGAAGACAAGGCCATTATCCTGTTAAGTTCGTTGCCAAAGAGCTATATGGATACGCTGCTGTATGGAAATGAGTCTTTAACAATGAATGACGTCAAGACATCATTGAACTTAAAATAATTGACAAAGAGATCTGAGTTTGAAAGTGGAGCAGCTTTGCTTGCACAAGGAAATAATAGCAACCAATCAAGGAGGAGATCCAAGAAATGTTTCCTTTGTAATAAGGAATGGCACTTTGTGAAGGATTGTCCAAAATCAAAAGGCCAAGGAGGGTGGGCTGCAATCGATACAGAGGAAGATACCGAAGCTGTAGACACAATGGTAGCCTCAAGGGGAAAGTACGCTGACAAATGGATACTAGATTCGGGGTGCAGCGTCCATATGTGTCCTGATAGATCGATGTTTACCAACTATAAAGCCAAGAGAGATAAAGCTCTAATGGGAATGACATGACTTGTAAGATCATAGGAATTGGTGACATAAGGCTGAGAATGCAAGGTAGAGAAACTAGGGACTTACATAGTGTAAGGCATGATCCAAAAGTGAGGAGGAACTTGATATCCCTAGGCAAGCTCGATGAGGAAGGATATTCGGTTAGAGCAGAAAAAATGAAAACTAAGGGTAGAGAAATGACCTATAAGGTTTAAGGGTGAGAAGCACAATTGGGGACTCTATATGCTTACTGGGATGGCTATAAGTGGCCCAACGCGGGGTGTTGGGGTAATGCAAACCACTAGGCGACATCCAAACCGTACTCACCGAGGTAATAAGGGTCGAAAAAGAGTGCAACGCATCTATACCCTATGCAAGGTGCATAAATGTATTTGGAGGCCAAAGTCACTAGCCCGGGGAAAGTTAAGTCTTGGTGGAGACTTAACTGAACTCAACTCTAGGTGATAGAGTATTGGTGTGGACGGGATCTCGAAGCCTTTTTATTCGAAAGATTTTGAATCAAGGAAAGGTTTGTTAGAAATTTGGTGATTCAACAATCTTGGTTTGACAAGAATTGAGATGAATATCAAAATAAAGAGTTACAAGATGTCCAGAATGTGTGTGACACGTATGGAGAAGTCTATGATGTATGGGACACGAAGGGGGAAGCAAAACGGGACTCAAAGACGTGAAAGAAGCAAGAAAACGCGGGATAGAGGTTGCCAGGGCTGAGCGCCACAGGGCCCAAGACAGCAACCCAGCGCCGCGGCGATGGGAGCGATAATGCCCAGCGCCGCGGTGCCAGACGCGTCAGAAATTCATTTTTCAACCAGATTTCGAGTTTTGAACTTCCAAAACAAGTGGACTCTTACTTCAATAAGAAATAAGGTTAGTAGGCACGAAACACACCCTATATAAATACTTGTAAACCCTTGATTTTAGATTAAGCATTAAGAGAGACTCTAAGAGAGAGAAAGAACTTGGTAAACACTAAGTGCTTGTGTGCGCTAGGGTGGAGCTGTTGTTTGGGTGATCATTATTCGTGGTAGAGTAAGGGTTCACTAAACGTTTAGGTCCTTTTGAGAGTTCTTCAAATTGAGTTTTCCTTGTAATATCTCTAGAGAGTTAATAAAAGAGGGTAGGATCCTTAGATCCACCATAGACGTAGATAATTGATAAAATCACATAAAATTGTGTTGTACTCTTTTATTTTCTATTTTAAATTTTTATTATTTTACTTTATTAACATGTTATTTTATTGCATAATATTTAAGATTTTAAGTTAAATTTAATATTCTTTACTTTAACATAATTTAAAAAAAAAAATAGAGCGTTTCCTTCCCCCCATCGCATACTCCAACGTTATTGTAGGTGTTAATTAATTGAAGATAAAAATTTGAATATTAGTAAAAGAATTTGAGATTCCAATTTTGCTCGTATCAAGTTAAGAAGGAGATTGAGATATATTCTTATAATATTAAAAAGAAATTATCGTTGTTAGAATGCAGAGTTTACCTGATGATAGTAAATGTAACGAAGTATTTCCTTGCGATGCTCGGCTGGGAACACAGTATCAACATGCCCAGTAATATACATGCACATTACCTGCAATTTAAGTATTCAGAAATTAAATATATATATATATATATTTTAAGTTTAGAGGGGATGAGAAATTTTATTCACTAAATACAATTTTTTTTTTATTTAAATTCAGATGACCATAAATGTAAAAAGTATTTACGACTATTTAAGCTACGCTCAAAGGCTATTTGAACATTAAACCAGCTGATGACCTACATATTTTAATATAGTTTATGGTCTCAGAAAGCAAGTTGGGTCCATTACTGAAAACTTAAAAAGACAAAGACAAATTGTTAAAATGTCAAAACACTTTTATCACTCACTAAGGGAGGAAGAAAAAATAAAGGACCGGCATTTTCAGCAGGCCAATGACCGTCGGTGGCCTGCAAAGCTGAGAAGAAATGGACGGCTCTCTTCAACGTTGTTGTCGCTGTTTCATATGTTATTTCTTCCCCATCTTCAACCTTTACTTGTGGGATTGTTTGTTTGAAAATTTTCTCCCTCAGAAACTGAAAATTTTTCCAACCATCTTAATAACATCGCACACAAGTAATAATAAAATTAAGAAACTGAAAATTTTCAACGTTTATTAAAAAAAGGGTCAAGTGTTGAACTTTAATTTAAAAATAAACGTCTGCATTTAAGAATTATTTTATATATATATATATAACACTAATTAAGTGGGTAAAATCTATGTTAAAAAAAATTAAATGGGTAAAATCATTTAACAGTTAGTATTAAGTATGCGACTCTTAAAAAGTTGACTGATTCAATAAATAACATCAGTAAAGTCATCATATGGTCTCAATTAATTGACATCTATCTGTTTATTTAAGTAAACATCAAAAGAATAAGAGAGACAATTAATGACAAACAAAGTTAACTTTATATGGAATGGATGAATAATATTTCATTATAACAATTAATTTATTTAATTAATAATTAATAATGAAATACTATTAAAATAAGTAAGAATTAATTAAATAATTTATTTAATTTTTTATTATTTGTTAAAAAATAATTAATTATTAAATTATGGAATTTTATTTGTTCAAATAGTTAATTAAATTAAAAATTATTAATTTAATAATTAAATAATTAATATATTTAGTTATAATTTAATAATTAATAAAATAAATAATTAAATTGAATTAAAAGAAAGCAATAGTCCAAGAAAAAAGAAAGGGCCATTTTAAGCGCCTTTTATTGTGCGTAACAAATTTTTGATCCGCAAAATTTAAAAAAAATTATAATTTTTTCTTTCTTATTTATTATATTTTTCTCTAAAACTTCATTGTTAAATGTTGGAGTGTATTTTTTGAGATGAATTTTCAAAAACTTAAGTAATTTTTATGAATTTATTTTTAAATATTTTATTCATTATTATTTTTAATCAACAAGTCCAATTATTTTCATTTTTTATAGTTTTGACTAATAAAATTACGTTATTACTTTGTGGTTAAAAAAATGGTCTAAAAATATTGGCCATTCTCTCATCTTTATTATTATTATTAAAAAGGGAAATTTTATAAATAAATTTAAAAAAAAAACATAATGAGTGATTTGATAGATGAAATCAGACATGATAGAAAAGTTACACAGTTGAGTTCAAAACTGTTTCTCTGTTTCTTTCCTTCTTTCGTCTTTTTTTTTTTGTTTCTTTTGAGCATCTTTACTAATGATTATGTTTCTCTTTCCTTTATGATCAAAACTAAATAATATTTTCCACGGTTAGTAACTCGGAGATCATGCTGATAATCAATGGAAATTACATAAAGTATCTACAAACTTATAGTAGAAAAATTTATGAAAATTAAAAATTTGGAGGCTATAATATTATCGCAAATAGAGAAATGATTCTTAACATTAAGATTATAATCATATCACCTGCATTCGCCAGAGGAGATCGGCACTGGGTTTGACGAGGTAACGGTTGTTGTAGAAGTTTTGACGAGCGGCTTCTACCTGAGCTCGCTCCTGAGGAGTGCCTGCCTCGGGATCATACTCCCATATTTGCCTGCCCACGAAGTTGTTTGTGCTGTAAATGTAAGGGTCCTTGCCCCCATCTGCTACCTTAAGCTTCCACATTAACTCCTTTCAGATGCTTTCCTTGTTCTTAGCGTTACACCTCTAATATGGCAGCTCAATGATAAATTGTTAGTTCGTCAAATCTTGGAGTAATTGAGGGAGCTAATAAGAGAAAACAACAAGGGCTTTTGCTAATATATATATCTTTGTGTGTGTATATGTGTACAGAAAGTCAGAAACGTATTCTAATTAAAGACCAGAAATTAACTTTGGAATGGTGGCAGAAACTTTTATGATGATCTTAATTATATACTTGTTCTTATTAGATATTATTATTATTCTTCTTTTTATAATGGGTAATTGATTCCCTTTGTTCAACTTTTATCTTCTCTCGACGTCAGGTGAGTGACATATTTATGGATCTTATTAATTGCATCATTTTGTTTTTGTCTTTTTTGTTTTGCAGAGGATAACTTTTAAGTATAGACCCAAAATTTTTGTAATTCAATGGTTAACGAAATAAATTTATTTTATAAAAAAAGTTTGATTTAAATGATAAAGATGAAATTAAAAAATTGGACCAATTGCTTCGCTCCTCATAAGAAAGTCGTTTGTCAAGGACTAATTAAAACAAAAGTGAAGTTGCATTAGAAATTTTTTCAACATAAATATTTCAATGCTTAAATCAATAAAGATCTAAAAAAAACTAAAAGATAAGAGAATAGAAAGGGTGTTAATTGCTTTGTGTGAATTTTAATATTGAGTATTCGATTTGAGTTTTAATTTTAGTGCCAATTTTTTCATTTATTTATAAGATGAGGATATGAAATTTATTTGTAACTCTTTAAATCTTTTTTAATGTGGGTGTCATTATGAACTTGTCCTTTTTGAATTCTACTATTAGAATATTTTTGAAATTATACTTGATCTTACTTACCTTGGTAGGATTATCTATTTTTAGAGTTTTTTTTTAATAAACTTTACTTTATCCACAATTCTTTACATTTCTTATAAGTTAAATTTTTTTAATAGTTATTTTAATTATTCAAGGTGGCCATTTTTTGGACCTTCCCTTACTTGATTCGAACAAGAGTTATTTCTCTTTGATCAAGACTTGTTCAAATAATATGGTCATATTCGACAGTTATTTTGTTTGGCCTTGTAAATAGTGAGTTTGATCGAGCATAGTAGTTGGGTTTTGACCATTACTCTAACCAACTCAAAGAGATTGTAATTCTCTTATAGAAGATTGACAGAACAAGGTAGTCAAGTTTTGACTATTATTCTTACTAATTCAGAGGGTGTGGACTTAGTCTTCTCTCCTTTATGAGTCTGACCGAATAGGGTAATCAGATTTCGATCATTGTTCTGAGTAACTTTGAAAATGTATCTTAATTTAAGGACACTTAATGAGTCGACACTTTTCTTTTGAGTCTTATGTATTTAATGTTCTCTTTAAGTTATTTTAGTTTAAGGTCTTTGAGCCTCGTAGGACCTTAGATCTTAGCATGATTAGTGAGCTAATGAGGTAATCGGCTGATTTTAAATAAGTTTTAACAACAAAAAAATCATACTTACCAATTATATATATAGATTAATTGATGGAAATCGTAAGTTAGATTTGTTTTTTTTTATTAAATCCTCAAAAGCCTCGTCACATCAAATGCTTACTTATAATATGTATACATATTTTCTTTTTCTTTTTTGCATAAATGTGTATGAAGTTATTTTAAATGTAACCAACCATAATGGGATAATCATTAAATCGTGACTTAAAAGTAATTTTTATAAACCTCAACCGTCTACACCGTGCACTCATTTTGTTATAATTCGCCGTCAAAGTTAATTAATGTAAGGATAAATAAATAATTATATTGAGTAAATTTGATTAAAAAAATATAAAATTAGAAAATTACTCATATATCCTTCAACAAATGCAAAATCAAAAATTTTTTTCTCTCTCTCTCTTCTCTTTTTCCTCTCTCATTTTTTGACTCTCTCGCATCTCTTTTATCGATCTGCAGATCTACACTACTAATGAATGAGCGGCTGATGATGAATCAAATCGTGACCATAACAACACTTCATCATAAAGCTAAGCACGACAATGTTGGCCGTTGCACGATCCTCATGTAGCCACGTATAGCTCTCAACATAAAAAGTAATTCATTTTATTATTTTAAGGTTATACTCATCTTATATTGGTTTGATGTAGCTTAAGGGTAAAAATGTACTTTTATGAGTCAAATTTGTCAACTGTCTATTCTAATAGCAAATTCTAACAAAATAGGTGCGCGATGTAGAGAAATATAAAATTGGGTGTCGATTGATAATGATCTATAATACAGAGGGCTGTGTTGAACTTTATCCCAATTATAGTACCAAAGCGAATGTTAATATCGGACTGGCATCAATCAAACAGTAAATCGACTTGCAGCTGCAGTGCAGATCAACAGACAAGCACAAAAGTAATTGTATTATTGGCACAACGACTTTAATGTACCCAAGTAGCTTCATTAATCAGCAAAAGCAAGCTAACGTCGTCTATGACGAACTCCATATCCCTTTATTCTTTAACTTTCTTCGTAGGGTTTCATATTTCCTCAACTTTTTTAGCGGGCTCCATGTATTAAAGTGGTCAAATCAAGTCACATTATTCTTTTGGGGCCAAGCATTTATTAGAAACCAAAGATAAAACATCAATCATGAAAACAATGCACTATTATATATAGGAGCAGGATCGTGACACTAATTTTTTTTTGTTTTTTTTATATAATTTTATAATTATTAAATTATTAATTTTTAATAATTATTATTTTAAATAATGTGACTTTTTTTTTATTGTCGTGGGATTTATAGCATATACTATAAAAATATTTAACACTTTGAAATAATTTTTTATTTATAAATAATTAAAAATAAAAAAAATTAGATAAAAAAAGATAAATAATAATCGGCCAAAAAAAGCACATAATTAATATATGTAGTTTGACAAACTGTCTACGTTTATAATAAATTTGAGGATCCTAACTTATTTTATTCTATTCTTTTATAGACAAAAAATCTCAAAAGAGATATAAGAAATACTTAAATAATTATGAGCTCCAAAAGATTTATACTTTATTATTTTATGCATTCAAAGTATTCAAGTGTAATTTAAGTCTTTTATTCTCTCTTATTGATAATTTGATACTTAATGAATTATAAAAGGAGGGATTTATATAGTGTTAATATCGACCTTAAAAATTTTAAATTTAATTAAAATAAAAATTTACATGTTATAGGAGTCCAATACCGACTTTAGGATATAATTTTATTTAAAAATAGAATTTTTTTTGAATAGTAACGCTACAACATTCAATTTTCAACATTGGTAGGATAAAACAATTACCAGGTTAACGCTGCAGCGTTGAGCATGCTGGAATCATCGTTGCGGCTATGAGATCCTATTGTCGTGACATTCATGCGTTAGGTCCTTCTCTTGTACTCTTATATTTTTTCTTGCATTCGGCTTTCATTTTTTATCCTTACTCGTTCATCTAATATATCTCTTGACCTGATCTCAACTCCTCCTTGATTTTTAACTCAAAATAAAATTTATTCTTAATTTTAAATCATTAAATTCTAACACTTAATTGTTTTTTAAATCTATTTAATTAAATATGAACCATCGTTCAATTAGATACTCTATTATCATTCTTCTTTATTCTTTCTTTCATGCATGCCTACACTTTCTTGTCTTCTTGTACTTATTTTTGTCTTTCCTTTTTATTTTCTAAACTTTTCATATGCATTATTTGTTAGTAAATTTCTTTTTAAACAAAAAGTAACTATATTATAGATAGAAAACACAGCAAGCAATAATTTTGTTCTACGTACTTGAAGGAAGTTCCACCTGGAAATTGGAAATTCTCAATCAGCTGTGAGCAGGAAGATCTTGAAAAGCCCATATCTCAACTTAGAAGCTCTGCTTCAAAGAAAAATATGCTTCTCCCCTTACTATCTTTTATCTTTGAACACAGAAGAAATTACATTTTCGAACGGATGCATCTGTTGACACAATTTCAAATTCTTCTGCAAAGCAAAGTGTACAGATAGAATAGTTTTTAGATTAAAAAACAATCTTTTGCACATGTCTACGCACAGCATATGGTAATAAATCGCTTGTGATGCAAGTCCTTCATGACGAATTATCCCAGTCATTACATGAAATAGATGATACAGGACATTAAGATAAAAAGACCAACAGTATCTCAGGAAAATACGTTTGGAGAAGAGGAACAAGTAATTAATTAGTTCTGTAAATTGCCACTATCAACTCATTGCCTCCTTTCTGGTCTTTCAGAGAAAAACAAAGGACTAATACATCTGTTACTGTTTGTTGTGTTTTCTATCTATTTCCATCAACTGCAAACACATTGAGATGGAAATTTCTAAAATAATTATTGTTAAAAAATAAATAAATTTCCACGTTGATAAGAAATGGAAAAGATTATAACTATATAAATAGTGAATTATATATCTATTAATATGGGGCCTTTTAAATAGAATTAAAGAATAAAATCATAAGGATTTAGGTTTAAAATATACAATATTATATTAATGTGGAGATATGTGTGATTTATTGGACTTTTAACAGTGGTATTAAAGCCATGCATCGAAGCTAGTCATGTGGAGAAAATCCTCGATATTGAACAAAAAGGTGGTAAGCCTGATAAAAGCCCTAAATTGATTGCGATGAGATCTGTAATTAAGCTCTATGGACAAGCGATAGCGTACTCCCAGGCATCACGTAAGACGTGTTCTCTCAACGTAGTGGGGCTTCATGTAAGGCGTATTCTTTTAACACAACATCGTAAGACGTGTTCTCTCAACACAATGATGTTGCGGTACTCTAGCCTTTCATGTAAGACGTGCGCTCTTAACACATTTAAGATAAGTAGAACATAAGTATCAGATTGAAGAGAGCAAGGTCAGAGCGAGATCTTATTATGTGAAAGATAGATAAATGGGATAAACGTAATGAAGATAATTAAAAGATAAGTACTAGATTGAAAGGAGCGAGGTCTTCCTGTGTGGAAAATAGACGGATGAAATATTATTTAAAGGAAGGCTCAAATCACGTAACTTTCACGTAAGGCGTGTGCTCTTAATGCATTAAAAATAAGTATAAAATGAGTATCAGATTGAAGGGAGCAAGGTATTCCTATGTGGAAGATAGACGAATAGGATAAATGCAGTGAAAATAATTAGAAGGTAAATACCAGACTGAAATGAGTAAGGTCGAAGCGAGGTCTTCCTGTGTTGAAGATAGACGGATGAGATATCATTTAAGGGGAGGCTAAACCATATAGCTTTCACATACGGCATGCGCTCTTAATGTATTGAAGATAAGTAGAAGATGAGTATCAGATTAAAAACAACGAGGTCAGAGTGAGGTTGAAGCAAGGTCTTCTTATGTAGAAGATAGACGGATGAGATAAAGGCAGTGAAGATAATTAAAAGATAAGTACATATTGAAATGAGTAAGGTCGGAGTGAGGTCTTTCTATATGAAAGATAAACGGGTGAGATATCGTTTAAGTAGAGGCTCAAACCATGTAAAATGATATGATCATTTGTTCGAGGGAATGATTATTAAAAAAATAAATAAAGTCCTATATTGGTAAAAAATGAAAAAAAATTATTAATATATAAAAAGTGAACTATATCTTTATTGATATAAAACCTTTTAAATAGAGTTCAAAAGTAAAATTATAAAAATTTAAGTTCAAATTAATTAATATCATATTAATGTAGAAATATGTGTGATTTGTTGGACTCGTAATAATTACTTTACTTATTTATATATTTTTTTTAAAAAAAAACATAAAGCAGACTTCAATAACGCTTTCCAATTTCCATACATATGACTCTGGGCATCATTGTTTTATTTTACATAGGTGTAAACTCTTACAATTGATAGCATGCACATGCATTTTTCGAAACATCTCTATTATTTTCTCTATAACAAGTTTTTATATCCTATACGTGTACTTAATTTTTTTTTCAAAAGAAAAAAAGTAAGCATAAGTTTATTGTGATTGCATCTTGAACCGTTTCTTGGGCTTTGACTAGAAAGCTAAGCCCTAATCGCACGAAAACAAATATAATACTTGTTTTGCTACACATTCTCAAAAGCAGCTTTTGCTGGCTAGCTCACCATATACTAGGAGACAGAAGTAGGTGAATACTTGCTTCAATTAATCACTTTATTTATATTCTAGCTAAGCAAATATTTTGTTTAAACTTGTAAGTTAGAGCAAATATGCATGCATTTCGTAGTAGTATAAGTATTCAAGAGAAGACATTAATTCCTGGTGAAAGCAACAAGAATTATCGTATTATTATACAGCAGGAAAAAAAAAACTACCGTAATATGAAATTAAAATAATCGTCGTTGGTGCCGACTCGTGCATATACATTAAATTTCTATTTAATGAATCTTTACCTAACAAAATTCAAGACTATACGAAAACACAAGTAGACATATAATGTTGGCTTTGGCTTGGACAAGGTTAATAATTATCCGATCAAGTAAGAAATATTTTTCCTTTTAAATCATAAGAGAACTCAAAATTGTCGAAGTCAAAACAAATTATTGATTCTTCAATGTAAATTTGACAACTAAATTTTTGTGTTATCAAGCAACAAGAAATTTCGATTGGTATGTTGTAGTTGACTTAATTGTGCGTATGTACAATTAACAAATATTAATTAGTATGTAAACAACTCGAACAAGCACATCCTTAGTATGCCCCATGCAAAGGTTGCAACATTAAAGAAGAAAAGAAAATTAGAACCCGAAATTTAATTAAATGACAATTACTTTTTCTTCTACGCAACTCATGCCACGACTTATTGCCATCCCATGATTATAGTCCATGTATTTTGTTGGAGGTTAGACGTTAGTATCATAAATCATCATAGGTTTAACCTAATCATAATTACATTTCTTAATTAATGTTATAATTTTTGTATATTCGAATACACTCTCTCCAAAGTCAAAACAAAAGTTTAGTCTCATAATATAGTGGAATTCCTTCAACATTACTATTTAGAATGTGTTCTCCCTAAATTTTGGATCAAACTCCACAGTTTAAATGGGGTCTATTCTTTTTAAGTAGTTTAGTTAAAATAAAGAAGTAGTGCTATCTTTAAAATCAATAAATTTATTAAGAATTTTATGATCCTATTTTAAGATGAAATTGATGAGAAGATAGAGAACTTAAATAAAATACCTATTTAAAGAGTATTTTTTTATCACACCTATAAAAAGAGACTTTTCTAAGAGAGGAATGGGACTGCAGGCCTATTATTTTTTCCTCTCTATGCAGAAGCTATTCTCTCTATACACAATATTTTTTCTTTTACTCTTTGTGATGGTCATGGTGCTTTCTTGTAAACACTTTGATAAATAGTGTATATGAGTAAGCCTAAAGCTTAGTCAAGTAGATGCAAGATCAGATTGGGCTGAACCACTATATATTATATGTCACATTCTTCTCTCTCCATTATTTTTTGTTTCTACCGAAGTATTTTCAACAAACAAATAAATTTAACTCGTTGACTCGCAAATTCACCAAATTTTTGGGTCAACAGTTTGGCGTCATCTATGGAACGCAATAAAAAGTCATGAAAACTAACTATGGAGTTTAACAACAAAAATATAAGATTTTAATTTACGTATCAATATTTATTTATTTTTAAATTATTTTTGTAATGATTAATTCAGTTGAAGATTTTTTATTCTAATGCCCTAAATATTTTTTGAGATAAAAATAATTTTATCTTAACGTGTTAGGCTAATTAACAATTTTGTTCTTGTTAGATATAAAATACCCAATTTTTTTATAATCTGTTAATTTTTGCATTCAATTTGGATGAAAAATTTACATTTAATATACTTTTACCATTTTACCTCCAATATATAAATAGACACGTGTCATTGTATGATTTATTACAAATGATACGTGTCATCGTATAATTGGTTACATTATTAATAAAATAAATTAAAAATAAAAATTGACACTGTCGCCGAAAACGGCAGCCGGCCGACTGCTGGCGACCTTTTTTGACGATACGTCGACAACAAAAATTTAATAAATTTACATCATTGAATTTTATTTTTCTTGATCTATACAGTGGCGTGATCATTTTAGGTAAAAGAAGACCAGAAAATGGTCAAAAATGATGGAGAGTGGTCGCGCTGATCTATCCACCTGTGTTGGCGGTGCAAGTCACCGCCCCACCTTTTAACGGTGTCCGTCCGGTCGGCCGCTGGCGACCGTTTTTTGGCGACACGCCGACAACAAAAATTTATCAAATTTACATTATTGAATTTTATTTTTCTTGATCTACACAATGGTGAGATTATTTTTTGTAAAAAAAAAGACCAAAAAATGGTCAAAAAAGGTGGAGAGTGGCCGCGCTGATCTATCCACATGTGTTGGCGGTGCAAGTCACCGCCCCACTACTTAACGGCGGCCGGCGGTGGTCGCTGCCACTCTCCACCTTTTTTGACTATTTTTTGGTCTTTTATTTTTACTAAAAATAATTTCACCACTGTGTAGATCAAGAAAAATGGAGTCCAATGATGTAAATTTGATAAATTTTTATTATTGGCGTGTCACCGAAAAAGGGACTCCAGTGGTCGACCGACCGCCGTTTTCGGCGACAATTTCAGTTTTTATTTTTAATTTATTTACAAATTATTTTTAAAAAATAAACCAATTACATAGTGACACGTGTCTAAAAGTACTAATCATATTTTAAAACGTGTCATATTATTAAAGTTTATTTTTAAATTTATATTAAATTAACTTAATAGATGAGATTGTGCCATGTATTTAAAAAGACAATGAATGGATAAGATTGTGCCATGTATTCGAAAAGACATTGAATGGGTAAGATTGTGCCATGTGTTCAATGAATAATTTATTTATATGATTAGATTACATTTTTACCCTTTCACCATTAAAATTAATAGCAAAAATTAATAGATTATGAAAATATTGAGTATTTTATATTTAACAGGGGTAAAGTTATTAATTAGCCTAAAATATTAAAGTAAATTTGTTTTTATCTCATTTTTTTTTTCTTAATGAATTATATAGCAAAGTAATTTTATCTGTAAAAAAAGTTTGATCTACATATATGACTTTTATATCTTCAAAATATTGAGAAAAAAAACAAGTGACAGTGCAGATATAAAAAGATACGCAATCATCTATTATTAGTTAAAAAATATTGAAGAAAAAAAAAGCAAATGTGTTAGAAGAAAATACAAAAATGAGAGAAGTTGTTCGGAGTTATTAAAAAACAAAAAGGAAATGCAGGGTATTAAAAGAAATGCCTTGGGTGCCTTAAAAACAACTGACAAGAAAAAGAAGACAAGAAACTCGCATTAGGCACCTAGTAAAAAAAATGACAAAAAGCTGTTTGGAATAAAAAAAAAAAAAAGACCTGCTTGGAGTTAAAATAAAATGACAAAAAACTACTTGAAAAAAAAGGCTGCTCAGAGCAAAAAAAACGACAAAGAAAGCTACTTAGAGTAAAAAATAAAAGATAAAAGCTGTTCGGAGTAAAAAAAAAAAAAGTTGTTCAGAGTAAAAAAAATTGACAAAAAATTGTTTGGAGTAAAAAAAAAAATGCTCAGAGTAACAAAAATGCAGCTATTCTAATTTTATAAAAAAAAGAGAAAAAACGGCTCATATCATTAAAAAAAAAAAAAAGTATGAGTAGTTACAGTATAAAAGAAGAGCAGCTCATATTATAAAAAACAATGAGTATAAACGGGTGTAGCATAAAAAAAGAATAATTCATGTTATTAAAAAAAAAACATAAGCAGGTGTAATATAAAAAAATATAAAAAAAAGTAGTTTATATAAAAAAAGGTATGAGCAAGTATAATATTAAAGAATAACAGCTTATGTCATAAAAAAATAAGTATTAACAGATACAACATAAAAAAAAGAACAACTTATGTTATAAAAAAATTAATTATGAGCAAGTGCACCATAAAAAAAGAGTAACTTACATAAAAAAAAATGTATGAGCAGGTGTAATATTAAAAAAGAGCAGTTCATGTCATAAAAAAAAATGTAAGCTGGTTAAAAAAATAAGAAGAAGCTGTTTCGGTAAAAAAATAAGAATGAAGAGAGTTTGAGAAGACCTACGAAAGCCTTGAATAAAGTTTTGAAGGATTTTTATTATTCAGCCCCTTAAAATTTTAAAAAATTATAATTTTTGTGTCATAGTTTTAAGAGTTTTTAGATAAATCCTTAGACGGAAATCTTCTTATCAAGAAACCTAAGCACTTAATTCTCTTAGAGCCCACTCACTTAGATTTGTTTAACCAAAACTCGAGCATGTCACTTAGGATCTTAAAAGACCCATTTAAGCTTTCATAAGTATCATTAGCTGGTAAATTAAGTTCCCTTACAAAGCTATTATAAGCCTTCCTACAAGGTCATCGTAAGCCCTCCTATAAGGCCACTGTAAGTCCTCATATAAGATCATCATAAGTCCTTATACAAGACCTTGTGTGGAGGATTGACGCCCTATAAGAAGATCCTGTCAATGACCAGCTCCCTGGGATAATATACAAGATTTTGTGCAGAGGATCGACGCCCCACAAAAAGTTTCACTGAGATCAACTCCCCAAGATAATCTATAAGATATTTTCATGGCTACGTAAGTCATTCTCGAGACTTTGTAAGCCTTTCTTAAAGCCACGTAAGCCCTTCTCGATGCTACACAAAACCCTTACTAAATATCGATCGCACTGTTAAAACTAGCAGAGATTAACCGTGAATCTAGAAAACTGAGATATAATACCGATCTGAGCATAAAGTAAGATCTCGAATAGACTAACCCGAAATTCTACTATAAAATTTCAACACAAACTATAATTAAGTTTTCAACATTAACAAATTAATACTGAAAACTGGTAGACTCTTGTTCTTCTCTAGATTTTGGGTCAAACTCAAAAGCTTAAATGGGGTCCATTTTTTTTAGATAATTTAGTTAAAATAGGGAAGTAGTGCTATTCTCAAAATTAAGAAACTTATTAAAGATTTTTATGATCACTTTTTAGGATGAAATTTATGAGAAAGTAGAGGACTTGTCTGAATAGGATACCTACCTAAAGAGTATTCTCCTATCACACTTATAAAAAGAGGTCTTTCCAACAAAGGAATGGGACTTATTACTTTTTTCTCTCTATGCCAAAGCTGTTCTCTTTATACACAATGTTTTTTCTTTTACTCTTTGTAATGGTCATGGTGTCTTTTTGTAAACACCTTGATAAATAGTATATGTGAGTGAGCCTAAAGCTCAGTAAAGTGGACATAAGTTCGGATTAGACTGAACCACTATATATTTTGTGTCACATTCTTCTCTCTTATTTATTGTTTGTCTCTACCAATTATTTTTTGTCTTTACCAAAGTGTTTTCAACAAACAAATAAATTTAACTCGTTAACTCGCAAATTCACTAAATTTTCAAGTCAACAGAATGAAACTAAGATAGAATTTTATGGCTCAAAATGCAAAATTAAGGGCGGTAGCCAATTACACCTCCTTGTTTTGAGCATTATCCACTTACCTTCTTGATATTTCAAATTATTAAACAAAACATCTTCTATTATAAAAATTTTATTAAATCCTAACTCTTATCGTATTTTAACTAATTTACCTTTGTATTATTATTTTTTCATAAATTATTAATGTATTTTTAAAAAAAAATTAATAAAAATTATATCATATTTATGTTATAATAGAAAGATGAATATTTTGGTTATTTTATTTTTATTTTTTTGTTTTATATTTTATATTTTTATTAATATTTAATATTTTTAATGCATTAATATTTAATGCTCATTAAAAAGAATAATACGTTATAATTTTTTCTAAATTATTATTTTAAATTAAAATTTATAAAAAAATAATAATATAAGAATAGATTAATAAAAAGATAACAAAAATTAAGATTTAACATAATTTTTATAATAATAAAGATCTTTTTTAATTAATATAAAATATCTAGAGAATAATTAAATAATACTCAGACCAATAAGAAATTATATATAATTTTTCCAAAATTAAAGTTACTAAAGCCTAGTGTCACGCCCCAAGTGCTCTCAAGCATTTCCTCAAGCACTTGGTGCGCGACTAGGCCTGCTGGAGGCCTCTTGGACCATGGAGCGCTACGTGGACCGGAGCTTCTAGAAGGCCCGATGGTTAGGATGGAGAACCGGGCTTGGCCCGCAACTTATTTAGGAAGTTAACCCTAGTTAGACTCCCATAAGAGGTAGAAGAGCATCTAGGAATATTCTAAGGAATATTATCCCATCTTGTATATACACCGTTAGATCAAATAGATCTCAGCCATTGATTGTATAGGGCTGCAACTATAAAAGGGGGAGACCCTCACTTGTATTTTTCATCTCATAGCTTGTTTTCTCTTCAGCAATATAGAGGGCATTCGTGCAAACACTTGGTGTGCTTATTTTCTCTTCTCTTTGTGTGGTTTTCTAGGCTGCTTAGCACGCAACGCGTCTAAGGCCGCACGGTCTCGAAAACAGTCCGTGACAGTTGGTATCAGAGCAGGTTCAGTTCAGAGATGGAGAAAGACGGCGCACCATCAGATTTGGCTGAAGAGAGGGGTCGGAACCCCAAAGCTAAGAAGCACGGCGCGGCGTCTCGCGAGAAATCAGCAGATCCAGGTCAGGATGTGGGGGGTATGGTGAGAGCACTCAGCGGCGCTGTCGGGAAGGCAGCAGATCGCCTTGGAGAGCTGGAGCAGCAAGTAGAGAAGATCGAGGGAGGCCTCGACGCTCAAGGAGACGAGCTGCGCACCCTCATCAGCACATCCATCGAGGCTTACGTCGATAAGCAGCGGGATTGGATTAAAGCTTTTCAGGAGAGCGTCCTCACCACAATGGACAGTATTCAGGCCCAAGTAGGGGAGCTACACCGCGGGCTCGAATCTGTCAAAGAGGATGTGGTGCTGTGCAAGCGGGCGGTGGCGAATGGGTCTGTCGCCGCTCAAGTGACGGTGTCTACACCGAGAGTCGATGCTCCTAAGCCCAAGGAGTTCAGCGGGAAGCGGAACGCCAAGGAGCTCGACAATTACTTCTGGCAGATGGAGAGATACTTCGACGCCCTAGGCGTACGGGACGAGGATAAGGTAAACACCGCGACCCTATATCTCTCTGATCATGCAATTCTGTGGTGGCGTAGGAAGAGCGAGGAAATTCGCAAGGGTACCTGCACCATCAATACCTGGACAGAGTTGCAGCAGGAGCTGAAACGCCAATTCTATCCGGAGAATGTGGCGCACGACGCTAGGAAGCGTCTAAAGGAGTTGAGACAGAACAAGTCGATTGGCGAGTACGTTGAGGAGTACTCTCTGCTGATGCTGCAGATCCCCAATATGAGTGAAGACTTGCTGTTCAACTTCCTTGATGGGTTACAGACATGGGCGTCCAATGAGCTGAGGCGGCGTGGAGTGCAGAACATATCCGACGCCCTCACATTGGCGGAAACGCTCACTGATTACCGCAAGGGTGATGCGGGGAAGTCCAAGAATTCGAAGCCCAATCACAGCAAAGGTGGGGGAACCAGGGAGTCTCATCCTCTGCAGGATAAGGAGGGGAAAGGTAAACCGCCCACAGGGAGAGAGCAGAAGCGCAACGGCGGGAGAAAGCCGAGATCTAGCTGCTTCCTTTGCGACGGGGATCATTGGGTGAAGGACTGTCCAAAAAAGAAGGCTATCAACGCAATGTTGGAGACTCAGCAAGCGGGTGAACAGGGACAATTGGGATGTCTCCAGTTACTCAATGCCCTCAATGCCAAGCGGGCAGCCCGCGCGCCAGCAGGAAAGGCGCTGATGTACGTTGAAGCCTACATTAACGGGAGGAGGACGCAAGCACTTGTAGATACTGGAGCTACGCACAACTTTATGAAGTATGCAGAAGCAGTACGCTTGGGCCTCAAGGTGGAGAAGGGGATTGGCTACCTCAAGACTGTGAACGCCGCAATCAAGCCACTGGACGGGGTCATTCGTGGAGTTGAAATGAGCCTCGGAAAATGGAGCGGTAAGGTAAACTTTTCGGTAGCCCCTCTTGATGATTTTGATGCTGTTCTTGGTATGGATTTTCTGCGGCAGTTTAATGTGGTGCCACTTCCCCGACACAACTATGTATGCATCTTGGAGGGGGGACCATGCATGGTGCCGACAGTAAACAAGCCGACAGGTGGGCAATCCGAGCCCAACGCCCACACTACTCTCCTGTCCGCCATGCAACTGAAGAAAGGAGCTAAGTGGGGAGAAGAGACATACCTCGCCACAATATGGGAGGAAAATGATGAGGAGTACGGGGGCGAAGAGGAGCTGCCAGCAGAGATCACGAAAGTGCTCAAGCAGCACCAGGACGTGATGCCAGCAGCGCTACCACAGAAATTACCACCAAGACGGGCAATTGATCACGAGATTGAGTTGGAACCAGGGGCGAAACCTCCAGCCAAGGCCCCCTACAGAATGTCTCCACCAGAACTAGCAGAGTTGCGGAAGCAGCTCAAGGAGTTGCTGGATGCAGGGTTTATCCAGCCATCGAAGGCGCCTTACGGCGCGCCCATGCTTTTCCAGCGCAAGCACGACGGATCATTGCGGTTATGCATAGACTACCGAGCGCTGAACAAGGTCACTGTCAAAAATAGGTATCCCATTCCTTTAATTGCTGACTTGTTTGATCAGTTGGGGCAGGCAAAGTATTTCTCGAAGCTGGATTTGCGGTCAGGTTACCATCAGGTGCGGATAGCCGAGGGCGACGAGCCAAAAACCACCTGTGTGACTCGTTATGGGGCCTTTGAGTTTTTGGTCATGCCGTTTGGCCTCACCAACGCGCCAGCCACTTTCTGCACACTGATGAACAACATACTCCAGCCCTTTCTTGACAAGTTCGTCGTCGTGTACTTAGACGACATCGTCATCTACAGCAACACTCTCGAAGAGCACGTGGAACACTTGAAATCTGTCTTGAAGGTGCTCCGCGAGAATGAGCTGTATGTGAAAAGGGAGAAGTGCTCATTTGCCAAGCCGGAGGTGGACTTTTTGGGTCACAAGATCAAAGAGGGCAGGTTGATGATGGACAGGGCGAAGATTCGCGCCATTGTGGACTGGGAGGCACCCACGAAAGTTACCGAGCTGCGGTCTTTCCTTGGGTTGGTTAACTATTATCGCAGGTTTATCAAGAGCTACTCCACCACTGCAGCACCCCTTACCGACCTGCTAAAGAAGACTAAGGCGTAGGAGTGGAGTAAGGAGTGCCAAGGGGCTTTTGATCGACTAAAGGCAGCAGTGATCGAGGAACCAGTCTTAGCATTACCGAATCACCTGTTACCGTATGAGGTACATACTGATGCATCTGATTTTGCTATTGGTGGCGTATTAATGCAGCAGGACCATCCGATCGCATATGAGAGCCGGAAGCTCAATAAGACGGAGAGGCGCTATACGGTGCAGGAAAAGGAGATGACGGGGGTCATCCATTGTCTGCGCACTTGGCGACATTATCTGCTTGGGGCAAGGTTCGTAGTGATGACGGACAACATAGCAACGAGTTACTTCCAAAGTCAGAAGAAACTCAGCCCGAAGCAAGCTAGGTGGCAGGACTTTTTGGCGGAGTTCGATTATGAGCTCGATTACAAACCGGGAAAGGTGAACGTGGTGGCGGACGCCTTAAGCCGGAAGGCCGAGTTAGCAGCTATCAGCAAACTGGAAGGTGATTTGCTCGGCCTATTTTATGAGGGAATGAAACATGATCCCGCAGCCACACAGCTCGCCACTCAAGCACAAGAGGGAAAGACTCAGCGATTTTGGGTAGAAGATGGGCTTCTCTACACCAAGGGACGCCGGGTTTATGTGCCAAAGTGGGAGAACCTGCGGCGTAACCTCATTAAGGAGTGTCACGATACAAAATGGGCAGGACATCCAGGCCAGCGGCGCACATGCGCCCTATTGGAGACAGTTTACTACTGGCCACACATGCGGGAGGAGATAGAACAGTTTGTCAAAACTTGTCTTGTGTGCCAACAGGACAAAATTGAGCAGCGGAGTCCCGCAGGGCTACTGGAGCCACTGCCCATACCGGAGAGACCTTGGGAAAGCATCTCTATGGATTTCATTGTAGCCTTACCGAAGTCCGAGGGGTGTGGAACTATCATTGTGGTGGTAGATCGGTTTTCCAAGTATGCGACTTTCATACCAGCACCCAAAGAGTGTAATGCGGAAGAGACAGCCAAACTTTTCTTCAAGCACGTCGTCAAGTACTGGGGGTTGCCGAGAGTGATAGTCAGCGATCGTGATACGAGGTTTACGGGGAGATTCTGGACTGGATTGTTCAATCTCATGGGATCGGAACTTTGCTTTTCCACCAGCTTTCACCCACAAACGGATGGGCAGACCGAGAGGGTGAACGCATTACTGGAGCTGTATTTGCGGCACTTTGTGGGCACAAATCAGCAGGATTGGGTCAAGTTACTCGATGTGGCACAGTTCTCGTATAACTTGCAGAGGAGTGAATCGACGAACCAGAGTCCATTCGAGTTAGCTACTGGCCAGCAGCCTCTCACGCCGCATGCACTCGTGTCCAGCGATACTGGGAAGAGTCCAGCAGCCTACAAAGCTGCGAAGTCCTGGCAGGAACAATCGGACAAGGCGCGAGTGTGTCTGGACAAGGCGACGAAACGGATGAAGAAATTGGCTGACGGTAAGCGAAGACATGTTGAGTACAGCGTGGGGGATTTAGTGATGGTGAAAATTCTTCCGACGCAGCACAAGTCTACGCGCCCACTTCACAAGGGTCTTGTTCGAAAGTATGAGGGGCCATTTCCTATTGCCAAGAGGGTTGGCAATGTCTCGTATAAGGTGGAGCTGCCTTCGAGACTTCGGCTACATCCGGTGTTTCACGCAAGCTGCCTAAAGCCATACCATGGTGATGCGGAGGACACGGAACGTGGGCCACAAACCAGGGCACCATTGGGAGTTTCCACATCTTACGACAAGGAGGCTGAACTTATCCTTGATGTGAGGACAGTGCGGAAGAAGAACTGCCGTCCAAGTCGTGAGTATCTCGTCAAGTGGAAAGGATTGCCCGACAGCGAAGCAAGCTGGGAACCCGAGACCGCACTGTGGCAGTTTGAGAACAAGGTGCGCGAGTTCCAGCAAGGACGCGACGAGGGCGTCGCGTGAATTTGGTGGGGGAGAATGTTACGCCCCAAGTGCTCTCAAGCATTTCCTCAAGCACTTGGTGCGCGACTAGGCCTGCTGGAGGCCTCTTGGACCATGGAGCGCTACGTGGACCGGAGCTTCTAGAAGGCCCGATGGTTAGGATGGAGAACCGGGCTTGGCCCGCAACTTATTTAGGAAGTTAACCCTAGTTAGACTCCCATAAGAGGTAGGAGAGCATCTAGGAATATTCTAAGGAATATTATCCCATCTTGTATATACACCGTTAGATCAAATAGATCTCAGCCATTGATTGTATAGGGCTGCAACTATAAAAGGGGGAGACCCTCACTTGTATTTTTCATCTCATAACTTGTTTTCTCTTCAGCAATATAGAGGGCATTCGTGCAAACACTTGGTGTGCTTATTTTCTCTTCTCTTTGTGTGGTTTTCTAGGCTGCTTAGCACGCAACGCGTCTAAGGCCGCACGGTCTCGAAAACAGTCCGTGATACTAGTCATTCTTTAAGAGGGACACGTGCGTTGTACCGAAAAGGTGAAGAATTTATTTGCTTTGTATGCACAAGCAATTGTTTTTTCTCTAACGGATTAGAATTCTCTTATGATATAAATTTATTTAAATTCTTTAAAATATTTTGATGCGTGTGTAATATTTAGCATGTACGATCAAATTTTTTTAATTGTTAGTATTATTTTTTTCAATCAACTGGTAATCTAAGAAGAAATGGGCAGTTTTTCTTAACCATTTTTTTTTCTTCTTTTGAATGTGATTTTTCTCAACTTTTGTTTTTGTGGGATATTTCTTAGTAATTAACAGAAACAAGCAAAGGTTTTAAGTAGGGACGTAAAATTTAGATTTGAATTTAAATTTTTTATATAAATTTAAAATTTGAATTTAGTCTGAATTATTTTGGTTCGGGTTGAATTTGAGTTGAATTTATTTTTTTAATAAATTTTAAAATATTTATTTTATAAATGAATTGTTAAATTTATATTTTATATTTTATATTCATAATTTAATATGTTTTAATTTTATTCAATTTTATCCTATTATTATTATTATTATTAAAAATTTTAATGTATTTTTTTTTATTTCAATTTTTTTATAATTAGATTAAATTTACGTTTTTGAGGTATTTATTTTGTAAAGTAATTATTAAATTTATATATATATATATATTAAATTAATTAGGACTATTTCTTAAAAAATAAGAAAACAATTTAGATCTAAGTCAAATTTTTGAGTTTTTATAAAAATTTGAATTCGGCTTGAATCTGAATTTTAAAAAAAAATTAAATCCAAATATAAAAATAAATCTGAATTGATTTTTAAATTTTTTCAAGTTTCAAATCCAGACCGAACCAATTTGTCATCCCTAATATTAAAAAGAATAATGGAATAGAATGTAATTTATTTGAAAACATAAATTAGCCAAATGGGTTTAATTTGTTGTGTCAATTTCTTTTAAAGTAGCGTCATGGTTTCGGATTATATTTTAGGTTGTGCACATATATTAATGTATTTAATTTAGACGTTCCAAAATATAGTTCATGGAAAGAACAAAGAACCGATTTTCTGGAAACAGAATTCATGTGAACGATTAATTTGGATTGACGTAATTCGTCCAAATAAATTTCATGTTGATTCTTTTTTTACTTCAGTTGTTAATTTAATTTAGTAAATTTGTCAATTACCTAAATGTGATTTTACGTTTTTATTATTATTTTCTTAATTTTTTTAATAAAAATTAAAATATTTCTTTAAAAAATAATTAATCATTTAAAAAAAACATTATATATAAAAAAAGAGATATTACTATGACAAATTTCCTTTTAATTAAACATATTTGGGTCTTGGTGCTTCTTTCTGGCTTAATGCAAAATGACAATACTGTCCCACTCTAATTAACATTTCTCAGTGATATTGCCTTGTTAATTACCAACCACGTGTGCACGTGTTAGGTCTGCTCACACAAATTATATATTACGATTAAAAATATGATCTTGGTTCCTTCTTTCGGATCGATTGAATATGATTATTATAAGAAGATTTTTGTTTTCTATTAACTTTCATTTCTTTTAAAAGAAATCTTTTTATTATTAGAACTGATGCATGTTGATCATTGATTATCAATCTTTTATCATTTGATACGTTCAAATAAGATAGACACAACCATGATATGTAATAATATAATATAATTATATTTATATAGTTAATATATAAATGTGGTTGTTTAATATGTCAATTATTGATTGATAATATTGTATAATTAGTATGTTAATAAAAATAAAAATTAATAATTGTCTAACACATAATAATTAATGATTAATAATATATTAGTTGAGATATAAATATTATATTTTGATTAATATAATATTTGATGTATTAATTATTAATTAATATTATATAATTATCACATTAATTAAAATTAGAAAGTTAATAATTATTTACATGTGTTAGTTAATAATTGATGATACATTAATTAAGATATAAAATATATATACCAACTTTATAAGAGACTTAAGTGTAAAATTAAAAACAAAAGAGGGAAAAAAAATTAAAAGAGAGAAATGAATGATGTGTAAACGAATAATGCCATGCTTTAATAGATAATTAATGGGTTGATTTCTAATTGATGGATAACGGTGATAAGACAATTAATTAAACTTACTATTCATTATTGATTAGGATTTGTTTATTTCTTTTTTTAAGGAAACCAATTCATTAAGAGACTAAATCTCGGAGGCAGATATATCTACCCCCTTATATATAATGGTGGAGAGAAGAAGGTATTGAAATATTGACTTGAATTATTTAAAAAAATTAGTACTCAATATTTAATAATTGAAGGTAATTTAATAAGCATTAAATTTGTACTTAAAATTGGTGATTTTTTAATTTAATTTTACACACAAATGTCAATATTTGTATATTATGATTTTGCTATAAATAAAGGCAATTTCATAAGACAAATTGTGTGAGACATTAAAAGTATTTGAGAGTATTTGAGAGATTTGAGAGAAATTGCATATTTATGTAATTTCATTAGTCAAGTGTTCTATTGAGCATATTGGGTATATTGGAGTTTTGGGTTGTGAGGATTAATTACAACAATTTGTATACTTCTATTTGTTATAAGTGAAATATTCTTTTGTGTCTTTGCCTATGGACATAGGCTTAAAGCTAAACTACGTAAATTATTGTGTCTTCTCCTTTTGTTTATTTTTGTCACATTTCTCTACTAACGTTGTCACCGTGAATTTGTATAATTATTACTCAACCAACGCTTCCGCATAACAATTGGTATCAGAGCCTAGTGTAGTAGTGTGGATTATACATGTCTAGGAAAGTTCTGTCAAAAAAAGCTAATATTGCCTAAGGAGTCTGAATTTTAAGTGGGACCATTTGTGACTCCTCTAGTCTTTCCTGTGAACTTTCTTAGTGTATAATTCATATGAACAGACATATAGGCATTGTTAGTTTGGTGCTGTTGAATTGTGTTGAGTAATAATTATTGTTCACTTATACTGTATATGGTACTGTTCACAAATACTATTCATGTGTACAGAAAAATAGTTGAGACATCAACTAAGTCTTGGTCATCAAGGCATACAGTGACAAATGCCAAGTTTGAAGTAGAAAATTTTGATGGTACCAATAATTTTGGTATGTGGCAAAGTGAAGTACTTGATGTCCTATGTCAACAAGATTTAGACATAACTCTTGAAGAAAAGCCTAAAGATAACAAAAAGTGAAAAAAGATCAACAAGCAAGCGTGTAGTACTATTCGACTATGCCTTGCCAATGAGCATAAATACTTTGTCATGAGGGAGACATCAGCAAAAAAATTACGGGATAAGCTAAAAGACAAGTATATAAAGAAAAGCCTTGAAATTAGACTTTATTTGAAGAAAAACTTGTTTCAATTCACATACACATCGAGCATGTCCATGGATCATCACGTAAATGCCATCAACAAGATAATTGCTGATTTGGCTAATTTAGATGAAAAAATTGGAGATAAAGATAAGGCTTTGTTACTCTTAAACTCCCTTCCAAATGAATATGATCATCTCACCACCACTTTACTTCATGGGAAGAATAAATGTACTTTTGATGCTATATGTACATCCTTGCATAACAGTAAAACTTGAAAGAAAGATAAACAAGATCACTATGATACATTAGGGAAAGCCTTAACAGTAAGAGGTCGTTCGTCAAGCCGTAAACCTAAAAAGAGAGGCAAGTCCAAAGGAAGACCTGCAAAGGATGAATGTGCCTTTTGTCGAAAAAAAGAACATTGGAAAAAGAATTGCCTTAAGTTGTAAAAGAAAGATAAAGGCAAGACTATTTCTAATGCATATGTTGCTGAACAAGGAGATGATACATCAGATTTTAGCCTAGTAGGCACAACATTAATGTGTTATTCTGATGAATGGATTCTAGATTCGGGTTGCACTTATCACATGTGTCTTAACAAGGAGTGGTTTTCAAGCTTCAAGGAGTTGAATGGAGGAGTTGTTTATATGAGCAATAATGATACCTGTAAAACAATTGGGATGGGTACAATTCACTTGAAGAATCCTGACGGATCAATCCAAGTTTTGACAGATGTCCGTTATGTACTAAACTTAAAGAAAAATCTCATTTCATTAGGAGTTTTAGAATCGAGAGGGCATACAATCACTGCAAAAGATGGAATCTTAAAGATATTGTTGGGTGCATTGATAGTGATGAAAGGTATAAGAAGAAATAACTTGTACTACTATCATAGTAGTATAGTTATTGGATCTGCATCAGCAATCTTTGAAAAAGATGTAAATTTAGATGTAACTAGGTTATGGAACATACGTCTTGGTCATGCTGGTGAAAAAGCTTTGCAAACATTAGGAAGGCAAAACTTATTGAAAGGTGCAATGTCTTGTAAACTAGATTTTTGTGAACATTGTGTAATGGGAAAAAAAACTAGAGTGAAGTTTGATGCTGCAATCCATTCTACTAAAGGGATGTTGGATTATATTTATACGGATGTTTGGGGACCTACTAAAATTGCTTCGATTGGAGGTATGCACTATTTTATTACTTTTGTTGATGATTTTTCGAGAAGAGTGTGGGTATATGTAATGAAAAATAAAAGTAAAGTCATGAGTATTTTCCTTAAATGGAAAAAGATGGTAAACAATTTAACCGGCAGAAAAGTTAAAAGGCTCCGATCAAATAATGATGGTGAATATAAGAATGATCCATTTCTCCAAGTAAGCCAAGAAGAAGGAATTATTAGGCACTTCACTATTAGAGATACACCACAGCAGAATGGGGTGGCAGAACGCATGAATCAGACTATACTAAAAAATGTTTGATGTATGTTCTTCAATGCTAGATTGGGCAAGAAATTTTGGGTTGAGGCAGTAGTATATGCGTGCCATCTTATTAATTGTTTACCATCAACTGTCATTAAAGGCAAAACTCATATGGAAGTCTGGACAGGTAAACCTGCTACTGATTATGATTCGTTGCATATTTTTGGATCTACTGCTTATTATCATGTAAAAGAATCTAAGTAAGACCCACGAGCCAAAAAAAGCATTGGTCATAGGTATAACCACCGGAGTAAAGGGATATTGACTTTGGTGTCCTACTTCAAGAAAGATAGTCTTTAGCAGGGATGTAACTTTTGATGAATTTGCTATACTAAAACAAGTTAATCAATGAGATCTTCAAAAGAAAGATAAGTCTAGTAGTACTCCGCAGCAGATGGAGCTAGAAAGAGTTTTAGATGATGTAGTTAATGACAATTATGAAGATGAAGAAGAGGTTTCAACCTAAGAACCTCCACATCAATAAGATACAATTGCAGTTAGAAGGCCACGAAGAGAAATTCGTAAACCTGCTCGATTTATTGATATGGTGGCCTATGCACCTCCAATTATAGATGACGACATTCCTTCAACTTATACAAAGGAAAATTACAGTCCAACAAGCAAACAATGGAAGCAAGCTATGAATGAAGAAATGGAGTCTCTTGAGAAGAATAAGACTTGGGAGTTAGCTACACTACCCAAGGGTAAAAAGGAAATTGGGTGCAAATGGGTATATGCAAAGAAAGAAGAATTTTTTGATAAAAATAAAGTTCGTTATAAGGCTAGGTTGGTAGCTAAGGGATATGCTCAGAAGGAAGGAATTGATTATAATGAAGTCTTTTCTCTAGTTGTAAAGTATTCTTCCATCTGAGTGTTGCTAGCTATGGTTGCAAAATTTAATTTTGAACTAGTTCAACTTGATGTGAAGACCGCATTCTTACACAGTGATTTAGAAGATGAAATCTATATGACTCAGTCAGAGGATTTCAAAGTTGTTGAAAAAGAAGATTGGGTTTGTAAATTGACGAAATCGTTGTATGGCCTAAACTAATCTCCGAGGCAGTGGTATAAATGATTTCATCAATTCATGAAGGGCCAAAGGTACACAAGGACTAAACCTGATCATTGTGTGTATTTTCGCAAGTTACATGATAGAACCTTCATATATTTGCTATTGTATGTTGATGACATGTTAATTGCATCTAAGAGCAAAGATGAGATTGAAAAGTTGAAGATTCAACTTAATCAAGAATTTGAGATGAATGATTTGGGTGAAGCCAAAAAGATTCTTGGTATGGAAATTTATAGAGATAGAACTAGAAGCAAGGTTATTTTATCCCAAAAATAATATTTGAAGATGGTGTTATAACATTTTGGCATGAACGAGCAGTTTAAACTTATAAGTACACCATTTGCTTCGTATTTCAAGCTTTCTGCATTGTTGTCTCCAACTACTGATGAAGAAAGAAAGTATATGCTGCAAGTTCCATAGTCCAATGCAGTTGGTAGCTTGATGTATGCAATGGTGTGTACAAAGCATGATATTTCACAAGCTGTCAGTATAGTGAGCAGGTATATGCACAATCCTGGTAGAAGACATTGGGAAGCTGTGAAATAAATTTTATGGTACATTTTAAATACCATAGATGTTGGTTTGGTATTTGAGCGAGATGATATTATTGGTCAAGATGTTATTGGGTACGTTGATTCTGATTATACTGGTGATGAAGATAAACAACGATCAATTACTGGTTATGTGTTTACACTTACAAAAGGTTTAGTAAGTTGGAAGTCTACTTTACAATCTACTATTGCTTTGTCGACCATAGAGGCCGAGTACATGGTAGTTACAAAGGCTATTAAAGAGGCTATTTGGTTACAAGGGTTGCTGAAAAACTTGATCTTAATCAGAAGCACATTAATGTGTATTGTGATAGTCAGAGTGCTATCTTCTTAGTAAAGAATCAAGTTTTTCATGCACATACAAAGCATATTGACGTACAATATCACTTTGTATGGGAGATTATTGAAGAAGGGAAGATACTTCTTCAAAAGATTGACACTGGTGACAATCTTGCAGATATGATGACCAAGGTGATTACAACGATCAAGTTTAAGCATCGTCTTAACTTGATCAATATCCTAATAATTTGAAGATTGCAAATTAATGGGTAAAGACACTGAAACATATTTCTCTTAAAGTTTTGATTATTCAAGTCAAGGTGGAGATTTATTAAAATATTGACTTGAATTATTCAAAGAAATTAGCTCCCAATATTTGACAATTAAAGATAATTTGGTAAGCACTAAACTTGTGCCTAAAATTGATGGTTTTTTAATTTGTCTTTCACACATAAATGTCAATATTTGTATACTATGGTTTTGCTATAAATAGAGGTAATTTCATAAGACAAATTGTGTGAGACATTAGAAGTATTTAAGAGAAATTACATATTTATGTAATTTTATTAGTCAAGTGTTCTATTGAGCGTATTGGAGATTTAGGTTGTGAGGATTATTTACAACAATTTGTATACTTCTATTTGTTATAAGTAAAATATTCTTTTGTGTCTTTGCCTGTAGACGTAGGTTTAAAGCTGAACCACGTAAATTATTGTGTTTTCTCCTTTTGTTTATTTTTGTCACATTTCTTTATTAACGTTGTCACCATGAATTTGTATCATTATTATTCAACCAACGCTTCTACACAACAGAAGGGAATTCATTTATCCAAATATACTTGGACATCACAGCAAGAGCCATCATATTAGCTTCCATTTTGGATAGAATATATTGTTTATTTAAAATTAAGTAATTTATTATTATAAATATATTTATTATTTGTAATTTTTATCAATTATTTTATTAATAATATTTTATTTTATTTTTTTAATATTTATTTTTGTTGCGAATTTGATGCCCTCTCTTTATAAGAGTTATCCTTTTTGATATTTTTATGAAATTATTTTTTATAAATTCAAAACTTATGCTAAAATGATATTTAGTGTAGCTTTCACTTGTTAGATGTTGACCTTTGATGTTCAAGATAGCTTGTTTTTAACTAAGAGTGAAATGCACTTAATAATGTAGTATAATAATAAAATATTTGTAATATATTTTTCTCTTTATTAAAATGAAGGTCTCGAGTATAAAGTTTTTCTGACTAATGATTTTTAAATTGTAGATTTTCTTTATTTTTATTTTTTTGTTATTTTTTACTTTGCTTCTTGTTATTCTTCTAGGCGTTTTAACGCTATATTTTTTTTCTCTTGGTTAAGGCTTAATTTGTACCCCATAAACCATATACATACATTGTTATGTAATTTCAAATTCGTTTTTTTTTTTTTTTTTATGTGCAAACGTTGGCTTAAAATAAAATAAGAAAAAATGATTTAGTGTCACGGAGTCGCTTGTATTATTTACAGGCCAACATGCCCATTACTTGTACAGGGTTCGAGCATGTGAATGATGCGTTGAAGTGCGTGTGTTGTCATGCAATATGTGTAATGAGGCGACATAAAGGTGTTGGATTGTTTAAGCTAACTTGACCCAAGTCTAGACTTGTAATTTTCTATTTCTTTACTTAAAAATTTAAATTAAAAAAATGAGCATAGAAAGAACGAAACTGCAGAGTGTGAATTGGTAAACTTCACCGGCTTTGACCATTTTACAAGCTTAAATTACTTCCACATTTGGTGAAAATTTTCGTTTTATACACGCAATTCTAATCATAACTTGGTACGTATCAATCTAAATTAGTTTGAGCATAATGAGTGGCTCATGATTTGGGACTATTGAATTAATTTAATATCTCAATTGAAATCAGCAAACATTTTCTTTTTCATACCGTTCAAACATTGATATAAATTAAGATTTTGAAATATTAGTGAAACTTAAATTTCCCAAGTCACATGATCTATTATTATTAACGCATTTAACTGAATGTAGAGACAACCACAGTTTCAAGATAATAGCTCTGCATTCAAATGAATAATTAAAACAAAGTCTTAACAAGTAACAAGAGCTCAATCTTGCAAATATGTGTAGCTCGAGAAACATACAAGAGCTAGCTCTCTGGGCATGCATGGCTTAATTAGGCTGTGTGAGGAATAAGGCGAACAGGAAGGCCTTTTGCGGGCATAGGCATTGGGTCTACAATTATTTTCTCATCGGGTAAAATTTTTTGCCATTTGAACCTTTTAACCACGTTATGCATGAACACAAGTATCTCGAGGCGTGCATATTCTTTGCCAGGGCACATTCTAGGCCCTCCTCCAAATGGAACAAACGTGTAAGGAGCCGGTCCATTCCCTTCAAATCTTGCTGGATCAAATTTCTCAGGTTCCGGGAAGCATTCGGGATTCCTGTGTGTTGAATTTGCACTCCAGTATAACTACATGGGATTCGAGAAAAAGAGTAAAAAATTGTTTCCTCTAAGCAAATTCAAGTGAAAATAAAATAAAAAATTGTGCATGGTGGCATGTGATTTGCAGACTGACCTTCCAGCCCTTGGGAATGGAGAAACCAGAAAAGATGAAGTCATTAAGAGCCTCCCTGAAAGCACCCTGAAGAGGAGGAGCGAGTCTCATTACTTCACATGCTACGTTCCATGAATATTTCATTTTCTGAAGGTCCTCCCAGTTCAGCAACTCCCCTGGCTTTTTCGAGTTTGCGATCTCCATTTGTTCTGTTGATTAATTAATTAAATTAGATACACATTATACACAAAAACATATGATCAATGAGAAGTTTCAAGCCTTGGGAATCTTGGAAAAGCCTTCCTAGATCCTAGCAAACTTTTAAAAAAAAGAAATCGATAATCCTTTTTTTTTTAAAAAAAAAAAAACAATATATCGATCCAAACGAAGTTATAAAATTTTGTTGCTGGCCAGAGACGGACTTCTATATGTGATGATATATAAAATATCATATTTATGATATATTTTTTTAATGCTTTGATTTTGCAATTTTTCTTTGGCTTAAAAGCTTTTTCTTTGCGTCTTATAGTAAATAATGTCAACGGCATCGCAACGGATAGCTATCACAAGTATATGATGAGCGGAAGCCATGCCGAGAGAAAGAATGTCTTTTTTTAAAAAAAATTATAAGGAGAAACTGAAAGGATGTTTGAAGAAAGCATTTCGGAAGATGAATTACTTGTTAGCCAAATCAAGATCATGTGTTCGATAAAATATTCAAGATCGGGTACCTTGTAAAATGGGTTTAAATGCTATTTTCATTTTTCCGAGACTTGAACTGTTCTTAAAATCATATTCTTTTTTAAACGAAAATTAAAACGACTTTTGTGGAATTTGTTGCCACTCTTTCTTGATTTACGGAGAATTTTAATGAAGAGGTAAGTGAAGGAGATTTGAAAATTACCCTTTAAGACTTCATTGTAGATGTGAGGGAGCTCAGAGAGATACTTGACAATGAAAGTGATGGCAGCGCTAGCAGTGTCATGGCCACCGATCAACAAGCCTAGAATCTTGTCGGCTATGTCCAATTCATTCATGTGCTGTCCATTCTCATCGGTTGCTAGCAACATATGGGACAATATATCTTGAGTAGGAGATGCTTTATTCTCAGCAAGATCCATCTTCCTTTGCTTGATGATGGCTCTCAACTCTTTTCTTATGACATTTGAGGCCTTGATACCCCGGTTGAATGCCGTCCCTGGCAGATCTATGGGAATGGAAATAATCCCAGAAGCCAAAGCTTCGAAAGGATCGGCGAACTTGGCAACATGCTCGGGATCCTCTATGCTCAAGAACACTTTGCAAGCGACCCAAAAGGTGTATCTCTTAGCTAGAGGAAACACAGTTACTTGTTGCTTGCCTTCCCAGCCAGCCTCGAAGTGCCTTTGCGCGATGGAATCCATCATGCTGATGTATCTCATCAAGGCTTCAGGCTTGAGAAAGTTGGGTAGCATCTTCCTCATCTTCTTAGCTTCCTCTTTGGAAGATGTTTGTGTTGAGGAAGGAAATATCTTGTTCACCGACTCCGGCCACCATGCTTGGACAAGCTTGTTTTCATTGGAGAACAGGAACTTGTTCCCAGCAGCGCCACAAACAACCACGGTGGGTTCTGCAAGTATTGAAGTCTTGAAGACTTTAGAAGCGTATTTGGCTATTCTATCGAATATGAACTTTTCAGGATACCCCTTTCGGCCAGAATTGAGAAATTGAAGGCTTTCACCAATGTATGGCAAACCCATCTCGCCTGGTGGCAGATTAGGGTTAGAATATTTGACTTTGTTGTATAAGAGGAATCCAAGAGATACAGAAACGAATAGAGTGAAGAGGATTAGACCAGACAGGAAGAAGAGCTCCATTTCTGATTTTGGTGCTTACAAGTTACAAGGAGAGTTCTTGTTTCTTGGTGATTACCAAATAAATGTGCAAGTACTTATATAGGCAAAGATGAATTAGGTTGGCAAATGCATTTGCTTCACTAAATGCCATATGGAAGCATTTCTTTGACTATCAATAGTAGGCATCTCGTAAGAAGCATAAGTCAAAGTAAGTTGGCGTTTGTGTTTTGGGAAAAGATTTTATAGTTAACAAAAACTATAATAACAAAAATTAGATCTGATTTGGCGATAAAAATTTTGTAGTGCATTATTATTATTTTTTTATCGAAGTAAAGATCTTAAATTTAAATTTTCCTTCTCTCATGTTAAAAGAGAAATTAAATTCTAACAAATATCTGAACTTCAAATAAAAATTTAAATTTGAACGTTATTTTAATAGATTTGAATGTATATATAAATTCTGAAAAATACATTTTAAAAAATATATATAAATATTAATGTTTAAGTTAAAGTTTTGAACTTAATTTTATATGTAAATGTCTTAATTTTAGTTTTAAATTAAGAAACAAGAAAGTTAAAATATCTTAATAACTGAAACTGAATTATAATCAATTTAGCAGGTACATAATAACGCGCAGTAGTTTTTGTTAGTGTTTAATTACTGTGCATTACAATATTTGGTAGAGAGCCACACTTCTCAATAGCGGTTATTTAATAGTTAAACACACTTTCTAATGAAAACTTAATAGAAACTTAAATTACTTGGCAGTGTTGCTTGCTTTTATTATTATGTTCTACTATTAGATATTTCGTAAGCCTAATTCTTGTACATTACTGTTGGAAATTTTTATATGTGTAACAAATATTTAAAAATAGAAAAAATCACACAAAATAATAAAAAATTAATCAAACATATACAAAGCACAAAGATATATATGATTCGGTAACTCGTTTATATCTATGAAAAATTATAAGATCTTAACTTTTTTATTAATTAGTGATAACTAACAATCCACTCAAAATCACAAAATCTTTTCAAAAAATTATTAAAGAATACAATAATAGATGAACCCTTTAAGGGTTTATACTATATTTTTTTATGTACTCAGTACTCAAACACTCTTATAGCACTCTCACATAATATTGCTTGTTTTTATTAATATTTTATACTACCAAATAGTTTATAAGCCTAATTTTTGTATATTACTATTGAAAATTTTACATGTGCAAAAGTTTTAATGCATAAGTATTTAAGAATAAAGAAAATCATACAAAATAATAAAAAAATAATAAAACACAAATAAGACACAAGAATATATATGGCGGTGGATTATAAGATCTTAACTTATTTAATTAACTAGCGATTACCAACGAATTATATAAAATCATAAAATCTTCTCAAGAGATTACTAAATAATACAATAAAAGACAAGCTTTCTAAGGGTTTATACAATATTCTTTTATGCATTTAGCACTGAAGCACTCCTATAGTACTATTTCGCGCACTCAACACTCAAACGCTCCACGAGATCTCTATTCGACACTATTTTCAATAACCTCTCATGCATCCTTAATGCATATTGATGTTACTCTCTAAGCATGCTATATAATCGCATTACAAGAGTTTATATAAGATCTTAAACGTTCTTAAAAATCTTAAATTTTATTAGAATAAAAATTTACGTATAAGAGAATTTAAAATCAACTCAAACTAATTAAAATTAACTTAAAATAAAATTTTTCTAAAAATTGACACCGCAACACTCACAATACCGCGAGGCACCACACCTAAATCACAATAGTCAAATTTTATCTAGGCCGATATCACAACCTTAAAGCCTAAAAATAATTCCTTTACATTTTTCGTATGACTAATAGATACTTAACAAAATTACACTCAAATATAATTTTAAATCTCTAAATTTCAACTATTAGAATAATTATAGTGAGTCACACTATTTATTTGTGAAAAAGTTATTTCTCGTGAATTTCATTACTCAATAGTGACCGGTACTATTTTGTAGTGCTGCTCACCTATTCTGATGTCTCGCATAATTACCCGATGGTCTATAAAAAGCTAACCCTTGCATGTTATAACAATTGGCAGTGAATTGTACTCCTCAATAGTGGAAAACTATTCCTTACATCTTCATTACCCAGTAATGACCTGCCCTATTTAGCAGTGACTTGCATTACTTGTTATAGTTTCTCACACTACTCGGTGTCCAATCCATAGAGCTAATTCTTGTATATTGTAACATACATTATTTAGTAGTGAGTTGCATTACTTAGTAGTACAAAACGTTATTTCTAAAGTCTTTCACTAATCAGCAATGATTGTATTGCTTAGTAATGATTCATCATATTTGATAACGTCTTGTCTTGCACTACCTGATAATTTATAAGGTATAATTTGTAAAGTTTTTACTATTTAGTAATTAAAAAAATAATAATAATTCCCACTTCTTTCACTTGTACTGATTTGCACTTTTTAATTTCAATATTAAATTGTGAAAATAAAAAATGAAATATCTTAATGATTGAAACCGAATCATATATATTTAATGTTCAATGCTTTTTTTTAAAAAAAAAAATAAACCTCAACTATTCGAAAGAGAATAATAAAATTAATAAAACTTGAGAATACTTAGTTTGGGGGATATAGTGAGTCTAACCCTTCAAAATATACACACAAAAAAATAAATAAATAAATAAACAAACAAACAAAATCATATAAAACGATAAGTTGGGAAGCCATTAGCATCCCTAAAATAAACAACTGCTTAATTTTATATCATATAATTAAAAACCTATTAAAATAAATGGTAAGATAACAAACAAGAAATTAAAATAAAGAGGTCTAAATTACTGAATTTTAAGTCATATGTAAACACCAAATATAGAAACAAACAAATTAAACCGATGCATGTGAATCACATTATTCCAATTTATGGGATTTGGAGCTCAGACCCATTTGCCAACTCAACTGGTAAATTAATATGAAGTAAGAGAAATATAATTAATCCCCACGGTAAATAAGTTATATATGAGACCATGCGAGTCTAGAAAAGACAAAGAAGATCGATTTGTATCATTACTAACAGGATTTTTGCATCAAACTAAAATTTAATATCGTTGTCAAGTGTTGAAATCAACGATTAATATTTGAGATTAATCAAAGTCTGTCGTGGGTAGCTGAGCAGTAATAAAAATATACAAACAAACCCACATGCATTTGCCCCGTAAACAGAGATCCAGACCTTATATTATAATAGTAATTTCATAATTGCATAAGAGCTTGACAGGCCGGCATCACTGTCGAGATTCCTCTTGATCATTCACCCAATAATGGATTATTATTATTGCATTTTCTTGAAATATGTTGCTTTGTTTCATTTCATTTCATTTCATTTCGTTTTATTCTCATGTGTTAATATATATATATATATATATACATTTTATATATTCATGCATGCAATATTTTTATTAAATTTATATTACTTTTATATGTCTCTGTAATTTCATAATTGCATAAGAGCTTGACAGGCCGGCATCACTGTCGAGATTCCTCTTGATCATTCACCCAATAATGGATTATTATTATTGCATTTTCTTGAAATATGTTGCTTTGTTTCATTTCATTTCGTTTTATTCTCATGTGTTAATATATATATATATATACATTTTATATATTCATGCATGCAATATTTTTATTAAAGCTCTGTAATTTCATAATTGCATAAGAGCTTGACAGGCCGGCATCACTGTCGAGATTCCTCTTGATCATTCACCCAATAATGGATTATTATTATTGCATTTTCTTGAAATATGTTGCTTTGTTTCATTTCATTTCATTTCATTTCGTTTTATTCTCATGTGTTAATATATATATATATATACATTTTATATATTCATGCATGCAATATTTTTATTAAATTTATATTACTTTTATATGTCTCTGTAATCGTGTATGAGTATTATTATTTCGCTACTTGATCCAGCAAATCGACAAACGAAATCAAATGTATAAATAATTGTTGACATATATATTTACGGAAACTACTGTTCATCGCCGGCCAAAGATGAGGACGTATATGACTCATTAATCGTTTGAAAAAGTAAAATGTGGTAGAAATAATTAACAAACGAAAAATATTAGGTTTTACTTTTTATTTTTATCTTAAAATATTAAATAAGTCTTTAAATTCTTAAAAATATTCAATCACGTCTTTTAAAAGACAGAAATAATTACTTTTTAAAGATGAAAATGATACCCAAAAAAATATAATTAAGTATTTTTAAAAGAGTTTTAAGAACTTAATTAATATTTTAAAATAAAAACTGAGACGAAATTGACAAATTTTTTTATTAAAAAAATTGCTTGTTGACTATTTATACTAGGGTATGGAAAATTAAATCATGTTATTTATTTAATTATTTACATGTACATACTTTGGCATAATTTTTTGTGGATAGAGTTATAATCCTAATATGTTTGTATTATACAGTAAAATCAAAATTTTGTTTTACAAATTCGATAAAGCGAGAAATTTATTAATAAACTTAAGGTGAAAATATAGTTACAATCAAATATGATCATTGAGCGACTCATCCCTAAAAAAAAATACCTAAAAGAGAGTAAGAAAATAAACAAAAAATATAAACTCTTGAAATAAATATAAACTAATGAGACTTGTAATTAAGCAATCCATTTGTATCTCTAAAGAGCGTGAGAAGTATATCAAAAAGAGGCCTTAACTATCAGATAAAATCGTCCAACTGGAGTTCACGGTTGTTAATTTATCCGTAACTACATTATTCTCTCAGAATGAATGATTAAATCTAAATTGAATATGATCAGTATAATTCTTACAGTGTTGTCGTCGGTTGTGAAGTTTTTAGGGAGGACATAATGTGGGATTAGAAAGAAAATGAAAGATTGTTGTGGATATCAAGCCATACACTTCAGTTTGACACCTCTATGGCATCAATTAAGCCATAGTCTTGATACCCTTTTTATTTTATGCGCAACGAAAAATCATAACTCACACCATAAGTAAGAACATAGAAGATCAACACACCAATAAAGATAAAGAAAAAAACCTAATTAACAAGATACAAGATATACGTTGTTCGTCCCAAAATTACTTATGTCCACGGAGGATTTATGATCCAGCTTTTTGTTATTGATATAGATCACTAAGTATTTTTTTACATCATCAATAATTCCACAAGATCCCTTAGTATCTCCTATAGAGACCTCTAAGTATCTATCATTGATCACCATAACTCCCTAAGACCTTTTAGTATCTTCTTATAAGAGATTTTTACAATGAATACAAGAATAGCCCGAGTATCTAAGCCAAAAGAATCTATGGTGTTTTTTTTGTTCACTTAAGAGCTAAAAGAAAACACTCCCCAAAGGTTACACCCTAGTGCATCATACACTTAGTGCCTACCTAACTCATCTAGTCTCTCTTATGGTTACATCTTGAAACCTTAGATGCTTGTCTTTCTTTTGTATTTAGAAGGGTTTATATAGTAAATAAAACACCCTTAAAAACCCTAAACCTAGTTGGAATAAGAATCCTTACTTATAGGAGTCCTAATCTCATTTAAAGAAGTCAATTGAGCCAAAACAGAAAATATCCTAAAGTTGCCATATGAATAGTAACCTAATGAACAATACCCATGCGAGAACAGTAACCTATAAATAGTACCACCGTAAACAGTACCATATGAACAGTACTGTCGTGAATAGCCCCCCCCCCCGGCGCACGCAACAGTACTGGTTGTGAATAATGTGCCGCATGAACAGTACTCATTCTTTTTGCTTTATGTTTTACTCATCTCTTGTATACCAAATGCGTACTTGACTTTATAATGACTCTCCTCTTAGTATTCATCTTAATTCTTGCCCATACAAGATTGTTGAATCACTAATTTCCAACAAAGATCAAGATGGAATCAAATTCTAAAATTATCTTATGCCATCCACGAGCTATAAAAATCTCTAAAACTAAAATAACTCTCATAATTTCTATAAAATAGGTTGTCTCAATCTCTAGATGGTTAGAGAAACTTCTTAAAAAATAGTTTGTGTCATTTCTAAAAATTTCACCAAAAGAAGTCATACATGAGTTACCTTTTGAAAATTCATCTATATTAATCTTGATCCAATTATAAGGAGGAAGATTCTAGAATAGAACCATAATTTTTGGTGCACGTCTAAAATTAGAAGCTATTCCCAGCTTGTGTAAAATGGAGTTATCCTCCCCATAAGAGACAAAACCTAGACAGAGTGAGGCAAAGTAATAAATATGTGTAAAATAATTCACCTTGAAGCTATTTAAATTAAAACTCCGATTAATAAATCTAAGTCAATTTCTGCATCATCATATCTGATACAACATGTAAACAGTTGATAATCTCCAAATATTTGATAGTTAAGGGCGAATTGTTTTGGATAAAATTGCCTTCCATAATTCCATAACAAATAAAACCTATAAAAGATGTTGACTAAATAGATACACAAACCAATTTTAATGCTCTTTAGCTAAAGGGCAAGAGGCAAATAAATGGTCAACAGATTCAGTATCTCCTACACAAAAAGAACAAACTAGAATAATGCAAATACCATGTGACCATAATACTTCATCAGTAGGAAGAAGATTCTAAAAAAGATGCTACATGAAAACAGAAATCTTAAGAGGAAAAAAGCCCTGCTAAACACATAACAAAGCCGAGTCAACAACATCACTGCTTTTAATGAATTTATAACTCTATTTTAAAGTTAGAATTCCATCTCTAGCAGAAGTCCAAATAAATTTATCAACTTTACCATTAACTAGCAAAATGATATCGTTGACTTTATCCTTTAAATGTGAAAAAATAGTATAAAAAGATTCTAAAATCTTCCAATGACTATCTTTTATAACATTTTTCACCATACATTCTAAACCTAAATCATCGATAGGAAGAATGAGTTTGTTTAGCCATCTATCATGCCAAAACTTAATCACAGTCTCATCACCAATAATTCATTTTGTCCCTTTATAAAAATAAGAAAGAACATATTTAAAGTCATTCCAAAGAGAAGAATTAAGATACATCTTTCTTACATCCCGAAAGTTATACCATTTATTTATGAAGTCTGAGCAAAAAGTATCCACCTAGTGGATATCCCAAAGAGATTTAAGAAGGCAAGCTTTATTAAATTAATCAAATCTATGAAGACCTACTCCACCTGCTTCTTTTGATATGCTAAGTTTATTCTAAGAAATCAAAGTCATTTTACGAGAGCAATGATCTCCCGAGATTATAAAATTGTAAGATCAACTATTTAACCTCTTAAGAAGAGAACTAGGCTAAAGATATACCTTAAAACTATGAAGAAGCGTAGTTTGAAATACTGTGTGAACTAACTCGTTTCTACTAGCCATTGAGAGAATTTTACCCTTCCAACCATTAAGACGTACACATGTTTTATCTGCCAAAGTTTGTAAGTGTTGACTACATAGATAACCCTTGAAAAATAGGAACTTTCAAATAAATAAAAAGAAAGTTGCCAAGAGAGAACCCCAACTAAGCTGAAATATCTTGATGGCGATGAGCAACATATTTATTAATGAAATATTGGCATTTCTCCTTATTAATTATTTGTCCCAAATCCATATTATATTGTTTAAGAAAGTCTATAAGGGAACTAAGCGACCTGCTCTCACTCTTAGAAAAAATGAATACATCATCCGTATATAAAATATGAGAAGAAGCTAGACACCCTATTGGAACTGATATGATTGTCATATCCTTAGTATTCACCAAACTCTAAATGCCACGAGAAAGAGCATCCTCATCCAGGAAAAAAAGTAGAGGGGATAAGGGATCTCCTTGGCGAACCACTCTACCACAACTGAAAAAATCTTTTGAAGAGCCATTAACCATAATAGATAAGTGAGCAGATCTAAGGATGATGGAAATCCAATTAATAAATTTTTTATTTAAACCAAAGCAATTAAGAACCTGCAGAAGAAAATCCCTACTAATTGTATCAAAGGCTTTAGAAATATCCAAGTTCATACCAATATTGCCACCAATCACTTTTCTGTCTAGTAAATTAAAGCTTTCTAACACCATTAAGATACAATCATGAATTTTTCTACCACAAATGAATGCCATCTAATTTTGCTTGACTAGATTAGATATAAGAACTTCCAATCTATCAACAATAATTTTGGTAATAATCTTAAGAAGGAAATATGCTAAAGCTATCGGCCGAAATTGGTTAATAGTGATTGCATCAACTATCTTAGGAATTAACACAATAAAGATAGAATTTAAATTAGGGAACAAAAAGTTCTTGTTGAAAAATTATTGGATACCAAGCATAACATCTCTTTTAATTATCTCCCAACAATGCTGAAAGAACATACCAGGCAAACCATCTAGCTCTAAAGCATTAGACGGGTCCAACGTAAAGGTAGTCATTCGTATCTCTTCCTCGAAAATGATACTAGACAAAATCTCATTTCTAAATCTGAAATAAGCTATAGAAATTGGTTGCAAACCTGAGAAAAATAAATTGCATCAAATGCTACATCTGCATAGAGCTTCTGATAATAATCAATAATGTGGTCAATGACATCTTGCATGTTATCATTCCAAGCACTATTAGTATTAAGCCCTTTGATGTAAGATTTAGCTGCTCGAGTTCTTACATAGCAATAAAAAAAATTTGTGCATTTATCTCTCTCCTTTAGCCATTTGATTCTAGAACGATCTTGCCAAAACTCAGTTTGCATTCGTGAAGTATGAAGGACCTCTAACTTTGCTGCTGCCGTAGCTTCAAGTAAATCATCAAAGGCTCCATTTATACCAATGTCACCTTGGATTGAAGTAAGATTTTCTCGAGCTTTCTTTAAGCAATCATGGACGTTTCCAAATACTTCTCAATTCCATCTACACAAGTGCCTTTTGAGGACACACAGTTTTTCTATAACCATAAACATTTGACATCCATGACAAGGGATTGAATGCTAGATATTAGCAACCATATCCTTAAATCCTGAATGTAAAGTCCACAGATTGGAATAGAAAAGGCCGAGGACCTGTACTATCAGAAAACCCAAAAGAAATGACCAATAAAGAGTGATAAGAGACTGTACGGGGAAGCACAACACATAAAGTGCAATTTCAAGTATCCCGCCAGGCCAGATTATAAAGTGCCCTATCCAATCCTCTCGATGTAACCACCAGCAACCGTGGTTCTTGCCTAAGTAAAAAATAAACCTAAAAATAGAATCTCCATAAGTTCACAAGAATCAATAAAATTCTTAAAGTCTGAGCATAAAAGAAGTCCTGGAAAACCCCATCCCTTTTGACAGTAAGCCTAACCAAGATCAGCCCAAAGCTCTCGGCGTTGAACATATTGAGTGGTTGCATAAATAAAAGACAAGTGACAGGGGTATGAGTTAATAATTATCCTGATAGTAAGATATTGAGAAGTAGTAGCAATAACATCCACCCCGCTACAATATTTCTTTTGAAAACCCACAACTTAAGAAGAGTATTTCTTGTATAGCCTACCAAAGAAAGATGTAAAGATACCCAATAAGAGTTAGGAATTAATTCAAAAGTAGTCATAGGTTTACTAATAGTCACAAATAAAAGTTTGTAGAGGTAACACAAGTTGGCTAATTTATTATAAGATTGGGAGTTAGCCACCTCTCCTAATGTTTTAATAGATAATCTTCATCATTTCGCAATAGAGTCTAAATTCTATAATATATATTACTTCAATGTCCTTTTTCTTTGCCCGTAATATATTTTTGTGAGACATGACTATTGCAAAGCCATATTCTATTAACGACTTATTTAAGATGCTCACCACTTTTTGAAGATCTTTATCAATGGTACTCATCTCATCTTTATCTTTCAAAACTATTAACCCAGCCTCACTGTCTTAACATCTCTTCAATTTTTGAACTTCCATCATCTATGGATCCTCTGTAGCACCATATAAATTATCATTATTAGCAACTTCTAAACCTTTGCTCTCAATTTGATTGTCTTTTATTGTATCTTCTTTAGAATTATCTTGTGAAACTCTATCACTATCCTCACACTTGTGATCCTCAATTCGTTTTACCATTTCAGGTTCAAGATCTTAATGTAGTTGAACTGTCTTGTCTCCATTATTAGCCCCAATAGTGTCAAAAATAATTAAGCTCTTTGTTGCATGATCAGTCTCTGTACTTAGGGATGAAAGAGAAGAAACCTCAACTTATTTTGCATCATTCGATGAAACAATTAGTTCATTTTTAGTTTTCGTGTGAAGCAATTTTTTCTCCCAACTCTGTACAACTGGATGACTCTAAGTAGAATTTTGGTGTCGATATTTGGAGATGTCATGTTCACTCTTACCACAACCAGAGCATTTTGGTGGCAAGTTTTTATAATGAACCTTTATTTGAAAATCAAAGCCTTATTGCTCATCTGTTAAGAATTGCGACAAAGGCCTAGAAACATCAACCTCAACTAACATCCTAGCATAGAATTCATAGACTCATTCTCTAGTAGCTCTATTCAATTGTAACGGCATACCAATACCCATCGCAATACCCATTATGATCTTCGGGCTTTAATATTCTCAACTAAGACCATAAATTTGAATTCATACATGAGAGTTTCTATGAATTTTAGTATTGTATGGATCGAAATCTAGCTGCCACTGATAAAGATGAAAAGATCCTGAATTTAACGTACAAGTATCACCACTCCAAACACGTTGCATGTCAAAAATATCTTTAAAAATGAGTACATAAAAATCTTTTGGTAGTGGAAAGAGATTCTGTTTGTGTGTAGGATTCCATTATTTTTGAAGTCCTAATTTCAGATCTTCTGCCTTAATAGGTTGTGAACTCTTTTTAAAAATCAATCAACCTATTAGATTGGATTTACTTTGGTTAATATGATTTCTGTATTCTTCTTCATCTATTTTTATGAACACTTGATCACCTTTAATACAAGGAGTGGAAGTTGTGAGGGAAGCATGAAAATTTTTAGAGTATTAGATAAGATTGAAGCAAATAATCTTTTAGCAAAAACCACATGCTTCTCATTAAGAATTTCAGGTTGCTTCTTTTTGTATCTAGCAATCAAATTTGTCATTTCCTCCAAAAAGGCGGCCATGACAACCAACCTTAGAGAAGATAGTTGAAGAAGATAGCCACACTTGTGTTGCTAGAACTTAATGGAAAGTACTGTAGTGGTCAGGAAATATTGTAGCAAGTTACTATAGCTGCCAAAAATCATTGTAGTTGACGAAAAACAGTGAGAACAACAACAACTCCAGCATAATCTCAAGATAAACCGGGCAACAATAGTATTGATTTTTTTATCAAAGGAAAATATGTAAAAAAAATAAACTTTGTGTTACCCTATTTATATAGCACACGTAGGGAAGTTATAAATAATTTACTGGTAGATCATTGTTAAGAATCCGCAACCAAATTTATGTTGACGATCGAAGAGTGGATCACAGGCATCAGCAGCTATAATGGTGGATCGATGGACAAGATTGTTGGAGTTTAGAACCACCTAAATCAACGGCAAATAGAGCTATAATCTACTGAAACACTAATAAAAAAAGATAAAAAGAACAAAGGCATAAAAGTAGAGAAGAAAGTCTGCATTCAAAGATGAAAGGAAATCGAGAAATTAGAAATTTGCAATTTGCAATCTCGAGTTACTATAGTAGAGTTGAGAGAAAAAATATGTTATATGTATTAAATTTTCTATAATCCAAAGTTAAAAACCAGGGATGGCTACTAATATTATCTTAAGACTAATGGATGTATTGATAAAAAAAATTAAGAGATTTAGTTTAATTTAAATTTATTTATTTTAAGAATTATTCGTTTGGCTTTTCAATTTATTAGATTTATTTTTCTTTTTAAATTTATTCTTTTTGCTATTTTGGTTTATTCCTATCAGGTTTATTCTTATTATTTTGGGTTTATTCCTATTAGGTTTATTCCTATTATATAAAGTGGCCTACATATATCAAATAATTATACATTATTGATTATATATTTTGTTACCCATTAAAAGCGATCAAATAATATTTATTTGTGATTGAAATTTTATGGCATCTCATATAGTATAGGTTTTAATATGTAGAGACCTTGTTATTTTATTTTAATTTTACCATAGAATAAAATAAAAAATACTATAAATAATAGATTGGGGTTTTCAATCTAAACCCTAGCGTATAATTTCATTCGCATCCCATTAATAAGTGAATGCAATTTTCTATCAAAAGGAAATGTTTAAACATAAAAGGCTGTCAACTCTAATTATTTACGTCTCTATGAATTCAGATATGTTTCTGATTAAATTTTCTTGATGATTTAACATAAGTTCTTAATTATGATGATTCTTTCACCAATTAAATATTTTTACAACAAGTGGCATCAAAACCATTTCTGGTTGAATCATTGAGAGATAAATTTTGAAAACTATATTTTTTTTATTTGACTACAATTTGAAAATCTGTTTGCATGTGATATTACTTGTAACATGAGTACAGTATTATGAATTTATAATACATAATGAATTTATAATACGGTGGCTAAAAAAAAGGCTATATACTGCACACAAAAATGGATGCGAATAATGAATGCCTATGTGAAATTTAATTTTTTTTATATTAGAATGATGTTATATTTTTTAAATTATATTTTAAATTTTAAATTTTAAACGAAGTGTTAAATTATTATTGAGTGGAGAAATAACAAAATAAATAATTTTAAAAATTATAAAATTTAATCATCTAATAATTAGTTAGCATATTATTTAAAATTCAAAATTTGAGATTAAAGTATTATCATTTATATTATGGACCTCCAATTTTCCATAGCCCCAGATAGTTCAATAGCAGAAAAAGAATCGAGGATAGCACTGAAACCACTAACCATTAAATGCAATTAATGCATTATTTTTTAGCTGAATTATGGTTTCCATTCAGGTTCTCCATGCGGCATGAAAAGATATTAAAAAAAATACTTAGCCCATTTTTTAGAATGCATCGAATGAATTGTTATATAAATATATATATATTTAATATTGCATGGAAATTGACTTATTTACTTAATCTGCATTGATTGAAGGGAAATTATATTCATATGCCGAAGTGATTGTATGTATATTTTATATGTCTGCATTGCATACAATATAAATATGCATTATTATTATTATTCAATGAATTAAATGCACGTGGAATTCAATTCGAAAATCTTTTTTTTATAATTAAATTGAATGTAATTTTTTAAAAAAAATTTATTACGTATTTAATTTTAAAATATTTTAACAGTCACGTGAAGATAAAGACGTATAAAACATGAAGGAGGAAGTGAAATAGAATTTGGAGATGCGAAAAGAGGCTAGAAAGGCAAGGACTGGAAGTCCAGGCCATAACACCATGGCGCTGGAAACCCATGAGCACAACGTCGCGGCATTGGGTTGATTTTGCGCCAATTCCGCAGCACTGGCTACCCAAAGCCGTGGCACCAGATGCAGAGAAGTTTATTTTGGTTTAAATTTTTTGAGTTTTAAGATGTTTTGGACTTTCAAAATAAGTGGACTCTTATTCCAATTAGGATTAAGGTTAATGGTTACGAAATAACACATATATAAAACCCTTGTAAACTCTTTAGTTTAAAATCAAGCATTAAGAGAGACTCTAAAGAGGGACAACTTAGGTAGACACTAAGTACTTGTGCACTAGAGTGCAACCATTATTTCAGTGTTCATTATTCGTTAAGAGTAAGGGTATACTAAATATTATATCTTTTTTAGGGTTCTTTATTGTGTTTTTTGTAAATTCTCTAAGAAGTTAATAAGAGAGGTTAAGATTCTTAGATCCACCGTGAACGTAAATAATTAGTCGAATCATGTAAGTAATTGTGTTGTGCTAATGATTATCTGATTTATATTCTTATTATTTTATTTGATATTTTAGTTATTTCGCTGTGTAAAGAGGTTAGGGTTAAAGGTTGAACTTGATTAAGTTCTTTGCTTAAACTTAATCTCACGGGGAGAAGAGCGATTCCTCCAACCCTGTCAAAATAAAATAAAATACTATAAATAATAGGTTGAAGTCCTCAGTTTAAATTTTAACATATTATTTCATTCGTATTCCATCAGTGAGTGAACACAACTTTATCTCAAATAAAAGATTTAAACGTAAAAGGTTATCAACTTCAATTCTCCACGTATTAATGGATTTAAGTTCACTTTCAATTAAATTTTCTTGATGAGTTAGTATGAACTTTTGGTTATGGTAATTATTTCACCAATTAAAATTTTTTGCAACATATTTCTCTTTTAAGCTTACCATTTTTTTATTTTAATTTATTGTAAACTTAATAAATACTCAAGAATTCATTAATATAATATTTTTTTCTTTTTCTTTTCTCTAAATTTCTAATTTATATATATATAAATTAGAAATTTAGTATATATATATATACTAAATTTTGGGTTCAATTACTAATTTATATATATATATATATATATATATACTAAAACCATCACTTTTAACTTAGTATATGTTAAATAAATTAAAACTAAAGTTTTGATGGAGAAATTGGGGTTTTTATATTTTCACTCTAAATAATAACTAGAAGAGATAAATTTTATATAAACATTAAATTCTTAATTTATATGAAAAATATTAATGCATAAAAATTACGATTATGATACAAAAGTTAATAAAATAAAAAATATTCTAAATTAGAAGATATCTGAAATTCATAAAAAGTAAATAAAATAGTAACTCTAATAGTATAAAATACATAACAATCAAAGACAAAAATAGAAGAGGGTACGCTAGGTTTGTAGCCCAGAAGATTTTGTAATGTAATTAATTATTTTTAAAAAACATAAGTATATTATTAGTATTTTTTTTTATTTAAGTCAACTCAAAATTTATATTTTGCTTAAAATTATTCTTATTTTTAAAAAAATAATTTCTCTTTTAAATTTTAATATGTATTATTTTAATAACATAAAATTTTATTTATATTTCTTAACTTAATATGAATAGAATAAATTTATAATTAGAATTTGTTTTTTAGATAATTAGTTTATACTTCTAACATGTAAATATTATAAATAAACTTACTAGTATTTTCTTTTTACAAATTTTTAATTATAATTATAATTTACTTTTTTAAAATTATTTTAGGGATAAAACACCCTCTAATATTTAAAAATTCCTTAGAAACTTTCGTTGGTCAATTTTTTTTTATTAATTTTAACAGAAAAAATAAAAAACATAATTTCATTAAATATGACATTAAAATGAAACAAACATTTAAACTACCACGTGTCTTGTCTTGTAATTGGGTTAACAAACCAAATTAAAAAAAGAAACCTAAAGTAAAAAACTGTACTTATTTTGTCTCTCTTATCTTCTCCTCTCTTTCTTATCCCTCTTTTCGCAGCCTCGCCATTCGTTTAGACGCCGCGTCGATCTGCTGCCTCGCCGTTCCTCCCTTGGCTTCCCCCTGACCTCCTTCAGACTAATTTTCCTTTTCAGATTGAAATATGGCTCCAGGAGACTACAAACTTTAGTGAATTGATGGTTGCTGCCACTGTTTCTGAGGATGTTGGTGACGGTGAAGAGCAAAGTTGAAATGGTTTTGATTTGGTTTATTTATTTGCATCTAGTTTGGTTTGGTTTCGATGCTCTAGCACTCTGAACGCACTTAACTAGCCAGTTTTTTGAATTGTGAGGATGGGGATCTCTGAGGCTTTATGGTCCTCAATCGATTTCAGAATCTGAAGGGAGTTTTATGCAGAGAACGTAGAATCACCATGTGATTTATTGTATAATTATGTCTCCAAATTTGCTAAGCACGTGCACTGTGGTAGTGTTATTTTATCGGCAGTGAAAGACTGACTCTCGAATCAAAAAATAAAAATAAAAATAAAAAGAAAGACCAACTCGTTTCAGTTCTCCCGTTGACTCGCCGCTCCTCCCCCAGCCTCCTTCATATCTCAAAGGGAATTTTTGGATTTTTATTATAAAAATAAAACCACAATGATATTTCAAACTAATAAATGTATGCACTATACCAAGAGCAAAATCATAATTTACTCTAAATTATATAAGATTTTATCAAAATTAATATATGAAACTGACGAATCGGGGTCTTTAAAATATTTTTATAAATAAAGAGATATTTTAGATACTTAAACCAAACAAATTATGAGCGTATATCCGTACTTATCTCATTATTTTATTATGTGAGTTTTGTCAAACACATAATTAAATTTTTACTCATTTTCTTTTTATTCATATTACATATGTTCTAAAGTGAATATAATTTTAATAATTAATTCAATTTAGTTTTAATAATCAGCACAATAATTTTTATACTTTGATATATCATTGAACACAACTTCAATAGTATATTATATTATTTTATTATTATATATTATTTTTATATTATAAGAATGCCCTTTATATTTTCGATTTTACAAGTAATAATCATACCAAAGTCAAACGAATTAAAATGCTTGCTCTTGTTCACTTGGTATTCAACAGCTCATGGTCATTGGGGGCAATTTTTAATTGGTTAATTGTTTAGTAATATCTATTAATTTTATTAAATACAAATTAATTCGTAATGATAATTATTTAAAAGTCGAAGTCAAGCATGAAAATGAAAGCTTCTGATTTTTTTGTTGTTTATATATATGGGGACCAGGTCATATGTCTCAATTTTGCCAGAACTATTTATATATGCACCGGCCGATCAGTGGAGAAAATAAAATTTTCATATCCTTTCAGTTCTTTTAGTTACAACAATATTAATTATATATGCTTTGTACCATCTAAATCTCTCTTTAAATGTAGTGGAACATTTATCAACATATTCAAACATAAATTGAGAGCTATTATGGACAAAAAAAGAAGAAGAATAATATTACATATTTTAAGTTGTATTTAAAATTATATCTCAAATAATAATGTGTTCAATAATTATTAAATAATGAAACAGTGTAATAGATAATTTTAAAATTTATACTATTTTATTATTTAATGATTACTTAACACATCATTATTTAAAATATAATTTGAGATGTGTAATATTATTTAAAATAAAAAATAAGAAAGATAAATGATATATACAAATTTTTATTTATTTATTTATTTATTTTGATAAATTTCAGCAGAAGGGAGAATATTTATTAAATTAAAGTTAAAGTACACTTAATTAAAAGGATGTAATGAGCTTAATTTACCCCCTAAAAATAAGTAAAAAGAAAAGAAAAAAAAAGCACAAATGAACAATAAGTAAGAACTAAGCGCATTGCTTTGATCGGCTCCTCTCTCTCTTTTTTTTTTTTTTCAAAAAAAAAAAGTTAATCGATCGAGCTATATTTAATTGGCTTCTTCTTGATTTAAACAGTAGTCTTGGAAGGCAATCGAACTCTCCTGCGGTATTCAGCAAGAGCCCATAAGGGGTAAATATTTCGATAGGCTGCGTAGTGTAACATGCAGTTCTTCATGAACACTCCAGTAATCTCCTGCGTGATTATAAATTAAGATTTAATTAATACCTGGAAATGAATGCTTATTAATACGATATATATATATATATATTGATTTCAGGATTTATACCTGTTGGGGAAAATCGCCATGTTCAAGTTGAGAATTGATTATCAACTTAGCTGCACGGTGGAGAGGAATTGGATCTCTTTCCCCCTATTTCCAATTAAAGCAAATTTGATATTATATGATCTGAGATTAAATTATGATTCTGAAACAGTAACATATGAAACTAGGTCGATCGATATTGATCAGCTAAATAACTCACCTGTCCAGCATGTATTAGACCCATCATAGCCCACGCAGTATGCACCAAATTCGATCTATTTCCTTCAAGTGGTACGTATTTCTATATGATCATCATCACCCAATATACATTGGTTAGTTGTTGGACATCATATTTAAGGTTTATTTAGTAGAGTTGTTATGAAAACACTGGTTGTGAAGTATAAGTAGGTGCGTATTAGATATACACTTATCTGTGAAGTAATTAATATATACCGATAACTAAAGAGAAGCACCTTTATACTGAGTAGACTCTTAAAATTATCCTGACAGGACACATGAATCGTCACATAATATAGTTAAATAGACTTTATTACCTTCTCAGGACAAGAACGATAGCTCTCTCCCCAGCCACCATCATCTCTCTGAGATGTAAGAAGAAAATCAACACCTTTGCGCATGGCTGCACAATTATTGTAGCTTTTGCCAGCGGCTGTTAGTCCTCCAAGTGCAAACCATGTACCATATGTGAAGCAAACTCCCCAATTTCCATACCTATATATTTATAAATTCATATGCTTTAATTAATTAACTGATTGATTGTCTAATTAAACATATATAAGTAAATGAAAAATTTACCAAGAACCATCAGGCTGTTGCACGTCTTCCAAGTAGCGAACGGCATTGGCAATGAAACTATCAATCTCTTTCTTCCTGTGTCCGGGATATAGCTTCTTAAACAACACTAAAGAATGAATGGCGGATGAGGTGCACTCAACATATTCATGCTCAATTACAATATCCGCAAAAAATTCTGTGGGATTGAGCAGCTGGCCAAGAAGGTTTCGTTAGTATATGAAAATGCTCTGAAATTCGAAGAGGGTTTGAAATTCTAAGTACTTACTTCCAACCATTCCTGAGCTCCGGCCGGCTCCCACGCTGCCAAGCCTCCATTTTTACTCTGCAGTAAGTGAAAGTATTGGAGTTGTTTGATATGATTTAGGAAGAACTATGGAGAGGCAACAATTCAAGTTAATCATTTTACCTGTAATGAAAGTAAGACGTTGACAGAATCATATAACCGCTCAGGTTCCATTTTCTCGCCCACAATTTCTGGTGGCATGGTTGACAAGAGCAGGCAACACTATAAAATTAAAGATGAGATGGTGAGATAATTAAAAAGCAATAATTAGTGAACAAATATATGAAGTTTATTAATTTACCTTCAAGCCCTCAGCAGTGCAATCAGACACTTGCCATCCGTGGTCTTGATCAGAAAATGTCCAGGATCCTTTTGAAATATGACGATACATTGCCTTAAAGTCACCGGAAGGATTGTCCTTGACCTTTTCCAATATTAAGTGGAACCCAAGGTATATATTAGCTCGATCGATCGGGGAGAAACTGATAATAATTCAACAAAGTATTTACTAGGAGATAAGCTGTAAACCTGAGATGCCTTGATGAATTCATGTCCTCTCTTAAGTACAGGTCCAATTTCGTCGACGAGATCACAAGCAAGTAAGGCTTGAATGGCAAATCCGGTGTCCCACTCTTGGCTCCCAAAACTCTACATGACGATTCCAATGTTGTTAATTGGTGATTACATTTATTAATGCTTCATCATTTTGGAAAACTAATGTATAATTACTAGTACTTACCTGCATCTTCATTCCATCTTCAGCAACCCATAAGTAATCAGGAATCCTAGCAAGATGTTTCTTAAAATAATCACCGTTTGGATCTTCAACCCAACAAGCAAGCATGCATAATACCTATATAGTTGAAGTAGCGTAAGAGCATTATCAGTATTTATTTTGTAGCGTAAAGTGGGCATTTTTTTTTGTTCATGAATTGTGATAATCTTATACCTTTTCCACACATCCAATTGTGATGTATCGACTGTTCTCATCTTCGTAATGAATGTGCTTCATTGTAACTTGAAGAGCCTTTTCTCTGATCAGATTGTTGAATGGCCAACGGGTAAGAAGTGGCTCTGTTAACACATACAGACCGTCCCAAATCAAGTCTTGTACCCAAGGATGGGGATAGTAAATATCCTCCTGCATGCATATAACAATTTATGAGTATATGATTAATTTATATATATTTTTCTTAAGATTAAGAAAATATATTTAAAGAGCAGAATCAATATGAGCTTGGACCAAAACCTTTGCACATAAATGGCGGGCTTTCCGCCAATTAACTTCATGGTAAGGTTGAGTGTAGAGTTCTTCTCTCAATTGTTGAATGAGAGGTGTGATTGGTCCTACAAACCTCTTGCCATATAAATATGACATTGGCATGTACACCATGCGGCAATAGCACCACATTTTTGCTGCAATTATATGACCAAAAATATAAGTTCAGTGCTGAGGGCTAGTTGTATAACAAAATTAAACAATTTAAATACAAGGTAGCTATCTACAAATTATATACCTGGGTGCATTGGAAGAAAAGAAGGAAGGATCCAAAATTCCGGAGGCATTGGGTTGCTTCCGGACCAATCAAAAACACCGAGTATCTACAACAAAGGTGAAGCATGTATAGAGACAAAATTATACGACTTGGGATATATTATTAAATTTAACATGAACAAATATTACTGCATGGGCTGTGAAATTTTCATACCGAAAGCCAAGTTTTTCCCCAGGAGGGAATGTGGGTAACACCACCACGGTCAAGAATCCATTTTCGAGCTCTCGCACAAGCATTGTCTTGGCCACCATCAGGTCCTTCACCCAGAATTCGCATACAAATGTAGCTGAGTGCTGTACAAAACATGGTGCTGTGCCCCTCGATGTGCAATCCCCAACCACCATCTTCATTCTGCGGTTGGATAAATTAAACAAATTCATTTGTAAATTAATTAACCAATAGGTGAAACGGTGACAGTAAAGTTTTCTCAAAGAATTTACCTGATGATAGTAAATATAGCGAAGGATTTCCTTGCGACACTCAGCTGGGAATACGGTATTAAGATGCCCAGTTATGTACACGCACATGACCTGCAATTATTTTTTGTTTATAAAAAAAAGAATTAAAATGGCATTTAGCTCGTGCACTTAATTACTAATAAAACATGTAGCTTTCATACATATTATAATAATAAATGGAGACATTTATGCATATACAAATTGTTTAAATGTCAAAAACTTTCATTACTCACCAATGGAGGAAGAAAAAATAAAGGACCAGCATTTTCAGCAGGCCAATGACCGTCGGTGGCCTGCAAGGCTGAGAAGAAATGGACGGCTCTTTTCAACGACGTTGTCGCTGTTTCATATGTTATTTCCTCCCCATCTTCAACCTTTACTTGTGGGGTTGTTTGTTCGAAATTTTTCTCCCTCAGAAACTGAATATTTCCCAACAAACTTAATTAATAACATCACGCATCAGTAATAATAATTTATTTTAGAGGTTACAACAATTTAGTTCATGTAAAGAAAAATGGACCTGATATTCCGGAAACAGCATTAATATGAATGATAATTAATTAAGTTCGAATTGTCAGGATGAGAAGAGGTTGATTTTCTAGCTTTTTTTTTACATAATTAATTCCAAATATATTCTTGTTAATTTCCCACTTGAATTCTTAATTTAATTTAATTTTTTTTCTGGGTGTTGCTCTTTTTGGCTTTTTGAAATGACAAATACCGTCCTCTTCCCACAGTGACGCATTTCTTATTAATTAATTATCGTGATTGAAAATCACAATCAAGCTCTTTGGCATAAGTGTTGGGTCTTCTCAGACTAATTATATATATATATATATATTTTATTTTTTATTTCATAGGAAAACTAATTAATATTAGTAGGATACATGGACATAAACAAAAGCTTTTTTTCGGTCAGGCTAAAGAATTTTGTTAATCAGAAATTTCAATTTGTGGTAAAATTTTATTCATAAATGATTTTAAAATATTCTTGTGTTAGACAGATAATGAGCTATATTAAAAAAAAAACATTATTTAATGATAATAAGTAAAGTAGAAGTGGACGGTTAGGTCTAAATTTGAACCAATCTGAAATGATTTTTGTAAACGAATTGAATTAAAGCCTGATTTGCTTAATAATTCTCCAATAATCATACAAAATTTTGTAATATTTTGGAGTTATTAGTAATTAATTTATTAATAGTGCTTAATTACAACATATAAGGAAAATAAAATATAAACAAAATTTAATCTTTTCATGGCAAAAATACAAATACAAATTTAAATTTAAATTGTGTAATGTTTTTAAAAGATTCCAATAGGTTTTTAATTTTTTTTCTCAATTAAATAGTTTTTTTTTTCATATACAAAGGAACTTGGAATACGTAAAACAGTTTCAACTTTAGCAGACTAATAATTTGGCCGCTTCAATCTTCATTACTACCAAAATAATTAATTCTCTCACTTGCATGGCCAACACTGACTCAAGTAAAAGATAATTGGCACTCTGAAATTAGAAACTCTTTGAGATGTATCTCATACTATATGTTTGTATCACCATTTACTCTCTCTCACTACCCTATTTACTAAAAATTATAATTTTATAAACCAAATTAAAAACAAGACTTAGAAGAGTATTTTATTTCATTTAACTCTCTGCGTGTAGTTTGATTGATCGTGAATGTGCTAAATATCCTGTCATGATAACCTGAGTTCGAATAAAAATAAAAGACCAGAATTGGTGTTTCTATTGATGAAATTCTTCATCTATACAATTTTTTTTTTATAAAAAAAAACAGGTTTAATTTGATTTAATTTAATTTAGAAGAGGAACCTGCATTCGCCAGAGGAGATCGGCACTGGGTTTGACGAGGTAACGGTTGTTGTAGAAGTCTTGACGAGCGGCTTCGACCTGAGCTCGCTCCTGAGTAGTGCCTGCTTCAGGATCATACTCCCATATTTGCCTTCCCACGAAGTTGTTTGTGCTGTAAATGTAAGGGTCCTTGCCCCCATCTGCTACCTTAAGCTTCCACATTATATATATTCTTCTGATGAAATTCCTACACACATATCAGTATTACATCAACTGTTTAGTTCCTGATCAGGAAGATAAAAAGAGAAACAAACTACAGAGAAACAAACAATGCAAAGCTCAGGCTGGCCGATTCCTGTACCCTGTAAGCAGCTACTGATAGGGAAGAAGAAATTAAAGAGAAGAAGATCAGGGTTTTTTTTTTGGGTGGATGGGAATGTTGGGTTTAGGCAGAACCTGAAACTTGGAGATATGGCAGAAAGTTTATGAACTCTGTGAATTTATATACTTAAAAATTTATCATGCATCTGCAATGGTCATTAAATTAATTAATTACACCCGGGATTCCTTTACTCAACTGGTATTATATTGACATATTTATGAATCTTTCTCCTTATTACTTTTATTGTCATTTCCTTGAGAATCGTCTAGATAACGAATTCATATATCTATGTACTAAAAAAATGCAAAGGGGGTGGTCACTTCAGTTCGTAATATTTTTGTTAAAATTTAAACATATTGCTTGGATACCATGTTTTGGGCAAGTAATTAAGTGCTCTGGTGACCCTTCAATTACTTGATTCTTATTTGTGTATTGTGGGTAAATTGCCTGTTTATCAGTCAATAGTCATAATTAGGCTAATCATAAAAAATGCCAACAAGTACCGACACATTATTATTATCATCATCATCATCATATACTTTGTTTCTTTGTGAAATATGGTAACTTCCATGTTGGTATTTTTTGAATGGCCACAAAAACTTCTTCACTTCTTTATTTATGGATTCAATTTGATAACGTGGGGATTAAATTTCATTTGCTATGTACAAAGATGAATTCACCGCTAAACTTTACTTTTTTTTATCTGTACTGCATATGAACACAAAAGTACTCTTAGCTAGACTTATTCAAAGATTAAATTTGCAAAAGTTGACGGGAGAGAAAGAGAATTCAGATTGGCTGGTAGGTTTTTGGTGGCAGAAAGTAAGTTTTAATTTATTTAGTTAAAATAATTTCCCAGATAAGTAATTTTTATGGATATTTTAGTCATAATTTTTCTTTTTTTTAAAAAAAAAAATTTGAAGTGTAATAGCAGGTCCATCTTAAGGAAAGATAAACAAGAGTGACATTCAATAAAATGCTTAATTACAGCTTGGAAATATCAAAAATACATTGATTATGTTTGGGCAGAGGGGTCAATAATATAAAATTATTTCTTAGAAAATATGTATTTATAAAAGACTTTGTAACGCATATTTAGTGTCTGTTTTTATTATAATAATTAACATTGACAAAACGTTAATAGAGACTGCACCAAATTGTAATCTTTTTCCTTTTTCTTCGGGAAAAAAAAACATGATAACAAACGAAAATTGCAATTCATAATTATCTGATAAATAATAGAGATGACGATGATAGGTTAATTATGAAAATTGGCCCTTGTTTAAATGATTTAATAATAAAAGAATTTATAGTGTATTTTAAAAAAATTTAATTTAAATTTCTCTATTTATAGAAAAGAAAACAAATTACGCAAATTGAGGCAGGAGAGAGTTTCGAGGTTTTAGCATATATTATAATATATTAACAGTACAAGCAGATGTCTTGATGATATAAATGGAAATCAAGTTTAAGGGTAACAAACGAAACGACATCAAATTTTAGACTGACAGCACGCAAAAGTTGACTTATTATCTGAAATCAGGCTTCTCTCTCCACCTCTCCTTCTCGTTTCCCCGTAAATCGTAATTTCGGAAATCTCATCACAACTCATTACACCAACCACAAAACTTCAAACCCCCTGTGCATTTCCTTTCATTTTACTCCCATAACTCTTCTCATCTGCTTCTCGGAAATGCCACACCATTATTGACCAGGCTCTCTCTGTGTATTCTGATTCGCGTCATGTTATCTCACCAGAGCAATGGGATATTAACACTGTCACCCTTGGAGGGTTGTCACAAATTATAGTTTTATGATCATTTTGATTTTATTTTGACTTTAAAATAGACTTTTGGTAATTTGGAATTCACTTAGAAGATAGATTAAAAATCATATTTTGTATTTCAAACTACCATTAATTAAAAAAATAAAAGATTTTTTACTGTTTTAAAATATTCAAATAATTTACATGACAAAATTATGAGGATATTCTTATCTTTCAATTAAGTAAAAAAATAAGAGTATAATTAAAATTAAAATTATCATTAAAATATAATTTGTGTTAATCTTAAAAAGTGACAATGTTAATGTCTCTTAGAGCAATAGACTTTTGAGTAATATTAAGCATTCTAAAATTTTATTTTAAATTATATCTAAAAAATAATGTATTAAATAAATATTGGGTATAATAAATAATTTTAAATTTTATATTATTTCACCACTCAATATTTACTTGACACATTACTTTTAAAATACAATTATGAATAAAATTTTAAGTTATCTAACACTACTTTAGAATTTTTAATTATATATTTTTCGTCTAAAATTTTTGTCACATTCTTCATTTTTTTTTATACTAAATTCAGTGCTAATTTTTTATTTATAGAGTCTTATATTAAATAATGAGCGGATTTACTCACCCATCAAAATGATATATATATATCTTAAAACTTAAAATATATATCGAAGAAATGAACTAACGGAAAAAAAAAAAAAATGGATTGACAGATGTTTTAGTATACAATTGTGGCCAAGCTGTACATGTTCTCCTTTGAAAGTGGTGGTGGAGAATGGGCTTTTCTCTTTTACTGAATAATTAAATTACATTGACCAGTTCAGTTTTATGTTCTAGTTTGGACCATTAATACAACTGGAAACATTTTAATAAAGTTACAAGGGGGAGAGAGAGAAGGAGTGAAGCAAGGCAAGCAAAAGGGAGAAAATAGCTAAGCCAACGACTGGGTACCATTTTCGGAGGAATCAAAATTCTGATCAGGAGAAGGTACACAAACAACCCAGATGGTGTGCATGTTAAATTAATTTGAAGGATTGTGCATTTGAGATTTGGAGTTGGACTTGGGAGAGAAGTAGAAACTAGAGAAAGAGAAGCCAAAATTTTAGGATCTTTTTAGAGTTGATGGTGCATATGGTACCACAACCCACATGAACTCCATCGATCGTTGAATTGCGGTAGTTTCAATGTATGTGACTCTCGATTTTCTCTAAGATTTTACTGTAAAACATATAATGGATAATCATCTAAGTAATAAAGTCCACCATTCACATGTTCTTTTTATGATATCGGGGAAGTTTAAGATTCTGGAGAATTATTATTATCTCTCTAAGCTTTTTATTTTGAGTTTGTGTAATTTAATTTGTATATATATAATTATTCATTAATGAAATGCCTCAGTCATCTACCACCCGGTTAAATTGGATTGCATTGTCTCATTTGAACTGCAATACAAAAAATAAACCAACTTTAATAATTTAAACACATATAAAACAGCTGAATACACTTAGCTCGACAATAAAAAATCTAATAATTTTTTTCTGCTAAAATATTTACCTACAAAATTAATTTCTATTATTATAAACTGAATTAAAATAAACTGTATTAAAAAAGAATTATACTAAGGGAACCCTAATTCGGTGAATCTTTTAATATCAGCAAGAATCATGCCAGCTATTATGACGATCGATCAATAGGAGATGTCAACAAATTAATATTATGTTAACTAATGTGATAAATATGTGATTTATGAGCATATTAAAATATATTGTTGATTTCTAATAATATCAAAATTATGCAGATCTTGTTACATTTGTTTAATTCGTATGTAGATTGTGGTATCATGTATAGTGGGTGTTTATTATTATTATTTTCTTCTAATTTTGGTGGGTGAATTAAATATTAAGATTCCGATCGAATATTTATATAAATCAGAACATGTGATGGCTGGTTGTTATATTTTGACAATGTATTTATTGGTTTTATAAAATAAATAAATTACATGCGGTCCATTTCTTAAAAAAAATAATTTACTTGTGGCCTGTTGACATAAGTTTTTTTTTTTTTGGTAAGTAAAAATTTATATAAATGCTAAATCTAGCAGGTATTACAAAGCAAACTCGATAGAAGAAAAAGAAAGACAGTACAACTCATAGAGGTTAACTACCGTTACCACCCAGCTGCAAAGTGGTCAATCCCTTGGCCATTTACAGTACTTATACATTTAAGCCAAGTAACATCCTTAATCTTTTGGTAGACATCGCTTGTAGAAGGAGTTTTCTGTTGGAAGACCTTCAGATTCCGTTCTCTCCAAATAAAGTAGATTGTAGCACAGAACGATACTCTTCTGATCTTACTGAGAATAGATTTGCCTTTAGATTTTCTGCAAAAGAAGGAGATTACTCGTTGCCATCTGTTCGGGCACTGATTGAGTTGGCACGCCCTTAGTACCTTATGCCAAATTTCACTACAAAAGTTGCATTGGAAAAATAAGTGTGTGATTGTTTCCTTGTCATTACCACAAAGTGGGCAATCATCTGATGGAATAACCCCCCATTTTTTAAGTCTCTCTTTGGTAGATAATCTGTTTTTCAAAGCTAACCAAGCAATGAAGCTGTGACTAGGTATATGTTGTGTTCCCCATATCAGTTTACACCATCCCACCTTAGCCTCATTATTCTTAAGACATCTCCAAGTACTTGCAACAGAAAACTTTGCATTGGAACTAGCGGTGAATGAGATTCTATCTTCCCTTTCAGAAATTGAAACATTTTTGCGAAGATAGTCCCATACCTGAGAAGTGTACTCGTCCAACGGGTCAGGAAGGTTCCAATGACCATGCTGCCATAGGTCATTAACCTTAGCGTCCCGAGGAATATCCGCATCGGAGATATCCATGTGTGGAAATTTATTAACTACTGATTCTCCACCCAGCCATGGATCCCACCAAAATTGGAAGGACTTGCCGTTTCCCAATTCATAGGAGAACAATTGTTTTATCTGACTTCTCAACCCCAGAATCTTCCTCCAAGTCCAACTACCATCCATTGGCTTTGTGATACCCCAAAAGCTTAGCCTCCGCAGTTTGTTATCAGTTACCCATTTTGCCCACAATGAAGCTTTCACAGCAACCAGCTCCCAGATGTGTTTAGTGATTGCCGCTGAATTCCACAAGCTTATAGATTTAATGCCAAGGCCTCCTTCATTTTTACCTTTGCATACCTCATTCCAGCCCACTGAACCTTTCTTCCCCTGCTGGTTACTTCCATGCCATAAGAAATTACGACATTTGCTTTCAATTTCTTTGGTGACTGATTTAGGCAGGATGAACATAGAACTCCAGTATACATGCATGCTCATTATGACTGATTTTATTAATTGCAACCGCCCCGCATAACTCAGATATTTCACAGTCCAGCTTGAGATTCTAGCAGATATCCTATTAATAAGCTCCTGACAGTGGACTCTCTTTAGTGCCCCAGAGATTAAGGGGATCCCTAAGTATTTGATAGGCAACGCACCTGGCTGGAACTTAGTCACTTGAAGGATTGTCTCCTTGGTAGGTTGAGGCACATTCCCAAAGAAGATGAAGCTCTTGCCAGCGTTTAGGTGCAGCCCAAAGACCATTGAGAACTCATCAAGCACTTGCTTAAAGTGGCCTACTGACCTGACATCCCCACTAGAGAACAATAATAAGTCATCTGCGAACATCAAGTGGTTTAGTTTCAGCCTGTTGCACCCCTTGTGATATATAAACTGGTTCTGAGGAATACAACTTAAGCTCCTACTAAGATATTCCATGGCCACAACAAAAAGCAAAGGGGACATGGGATCCCCCTGCCTCAAACCTTTCTTCCCCGGAAAAAAGCCTTCTAATCTACCATTTACCATGACTGAGTACGTGCTTGTTCTGACACACTTCATGATGATGTAGATAAAGTGATAAGGGAAATTCAGCCCCATTAATACCTCTTCTAGGAAATCCCAGGATACCGAATCGTAGGCTTTGCGGAGATCAATTTTAAGAGCACACCTAGGGCTCCCGCTGTTGCGCTCATAACCCCTCATGAGCTCATGAGCTAGTAAAACATTATCTGATATCTGCCTGTTAGGAATAAATGCTGATTGACTAGAGCTAACCAGGTAGCTCACCACTCTTCTCAGTCTGCATGTTATTATTTTGGTGATGCATTTGTAGAGGACAGTACAACATGCAATTGGTCTATAGTCCCCCAAGCAATGAGGATTATGAACCTTAGGCACAAGGGTAATGGCCGTGGCATTTATGGGGTTGTAGAACTGACCTGAGGAGAAAAAATGTTGCACAGCTGCAGTAACCTCCTTTCCTATTATGTGCCAGCATTTTTGAAAGAAGTAACTGTTATAACCATCCGGCCCTGGGGCTTTATCACCATTGATGCTGAAGATAGCACTTCTGACTTCTTGTTCTGTGACAGGGGCATTCAACATGTCTCTATCATCTTCCTTCAGTTTAGGGCCCGCGTCCATGATTCTCTTTTGTATTGACGCCCTATTGGAGATGGGGGTACCCAGCAAATCTTTGTAGTATCGGACAATGGCTTCTTTCACAACCTTGGGGTCTTCAACAATTTCCCCATTGGGGTTTTCAATTGTAATGATTCTATTCCGAGCTCTTCTCTGCTTAACTGACTTATGAAAGTAGCTGGTGTTTGAATCCCCCATTTGAATCCATCTGATTCTGGATTTTTGTCTGACAATGCTTTCTTCAGCATAAATAAGATTTCTTAAATGTTGATAAATGCTCCTTTCCTCATCTTGAAGGGTTTGGTTGAATGGGTCATGGATCATACTACTCTGCAATGAGGCCAACATCAGTTTGAAGTCTTCAATCTTTTGCTGGATGTCCGAGAAAAAGACCTTGTTAAGCTCTTTTAGCTTGGGTTTTAAAAGCTTTAGTTTGAACCATACCCTGGCCATTGGGGAGCCTTGACAATCATGCTGCCACTCTCGCTCGACTGTGGGAAGAAAATCACTGTGAGTACACCAGGCGTTGAAGAACTTGAAAGGGACCTTCCCAATATATGATGCTCTCGAGATGGAGACCACGAGCGGCGAGTGATCTGAAATGCCCGCAGGGAGGACTTCACACTCAGAAAAATCCAATTCATCCAACCAATTACCATTAACAAATGCCCAATCAATTTTTCTCCAAATTCGTTGTCCACCTATTTGATTGTTACACCAGGTGTAGCGACATCCATGGTTCTTTAACTCGAATAACTCTAGTCTCGATATCCAATTTTTGAACTGATCTACCATGTTATCATTAACCCATTGACCCCCAATTCTGTCATTGTTGCTGAGTACATTGTTGAAGTCTCCTTGGATTAACCACGGTGTAGTGCTGGGAGCCAAATCATCCCTAAGGTCCTTCCACATGTTCTCTCTCTCCATGATAGCAGAGGCACCATAAACCAGAGTCCAGTAGAACATAATACCATCAATACTCACTCTACTATGCATGAATTGCTGGTGCTTTTGTAAGATCGTGACATTGCATCTAGCTGGATTAAAGGCGATCCATATTCTTCCCATATCTAGGCACTCAGAATTATTTTCTAGTTTCCACTCCCTTAGTGCCAACTTCTTCCAAATGGTATCTAGATTAGACAGTTTTACTTTTGTTTCTAGCAATCCCAAAATACATAATCGACAAGATTTAATCAGAGCCCGTACCTCTGATTGTTTGCAGGGGTCATGGAGACCCCGAATATTCCAGCTTGCGATCATTGTCCCCTATATGGGGATTTAGAGTTCCTCTTGGCACGTCGACCCTTCCCTATAATTCCCACATCATGTGTCAGAGTAATAGTCTTCCTTAGGTTGAATCTGTCAATTCCCTGGATTACCTCTGGTCCCCCGCTTCCGGGCATTTGTTTTGTTGCCTTATCTGTATGGCCATGCGCCTCATTCCCCTCTGTTGTCTGTGTCTCCCCTTCTGTTTTACTTAGGTTTAACTGTTTTGGTTCTAGCATTTCAGGGTGTATAATAGGTACTTCAGTTTCCCCTTGATTATTCTGAATCTTCTCTTTTGCTTTCCACACTTGTTTCGTCCCTGTTAAGCAGTCTTTCCCCTCATGACCAACCCTTTTGCAGTTAGTGCACACGGAAGGCTTCCATTCATAAGTCACCTCCTGCCTAACCATATTACCTTCTTCGTCTTCTAAAGTAATCATGGAAGGGAACTCACCCTCCACATCCATATCCACCAGGACCCTCGCAAATGCCAGCCTTGTTCTGTTTAAAGTACATTGATCGCTAAATTTAGGGGATCCCAGCGAGCTAGCGATACGACTCAACAGAGGGGGGCTCCAGAATTCCCACGGTAGTCCTGGGAATTGCACCCAAATAGGCAAAGTTCTGATACTGGCTACATCCATAACCATTCTGGGTTTCCAAGCTTTGAGGATCAAGGGGCGTTTATCAAATGTCAGTGGACCATCATGGAGAGCTTTTTGTTGCCCATATTCATTTTCAAAGTTAAACAGAAACACCCCATCCTTAATGGAGTGAATCGAAACAAGGCCAAATTGCCTCCACCGACGCATTATAAAAGCTTGGAGAGGTTGAAATTGAGGACACAATCCATACACACACCCAATTAATGCATGTTGCCACCTTTTCTCTTATTCTTTGAGTTCATTACTATTGAATTTCACAATTTTCTTACCGTTGGAAATTGTCGGGGGAACAAATTGTAGTTCACTGCCATGGCTTCGAGATCGGTTGTCAGCAAATAAAGATACCCAAGGCCTGTTGGACTGTACGCTCTTCCTGCCCTCGCAATCAGCATCTTTTGCCCCCGCGGGTACTGTAGCAGCAGCGGGCACTGTAGCAGCAGCGGGCACTGTGGCAGCCACAGACACAGAAGCAGACGCGCCCATTATAGCAGCAGCAGTTGTCGTCGCACCGAAGCCCGACCCACGAACAGCCGGCGCCGGGAGACTGTTGCCGACGGTCATCACCGCGGGACGCCCGTAGCTCCTGCAACTGGCCGCATTGTCATCCGAAGACCCTGGAGCCACAAGAGGACCCCCGACGGACAGCCCAGAGGCCGCAGAGACCGGGGCCAAGGGGGCCAAGCCAGCCTCAGTACGACCGCCATTCACGAGCGTCGGGGCGGCCCATGTAGACGCTCCATTCGCAGGGGGGCCAGGGGCCTTCGTACCAGCACTCCGGGAGCCGGCAGAGAACGACGCACCCCCCTGTGCAGAGACCATGACAGCATCCGCATGAGAACCGTCGGACCCGGCCGACGCACCTGCAGCAGCTCCACTGGACAGAGGGACACCAGACCAGCCCGTAGGCAGCTCGGACACGGCTGCCTGAGCTTCCCCAAGCCCGGGAGCAGCATTCGGGGGAGCAGCCGCGAGGGACGCCGGCAGCGGAGCGGCAGCAGAAGGAGCGGAAGCAGCTGGAGTAGCGGCAGGAGCAGTTGGAGCAGCAGCAAACTGGTTGCTGCCTTCATTCAATAAAACACTTGGCTGGGAAGAGCGATCCCGGACACAGCGAGCGGACGGCGACGGCGGCGTTTTGCTCGATTTTTTCTTCCCCATGGGATAACTTGAGCTAAAACTGTGACGTGGCGTATAGGGTTTTTTCTGTTGACATAAGTTGATATACAAGAAAATAATTAATTTCGATTTGTGTCCGGATTAGGTGAAGTGCATTGAGATTTGTTCTACTTATATTTTACTGGCTTGTTATTTGTTAAACGTGAAGTTGTGACCACTATCAACATATATATTTTTGTTCATTAATTTGAACGATCGGTTTAGTCTTATTTAAAATATCATACATAGGCTAATATAAAATTAATATTTAAATGACATTATATTTGTATATTACATATAGATTAGTGCATGAAATTGCGTTGCATGCATGGTGAATTTACACGTTAAATCATGTTCAAATATTTTATATATTCTTGAAAAGAGTGAAAGTTTTCGTGTTAGTAATGTTGGCAGTGGTCAATAATTAGCTACAATTTACTGCATAAATTAGTTCACTATTTATTTATTAAGTACAATTCAGATTTTAAATTATTTAACCTTCTGTTTGTTGATAAGTGAAGAGGTAACCTTATAAATTAATATGTAAATTATTCATGCATGGTGGATTAATTTATACGTACGTGACTGTGTGTCATGGGTTTTACTAACTACAATTTTTATATTTTAAAATTGAAAAACTACACTGAAAATTTAAAATGTATAATGAAAATAAAATATTATTTAAGTTGAGACTTATAATAATAATTAAAAAAAAACATTGAAGGAATAGCGTGAAAAAATTGGAGCAACTTTAGTACGATAGTCTTATCACATTTTTTTAAAATTTTCTCTCTTTTACTTTTGTTGATTTTTTTTTTTAGGTTTAATTTTCATTGGTTAAACATCAATATTTATTCATTTAGTTTTATTTAAACTTAATATTAAAAAACACATTAACCATCATTCAAACAATGCCCGAGAGCTAAATATCAAATAGTTTATTTATAAACTGTATTATCATTGATTACTTTCTAATATAAAATACATTCACAATCATTCAAACAACACTAAGAGATAAATATCAGCCATTTTATTTATATATTGTATTATCATTAACATTATGGTTAAATGTTAATTAGTTTTAACTCTATGCCACCTCCTTTTCATCGTTTTATTTCGAAGATGCCCCCGAGAGAGAGAGAGAGGAAATTGAAAATGGATCTTTGGGGTTTGATTGATGGTGGGACTTGGGAGAGAAAGGACAGGCCATTAGAACTTTGTGTGCTTTTTGAGATTTGAAAACTACGTAGGGAAGCCAAAATTAAGGATCCATTTTGTTGTGATGCCTCCCATATTATCTTCAACTAAAAGTCACATCACATGTTCTTTGTATGTCTTTTGATTCTTCACGTTTTTTTACAATCTAAATTTTATTTTTATTGTTTTGGGACTCCATCAAATCAAACCAACCAAAGGCTAAATTGATTAACAATTAATAGCATCCACCAAACCCTAAATTGTATTTGTGCTACACAGACAAAGTCAAGAACCAAGCTGGCTGGCTTCTAAAATCTAATATAATTTACAGTTACATCTTGTTTTAACTCAAATAAATTATTGCACTTTGGCACTTTTTTACTACTCGTATGACAGAAAAGACAAAGCTATTTGTATTCGATCATAAAAAATGCTACAAACATTGTAAGCATATATATACAAATTGTCATAATCAAACTATCCTATAATAGGGATGCAAACTATCCTATAATGAAGGGTTTCTTCTATCTTCCAATATAATAAAGGAATCCCGATTTAAACTAATAATTAATTAATTTTGAAAGTACTGACACCAACTACTAAATAATATAATGACTTTATACTATGTTACTTGTGATTAATTACCCTCAAAATGAGGAAATACTTCTAAAAGTGGAAGTATAATTAAATAATTAGTACTCATTGTTTTGTTAATAGCAATTAATTCGCTATAGCAAGTGAATAACAACAGTAGTAAATCGGGCCAGCTAATGTCTTAAGATATGAGATTATGGGGGGTATTATCAAAATTTTATTTTTATTTACAAATTTTCATACATTGGATTATGTAAATCCTACTAATATTTATTGTTATTATTCTTGTGGGTACAAGAACAGCTGCATGAATCTCATGCATATGCATGAAATTAATTTTACAAAGTGATGATCATGTATGATTGTTCTTGATTATAATATTTGTATGGTGGTTGAGATTCTCCGAATATCTGAAAATAATCGGATCCAATACATGATTATTGTTGTTAATTATAAGTTGATCATTTTGTTGTAATTTTAATCAAATTAAAGTACATGTGCTCGATCGAGTTGATCAGATCATAATCTTATTGAGACGGGGTATGATTTGATTTTAGTTATTTTTTAAAAGAAGAAAATCTGAACATTGTCTTGGGCATATTGAAAGTTGAAACCCCAAGATTTCAGTCTTTTAACTTTTTATTATAGTTAATTGATGTCGCATCTTGACATTTGACTTCATAATTAAGATTGTTTATTTCAACTTAATTATTTTTCTTCAGGTTAGGTAAAATTACTTTGAGATTTGTTCTTGGCTTTTGAAACATGGAGTTGTGAACCAACATATTGTTACGATGATGTTGAATTTTTTTTTTCACTCATAGTTTCGAGATATTATCAATTGTTAATTGACTCTCAAAAGCTTACACACACACACACATGTATATTAAAATACTTAATTAAAAAGTTAATTCGTTACCAAATGTAAAGGTTTTGACCTAATCAAATTTCTCGGAGTGCAAAGATGATATTTGATTTTATTAACTTCGACTTTGAGATTTGGACTGAATTACCTTTTAGGATGATGAACCGCCACATAGGGCTATTAAGGCTAGAAGTGTGAAAACTTAAAAGGAATGGAGAATAGGAAAGTACTAACTTTGTTTCTGTATTTTTCTTTTTTCTTTTATAAAATGGAGATGAAAAATATCATTTACAAAATGTCAGCTCTTATATTTTACTTTTATTCAAATTTAATGGTCGCAAACACAAAGCGTATTCACAACTATGAATTATGATCAAAAGACAAAATTGGATTGACTAAAACATAGGAAAGTACTAATTGCTTTAGCATAATGTACTTTAACAATATTATCACTAATTAAGTACATTATAAGAGCATTAATTCCTAACCCAAAATAACTAAGACCATCTAGAAATTTATTGCTATAAGATATAAAAGATTGGATTAGAAAGGTAACACCCTTAAGTTAGTTTGTTCGTAGTTTAATAATTTAGCTACTGTTGGATAAATTCATGAGCAACTATTCACATTTCTGATTACTAGGAGGCATTTATGTTATATTTAGCGTTTCTTTGATTTCGTTTTTGATAAATGTGTATACGTAATTAACTATTGAAACAAGTTTAAAATATGTATACCAAAACGGATATATACATATATATATATATAGATATAGATATAAATAACATGTAGTTTCTTGGGATTTGACTCGAAATCCTTGGCTTACGAAAACAAATTATATAATTCTAATTCTCTATCTGCTTATGACTTAATGTTTCTAATTGGGTTCAAATCACTTAATTTAAAAACAAACATCCAAAAGAGATTGAGAAGTAGGTAAATAATACTCATTTTATAAAAAATTTCATTAATTAAGCACTTCATTTTACATTAATAACAATAACAAAAAAGAAAAAAAAAAGCAACTTCTTCACTTCTCATCGTATAAACTAATCCTTAGTTTTGTATAAACTTGTACGTTAAAGAAACATCTATGCATTGCATGGCATACATGTGGCACGTAGTGGTAGTAATAATAATTGAAAAGAAGACATTAATTCCTGGTGAAAGCAACTTGCTGGTACATGAAAGCCACATTCATTATCGTCTTATCATATATTAAAACAAATGTCACCATAATATGATATGGAATTAAAATTATCGTTATTGGTGACGACTCACGCATGCATATATATATATATATATATAGACATACATTATACCAAACAAATTGAAAGCTATACGAAAAGACAAGTAATAAATTAAGAATTTTCCTTTATATTTTAAACAAGTAAAATTTCTCAAAAAGTAAAACAAATTATTGTTTCTTCAAGTCACTCATTTGACACTAAACTTCGTGTGACACGATATCAAGTGACAAGAAAAATAAAATATGTTAGTAGTTGAATTATATGGATATATGTATGTAGGTATGTATGTATGCAATATGAGATGTGATCCATATCCATGAGGAAGCTTTCTTTTTATCACCTTGAACACAACTTAAACGAAAGCATGTCCATTCTCAACATGCCCTAATCACATTCAAGGAGGAGGAGGTTGCAAGATGATCAAAGGAGAAAAGAAAAATTAGAACCCCCGTAAGCAAACCTTTTTTCCTTGTGCGCCACTATGTCATGCATGAATCACGACGCATCTTTTTTTTTTTTCCCCATAGATGTAGCAAGTTGGGCTGCCTTTGCGTCCCAGGCTTTTTTTAGAGTACACGCCATTGCATACTAATGTTTGTCTTATATCACATTTTAAGTGTTTTTAAATATTTTTTTTAAATAATTAGTGTGTAACAAAGTTTCTTAGAGGTTATGTGAGTCGCTTGAGCAGTTTGCAGATCGAAACTTCTAAAACGCCCGCTAACATGATTAAAAATTTAGGTCAAACTCGTGACTTACTAGGATTGTTAACCCTTATTTAGAAAGGAAATATTTCATAGTATATATGATGGCATCTATGAATATTCTGTGGTATATTATTATATTTTGTATGTATACCGTTAGATCATTTAGATCTCAGCTGTCGATTGTATAGGCCTGTTAGTATATAAGGGAGAGACCGTCAGTTGTACAAAATACAACACAATCGCATAGTTTGTAATTTCTTCACCAATATAGAGAACTTTTTCTCAAACACCTTGTGAGCGTATTTCTTCCATTCTTTGTGTGATTTTTTAGGCTGCTTAGCATGCAACGCGTCTAAGGTCGCATGATCCTCGAAAGGTCCATGATATTTGGTATTAGAGCGGGTTCAAAGAAGATGAAAAAAGACACCACAACGTTATCGGAATTGACTGAAGAGAGAGGTAGAGACCCCAAAGTTAAAAGGCAAGGCAGTGTACCTCGCAACAAGTTTGTTGATCCAGGCCATGTGTTAGAGTACATGGTGAAAACGTTTGATGGCACTATAAGAAAGGGGACGGATCGTCTTGTGGGGTTAGTAAGGCAGTATACCTCGCAACAAGTCTGTTGATCCAGGCCATGAGTTAAAGAACATGGTGAAAATGCTTGATGGCACTGTAAGAAAGGCGACAGATCGTCTTATGGAGTTGGAGAAGCTTGGGGTAGGACTCGACACTCAAGGGGATAAGTTGCGCTCCTTCATCGATACATCCATCGAGAGTTACGCTGATCGGCAGCGTGACTGGGTCAAGTTTTTCAAGATAAAGTATATACCACCATAGATAAAATTCAAGCCTAAGTGGAGGAGCTGCATAAAGGTTTTGATGTTATCAAGAAGGATGTGGTACTGTGTAAGCGAGCAGTAGCCAATGGGGTTATTGCCGCTCAAGGGATACTAAAAGTTGAGGCTCTTAAATCGAAGGAGTTCAGCGGCAAGCGGAACGCCAAGGAGCTCGACAACTACTTTTGGAAAATAGAAAGAAACTTCAATGCCATGGGCGTGCGGGACGAAGACAAGGTAAATACCGCGACCTTATATCTTTTTCGATCATGCAATTCTATTGTGGTGTAGGAAAAGTGAGGAGATACACAAGGGTATCTGCATAATCAACACCTGGGCAAAATTGTAACGGGAGTTGAAGCGTTAATTCTATCCGAAAAATATAGCGCACGATGCTCGAAAGCGGTTAAAGGAATTGAAGCAAACTAAGTCTATCAGCGAGTACGTGGAGGAGTACTCTTTGTTAATGCTCCAAATCCCCAACATGAGCGAGGAGGACTTGCTGTTCCATTTCTTAGACGGGTTGCAAACATGGGCGTTCAATAAATTAAAGTGGCACAAGGTGACGAGAATATCCAATGCTCTTACATTGACAAAAATCCCTTATAGATTACGGCAAGAGTGACTCGGGAAAGTCGAAGAATTTGAGACTCAATCACAGTAAATGTGGGGGTACCAAGGAGTTTCATCCTTCGAAGGATGAGGATGAGAAAAGTAAGCCGCCGAAATTGAAAAAGAAGAAGTGTAACGACTATAGAGGTAATGGACCGAAGAAAAACTGCTTCTTTTGTGATGTGGATCAGTGGGTCAATGACTGTCCAAAGAAAAAGGCTCTCAACGCAATGGTTACAACACACGAGACTTGTAAGAAGGGCCAAATAGGGTGTTTTTAGTTGATTAACGCGATGAAAGCCAAGCAAAGTGCCAGCACGCCAACAAGAAAGACACTTATATATGTTGAAGCCTACATCAACTACATAACGACCCAAGTACTAATAGATACGGGTGTGACGCACAACTTCATTAAGCTTGAGGAGGTAAAACGTTTGGGGCTTTACATAGAGAAAGATGAGGGACCTTTTAAATTGATTAATGTTGTGGTCAAACCACTGGATGGGTGGTTCAAGGGGTTGATATCTACCTAGAGAAATGGTGGGGCGAGGTAAATTTTTCTGTAGCACCTCTTAATGATTTTAATGTGGTGTTAGTATGGAGTTCTTGAGGCAGTACGATGTGGTGCCGCTTTCTCAACATGATTATGTACGCATCATGATTGAGATACCTTACATGATATCGATGGTAGACAAGCCCAAGGGTGGGCAATCCCAACCGTAAGCCAACACTAAGATCTTTTCCACCATTGAACTAATAGGAGTTACTGAGCGTAAATGAGAAGCGTAACCAACCATAGTGAGAGAGATGGATGATAAGGCGACAAGGGGATGAGGGTAAGCTACCAACGGGGGTTGCGGAAGTGCTTAGGAAGCATAAAGGGATCGTGCTAACTGTCATACCACAAGTACAGCCACATTAGGGTGGTACCGAGCATGGGAAAAAGTTAGAGTTGGAGTTTACGCTTCTAACTACAGTACCGACGCTTCAACTGAAATTAGATGAGTTGTGGGGGCAGCTCAAGGAGTTTTCGGGTGCGGATATTATTCAACAACTCAAGGCGTCACATAGTGTGCGCTTTCAGCATGATAAGTGGGGTAGAGACAAGCAGAGGCATGTTAAGCATCGTGCGAGAGACGTGGTGATGGGGATGATACTTCCATCACAGTACAAGACATGTCACGGCCCGTGTTTTGCATCACTTGGGGGAAGGCCCCAACGTAACCTCAAGTTTGCACGTGACTGAACACCAAACGGTACCCCTAAGGAATCGAACCCGGCTTGCAGAGCTTAAATTACCTAATAAATTCGTCCTTGTATCACTTGAGCTGGGCCTTCCCCCAGGTGACGCAAAACATGTGCCGTGACAAGACAACATGCTCACTTCACAAGGGCCTTGATCATAGGGCGATGGGCTATTCTCTGTTGCCAAGAGAGTTGGCAATGTCTCGCATAAGGTGGGAATACCTTTGAGATAACAACTGCATTCGGTGTTTCATGAGAGCTGTTTGAAGCTATACCAATGGGGTAAGGAAGACACGGAGCAGAAATGGAGACCTATAAGAATTTCTACATGGGACGACAAAGGGGCAAAGCTCATTCATGACGGACGGATAGTGTGGAAGAAAGATCTACCTTCAAGGCCTGAGTACTTTGTCAAGTGAAAACGGGTTGTCTGATATTGGAGCACGTGGTAGTATGAGAGCACACAGTGGCAGTTTGAAGAACGAGGTGCGCAAGTTTCAGTGTAGAAGCAATGAGGGCATCGCGTGAATTTGGTAGGGGAGGAACTCACGCCCAAGTGTTCTCAAACATTTCCTTGAACACTTAGTGCATGACAAAGCCTCCCAGAGGCTATGTGGGTCGCTGGAGCAGTTCGTAGGCCGGAGCTTCTAGAAGACCCGCTAACGTGGGTAAAGATCCGGGCCAAGCCCGTGACTTATTAGGGTTGTAGCCCCTATTTGGAAGAGGAATATTTCATAACATATGTGATGACATTTAAAAATATTCTATGGCATATTATTCTATCTTGTATGTACACTGTTAAATCATTTAAATTTCAGTTGTCGATTGTATAGCACTGTTAGTACATAAAAGAAAGACCCTCAGTTGTACAAAGCACAACACAATCTCATCGCTTGTAATCTCTTCAGCAATATAGAGAGCTTTTTCTCAAATACTTTGTGAGCGTGTTTCTTCTCTTCTTTGTATAGTTTTCTATACTGCTTAGCGCATAATGAGTCTAAGGCCGCACGATTCTCGAAAGGTCTGTGATATTTGGCTTGGTGTAAGGTGTCAAACCAAGCCTCGCGTATATTGAGAATAAATGAAATATAAGAGGAGAATTAAATTTAAAAGATAGGGGAGTAAATGTAAAAATTAAAAAATATATGAGGTTGGACCTTAATTATAAGAAAGTTTTAGTGTCATATATAAATATGCCATAGATGAACTAGATATTATATTTTTAGAGGATGTAAGTCCATAAATTCATGGAAGAAAAAAGCTTATAGTAACTTTAATTCATACCAAGACCCTAAAAAAAAAGTCTCAATTTTTAAAACAATCACTGCACTCAATATTTTCTCTCCATCGAAGAAAGGGCTTCAGCCTTCTTTTCGACAACCTTTTAACCACCATTGGTTTAGGTTTTATTTTGTTTGATTTTTTTTTCATATTCTTTTTTTTGTCACCCCCCCTTTCCCTTTTTTTTTATTTTATTTTATTTTTTTAGTTGTTGTCCTTATTTGCAGTGGCACTAGTCTCTTTCGATTCGATTGGGGATCCTTTTCATTGGCGACTGTAGAGCTGAGGTAAGATGAGCGTCTCCTCGCCATCATGCCCCTTGGAAACCAAGCAGCTTAACCGTCTCCACCATTAAGATGATGCTAACCTTCTTTGAATTGTGTTTCCCCTCTACCAACGCTTGTTAAGATTTAGCCAATATGCTCATTGCCTCGCCATCCTCCCCTCAGTGGCTATGCTACTCACCAGGTCCACCATGGGAAGCCGATCTAAGCAAGGGTCTGGTTTTGGTTGCTACCAGATTCTGGCGAGTCACCGCTATGTTTTTGTTGTGCCCCTTCACTTTTGGATCTAACCGCTATCTACTACTTTCGACCACAAGATCTACTGCTGGTTAACATTCCTTGATCTATATTTTACAGTTGTTTTGTTTGCTTGTTTGGTGGTTTTGGTAATTTAATGTGTAATGTGTATTTTGATTGTAATCTAGTGTAGGGGTATTTTTGTAATATACCTTCTACGTAAGGGTGTTTTGTGTATTTATCATCTCTTGTGAGGTTAAATCCCTCATACATGAGAGTATATATTAATAAGGGTTAGTTTTTATGTACTTTCCTTCTTATAGGAGGGTAGGTTTGGTTGTTAGTCCCTCCAATGTGACGTTAGATGTTGTTTGTTGTCTATCTTACACGAGGTAGATGTTAATTTTTTTGTCCCTTCTATAAGTGGTATATGTTAGTTTTGTCCCTCCTGTGCGACGAAATGACTCCTCATCCTCAATAAGGGCAGAAGATCCTAAATGTGAGATGAGCCCTATAATGGAATTTTATTTTTTTTCTTCATTGAATAGGTGTAAGTTTGAGCGTGTTGAAGCGAAAGCAATTAAACAAGCAATAAACCCAAAGAATATAATGCAATTTAAACAATTAAGAAATTTAGAGAGAGAAAGTAAAAGAACAACACATGAAATTTACGTGGTTCGATAACTTGCTTATGTTCACGATAGATCAAGATCACACTATTTTATTATTGAATTATAAGGTACTCACAAAGTATGCCTTTTACAAGAAAGAACTCACAAAGAACTCTCTCTCTCTCTCTCTCTCTCTTGTAAACTAGGGATCTCTCTTACTAAGAATCACAAAGAATACAATGATTACAAAGATATATTTACAAACCAATAGAGAGTCTTTATATAGGACTTAGGATGACCTAAGTTAACGTTAAACATGTAGGATTCGTTTTAGGGAGACATGAAACAAGTAGGAGACAAAACAAACCAAAATAAATTAGGAAACAATTTTTCTACACTGGCGTCACAATGCCGGCTCCCTGGTGTCGCGGCACTGGATGAACTCATGCCCAATATTGCGGTGCCTAGGTGCTGTTAGCGGCACCTCAGCGCTAGCTTCCTGGCGCCACGGTGCCCAACTCTGTGCAACGATTTCTTTTTTCGTTCTTCTTTTGTGTTGTCTTGCTTCTCCGTGCATTCAACGCACCTGGTTTGTTCCCCAAATCATATTCTAATAATTTTTAATCAATTTTCTCACAAATTCCCTAATTGATTCAAAATCATCCACAAAGTCTATAATCTCTCACCTCCGCATCTCTGGTCACCTACATAAAGTAGTGACTCAGGTTAAGTCCTTGCATAGGTTAAACTTAATTGAAGATAGTGGCTTAGTCAATATATTAACAGGGTTTTTAGATGATGCTATCTTTGTTAGACTAATCTCACCACTTTAAACAATCTCACGAATGTAATGAAGTTACACATTAATGTATTTAGACCTCTCGTAAAACACTTGATGCTTACTTAGGTGTATGGCACTCTGACTACTATAATACACACCAGTGTTTACATCTTCAATAGCCATTACCTTTGAGTATAGACCTTTCAACCACACGGCCTCCTAAATAGCTTCTCCAACAGTTATGTACTCTGCCTCTGTAGTAGATAGTGTAACCACGTGTTGTAAAACTAATCTCTAACATACACTATACCCAAATACTATGAATACGTAACCCGTCAATGATATTCTCTTATCTAGATCACCTGCATAATCCGAGTCTATGTATCTTTTTACTATTACATCTTTATTCTCAACCCTTTTATATATTAATCTGTGATTTGACATCCCCTTGAGATATCTTAAAATCTACTTCATTGCAAGCCAGTATCCTTACTCGGATTTGCTATATATTTATTTACCACACTCATAGCCTATGCTATGTCTGGTATTGTGTAAACTATTGTATACATAATGTTCCCCACGGCGCTTGTATACGGTACTTTACTCATCTGTAATTTCTCCTATTTGAATATTGGCGATTGTACTGCTGATAATTTGAAATACATGGCCAAATGAATAGAAACAACCTTTGAATTGGACATACCAAACTTCTCTAGGATCTTAAGTATATATCGCTATTGAGATAAGAAAATAATATTTCTTCTTTCCATCAGAATATCTATACCCAATATCCTCTTTGCTGCTCCTAAATCCTTCATCTCAAACTTATCACTCAACTGCTTCTTGAGTTATTATATTTCTTTCATGTTCTTACATGCGATCAACATATCATCAACGTAGAAGCAAATACATCATCTCACTACTCAAACTCTTAAAGTACACGCATCCGTCACACTTGCTTTTATTAAAACCACGAGCATGATTGATGTAACCCACTGTCTAGGTGATTGCTTTAACCCATATAACGACTTCTTTAATAAATAAGCATGATCCTCTTTTTCGAGCTCTACAAACTCTTACAACTATGTCATGTTAATCGTTTCTTTAAGCTCTCCACATGGAAAAGATGTCTTTACATTCATCTACTCTAGATATAAATCAAGGTTTGCACACTTGGCTAATAGAATCCTAATGGATATGTGTTTGATAACATGAGTGAATATTTCATGAAAGTCAACTCCCTTTCTCTGAGTAAAATCTTGTGTAACTAACTTAGCCTTGAATCTCGTAGGCTCTATCCCCGATCCCCTCCTTAACCTTATACACCCACTTGCACCTCACTAGTTTCTTTTAAGGTTTTTGCACTAACTTCTAGGTATCATTTTTTCTAAGAGAACTAATCTATTCTTTTATGGCCTACTTCTATTCATCCTTATTTTTACTCTTTATATCCTCACTATATGTTCTAGGCTCATCAAATTTAAGAGTGTAAGTAGAGTTAAAGGCGTGAGAAACTAAATTTGCTTGTGCATACCTGATTGGTGAGTTAATCATTCTCCTTAACTTATTTCTGGCTAGCTGGTACTCTTTAAATTCCATCTTAAGAGTCATATTCTGTCCTTGGGTGGACTTGGAAAAACTCGCCGATGTTCTTAGCTCATCTTCAAGGATCTCTTTGTTAAAGTATTAATCTGTGGGCATATCAGATCTACATTGGGCTCTATTTCAACTTCTATTAACTCAGATGTTGAGTCTTCCTTGAACACAGATTCTTTATTCTCATTTTCTTGAGAGGTTCAACATTGTCGTCTCATCAAACATCGCGTCACGGCTTATGATACTTCTTGGTAGTGTTAACTCTCTACACCACACTTTATATATTTTCACTCATTTGGGATACCTTATGAATACCCATTTGATAGCTCTAGGTTCCAATTTTCCCTCCTTAACATGAACAAAGGCAGGGCAACAAAAAATTATGAGGTAGTCATACTTAGAATGGTTGCTAGACCATTTCTTTTCTGACATCTTGAAGTCTATTATTAATGAGGGATTTCTATTAATCAAATAAGCTGCAGTTACTATAGCTTCTCCCTAGAATGCATTGAACATCTTTGCATTGGTAAGCATGCACCTGACTCTTTCAAGTAAGGTCTTATTCATTTTTTCAGCTACGCTATTCTGTTGTAGTGTTGATCTTGTTAGGGTTGGTGCTTACGTGCCATCCCTGAATGTACATATACTTGTGTATTTATATAATAGTACATTTTCATTAAATCGATAATACCAATTTATATGGTACCATGCAATGTAACATTACAGACATTGTAGATTTGAAGGAGTTCGAATAAGATCTAAAGGAGTTTAGATAAGGGCTTATAGTTAGCCATGTTGAGAGATATAAATGCTAAATGTTAACACAGTTAAGTGTTAGCTGGTTATAATACTCAGCAAATCCAAGAGTTAGAGCCTTGTCTGTAATAGGACATAGACCAAGGAATATACTAGTAATTGCATAGTTACAAGAGTTGCAATCTGGTGCTAGGAAATGCATGTTGTGCAAGAATATTCTCGAATAATTGTCTCTGGTCTATCTCTACTGATGTGGGTCTGTCGGTGGATACCTTTGTATATAGATCAGCATATATTGTACCTATAGGGTATAGATGGTCGTTCCTAACCAACCGTGAGCTTGGAGCTCGTATTGACATATGGGTATCCAGTTATGACTGGATATGGGACAAACTCATAAGGGCCTCCGATAGACACCCAATGTAAGCCGTCAATGGAGGGTCCTCTCGAGTTGAGTAGTATACGTTGTCTTTTGACCTGAGTGTCATGGTGGGCTTATAAGTGATCCACTATACCTTGGTTTCACGCATATCACAGACCTTTTGTGGTGTGACTGTTGGGTGTCGCTGGGTATGGTCCGATGCTTATGGAGTCCGGTGTATACAGATATGAGATTCATCAGCTCCCATATAAAGTTAGATATTCAGATGCTTTGAGACTATATCTCGGAAAGTCTTGTGGCCACAAGCAAGGTGGAACAATATGGCAAAAGAGTTTGCGCATATTATTCAGTGAGATACAAGTTTAGAGATAGGACATGGATAAACACTATGAGATTTGACGGTGATAATATATATCCCCAGCATATCCAGGATATCATGACGGAAGGACTATACGCATGTGTTGTAATCTCAACTTGCATGGTTCAACGCGCTGATTTATAGATCCGTGATGTGTGTGGGGGGCATTGCTCACGAACTTATAGAATAGTTCTATTTGACGAATCAGGCGTAGAACCCAGGGAGTCCCGCGATATGTAGTGTACTCGTTGTGCACTAGAGCAGCGTGCCAGATTAAATTATTTAATCTAGCAATATTCAGCATTACTATGGGAATGTGTGCGTGTCTGTATTTAATTGTTAAATACAACAATTAATTAATAATTGTTATTTACTAATTATATAATGACGCGTTGCGTATTGCGGACCCTCAATTGAGTTTATCCAAGTGTGAAATTTGGTGGGACCTACTAGGGGAAAAACTTGATAACTATTCATAAGGGACAAAATGATCATTTCATACTATAATTATTTAATTATTAAATAATTATTCTCTCTCATTATTATATTATATATATTATTATTATATTTGGGTGTTAACTATTTGGCACCCATAATATTATTATATTAATATTATATAATATATTATTATTATTATTATTATATATAAAGAGAAAGAGAGAGAGATGAAAGGTGTGTGCAATTGAGGCCAATTTGGCCGAGAGAAGAAAGAAAGAAAGAAATGGAGAAAAGGAAAAGAAAGAAGAAAAAAAAATGAAATTGTTTCATTTTCTCTATGCTTCCATTTGGAGTAATTGTGAATTGATTTAAATTCTCTATTTCTTATCCTTTTGAAAAATATAATGAAAACACACACCCAACCATTTTGGGGATTAAGAGTTAATCCCGTGTTGGATATCGGGCTACTGTTCTAGCTCACCAATACCACTGACTTGGTGACTAGAACTGCACACGAGTTGGTCTCCATGTAGATTTTGAGAAAATACGTGTATAACATTACACGTTGATGTGAGTTTTTTAACCTTCTAATATATTAATGTGATTAATATATTGTATTTATTGCAAGTTTCACACTTCCGTTAGACTTAAATATGTATTTGATATATATTTAGGCAATAGACACAATAGCACATGCATACACCCAGGTGTACTAGATCCGCCCTCAACAGATCTCACAGTTCTATACCTTACAATCCATACTTAGCATAAAACCCATCAAACTCTCTATGTGGATGACATACTAATCATTGGAAATGATATAAGTATGTTACAATCAGTAAAGAGTTATCTTAACAAGAACTTCTTCGTAAGAATTTAGGAGAGGCTTCCTATGTAGTGGGTATAAAGTTTTATAGAGATAGAGCTAGAAAGTTGATAGGACTTTTTCAATCATCATACATTGATAGTGTCTTAGAAAGGTACAATTTTACTAACTGTAAAATATGTAATGTACCTTCTAGATATGGCATTCATCTATCGAGGAGACTATCTCTTCAGATAAAAGATGAAAGAGTTAGAATGTCTAAGATGCCATATGGATCAGCTGTAGGCAGCCTAATGTATGCTATGATGTGTGCTAGACCTGACATCAGTATGGCTGTAAGTGTTACTAGCTAGTATCAATTTGATTTAGGTGACAGCCATTGGATGACTGTCAAGCATGTCCTTTTATACTTTAAGGGTACAAATGACAAGTTTCTAATTTATGGAGATAGTGATCTACAAATCAGAGGATACACAGATTCAGACTTTCAATTTGATCTGGATGATAGAAAGTCTACATCTGGATATGTGTTTATCCTCAACGGTGCCGTAGTGAGTTGGAAGAGCATTAAACAGGAATCTACAGGTGATTTAACAACGAAATCGGAATATATTGCAACCTCTAAGGCAACAAATGAAGCAGTGTGGATACGCAAGTTTGTTGCTAAGCTGTGAATTATCCCTACCTCGATGGTTCTAATCTCATTATTCTGCTATAATAATAGGGTCATAGCATAAGCCAAAAAGCCAAGAGCACACCAGAGATCTAAACACATGAAGAGAAAATACCACATAATTAGAGATCTTTGCTAAGAGAGATGTAATAATTTTTAGAGTTGACTCTGTAAATAATGTAATGGACCCATTAATTAAAGTCTTAACTCTAAAGGTTTTTAAGAAACACGTGGAGTTTATAGGTATTAGATACCATTATGAATGACACTAGAGCAAGTGAGAGTTTATTAGAATTTGTGCTTACATGTCATACCATTGTTATAAGAATATTTTATTTTATAATATTTATAAAATATTTTTTTATTAAATCGTTAATTTCATTAAATAAATGGTACAGTACTTGTTACGCTACAGACATTGTATGATTTGAAGGAGTTTAGATCTGGCCTAAAAGAGTTTAGACCAGTGTTAAAGGTTAGCAATGTTGAGAATTATAATTGCTAATTGTTACCATAACTAAGAGTGAGTAGGTTATAAAAGTCAGCAAAATCTAAGAGTTAGAACTTTATCTGTAACGGGATATAGATCCGAGAGTATATTAGTAATAATATAGTTGTAAAGAGTTGCAATAGGTACTGAGAAATATTATTATGCATGTGTATTCTCAAACACGATGTTCCTGGTCTTATTCACTGATGTAGGTCTATCGGCGGAACCCTTTCTAATAGACCAGTGTATACTATACCTAGATTGTCTAAATGGTTGTTCTTAACTGACCATTGGTCTAAATGGTTATTCTTAACTGACCATAGGTTTATCGAAAGTTGGTATAGCATATAGGTATTCAGTAAGGACTGAATACTGAACAGGCTCAATAAAGACCCCAATAGACATCCCATAAAGCCATCAATGGTAGGTCTTCTCGAGTTGAGTAGTGTATGTGGTCCTTTGACCTGAACACCACGGTGGACTTGTGAGTGATCCACTATGCTTTGGTTCCACATATGTCAGAGAACTTTTATGGTCTAACCGCTATGTGTCACTAGGTATGGTCTGATGCTTATAGAGTCTGGTGTGTACAAATATGGGATCCGTCAACTCATATAGGTGAGTTATATATCCGAATACTTCAAGACTGTATCTCAGAAAGACTTATGGCTATAAGTAGCATACCTAAAAAAAGAGTTTCCAACAGGGTCAAACAATATCGTAAAGGTGTTTGCGTATATTATTTATTGAGATACGTGTTTGGAGATAAATTCACGGATGAACGCGTGAGATTTGACGGTGATGATCTATATCCTCACTATTGTAGGATATAATTGGCGAAAGGATTATACATATGCACGATGACCTTAACTTGTATAATCTACTACGCTGATTTGTAATATCCGTGACGTATGCGTAGGAAATTTGCTTATGGCCATAAATTTTAGCAGATCGGACATTTGCTTTAATTTTCCTCGAGCCGTACACGTGTCAAGATTTAAGAGTTAAGTACATCAATTAGTTAACAATAATTATTGACCAATGAGATGTTGACACGTGGTGCATTGTAGCTTATCATTGTTTGACTTAGAAATTACCAAAATGACCTTACTTGTCAAACAAACAAGATTATTATTTTATTCAATAAATTATTATTGAATAATTTATTGAATAAAATAATAATAATAATAATATATGATATTATTGTTTAAAGGAAGTCAAACAAGTATTATTTATTACAATAATATACATATTTTATTATATTTAATATTAATTAAATAAAATAATAAAACACTAATACATGGGCATGTGGGACCAAAGTGTGTAAAAGAATTAAATGAAGAAATTGTTCTTTTATTTGCTTTGCCTCTCACGGAAAACACGCGCACACACACACACACACACACTCATATACATGCATTTTGTTTTAATTGTTTATTATAAATGATTAAAACAAAAACAAAGTTATTGAGACCATGCGTGGTGGGGCCAATACTTGTAAATATGAATTTGTTCTAAATGATCGGCAAAGTGCATCCATGGTTTTAGTTTCATTTTGTTTATTTTGAATAAATAAAAGAAACAATGCAAACATGGCAAGTATTGCCATACTTGTGGGCTATTAATTGTCTCATTATAGGAAAAGCAAATGAATCTAATAAAGAGCAAAAGTTGCTCATTTGTGTTAGAAGAACACACGGCCAAAAGAAAGGAAAATAATGAAAGGAAGAAGCTTTGGATTTTTCATTTTGAGTTGAACAAAAGTTTAAGAGTAAAACTTCTTCTACACCTTCTTTTTAACTAGTCCAAGTGCTTAAGAGTTAAGCATATAGACTTAAGAGTTAAGATAGAGTTTAAGGAATTAAACCTTTTGTTGAAAAAGAGACTGTTATTCTAGACTTCCTAAGTCCACCAAGTTAAGGAACTAGAATTGTGAACGGGTTGTTTCATTACGGTTCTTCGGTTCAATGAAAAATCAAAGGCTTATCAAGATAATAAATTCTCAATCCCTTTGTAATTTATATTTATGAGATACACGTAAAACTTAATTGTGTTTATCATTAGAAAATTAGATTTTTCGTTGTACACTATAATGTATGAGATACGTATGTGATGCATGTTTTATATGATAGATACAATACCTATATGAATACACCTTAAGTTTATTAACACTCATACAATTGATACAACTTCTTCTTTATATGCAATCTGTTGGCTAACGACTGTCGTATATAAAGAAAGTCAAACTTCTTCCAAAAATCAATCGTCATCGTCTCTACTACTATTTTCCTCAGTATTTTATCGCTTAATGACAGAACGATTGTACTGTGTGCTCTTTCTTAAATATTCCTTCTTTCTGCTTTAGTTTTGGATGACTCTTAACATTTTTTCTTTTTCATTAGATGGAGCCGCGGTTTCCTCTAATGCCTAGTCTAATCGTTGGCTCACCAACAACGCCTTAATTTTTATCATTCATAAATTGAAGTCATTCGTTCCGTTGAACGTCTCTATCTTATATTCAGGTGTGGCCATGTTTGTTTAAAATCAAGCTTTGATACCAGTTTGTTAAAGCAAAAATAATCAAACAAGTAATAAACCCAAAGAATATAGTACAATCTAAATAATTAGAAAATCTAGAGAGAGAAAGTAGAAGAATAACACGCAATATTTTACGTAGTTCGACAACTTGTTTACGTCCACGACGGATCAAGATCATACTTTTTTATTATTGAATCATAAGACACTCACAAAGTATGCCTTTTACAAGAATGAACTTATAAAGAACTTACTCTCTCTTGTAAACTAGGGGTTTCTCTCACTAAGAATCATAAAGAATACTATGATCACAAATATGTATTTACAAACCAATATAGGGGCTTTATAAAAGCTTTAGTATGACCTAAGTTAACCCTAAATGTGTGAAAATTATTTTAGGGAAACTTAAAATAAGTAGGAGACAAAACAAACCAAAATAGAACGGGAAACAAATTTCTCACACCAGTACTGCGGTGCTGGATGAACTCGTGCCCAGCATTGCAGCACTAGGCTCCTAGCGCCAAGGTGCTGTCAGAGGCGCCGCGGCGTCCAGATGCTGTTAGCGGCCTTGCAGCGCTGGCTTCCTAGCACCACAACGCCTAGCTCTGGGCAGCAATTTCTCTTTTTATCCTTTTGCGTCCATCTTGCTTTTCCGCATCCAACGCACCTAACTTATTTTTTAAATTATATTCTAATAAATTTTAATCAACTTTCTCACATAGTATTTCTAAGTCGAGATATTTGTCTAACGTTCTAATAATCATTCTAATTTTATATCAAAACTCTAAGATATAATATGTATGATTTGATCAATGATATTACATATATTGGTGATTTATAAAAAAAAAAAAAAGGTCCATAAATTATCCTTGGTCTTCCTTATACTTCCATAACTTCTCATTTGTTATAAGATCAAATTTTGGATACTCTTAGTGTATGTATTACACTGTTTTTATTGAAGTTTTGTCATTTGAATAATTTTTCGAGCTCGTATGAGAAAAATTAAGGTGCAATGCACTGGGAGTACATACAATTTGATCTTATAATTGGAGAGCTTGTACAAATATTAAATGATACATAAACAAATCATTAGAAATATAATGAATCATTCTTAAAGTCAGAATTTCTAAGACATTTCTCGACTTCTTTCTAAGCAACAAAAAGGTAGGGGGGGGGGAGCGAGGGGTTGGAAAGATAAAAGAAAAAAAGAAGAGGAAAAACCTTGGAGTATACGAATGTCTCTAAAGTTACTAAGAAAGAAATTCTATCAATGGATATTTATTCAAGAGAAACAAAATGACAAATAAGTCCTTCAAATGAACCTCTTTTCAGATGTACAAAAGGAAAAAAAAAATTGTATGCTCAAAGAACAATCCTTAGTAGTCAGAGTCCTCTGTTCGTCTAGAAGCCGCAAGATCATCCTTCATGTTCATACTCGAGCGCTGTACTAAACGTACCAATGCCTCAACCACCTCTGACATTTGTGGCCGGAATTCAGGCTCAGGCTGATACAAAGGAAAGTGTCACAAACTCACAAGGGTAACATAACATGCCAAAAGTTAAAAGATGGACAAGAGCCTAGACACAAATATATGAGTACGTGAATGTATTAACAATGTTGGAGCAATTGAGAAAATGAGAAGATTAACACTCACTTGAACACAGAGGGCAATGGTATCGGCAAATCTGGAGAGGGACTTGGGTGGATAGAGTCCGCGCAAGGCAGGATCCACCATTCTTGCCAATGCATCAATGTCATGTAACTGTGGAGCAGCCCACCTCACCAGGCATTGCTCGGATTTTGGTTTATTACTGCAGATGACAAATCCAATTCAGCTTTATAATTATTTAAGTTGCAGAATGAGCAGAGGCTAGCCTTTTTAATAAACAAGAGGATTGAGTCATCACCTGTTATACGGCATTCGTCCTGTCAATAATTCCAACATCACCACTCCAAAACTGTAAACATCACTCTTCAGTGTATATGCTGATGGGCTTATGCACTCTGGAGCATTATATCCAGCTCCCAGGTTTTGGCTTGTATGCTGAAGAAGAAAAATCATTAAATATTGGTAGTGATCACTAAATGGAAAAAAAAAAAAAGAATCAAAAACTGAGTCAAGATGAAATTTAAACATGTCGAGCTAGACAGGCCAGGCACATTTAGAACTAAAGCAACTCCAGTGCAAACTGCAAACTATGCGTGCAAAAGAAAAATATCTTGTATGTCAAGAAATAATAACCTGATGAAGGCTTGCCAAGCCATTGTCAGAAAGATGGGGATTGAGTTCAAGGTCAAGCAATATGTTAGACGACTTTATGTTCTTGTGCACTAATGATGGGGAACAAACTTCATGGAGATACCTGAATATGAAAATGTAGTCCAAAAAGTTAATCCATTATAAACTTAAAGGAGTTCAGAGTAAATTGTAACTGAAGGATGTGAAGAAAATATGCTGATATCATTATGCAGTATGCAAGCATAGTACATGCTTGTAAAAGAAACACTTGTAAGGCGGAGTACAGGCAAACAAACTAATAATGCGAGTCGAACAGATAAAACTGACATGAAATTCAACCAGTACCATGCCTATATAAACATTATTCAATTTGTTCATTCCAGTAAGCACCAGAAAAACAAACCCAATAATTTAAATTTAAGCTGTGCATGTATTGACTTACTCAACAGCCCGTGCTGCACCCAAAGCAATTCTGATTCTTGTGTTCCAAGTTAGTGGTTTGCTAAAGTCATCTGACATATGTAGAAACTCATGAAGTGAGCCATTCCTGAAATACTCGTAAATTAACATGTTATGCCCCTGTTCTGAACAAAAACCAACAAGTTCAGCAATGTTTGTATGGTGAATCCTTGAGATGTTTGCAACAATTTCTGAAAACTTTTCTGAGTTCTCTCCTTGAAAATGAGAAGAATCAATCTTTTTCACAGCTAACACCTGATAAACAGACAGTAAATCTAATTACTGAAATGCAAATTCCATCACTTTTTTCCAAGCATAGTGCCCAGATCTAGTAAATAACAAAGTAAAGCTCAAACGGTGAAAACATCAGCAAGCACCAGTACAGGATGACTGTAGATCCACTGGCAAGCATGTAGATAAGATTAACAAAGTAAAATGAATTTGTTAGGATGTAGTTAAGAATGAGGGTTTCTTTTTCCTCTTTTTTTATTTGTCGAAGCTACTGATACACAAATATCCATTGATCATTGCATTTCAAAAAAGAGACCACCTCTCCCTGAGAATGGAACAACTAATATTTACTCTTTTGCTAACACAAGTGAATGGCCGCTATCTAAATTATGTCATATATATAGTGTAGGAGGCAGCACAATTATGCTTTTGATCATCTCAAATGATCCAAACTGAGAGTGAAAACAAATATCTTGGGAAGCATCAAAGCTTCAACTTTTGATGCAGAAAAGAAGAATGTGACAGCTGTTGCTCTTCTTAGGTAAGTCCTTTTTATTTTAGTTGCAAAAGCACAATCAATATGATTGAACTAGTGTTGCCCTTTCTAGCCAATACGTCTTATAGACTCGAATGATCCTTGTATTTTAAGTAATAGAATGCACACCTATCGTTTACTATATATTTTCATTTAAAAAATATGCAAAGAAACAAGAACTATTAGATTAGTAGCAAATATTCCTGGAAAAAGAAAAGGCAGAAAATAGAAAGTAGAAATGAAAGCATACCTTCCCATCAGGATATTTAGCTCTATAAACACGCCCAATTGTTCCCTCGCCCAGAAGGCGTCCTGTTGCAAAATTAGCAGTAGCAGTCTGCAAATCTGACAAAGTAAAAGATGTTGCACGAGCAGAGGTGCTTCTTTTGGCTTTCAGATGGTTTGCAAACTCATTATCATGGGAGGATTTTGATCCATCATTTAGCGGAAACTTAAGACCAATGGAAGTAGTTCTCTGAAAAGGCTGTATATCAACTGAAGCATTTGAATTAAATGATTTTTCTGCTGTCACCAAGATATTGTTGTGTTAGTTACATTATGGTACTGTGTGAAATGAAGATAGCCTTATTGAAGAAGAAATATTAATGAAATTACCACTTAAGTATTTGGGTTTAGCAGGTAGGTGTAGGTCATTGGTTAATTCCTGAGAGGCAAGGGGTGTATGGCTACCCCTCTCTTCGTCAAGAAAATGAGCAGATGGAGAAGACTTCTTTCTTGAAACTAAAGCAATCAGAATCGCAAGAAATGCCAATCCCCCCACAACTGATGCTACTACCACCACTCCATTCACTGCAGAAGTCTTACTTTCCGTGGATGGGGATGCATGTCTCTTAGCAGCAGGCTTTGTACCGGGTGGCGGAGGAGGAGCTGGCCCAGTTGACCATGAATTTCCTCCAGTTCTTTAGGGTACAAGATAAAAAAAACACCATATATTATCATAAAGTGAGGGAAAAGGTTAACAGCTTAACAACTTCGAAAATATTCAATCAAACCCAAACTTCAACACTTTACTCACTTTCCTATTTTCTTCAACTCCTCAGGGACCCACCCACTAAATTTGTTATTTTCAATATTCCTGGGTAGAATACAAGATGAAGTTAAAGAAAGAATATTAATATCAATCCATTTCAACCAGGAAGCAAAAGAAGGTGCAACCAAGCAAGTTTTTATCAGTAGTAATGGCACTCATGCATATAGAAGTACAAACAATAATCATTTTCAACATCTCATCTACAACAACAAAGCTGTGCCACCTTGATGACCAAAAAGGATTTCTAGAAATGAAAGGATTAACAAAATAGATAAAGACAACATAAATTCTGATGCTTCTTGAAGCATCAGTCTGAAAACATAAGATACAGCAGAAGGGACAAATGAAGTAAGAAACAAAAGAACTTGATCAAAGATAAGAATTACATGTTCTACATTTTGAATAAAGTCTACTTACAGTTCTTCAAGGGGAATTTGGTTGAGGACGTTTACTGAACCTGTGAGTCGATTGTTTTGCAGGTACCTAAACAAAATGTATAACAAAGGACTCAAAATTAAGACCTGTATAAATGTGCAAGTCACTATAAAAAAACTAAATATAAAATGTTGGCACAGCTTACAGTTTCTTTAGGCTAGAGAGTGATGCAAAACTATGAGGTAGTGCACCAGTCAGTTGGTTTAAGGATAGATCCCTGTATGTCAGCTCATGAATTAGATTACTTGGATAAAATCCAATAAAAAAATAAGGCATGCTTAACTTAATGCAATATCATGGCTTTTCTTGGACAACAATTCAGTTACTTGTAACAAAGAAAGCATCAAAAAGAATAATTCATTTGTTTTCACATCTTTGCAGTACTTACAAATATTCAAGTTTTGTCATCTTCTGAAACATATCAGTCATTTGTCCACTGAGCTGATTACGTCCAAGATTTCTTTAGCCACAAAAATAAGATTTAGAATACAAAGTGAATGCCAGAAAAGTTATAGCACCAACAGAACTAATTTTTTTCTTACAGGTGCTTAAGTTTAGTCATCTGAGAGATTGAATAAGGAACACTGCCAGTTAACTGATTTTTAGAAAGGTCCCTGCACATGAGACATAAGATTAGCATGACTGATTTTGAAGTTAAATGAGGTTAAAATTTAGCAAATGAACTGTGAGCATCACAGTGAGATAACAACCCACTGAAGTAGTTTCAAGATCCAAATAATCACTTAAAGAAAGATTCAATATCAGATGAATCATAGCAATATTTCAAAAGCATATTGCATCAAAATAACATTTTTAACAATGGCAATGCTACATATTAACAAATGTGCAATCACCAAGTTCATTGCACAATAGACCACCTGTAGTATCACTTGTATATCTGAATGAACATCAACTATGAACAACAAACAGGTAAAATCAACATGGATTGAAGAATTTAGATAAATAGAATCACTTCCTTTAGAAGAACATGTGGAACATTAAAATTTGTTCCAAGTTTTGGTTTTTTCTTGGGTAAAAAAAACGAGAGTTAATATGTGAAACATTGTTTTTCTGACTTACAGGTGCTGAAGATTAGGAGGAAGTTGATATGGTATACTGTCCTTGAGGTTGTTGTTGCTGACATCCCTGTTCACAGATGAAAGTGAATTTTGTTAAAGTCGTGTTCATTTTAGCAATAAAATTACAAAACTAAAATAAACCACTTAAGGAGTAAGGCCTCACATATAGGAGACAGATTTCAAGTTTGATAGCTGGTAACCCAATTGTCCATTGAGTCCAAGTCCAGGTAATTTTCTGAAAAAAATTTATAGAGAAAAGGCAATATCCTATTAAGTATGTGAATTTGAAATCTTTCCACAATACAAATTCTCATAAATGCAAGTGAAGTATTAACACTGCTACATACATTTCAGTTACAGATGAGCCTGAGCATTTGATCCCTTTCCAGGATTCGTCACAAGGATCGCCCCCACTTGCTTTCCAACCACTCAGCTGTGAAGGAGAATTTAAGCTGGTATACATCACATTAAGAGCAGAAACTGCCAAATGGAATTGATTAGCAAATACTAGAATCTTGAATTACAGCAAGATAGCGTTGTATTGCGTCTCTTTTTCTCTATCTTTTGGGGAGAAAACATACAAGCATAAACAAAAATAATAAAGTTACATACATAATAAACAGTTTATGAACAGAACTTAATATTCCAAATAGGTATGCATCAACAATGCTCTGAAAAATAGCTATCTAAAATTTCAAAATGATTCATCAAAATAGTTTCCTTTTATTGGAGGAATTAAAAATCAACTTCAGAGACAGCTAATCAAGCAATCATTCATTTTTCCGAAAAGCAGCCAGATGGTTTGTTCTTCAGGAAATTCACCTTTCAGGTCTATTGGCTTCAGTTTACAAAGAAATTAATTGTAAATCATTATCTACTGAGAAGAAGGAATATAAACATTGACATATATACAATAAATGAAATTAAAGAGGAAAATGAATTACTTCCCCTAATCCTTAATCCATAATCAATCAATATTCTCAAATGCTAAAGGTGAACCAATAAATCTTTGTACATGCACCTTAAATTGCCATTTACATTGCCTAAATTTTTTCCCAACTTAGAACAAATGAAACAATCATGTTCATTAAACATAATGATGATGCAGGTATGATCAAACCAACTAGACCCATAAATATTAACTTTATATAAAAGAGGCTGAAATGATAAAAACTGAAAGTGCATACCATCCTGGGAATCAGTCTTTGAAAGGACATGAATAGTGAGGAATCCAATATAAAAAATGAAGAACCCCACAAAGAGATTATGGGACATTTTCACTCCCAATACCAAAACAGATTGATCAACAAAAAGGAAGAAGAAGAAGAAGAAAAAAAGAAATAGAAACAAAATTGTTTTTTTTTTTTCCTTCTTTTCTTGAATTCTTCACATGAAGAGAACAGGGGAGGAGTTGTTCAGGATGAACAACAACAACCTCCAAAAAACAAAATGGGGATTTGATTTTTTCTTTAATCTCATCCTAAAGTGAAGGGTCTTTTCGGATTTTTGATGTAATGGTGGCTAAATTCGGAGAAAGAATAATAAAATTTACAGCTAAAAAAAGCTGAGGCAAGTGCATTTTTTTGCATTGAGACCGAAAGCCTAGGAGAAATCAAAGCTGTCAACCGTTTCCGGACTCAACTTCCTTGCCTGCCTTCTTTTGATCTGTACATATACCACATGTATATAACAATAATAATATATGCATTCATGCATGCATGGATACATAATACATAAAATTAAATTGACAGGTTCATGGTGATGGAATGGAACCCACGTCTGTTACCCAGAAACTCGTTCATTTCTTCTTTGATACGTAATTTAGGGATTGTTTTATCATGACAAGATTACTTGTTTTATCTTGGTGACAGTGGTAGAACTTTTACTTGCCATTCAGAGTTTCTACTGTTTGCAATTTGGTCATCATTTGTAATGAGCGGTGGTTTTTATAGGAGCTTTATGAGTTCTTACAGAGAATGAATATATATAGTTGGTGACAAAATAAATAAATGATATCATCAACATGCAATGATACAATGATGAGACTGTTGATGGATGCCACCATTTTCTAATGTGCATACATTAGTATTTCAACCCGTTCACAAAACTACAAGTTTTATGTGGGAGCAACTGCTCATTCCCCATTCATCTTTCGATCAATTAATAACTGCCTTTAATCATATTTACACTAAAAAAAAAGTAGGGAAACTCCAACGCAGGTTATTACAATTATCTAAGATTTAAAATTATCACCCCATTCTCTTTTCACAAGTGAAGTCTTCAACTTCACCACCTTTTATTCCCCTAGTCAAATACCACAAAATAGGGATAGTTTTTGGCTGTTCAACAAGATCATTTCCTTCAACTTGTCCCAGTTTGGCCTGATGAGGCACCGCGTTTATGCAGCTTCGTTAAGATATATGCCATAGCAACTTTCACACCCAGAGCAGAGTGACCACGAGAGAGGCAGATCACACCCCCAAGCAGTAGTAGACCATTAGCTACCAGTTTCTTAGATGGTCTTCTAGTTAATTTCTTCGTTTTGGCTTCTCCATTATATAATCCATGGCCCGTATTCGCTGCAGGGCTTGCTGAAGAACTTGCACTGTTCTCTGCCTCTAATCCAACTGGAACCTACAGGCAGAGGTGGAGAAAATTGTCAGCACAAGCACAAGCAACCTGCAGATAACTAGTACATAAAACATGAATAACTTCATGAATTAATTTATGCAAAAAGAATAGTAATCAATAAATGACTTATGACATTCATTACTTCTTATTCATAAGTATCTTTCTCACAAGAATAACAGATTCCTATAGTGACTCAAAAAGAATCTCTCTTAGGCCATAACAATCTTGAGTTTTTGTACCATTGTAATGAAAGCACTATTACAAAGCAGTAGATCAAAGGATAAGAATGCATTATTACATAAGATCACAAAATTAGCAGGTACAGAAAAAATTTAAAGATGGATTGAAAAATAGCCACAACAATAATGCCACAAACTGATTGACTTTGAAAGTGGTGATACGTTGATATTGAAGATGATATTGATAAGTCCTGACCTTTTGAATAAGGGTGACTGCAGAAGCAGCTGGACTTGTCTGAGGATGCCTGATCACAGAGTATTTGCGTAGAGCATTATCCATCTTACACACATAACTCCATATGCCCTTCGCAAAAGCCAGCCTTGCCATCTCCACATTTAAACTAGCATCTTCCTGATGAAACATTTTGATTTCACAGGCATCTCTACCAGGTACTGAAATAACAAATCATTTATTCAAATTAATCGACTCAATTACCCTTAAGGACCAATATGTCAAGCATAGAGATCCTATGGACCTACTTTGTCGCAATGCAATCTGCTGTAGCTTTCTTTTTACATAAAACTTATCATAGAGAAGTGAAGTTATAAGCAGAGTAGACAAATCTTCCCATGTCCATTACATAGAAAATGAACTGGAGGTTAAAGATTGACGGGATATGTGATGTTTGTGTGCCAGTGTGAGAGAGAGAAAGAGAGAGAGAGAGAGGAAAACCTATAAAGAACAAAAAAAAGAAGAGCTAGACTAGAGTTAGAAGATGAGCAAATGAAATACTTGCCTTGCCGGATACGCCATCCGGATCTAAAATATGTGACACGTACATACTTCCTCTGCTGTGGTGCCAAAGGATGCTCAAATTCCTAACCAGGTTCGTAAATAGAAGTTAGAATGAAATATATCATTTGAACAAAGTAGCATCAGAAAAGGACCAAGAGCATCAAGCCAGCAAAATAATGCTTTGTTCATAACATGTATTCTTCTGTTTCTTGGATATTTACCCAGTAAGTTGACAGTGCAAACTCATCAACTCCTTTTTATAAACATGGCAACAAAAAAAAAATTTAATTAAACCCAACAGTAATTTTTGTAGATGTGATGGCAACAGCTTTTGATATTCTAAAATAATGAACAAGCAGTCATAGTGCAGAATCAGTGCAAGCAAAAAGGGAAAAATAAAATAAAATTATGATGTTAAGGATTTCAAATTTCCTGACTATGACCAACAGTAATGTATATCCTCATTAACCAAATAAACACAGATGATACAGAGTACCAGACTACAAAAACAGAAAAACAGACACAAAGGCTATCACAAGAGCAGGAATAAATCAATGAAGACAAAGACTTCCATTGTGATTTTAAACAGATGCAAAGCCACTACAAATAAATGATCTGGCCAGAAGATTAAATTTTGTTGACAGTTACCTTGATAAAACAGTAGAAAGTTCTATCTCTTCCCTCCCATAATCTCCAAGCCAATACGTATTCCCTTGGTGTCAAGAGTGGGAATTTCTTTACCATGCGGCCAATTTCAGTTCCATTTGTTTTGTCCAACTGCAGCTGGTTATGGTCAACCACAGTCTTGTCCCACTGCATTCTATAATCATTGTCCATATAAAAATCCCTTAAGATCTCGGGGGAGCAATTCTCAAATACCGTGACACTCAAGTATTTCAAAGGACCATCCTTCAAGAAACAACAAGAGAGGAAACATCAACTCATGTCAAATATTTTTAATTTGCTAAACCAGAACCTTTGTAACAATCACAAGTTCAACAGAGACTTCAAATGAGTTCTCACAGCAAATCCAGTTAACAGTATTGAAGCTTGCAACATGGAACAAATGAAGCAACGTAATCAACATTATAACAAACATGAATTTCTAGTAATAATGGTATGATTAATAGATATTTCAAAGAGAGTTAACCTTAGGTCTGCAGCATTTGGCGGTGTAGGATAAAAGATTGTTCCTTTTATCAATGACATTTTCCCATTTCTCATTGTCAACGAGCTTCTCATCCAAATTGTCAATTAAGAATTTCAAATCTGCATCTGATACAATCTCGGAAACTCTGCACAAGTGAACACAACACCTACATCAATCATATGCAACCAGATGCAAACAAGCTGCTGTAAAAATGTTATTACAAAACCTATGTAATTGCAAAACACAATGAAAAAAATCATCTTATCAGAGAAAAACAAGCGCTTTAACATTTTTATGTCACCAAAATACGAGAAACTAAAAGCAACCCAATTGGTATAAGCGCCCAAAACGAGAGAAGAATGAAAAACAAATAACTATGCATATTGTTGAAAAGCAAAAACAAACACAACCCAGATGAGCAATACCCCTGAATAGCAATTAGCAAATGAAACATCATTAAACATGACCAAAGCATCAAACACTCAAAAGGGCCAAAAACCCAATTGAAAGAAGAATGAATAACAACCACCCACCTCGATGATTGAGAATTGTCAGAGCGGGGAGCAGCGACAGCAGTAACAGCAGAAGGAGGAGATGACAGAAAGCGAGAGGCAAAGGCAAAGAAACTGAAACGGGTTTTGGAGAGAAGATGATAGATGATTATGATGATCAGTGCTAGGAGAGTGGCGTATCCTCCGTTAGTGTTTTGGTGCCAGAATTCCAACGACGAAGACGAAGACAGAGACGATGAAACCCAGAAGTAGCCCATCTTTTTCTCTACGGTCTCTTTTTAATAATTTAATCTTCTAACAGTAACGACTACATCAAAGTTCTTCAACTACAACTCTTTGTCTCTGTGCTTGCCCTCGCCCATTAATATGAAATTATATAAACATAAACATAAAGCGTATGGCAGTGATCGAGGATTTAATGACGGTTACGATGTTGCCAGTGAAATCCAATCTAACCAAACTCCTTAAACATTCACTCCACATCCATAATTTTCCTTTTTTTTTTTTAAATACAAAATTTGTATTGTTTACTTATAAATTATTAAGAATAATATTATACCTTTTAAATATTATTTTAAAATTTTATAATAATGAATAATGTTATTGTTATGTTGACTTTTTATTTGTTAACATAATTAAATATTTTATTTTATTTATTATATTAAGTTATTTTTGTTAACATTATTTAATCACGTTAAATTATGTTAGTTTGTATACTTAATATTACCTTTTATTAATATGATAATTATATAAAATTTATTAACAATGCACATCAAATATCACTTTTATTAAAATATTTATATTTTAATTATATAAGTATAATATTATTTATTATTAATTAATATTATATAACTACCATGTTACATTGATAAAAATTTAAAAATTAAGTGGTAACTAATGATCGATGACATATCGATTAGGTTAAAAGGTTTATATCTCAAACTTGATAAGTGTAGGACCATGCGGTTATAAATAAATATTATATATGTGGTTGCATTAATTATAACCTATTAAAAATATATAAAAATAAATAAATAATGCAACAATATCACATCTAATTCTTTTTACATAAATTTGTAAATATTTCCTTTTTTTCTTTAATTATTTTCATTACTAATATCATAAACCATTAGTGTTCAAATATATATATATATATATATCATAAGCAATTATGGTATAATTTGAAAAGTCAGGATCAAAATGTATTGAGTCTGTGTAGAAGAAACCTACAGAAAATTGATATTAAAGGGTAGTGGAAAAATCTGTATATTCAATATATATATAAGTATATTTTACACAAGTGCAAAAATGTAAATGTAAGTATCAAGTGCAAATGTAAGTATTTTTTAAAATGTGGATCAATTAATTATCTTATATATAAAATACTAATTAGGTGGAGGAAGTCGTCCGTTATAAAATACTAACTACGTAATTCTACAAACAAAAAAAATCAATGCTCGTCTTTAATTAAAATAGATTTAACTAAGTACACAATTTTACGAAAAACCAATACTTATTTTTTTTTTTTTAAAGTTAAAGTCAAATAACTTTTTATAAAATTATGCATTAAATAATAAACAACTTCGTCTACTTAATCAAAATTATATATATATATAGGATTTAATTTGTAATTGTAAATTAGCAAAAGTGAAAGTGTAATATAATTCAATTTGTTTTTGTAATTTGAATAATGAGGTGTTGTAGTCAAAGTGTAGGCAGTGGTTTGTGTTAATAACAAATCAAGAAAGGTGGGATGATTTTGATTATGAAGTTTGAAGTTAATAAAGTCACGATAGCTTGTGGAAAATGCCAGAAAATTGTGATGATAATAACAATAATAATAGTTATAGTCATAGTCATAGTCATAGTCATAGTCATATGGATAAAATGGCATATACAGGTCAGGACTGGACTGGACTGAACCACCCATCCAGTCACTGTTAATAAGGGAGCATGAGAAGTGCGTAGTTTGTGAGAGTGAGGCTCCCCAGGCCCAAACCATACCATGTCTACCACCTGCTAATTATGTCAAAGTCTTATTATCCATTCTCTTTTTTTGTTGATGGTATTCAAGAATTTGTATACCACACAATCATATACATCTCAAAGAACACCAAAGTACATGCAACACAATCATTGAGCATCCTCCTTGAATTTATCCATTCATTGGATTTGGATGAAGGGCCATTAGCCCCATATCTATAGTAGTAAGTAAGATGGCAACATGCATGTCAACATCCATTTTGGATGAGTAGAATAACTATTGCCCACACATTTAGATAACTTCAACTCTCTCTCTCTCTCTCAATGTCTCTCTATGTATTGCTGTTCCTTTCTTTTTTAGAATTTTAACTTCCTACTCTATCAAAGTAGCAGAAAAGCACAAATGGATTCTTGATAAGGAGCATTCACTCACTAAACTAGCAAAGCAAGTATCAGAGACCCCAACCACTCCAGGCTGTCTGCTATGTTATGGGGATAGAAGGAATAGATAGATATGTAATCTAGTAAACGAATCCAAAACAAGTAACAACATGACTATGAAAATTTCATAAAATCAGCAGGCTTACTATGACCAAGCAAAATCTATATTCTATTGCACTCATCTGTATTCGGTAGGATTATGCACAAAGGCAAAAGATATGCAGAGCTTCTAGCTGTCGAACCAAAACTGCACTTGACAAATATCTATTTGAAGTAGTTCTAAATTACTTCAAACAAAAAGAATTATTCATCAGTGTTTGATGCATCATTTCATAATCAAAGACAAAATTGAGACTGAGATAACAGATACTTCGTGCACTCATAAAAAGCAGTAACCATATGGAATGAGATTGCATTCTTAATTACCTTCAAACTGATATTCTCCCTTCGCTGGACCAAACATGCACAATATCTGAAAAAACATATATACATATAGAGAGAGAGAGAGAGAGAGATGAAAATTTGAAAATGCAACACCTCCAGCAAAATTCATAAGCTCTATCATCAATTCTACTATCTCATTTTCTGTAAAAATATGCAGAACTAAGTTTCCCAAGGGACTCCACAAGTTTTCCCTCAGCAGAAGTTGTCATTATGATGGAATCAATCCATAAGTTGTTGAAAAATAAAAATGAAAGAGTTTCACTTAAGCGCCTTGTCCTGAATTCCATTATTAAAACCCTGCAAAGATCTGAAACTTTACAAATGCAAAGATGTCAGTCAATATCCACGCACAACTACACTTACCCAAAAACAGTGAATAGGACTGGAAAAAAGAAAAGAAGAAAGAAAAAGAAAAACTAATGACTTGAATAAAGAGAGAGCAGCGCTTGCAAGACATATTATACATGAAGCTCATCAGCTGGTAAAACTTGTAAGACCTTTAGTTTGGTTATTGATGCACTCCAATGAACCCAAAGGCATCAGAGATCTACCTTTTCATAGAATAATAGAAACCTAAAGAGTAGAATGGTAGTTTGCCACATACAGAACAGCAATTCCACCCAAAGATGTCTCCCTAACTGGTCTGAGCAGAAGAGACACGGGGTGGGAGAGCATCTTCAAGTTTAACTCTGGCACCCACAATGACTTCAGAAGCAGAATTAGCATTTTCAGTACCATTTCCTTCTTTATCACCCTCATCCAAGCGGACAACTTGAGCAAAGCTCTTGGACATCTGCTTGATGAAATCAGTGGAATATGTAACAGCATTTCTATGATCATTTTCTCCAACTACTCCGACTGCCATCAGGCTAGCTTGATGTCTTGCCTTCCTTTCTTGCATGGCTTTCTGCCGTTCTTCATAGAATTCAAAATCATCTAGGATTGACATATCGGTTTCATAATTCTTAAAGATGTTCAACATCTCAATACCTTGCTCCAATTTCACCTGCAATATTTAATATTTAGTCACAATAAATGAAACAATAGTCATGAGTATGAGCATTATGGAAATCAAGAGCCATTGATGTGCTAATATGCAAAGACACTATATAAGTCCTCAACAGTGACATCTGACTTGGACGTGAGAGGGAGAACCCTGGTCATTGGACAAATAGAATAGATATAAAGCAAGAATGACGTAGGGGATATAAAACAAGAAAAAAGGACAGAAGCCATATACCTTGACTCGTCTAGAAGGAAAAAAAACACCTTTTGATATGGAACTACATCATATTAAATTATTACATAACGCCTTTCATTTTTTCCAACAATCTTTTGATGCTTATTATTAAATTATTAAACAACATAAAGCTTTTCATTTATTAGAAAAGTTTCAAAGAAAACTTACCTCCTGAGTATCCCTACTGTTAGTAACGGGCTTATTGTCATTATTTTCAAGTACAATGTGGCGAAACTGACTGTTTGGAACATCTTTGATAATATGCCACTTGACAGGGAACTGCCCGCTCCATTTATCTTGTTGCCAGTAATCCACACTCTTTTCAAAATCAACAGGCCCTATCATTTCAGCCACTCCACAGAACTGAGCGCTAGCATTTACCTGCACGTGAATGAATCATAAATCTGCACATAAACTGTGGGGTGGCGGGGGGAGCAAGAAAGTAGTTGGAAGTACAGAATCACAACAATAGCAGGAACTAGAATTCTTTTACTGCCACGAGAATAGATTTTAACAAGTAATGAAAGAGCCCTTTTCTGGCAGGTGAGAACTTTTACAAGAAAATCAAGGTCCAATCAATAGTCTACAGTAAATATCCTTTAATATTTTAAAATTTCAACAGAGAATCTTAAACAGGTGATTCTATCAAAAGAAAGGAAATAATGAGACATAAGAATAGATCCAATAAAACATTCGCAGAAACTGTCTGAACTCTCAAGTAGCCTAATTTATTTCTTGCACTAGAGGGACCAAACTTGCTCTCTTGTTCCAAACAAATATTAATGAAACTTTTAGAAATAAAGAGGCCAGTTACTTAAGAAAATAGGACAGTCTTACTACCCATAATGATAAAATGTACCACTCAAAACCGGACAGTTGCAAAGCAAATAGTCTCACCTCTTTCTTAAGAAAATTTTATCCTCCAGAATAACAATTGGAAAGAAACTATTTAAGAATAGAATTATATGAAACAAGATCCAGCTCAGAGCAATCTACATAGCAAGTGAGGCTTGGCCTAAAAGCAGTAAAAAAAAAAATACTTGTGTAAGGCCCAAGTCATCCAATTGTAAGAGAATCGCCTAATCTTATTCCAAGTTATGTTCTAGTCTCCAATGGAGTATAGGATAAGGTATTTACCGAAAAGAAGAGAAATACTGGACATGAGTCTTGCTTCTCTTTAGCTTCATGATAAGCAGCATCTAACTTCTTGTTTCCATTTGGCGTGCTGGCCCAGACACCATATTTGATGCTCTTGTGAACATTATCCTCGCTATATGACTTGATGATGAAAAACTTTGCATCTTTGTAGTCAGTGACAAAATCTGGCTGGTTGTATGACTCATCGAGAATCTTCACTGCAGATTTGCTATGTTTGTTATCAACAGATGAACCATGTTCATCAGTTATCTGAATCTTTGGCTTTGAGGCCCTTGGTCCACGGTTTTGCTCACTAAGTATATCAAGTGTACCATTGCAACCACATAAAGAACCACTACCCCTCCCATGTTGTTTGCTGCTGTCAAGAGAAATCCAGCCTCGGTTGTTCATTGCCAAATTAGAAATAGATGGACTACCAGATCCCTGATTAAAAGAATTGTGAATGTGGCCTCTATTGTAGGAGTTTGAACCAGATCCAAACCCATAAAATGATTTTTGTTGTTGAGAAGCCTACAGAAAATTATAATTCATTTGTCATTGTTTAACAACTATGGACAAGTTTGTGTACAGGTTCAATGAAAGTTACTGCTGATTGATTAAATAAAAAAAATTACATGAACATGATAAGGTACTGTGGGTAAGAGAACCAACCATTGAAACATTCTGCCCAAATGACCCAAACAAGCCAATTGGTTGTGGAGACACGGCAGGAGATAGTGGAGTCAGAGGCCTCTGTCTGTCAGAGGGTTTTGACCAATCCGACCAAAGGCCTCCAGATCTCAATCCATCAAAACCTTGCTGTAAATCATGAAAACCAATGGTACCCGGATTTCCAGGTATACTGCCTCTACCAAAAGATCCCAATGGAGGTGGATATCCAGGCCTTGGTCCAAAAAGCATGTTATCATTTTGTTGGTCAGCACTAATTAGAGTAGTGAGCTCTGGTTGTGAAACTGGAGTTGGCGAAGTAATATATGGCAAGCTAGGGGGAATGAGCTGCTGGTAATAAGGTGGCCCAGAGAATGGAAACTGCTGAGGAGAATATAGGTGTGCATCTCCACCTACAGAAGGAGTTGTGACAGGGGAATATGGTCCATATGGCATTTGCGGACTGTAGCTATATCCAGTATGATATACAAGTGAAGGATTGTCGTTGTAGATCCCCTAACATTTATCAAATATTAAACAAACTGTCAGTAAATTTACCTGCAGAAGAAAATGTATAAACAAGGAAGATGGTAAAAACTCACAGGAGATCCGAGTTCCAATCCTTCGGCATTGACATATGGAGAATATTCATCCCATTCACCAGTGACATTGTCATAACCTAGAGTCACACCACAAAGTGGGTATTGATCATCCCTTCAGTTAATTTTTACAAGTGACTGGAATAAATGAATATTAGATTATAGAAATGCGATGCAACAGAGATATGTCTAGGTCACTACTTACATAATTAGAGACCAAGAAAATAGATAACATGGTATTTCAACTATAGAGAAAAACCTAGAAGATTGAACTTAATTGTCCGTCATCAACCACAAAAAAAAAAAAAGATAGATTTCAGCTTCTCAAACTTGAACGGTAATGATCACTGGAGCTATTGGAGATGCCATACAGGGTGACTTGCCAGATGCCTCACATGGCTTAGAAGGATAATTGGTGGTAACTAATTCCTCCTACAATGAAAGTTAAGCACTTTCACCTTTACATATGATGATGGATCACCATTGATGGATCCAAGGATTTGGTAGCGACTAACTCCTCATTTCTCGAACTAAATTTCATAGGACATCACCACTAATGGATCCAAGGTACACAACAACATATTTTAACTTCAGGTTTACACATTAAAGAAACAAGCTGCATTTCGATCTAATGAGTAACAGGAACACTAGAATATTGACTAGAATAATAAACAACCCTTGATCTGGCTAAAATTCGTAGATTCACAGATCTAGAGGATGAAAGACTAACCTCTATAGTAGAAGGCCTGTGCCTGTGGTGCATAGATATTAGGTGGGTAGACAGAAAGGTCTCCGCCTGAACCAAAGGATCCTGATTGTGCAGCACTCTCCCTTGTATGTCCTATATTGGCAGCACGTTGAGAGGAATTAGGAGAAACTGAGCTCTCATTTTTTGCTGGAAGGCTCTGATAAGAGATGAAAATGGAGATTGTTAACACAATTATTTTTTTCCCCAAATATTGATTGAAAGAGAAGCAAATAATGGAAAAGAAGGGCTTCATAAAAGATTTGCAGGTACCTGCTCCTTCATGTTATCTGGATCAGCAGGTTGCTCTTCTGCATCCATGATCAGTATGCTCAGTGACTTAGTAGAGTCTTAGAAACACAGGCAGTACAAATTATTGACCAACCAAAGCTAAATTCTGGGATACGAAAACTTGAAGCTATGAATATGTGCGCACAAATCCACGCGTGCACACCTATGCACCCATGATAAATAGAAGAAATATGAATATATTTTAAATTAAAAGGTGACGATGCATAGACAATTGCCTTTAGTATTTACTTACAATTTAAAATGCCAAGACCAGAAGGATAAGGAACAAAGCCAAAAGTCCATATACAACACTCACTAGCAACTAAAATCTACATGTGTACAAAACATGTTCGCAATAAATCCAACTTGCGAACAAACTAATGTCAATCCTTAAATTCTCAAGGAATGACTGGCAAATAACATAAAGTAGAGATTGAATTTTACATTCTATTGATTCATACCACCCAAATTTGATAAGGAGCATTGAGTTTCTAATGACAATCTGAGATGATATATGAAGCAGAAACAATTTTCAGTGATTTGTTATTCTAATAACAAAACATGGCAGATTCCTAAAGCTGCAGAAAAGTTCATGACTTCAACAAGAATTTCATTCGTTTAATGTTAACATATTTTTCTCAACCTCTTACCGGGTCCTCGTAGGACCTTAAAGTTAGCTGAAGTAAACACTTAATTGGTGAAACTGTTGAAATTCATTTCACATGAATAATATGCAAATTGAAGTTTATCATCATGATCATTACAAATACTGTTTATTGTCAGCCTCAATTCATGGATGAATTTAGACAATAGGTATGTGATTTTATCACTTTGGAAAACAATGAATATGGACTATATCTTATGTTGGAAAAATTCAAGAAACTCATTCACCTACCCCAACAGATCATGAAATTGAACCAAAACACTACGGATTTGATGTCCCTGTAAATAGTTGTACAATTAAATAACATAAAAATCCAAAATTTGCAATAATTTTGGTCACCTTACAATACCCAGATCCCAACAAAAGATCAAAGCCACTCCACCTCTAATTATATCAACAAAACAACCAGATACAAATCCAAAAAAACACGAGACCTTATAACAAGGAACCGAATAAATTCATCAACTTATTGTCTTATTCCATAGTCCTTCACAAGAATTAAACAACTTAAAGAAAAAAAGGAACAATTCAGAACCAAAAACACCAGCAAGCAAAAGAAAGAAGCCACTTTTATATGATCAAAGACGCCGGATTCAAACCCATCAAACTTTGATGACTAATTGACTGGTCATAGAGGTTTGACAAAATAAAACAAACCTATCACAGGAATTATTAAAACAACAACAAAAAGAGAAAGCGAAAATGAAGAAATCAAGATCAAGATTATTAATCTATACAGAAAGATATATGATGGGGGTTAGGTAGGTGAAATTAAAAGTACCAGTAGCAGTAGGATCTGGAGCTTGTGATTGGGTTGCCGCCATATGAATCTAAAGAAAGGAAAGGGAAGGAAAGAAAATATATCTTAAATTCTGGCACCAGAATCTAAGCTAAAGACAGACGCGATACCTTTTCCATGTTTCTAATATATGACTATTTTGAATAATTGATGTTGATGATGACCGTACAGTTGCACTTTCATTTCACGAATGGTAAATCTCAAAAACAACAGCCATTGTAAGTTTGTAACTTCGCAACTCTTTGAAGGACAAAGTACTTGCGCTGACAACACACTTCACTTCATGCGTACGTAGTTTTGGTAATAAATAACAAAGCAAGTTCGACCTTGTAGTTACTAGTTTTGTACATAAATAACAATATTTGCTTTTCAAGTTTTATTTTTTATTATGAATTAATTACATAACTGCTACGTATTCATTGTTTTTTGACAAGAAAAAATTCATTTTATGGTGCACGCACGTGTGGCTGCGGAGGAAAAGGGTCTTTTTTTTTTAACTCCTCCAGGTGTAATAACAAATAAAATAAATTCCCAATTGAAATTGAAAGCAAAGTAAAAGTAATATAGAAAAAAAAAAGCTCAGCAACCAAAACATAAGCTTGGCATCAAAATACCCGTATGACAAATGATATGATAGATTTGTTATGCTAAGCAACATTAGCTTGAAATGCGGCTTAGCTTCAGTTTTAATATCTAAGCTCCGTGAGAATGTTAATTAAAAATTATTAAAATATAATTTGATGATTAAGTTAAGTGTGTAGGGTGTGTACGAATCAAAGACGGATGCGAAAGAAGATAAAAAATTAAGAAGGGTGCATTAGGCGCTAGCGCCGCGGCACCAGGACACCAACGACGCAGCGCTCAGCAGAAGCGCCGCAGCGCTGAAGACGGGAACAGTATCCCGAAATAAGAAAACTTCCTTATTTTTTCTCACACTTACTTCAGGACTTCCTAATACGACTCTCACGCGTATAGGGTAAACTTAGGACGTCCCAATGCCTATATAAAGGCTATCAATTGGCTTGTAAACACATCTTGGTAATCTTTATAATCAACAAGAGATCTTTGTGATTTTTGGCGAGAGAAAATCCTTAGAGTGAAAGAAAGAGTTTTCTTTTTGATCTTTCTTATAAAAGACATAACTTTGTGAGTGCCTTATGATTCATAATAAGATAAGAGTGTGATCTTGATCTATGTGGATGTAGGCAAAGTTGCCGAACCACGTAATTTTTTGTGTGTTTTTCTTCTACCCCTTTCTCTATTTATTTCTTAATAACTTGTTCAGCATTATTATATTACTTGGGTGAATTTTTTGCTTGTTTGTGTGCTTCCGCTTCAACAAACTGGTATCAGAGCTTTGGTTCTAAGTAGACATGGCCACACCCAAGTACGAGGTAGAGAAATTCAACGGTACGAATGACTTTAATCTGTGGAAGATGACGGTTAAGGCGTTGTTGATAAGCCAAAGGCTTGGTTCGGTATTAAAGGATACTACAGCTCCATCTAGTGATGAAGAAAAGACGCCAGAGTCATTTAAAACAGAAGCAGAAAGAAAGGACATTCAAGAAAGAGCTCATAGCACAATCGTTCTGTCATTGAGCGATGAAGTACTAAGGGAAGTAGCAGGTGAGACGACGACAATAGGTTTTTGGAAGAAGCTTGACTCTTTTTATATGAGAAAAATCGTTGGCCAACAGATTATATATAAAGAAGAAGCTTTATAAGTTGTTCATGTCAGAAGGGACGCCGATGAAAGATCATATAGACGCCTTCAATAAGATCATCATTGATCTTGAGTCTATCAACATCAAGATAGAAGATGAAGATAGAGTAATTATTCTGCTAAGTTCACTCCCCAAGAGCTATGAGAGTTTTGTTGATACGCTACTCTACGACAGAGAGAGTTTAACGATGAGTGATGTGAAATCATCATTAAACTCAAAGTTATTAAGAAAGCAGACCGAGGGCAATGCAGAAAGCTTATCTGTAAGATGAAGGCCCTCATATAGAGATGGGAAGAAAAAAGGCTCAAGGTCGAAGTCTAGGACTCCTAGGAAGTGCTATTGCTGCAAGAAATATGGGCACTTCATAAAAGACTATCCTGAGAAGATAGCACAAGACAAGAAGAAAGCAGATGCTGCGCTTGCTTATGATGATAACTATGACAGCGTAGAGACACTTGTCACTACTGATGGTATGAACTCTGAACAATGGATTTTAGATTCTGATTGTACTTTTCACATGTACCCGCACAAGTCTTTGTTTATAAATTTCTAGCCTATTAATAGTAGTAAGGTGTTAATGGGTAATGACATTGCATGTCAAATGATGGGAATTGGTAGTATTAAACTTAGGCTACATGATGGGCAAGTGAGAGAGTTGACAGATGTTATGTATGTTCCTGACTTAAAGAGAAACTTAATCTCATTAGGGACTCTAAACTAGAATGGATGTTCCATCAGGATCGACAGAGAAATTTTAAGAGTTTTGAAAGGTTCCATAATGGTTATGAAAGGAGAGAAGCGCAAAGGTGTTTATGTGCTTAAGGGTGAAGTCGTGAGTGGTTTTGCACTATTCTCTGTAGATGATGAGAGTATGCAAACCAAGTTGTGGCATCTTAGACTGGCACATCTAGGCGAGAGAAACCTAAAGGAGTTATATAGTCAAAAGGCGTTTGGTGAAGATAAGTTCTAGCCCTTAGAGTTTTGTGAGCATTGTGTGCTTGGGAAAGCACATAAGGTAAGGTTTAGTATTGGCGAGCACAAGACTAGGGGACTCTTGACTACATACACTTGGATCTTTGGGGACAAGGTCAGACAGCTACTCGTGGTGGTGCCAGGTATTTTCTCAGCTTGATTGATGACTATTCGAGGAAGTTGTGGGTTTATGTGTTGAAGAATAAGGATCAAGCCTTTGATATATTCAAGACTTAGAAGGTTCTTATTGAGAATCAGACTGGAAAAAGGTTAAAGAGGCTAAAAACTGACAACGGCCTCGAATTTTGCAACAAATAGTTTGATGGGTTTTGTGCCAAGCATGAGATTGTAAGGTATAGAACAGTAAGATCAACACCACAGCAGAATGGCATAGCTGAGAGGATGAACAAGACCCTACTTGAAAGGGTTAGATGCATGCTTACCAATGCGAAGATGTCCAAGACATTCTGGGGAGAAGCTGTAGTGACTACAGTTTACTTGATTAATAGAAGTACCTCATCAGCAATTGACTTCAAGACGCCAGAAGAGAAATGGTCTGGCAATCCTTTGAAGTATGGCCACTTCAGAATATTTGGTTGCCCTGCCTTTGTACATGTTAAGGAGGGAAAATTGAAACCTAGAGCTATTAAATGAGTATTCATAGGATATCCCGAAGGAGTAAAATGATACAAGGTGTGGTGTAAAGACTTGACACCACCAAGGAGTATCATAAGTCGTGATGTGACATTCGATGAGATGACGATGCTGAAAACCTCCCAAGAAGATGAGAAAGAAGAACTTATGCCCAAGAAAGACTCAGCACCCGAGTCAATAAAATTTAAAGTAGAAGCTAAACATGGATCTGATATACCCTCAGATCAATACTTCAACGAGAAGATCCTTGAAGATGAATCAAGAACACCGGCGAGTTCCTCCAAGTCTACCCAAAAGAAGACTAGAACTCCTGAGTTAGAACTTGAAGAGTACCAGCTTGCTAGAGACAGGCTAAGGAGAATGATAAACCCACTAGTCAGGTATGCACAAGCAGATTTAGTTACTTATACTTTTAATTATGCTTACACTCTTGAGTATGATGAGCCTAAGATATATGGTGAGGCTATGAAGAGTGAAAACAAGAAAGAATGGCAGCAAGCCATTGAAGAAGAAATTAGTTCTCTTAGAAAGAACAATACTTGGAAGTTAGTGGAGAGACCTCAAAAGAAGCTAGTCGGGTGCAAGTGGGTGTATAAGGTGAAGGGGGGATACCGGGGATAGAGCCTACAAGATTTAAGGCCAGGTTAGTTACACAAGGTTTTACTCAGAGAGAGGGAGTTGATTTTCATGAGATATTCTCTCCAATTGTCAAGCACACATCTATTAGAATGTTGTTAGCCATGTGTGCAAACCTTGGTTTACATCTAGAGCAGATGGATGTAAAGACAGTTTTTCTGCATAGAGAGCTTGAAGAAATAATATATATGGCACAGCCGCAAGGGTTCAAGGAGCCCGAAAAAGAAGATCATACTTGTTTGCTAAAGAAGTCATTATATGGGTTAAAGCAATCACCTAGACAGTGGTATAGGAGATTTGATGAGTTTATAATGGCTTGTGGCTTTAGTAGGAGCAAGTATGATGGATGCGTGTACTTCAAGAACATAAGTTGTGGGATGATGTATTTGCTTCTATACATCGATGATATGTTGATCGCGTGTAAGAACATGAAAGAAATACAGAAGCTCAAGAAACAGTTGAGTGGCGAGTTTGAAATGAAGGATTTGGGAGCAGCAAAGAATTTTGGGTATGGATATTGTGAGGGAAAGAAGAGATGTTATCTTCTTATCCCAACAGCGATATATACAGAATTTTAGAAAAGTGTAGTATGTTCAACGCGAAAGGTGTCTCTACTCCTTTGGCCATGCATTTCAAACTTTCAGCAGCACAGTTGCCAATATCCGAATAGGAGAAACTGCAGATGAGCAAAGTACCGTATGTAAGTGCTGTGGGGAGTATCATATATGCAATGGTGTACACAAGACCAGACATAGCACAGACTATGAGTGTGGTGAGTAGATACATGGCAAATCCTGGAAAGGATCACTGGCTTGTAGTAAAGTGGATTCTGAGATATCTCAAGGGAACGTCGAATCACAGGTTAATGTATAAAAGGGATGAAGACAACAATGAAATGGTAAGAGGGTACGTAGACTCAGATTATACAGGTGATCTTGATAAGAGAAAATCATTGACAGGCTACGTATTCATAGTATTTAGGTGTAATGTGTGTTGAAGATTAGTTCTACAACACGTGGTTGCATTATTTACCACAGAGGCAGAGTACATAGCTGTTGGTAAAGCTATCAAGGAGGCCGTGTGGTTAAAAGGCATATGCGCGGAGGTATTGGCTAGTGAAGATGTGAACACCGGTGTGTACTGTGACAGCCAGAGTGCCATACACCTAAGTAAGCATCAAGTGTTCCGTGAGAGGTCGAAACACATTGATGTGAGACTCCATTACATTCGTGAGATTGTCCAAAGTGGTGAAGTTAGTCTAACAAAGATAGTGTCATCTAAAAACCCTGCTAATATATTGACTAAGCCACTACCCTCGGTTAAGTTCGTCCTATGTAAAGACTTAACCAGAGTCACTACTTTGTGAGGGTGACTAAAGATGCGGAAATGAGAGATCGAGTTGCTTTATGGATGATTTTGAATCAAGGAGGAGATTTGTGAAAATATTGATTGAAAATCATCGGAATATGATTTGGAGATCAAGCCAAGTGCGTAGGGTGCGCACGGATCGAAGACGGACGCAAAAAGACACGAAAAACTAAAAATGGTGCATCAGACGCCAGCGCCTCGACGCGCCGCGGCACCAGAACACTAACACCGCAACGCTCAGTAGAAACGCGCTAGTGCCGTAGGGACGAGAGCCCAGCGTCGCGGCGCTGGAGATGGGAACAGTATCCCGAAATAAGGAAACTTCCTTATTTCATCTCCCACTTGCTTCAAAACTCCCTGATATGACTCTCACACGTATAGGGTAAACATAGGATGTCTCAAGGTCTATATAAAGGCTATCAATTGGCTTGTAAACACATCTTTGTAATCTTTGTGATCAACAAGAAATCTTTGTGATCTATCTTGTAAAAGGCATAATTTTATGAGTGCCTTGTGATTCATAATAAGAGAAGAGTGTGATCTTGATCCGCCGTGTACGTAAGCAAAGTTGTTGAACCACGTAATTCTTTGTGTGTTCTTCTTCTACCCATTTTTCTATTTATTTCTTAATAACTTGTTTTGCATTATTATATTACTTGGGTGACTTACTTGTTTGTATACTTCCGCTTTAACAAACTCTCTCCTCATCTGCCTTTGTCTTCCTTCTTTGCTTCTATTCTCTTAATGGGTAAAGTTTGCATTTTTCTTTTTACATATTTTTCATTTAAAGCATTATCTGCAATTTTTTTTTTTGGCAAATAATTTAACCCATTATAAGGTTTTATTTACATTTCAAATTATGACTTGTTAGCAGGTTTGTGCCTTAGTAATTTTATGTATAATATAAGAATATGAAATATAGAGATGATTGAATAGCAACTTTTTTTTATATTTATTTTTAATATGACAGCAATGGTGGTGACTATAAAACAAATGGCTATTATAGTGGCAACACTCAGTGCATTATACTTCATTCTTGAAGTAATTGCTGAAAACAAAAAGGTAAATTTTTTCTTCCATCTTTATATTCGTTGTATATTTAGATAATCAAAGTACACATCGCTGAATGAGTTAGGTATTCAGCTTGGATTCTGTGGATAAGTGTAATAAGTTTCTTTCAGCTATGTGTTAAGTATGGACTATTAGCAGAGATGTAGAATAAAAGCATAAATGATGATTCATGTTACAAAGTCTCAAAGAAGCCAGTGTTTTATCTTGTAATCGTGAAGCAATTGAGAACTGAAATGGGCTTCTTGTATTAATTATTTTACCACGCATCTAATCAATAGAATAAGTGATCAGCTAAAGCTAATACAACATCCGGCGTCAAATTTTTATTTTGTGGTTTTAGCAGGCTCATAAGGCGGCAACAGAATCGTCACATTGATCAGTTTGTCATAAGGACCCTAGTCTAGTCTTTGATCTCTTAGCACAATGTTACACTGCACATTATTTTTGGATATTCAAATTTGTTAAAATGGTTACAGCATACTTTGTTTGATTTGATGATAAATGGTGTTGTGGTTTTAATAATGTTCTCCCTAACTTTTGGCGAACAAGGCCCAAGGTCTTTGGGTCTATAAGACCCAAAGACCTTAATCCAAAAGAGCTTAAAGAGGACTTTGATACACGAGACCTAAAAAGAAAAGTATTGGTGCACGAAGTGTCCTTGAACCAACGATACCTTCTTCGAATTAGTCAGAACAATGGTTGAAATCTGGTTACCTTATACGGTTAGACTACTAAAGGAGAAAAGATGAGTTCACATCCTTCAAGTTGACCAAAATAATGGTCAATAGCCGATTACTCTGTTCAATCAGTCTCCCAAAAGAGAACTAAGATCTCTTCAAGCAAGTCAAAGTAATGGCAAAGCTCGGCTATCCTACTCGATCAGACTCACCATCATAAGGCCGAACAAAATAATTGTCAAACGTTGACTATCTTATTCGAACAAGCCCCGAACGAGGAGAGATAATCTCCGCTCATGTTGAGCAGGAGAAGGTCCAAAAACGATCATCGTAAATAGTTAAAACAATTCTTAAAAATGACTTGATTTACAAGAAACGTAGAAAGTTGTGAATAAAGTCAAGTTTATTAAGGAAAAATCTCTAAAATAAAAAGATATTCCTAAAAAAAATATAAATTATACTAAGGCAAGTAAGATCAAGTGCAATTCTAAGAAAACGCTGATAACAAAATCAAATAGGGTAAGTTTATAAAACATCTATATTAAAAAAAATTTAGAAGTTACGGATGATAAGGGCAAATTTGTCATATATTTTCTCATATTTTTATTATTGATATTTTATTATTTTATGAGAATAGATGGCTATTTATGTGCTTTATTGTTATTTATAGGGACTTGAACGAAAATTAAAGAAAGAATGCAAAAGGAGCAAAAATAGGGACTAAAATGCAAAGTTTTCAAAATATGAGTCCAGCGCCCCCGCGCCACAACTATTTTCGCCCCAGCTCTGAAATAGTGATCGAAATAAGAAAAACGACTTGCTTAAGTCGCGTCTAGCGCCCCAGCGCCGAAGAGTCACCGCGCCAGCGACGATCCATCGCCCCAGCGCTATCAACATACCGCGCCCGCGGTGAAGCCGTTTTCATGCAGCGCCCCAGCGCCAAGATCCTACCGCTCCAGCGGTGAAGGCTTTTTCACGCAGCGCCCCAGCGACAACTGCATAGCGCGCCAGCGGTAGTGCGAGTCCTAGTCCGACGAGAATTGAGATTTTCAAGCTCATATCAATCCCTATAAAAAGCCACTCGTTCCCAACCTTCAAGAATCATCAAAAGAGACCAGAGAAGAACCTAGAGCAAGAAAAAGAGAACTTAGAGTAGTTCAAGAGCACCAAGAATCCAGAGCAACATCAATCAAGAGCAATTCGACGTCTACATCGGTTTGCGATTGATTGTATCATGTTTTATTTTTATTTTTATTACTGTGATTCTCTTGTAGCTATGAACTAACTTATTTTCTAACTTATTTTCTAGGGTTAATATTTGAACTCAATATGTGCGCTTAAATTGCCATATCTTTTAGTATTTAATAAACTCAGTCATTTATTATTTAAATTACTTGTGTTTAATGCTTCAATATATCTGGCCAATATATGGTGAATGAATTGATAATATTATTGATAAACTCGGAAGAGGAATCATAATATTTAGACCTAGGTAATTTGATGCATGATTGTAGAGTAACATTCAATGTTGCATATGCAAGTTTCAATTTAGGATAGGAATATACCTAATTGGCATGTATGATCAATAAGACCTAATCTTAATGAATCTTAATTTATTACAAATACCATAGGAATATAGGTATTTGATAAACTAAGATATACTTGCATGACCTTGGAAGAGGCTTGTGAATACATTAGTGTCTTGATCAACAATAAAGACTAAGTGAGTTAAATATTAGAGGATTAATCATTAAAAAGCATATTGAGGGATAATATTAATCCTAAGTTTTCTCTACGTTGCTATCTTTAAATCTCATTGCATTGTGTTTTACTTTTATATTTTCTACATTCATTCTTAAATTTTTATTTTTTTGAATAATTATTAGGAAGACATAATTTTAATAATTGGTTAATAAGAAGAAATTATCCCTGTGGGTTCGACATCCGACTAATTAGTCTCTTTATTACTTGCATACGATAGTGTATACTTGCACTTAATTTATGATATAGAAATATCGCATCAACGGATAAAACTTAATTTTCACCCTATAAAAAGGGGAGGAATTTGGCAATAAATGACAGAATCATCTATACATTTAGAACTGGTATTAAAACTAAGTTTCTCATAAAAGACATATTTAAATACACGTATTTAGAGCAACTTACTCACTCACTATTTACCTTATTTTCTCATTTTTTAGGTCCTTACTAATTTAAGCATTGGAATGCTTATGTAAGAAAAAACTTCAATGTAGCCTCACATTTTATCAGAGGATGCTCATTAGATACCAAACAATGGGGAGAGAAGCGTCCTCGTAGTTTCAGTTTTTGGTCTCATTTTTATTGTTCAAACCAAACTTTCTTAAAGAAACAAATCTAACTCGTTAACTCTTAAATTATCAAATTTTGGAGCCAACAAATAGTATTATAGTATTAGTTATCTGTACCAATGTCAGGAAGTTCAATAGCTTTTATATTAGGGAGATTTCTTTCTTATAGTCTTTCTTCCTTGGGATGCATCTAGAGCTCCAACCATTTTAAATGGAATATGTTTTTTGCAAGTATCCGTCTGACCCAATAATCACTTTAGGCTAGCCGTTTGCTGCATCACTTGTGGCATCTACTTTTGTTGGATTATGTTGTTTTTTCTTATCCCTACAAAGGAAAATCTGTTCCTCTTAATGTGTTGTTCCAAAATACTATATTGATGGTGTCTTTTCATATCATTGCATCAGTAATCTATCCTTGAACATCATTTTACTATTCCATCGATTCTCTCCATGCGTATCTGTCTCCCAGATAATTTTAATGTTTGCTGGGTGTTGTGTTGAATCAGTTGGCTATCCTTGTTGGGTGAATTTATGTTGCTATAGGCGACAATCACTGAGGATCTTCATTTGACTCGCAACATCACATCATGAATTTGAAATGTCCCACGGCCAAGACTGGTCTCTTAGGTGGTGCTTCTTTCATTGCCCTATCTGCTTCTCTCTTCTGGTTGATTTGTCTAGTCCTGGCAGATAATGCCCAAGAGGACTACTTTGACGAGGAATAGAATCATAAGGATGAATATGGTCAGGTTCTCACAACAGACTTTGATCCAAAAGATCAGTGCAAGGTTTGAAAACACGGCCAAATGAAGTGAGTGAGGAACAAGCACAATATATAAGATTTTGGTTTTGAATTTGTAGTATACGGTTAACTTGTTTGGATCATCACGGATGAGTCTTATGAATACAGAACTTAATTGTGCTTATACCATGTCATTTGACTTCACTTCTCTGTATCTGTACAGTTGGATTTTTGGCAATTTGAAAGATTATTGTAGACAATGTAAAGTATCTGCTATGATCTCCTTCAATGTTTTTGTGATGGAGATTTTAAAATTTTCTTGTCCTATAGAATTTCAAGCATCAAGTTTGAATAGGGTACAAGGGCAGTTTGATGTATGTAATGATTCAAGATTTTGCCCATTTATCTTTCATCATTGGATATGCTCAAAACTGATTCATTAAGGCAGCAAAAAACTTAATATGAGCTCATAATTCCTGAGCCACAAGAATAACAATTGTCCCACAAACATTTACAGGCATACTGCATACAGAGATCTTGGCACAAGTAACAAGTAAAAGAACTGGAGAAGCAATACCAAATCACTTTGATGTTTTGAGTCACATGTAATAAGAGAGAGAATTCATGGCAGCACGGCAACTATCAGACAACCGAGATAGTAGAAGGTAAAGCACACCATAAAGCTCTAGGATGCATCATTAGCCTACAGAGATCCCTTAATCCATGAACTATTGGTAATTGTTACGTCAAACGAAATGGCACATTCCAACTGCCGTATGTCATAGCTATCAGTTGCCAGATTTTTACATGGCTTCACTTCTATAATTTCATTTTCTGTTTGCCTCTTGTATATGTGTTTCGGTTTTGACCTCCGCAGCTCAGGACAATCCTCTCATGTTTCAAGGGATTCTTTTCTTGCACAATATAAAAAACAAAACAATGATCTTTCGTGGAATTAAAAAAAAAAAGAAAAAGAAAATTTTGATGATATCTATGACGGCCTGAAACGTGATAAAAGTATTGGGATTATGCTTTGGTTTCTTCATCATCTATTTGGCTTCTAAATGTGTTTTTTTTCTTCTTTTTGTTTGAGATTGCAGCCGGAGACTCGCATTTTTTGGTTTTAGAATAGAGATACTTTGGGAGGAAGCATGACTTTATTGGAATCAAACAAATGGCTATCACAGTGGGAGTGCTTGGTGTTAAATCCTTCATACTTGGGATTGTTGCTGAAAACAAAAAGGTTTCACTGATTACTTCCAGTTCTAGTCTTACATCCTTCAATATTAATTACCAAAAATTTGTCCTTGTCTTACATCTCTTTATTTCTTTGTTATTATGACATTGTTATTGCAGCCTGCATCAGGAACTGCTGTGGTTTCAGATGGAGTTGTTACTCGCAAGTATCCATCAGATCCAACGGTTTATTTAGGCTTCTCATCCATCATATCCCTTGCATCTGTGCTGGTCGGTTTTTATGCTGTATTTTATCCTTACAAAGGAAAATCTGTTCCTCACAATGTTTTCTTCAAAGACACCAAATTCTGTGTTTTTCAACATAATAGTGTGAGTCTATATAATTCTACCCTGCCCTCTCGCTACATACATAATACATGCGTACACAGACATAAATATTGTACTATTAGTGATCACTTCGACTTAATTCATTGTAATATATTCCATTAAAGCTTTTTTTCCCCACTTGCGTGATGTTGTAAAATCAGGTGGTTGTCCTTGTTTGCTGAAGGGATGTTGTTGTGGTCAACAACCACCGAGCTCATTCACTTGACTCGCAATGAACATCACAACATGGAGACAAAGTGCCCCACGTCCAAGACTGGTCTATTTGGCGGTGCAGCCTTTATGGCTCTAAATGCTTCCCTATTCTGGTTGATTTGCCTAATGCTTGCCGATAATGCCAGGGACGACTACTTCGGTGAAGAAGATGAAAACCGTAAAGGTGAATATGGTCAGTTTCTCACCCTGATTATGATGCAAATGGGCAGGGCAGTCCTTGAGAATGTTTCCAGGAAATGAGAATGGAACCAACACATGAGAATGACTTTCATGTGTTAGCTTGCGTGGTATATGAAGCCATCTTGCATACTTGGTTTGGAGTAACCAAAAGAAGAGTAGCCAATATACCTGCTGTGCATTGCCCCTATAATACTCTTGTATGTTGCAACCTTTGTATCGGGACACTAAAATTTGTACGTAAATTTGTAGGGTGTCAGTTTTCCACATTTACATGCATAATCAAGCACTTCATGAGACCAAAAATACCGCCTCTTATGTTCTGTTTGTCGCCATATAGAGGATGTCCTGTATACCAATAGTTATCAACATTCGATGACACAGATACACAACTTGAGCCCAAAAGCATCCGCATAATGGCATCTGTTCCCATTGCCGTCGTCTTGTTGATGTGATTCAAACTGCCATCAACTTGAGAGTAAACCAATGAATCTGTTGCAGGCTCTAAAATGGTACTTGAATACTCATTGACAATTATTTTATTACCATTTGAACACATTGTGGAAAGTTATAAGGAGGCTGCAGCACAAACTTAACTTCTCAATGATCAATGGCTTCTACATGGTTAGTTGACTCTTAAAAGTATGCTGATTATCTTCTGCGTTCTTATTTCAAAAATCCCCACAACATCCATACAGCTCCTGATTTGACGAAGCAGTCCAGTGGGCTCTCATTACCTCCTTCAGACCAAATAATAATCGTAAACATTCCAACTAACATATGCTAATATTCCTTTGTGATCAGGTAAAAGGTAAAAAAATGGTAAATATAATTTAGCAGCAAAACATTTTACACCAAAGTGTAGCAAATTGTTACAGAACAACAAGGATGACAAGGTGAGAAAGAGTATAAATTTCCAGCTAGATAGAAGAGATAGTGCTTCAGAAAAATTTATATCGTGTAATAATGAATACTCATGGGAATTTTAGAGAGAGAAGTCTTTCGGTCTTCTTCCCGCCAAGAAATTAGCACAACCCCTGACTTCTGATTAAATTCTTCATGAATGACAGAATTCATCACAGCATTAAAGATTACTTTCAGTCTTCTTCCCAACAACAGTACCCGTCATCTAAAATGTGACAAAGGAGGTCAAAATTCCTTTTGAAGATTACCAATTTGTGCTCGGCATTATTTCTTAGAGAACAACTAGGACGAATATAATGATCTTCTCCGGGCTTGACTCAATGATCAGCAGTCACACCTCATCAATGAAGTACTTTTGCTACTCCTTCATTCACTTCAACTCTGTGTTAATACATTTTTTCACTTCTATAAAGATTTGTCCAGCACCACTAATGAGGAGCAGATCCATTTCACTTATCTTCTATATTCTGTGGATAAAATTTGTACAAAGAAATGAAGCAACTCCAATTTGCTATGGTCTATTTGAATCTGATGCAGTGATCACTTTTGACCAGATACAGTATCCCGCAATTTGCAGCCCTTGGTTTCATAAGGGAAGAGCAATACACAGATCCCAGACAGAAAAATAATAATCTCAAACAGAATGATGGCTGCAGCTTGATGACATCCATGAACTAGAGCCACTGCCACAAGAGGGCATACCATTCCACCAATTCTTCCCACTGAGCTTCCAACTCCAACTCCAGTTGATCTGATTGAGGTTGGGTATATCTACAGTTTAAATACATAAAAGAAATGTTTTTGAAATAAAAAAATCTAGTTGAAAACATATAAAGAGATTGCTAAATTAGACATACAAACAAGATGATATAAAATATGATATATGTACAAACTTCAACTAAACAAAAATTATTTCTTGAATGAAAAGGAAATTCTAAAATGACTTAAAAGCTGTTTCGCAGCTGAAAGACTCTGGGGATGATTATTCCTGTGCTAGGGAGACCACCCACTGAAACCATCGCTGGATAAAATTTCATAAACATATATAACTGGTAAATATGGGAAGTTTCTGATATCTAATACAATCTATTTGTTTATATGTCAATCAAAGCTCTAAATAATTTGTATATATTTATATCTAATGTCAGTCCTACCTGCTATCAGTTTGAAGTTATTTTCTGCACCTCTTTTGATATAACTTTTAAAAAGTCCTAGAACATATGTGCATAAAAAAATATTACAAGCATATATACATTTCCAATCAGTTAGTTAATCCTCAAGTTTGGGGCTTCATAAGAAGCCCCCGTAGCGAGGATTGCAACAACATTTCCAACAGTGGACCTGCATCTGTTCATTCTCTAAACAAATGACTTCTGATAGCCAGGGAAGTTCAACTTCAGAATGAAAACAACAAATAGGACGATCTAAAACAAATTATTAGGAAAAAGAAACTCATGGATAATCTAGATGCCAATTGAAGAATGGAAATATTGAAATACAATTGCCTATTGAACTTCTATCTTGCATAGGTGTCAATAGTAAGAGAGTGCAAAGGACTATATGAAGATTCCTATGGTGCAAAAGACTATATGGAGATTCCTTGCCTTTAGGGATAAGAAATCAACTCGCGATTTACCTCTGGAGCATATATATAAACAACTGTGAAGGTTCCCGTGATGCATATTCGAGCTCCAAAGAGAAGACCTGTGGTTAAACCCTCAGGCTGATGGAATAGCAAAGGAAGTAGGAATATGCAACAACAGAAGAACATTGCTGACATTGAAAGCTTACGACCAAGTCTATCAACAATGGCAGCTGATAAGAGGAGCCCAGGAAACTCTTGAAGCAAATCAATGTTAATAGTTTAGAAGCTACCTTCGAGGTGTGGGAAAAAGCAAAAAAAAAAATTCATGTATTAAGACAGATTGTTTAAAACAAGTAGAAAAATTTTACCTGCAAAACTAGTGATGAAAACATCTCCATAGTTAATATTCCGTGATTTTCCAGATTGCAGTTCATTTGGCACACACTTATTTTGTCCATTGTTCAACTCTGTGGTCAGCAACACAAGCCCATAATATGAAAATGCATTGCCAAAAAATACCACCCATAAGAGCAAGGTTGATCTGATTAATTCAGGTGAAAGAAGTGTTAACACTGCAGAAATGCCACCCATGTTAGAATCTGCCAAGTCAGAAGTGGAATGTTCATTTTTTGTTTCCTTTGCCTCAGAAGTGTAACCTTCAACTTTTTCCATTCCCCTAGGAGTTGTATCGTCCTCATTACTAATTGGTGAAAGCAGATTTTGGTTCTCTAGCTCATGATCACAATCAGAAACAAGATTGCCAGAAGGTAGATTCATGCCATTAGTTTTCGCTATTTTCTCCAAAACATGTTTTGCCTCTGCTGTTCTACCTTTCAAGAATAAATATCTTGGTGATTCAGGTGTGAATGAATAGAATAGAAGGAGAAATGAAGAAGGCAGTGCAGACAGTCCAAGTAGCCACCTCCAACCCAATCTTGGCATGATAAGCTACAAAGCACAGATCAAAAGGATGACAGTTCCTTTCAAATGAAGTTTTTATCCTGAATATTAGCAGATCTTACCATCAAAACTTTTAAAAGTGGAATTTTCCTTTGGCAAGTTAAAAGTGAAACAGTAGATGAAAGGTCAACAGTGCACAATTTTCCAACTTATTATGCAAGTATAAAATAAAATCTTGGAATGAACAGGCCGTGGTAGATAGCTGGATTCTGACACGTAAGGATGGTCACATAATTTATGACCTGCTAAACTGAGTGCTAACCTAACTGCAATGAAATTTTGAACCAGTTAACTGTAGTGGAGGAATGATATTTGGGCCATGTATCAGTCTCACTACATTCCATAAGAGCAGAACATAGAAGAAACGAAGTAAAAACAAGGACTAATGCACGGAGATTATAGGAAATGTAGGAGACAAAGAACAAAAGAATCTTAGGACCCTTGTATCTTAAATTTCATTTTGACACAAGAAAAATAAGCTATAGGCAAGAAATAAGGCTTTGGTGTTGAATGGTGCTACATTTACTGCTAGAGACCAGGTCAATAAGTTAGAGGAATAAAAGGAGTTAAATTTAGAATTTGAATTCAAGTAGTTATCAAGATAAAATAAGTATTTGAATTGTATTTGAGTTCTTTATTTTTTGAGTATTTAAGTTGATGTAAACTTGATTATTTGATATCAGAATTCTTGAACAACATTTTGAGTTGTTAACAAAGAGTTGTTTTTCTTTCCCTTAAACACTATACTTCCTTATCCTTCTCAAACCCAACATTTAGATCTATAGGTTGTACAGACAAAAAGTTAACCAAAATAAAAAAGATTTAAGCCAATGAAAAATTTAAAAATCCTAAGGAATCGCATCAAAAATATCCACAAAGTAGAAAAAGGAAAACTAAGCATACCCATGCAAGTGCAGCCTCTGAGATTGTCCCAATAGTCCACAGAGCTGAAAAGACAACCATCCAAAAGCCTCTGTTTGGAGCAGGAATGAACTCTAGAAACCAAGACCCCAGTACAGGACCGCCTCCCAAGCCAACACCAACCAAACATCGAAAAATTATCAATAAATAATAATTTGGGGCAAAGGCACTCACAAAACCAGCGGCAGATGTGATTATTGCAGTAATGAGGAATCCTTTCCTGCAGGAAGCAAAAACAACCAGAGGGGGTAAGAAAAAAGGCAGAATCAAGGGATTCAGACAACTGTAAATCGAGAATTGCAGTCACTACTCTAATAAAGAACTGCATCAAATTAGTATCACATAAGATCACAGCAAAAGCTAAGCATAGCTAATAAAGCATGGTGACTCAGTGCCCGTTGATGTTAATTTGATATTTGACTGAAGAATAAAAAACCTTTTCCTTTTATTTTAGATATGTACAGTCTATATTTAACCAACAGTGGATAAATTTATTGACCAAGCCAGGAAGCGAGGGAATAATACTATCAAGAGATCTCCTTTGATTCTCTTTCAATGAATGCTGTATTGACCTATTTTTCAAGAACTAACCCATAAGCCTTTTGTACTACTCATTCAAGTCCAATAGGCTTTTAGTCTCAGAGGTCATATTTTCTAGGCCAAGAAGATAGGAATGAGAAATAGTTTTCTCATCAGGAGTAAAGAGGAAAGATGACTTAAGCAATCAAAATTTAATTGTAAAATTTCACCATGATTATGAAGCAAAGGAAATATTTTTATTTAGATAAATATACATGCATCCCCTTGAATTAGAATTAATATTAGAAAATATACCACAAAACATTCAAGATGAATTTAGAAAAAGCAAAATACTGAATGCTGATTTAGAAAACAAGGTGTTAACAAGCAATGAGAAAAAGATAAAAGCACCCTCCTTCTTCCATAATTATCTGAAACGATGCCCCATGAATATGCCCCAACTAGCATTCCAGCAAAAACAACACTAGTTATTAGACTCTCTTGATTAGGAGAAAGATCCCACAAAGACTGAACTGCAGGTCCTACAAAAGAGAGGAGCATCATTTCCATTGCGTCTGAAATCGAACCCATGCCAGCATAAGCAAGCACACAAGCTTGGAACTTCCCAAATCCTATTTTCTCAAGAGCTTCATCAACTGTGTAAGTCAAGTTTTCTTCTTCACCTTCTTCAATTCCCATCTAAAGAAAAAAGACACGAGATAAAATTTGGTTAAATATCAGAATTGCAATAAAAAAATTTCGAAAGATCTCTAATTGCAATCTCTTTTGCCCCCTATTATTTCAATAGGGATTAATGACATCTCATCTTTACATCAAATGGTATCTAGATTGATTTCACTTGATAACTACGACAAGTATTCTCATTTACCCAATTACCAAGTCTGCACACATATCATAAATGCATACAGGTTTAGATATATAAAATGAAGCTGAGGAACCTGTTCTTGGAATCAACAAACATGAAAAATTAATGAGAGTTCGAGTAAAACACAACAAAAATATCCGGGACAAAACAAGAAAACAAACTCAAGATTGATCCCAACTAAGTTGACAAGCCATAATCAAATTGAATCGATACAGTAAAACATAAAATGAACAAGAGGGTATTAATGAAAATTAACCGCGAGCGAACCTTGGTAAAAATGAAGCTGATGGAAGAGAGATGTAGATCTTGTTCTTGTTCTCTTATTCTTCTTTGGTTTACTTTTCAATATAGATGTCCGAATACGACAAAGTCAAGATACCTTATAAAAAAACATCAACTTTACAAAAACAAAAATTTCTAATCAAACCTTAAAATCTTTTATTAAAAACATTTTCGGTAATTTAGACAGATGAAAAAACTTTTTTTTTATAAAATTATAAGTATTTTTAAGAACAATTAAAATTTTACTTAATTCTTATAATTAATTAAAAAGAATTCTTTCTTAACTTTTAATACCAACGATCGTCTTTTGTAAATAATTTTTAAAAAACCTTACACTTTCATTATATAAGTAAGATTTTTTTTATTTCTAAATATAAATAAAAATTTAGTAGAGTAAAAAAAATTTACTTAAAAACAAGATCTTTCTTTTTTTATTGTCTTTTTGTTTACAAGATGTTGAAAGATATTTTTTTAAAACAAACTTTTTTTTATTATGTTTTTTTTAAAGTTTTTACAAGCTCATGCTTTATAAAAAAGGCTTACAAGGGTTTTTATAGTTGAATATTTTTTTTATTTCAACTAAACTTTTTAATTACAATTAACAACTCATTAATACTTTTACTTTTACAATTAACACTCTTAAATATTTTTACTTTCTAATTACTTCCTAACTTTTTTAATTTCTTTGCCTTTTTTACTTTTCAATCTTTCCTTGTCTTCTTCTGGCTTCTACTAGCTTTTTGTCTTTTTCTAGCTTCTATTAGCTTCTTTTGTCTTTTTATTGTGTTGTATTGAGATTGTAATATGTTTTGTCATCCATTTTATAATGACCAGCATAATCTTCAATGCACTGCTACTTCAACTCTTCTCATTCTTAAATCTTTGAAAGATAGTTATCTGTGTCTGTATTGAGGTAAATCTAAGGTATTGGATATCATATGTATTATTCATTTGCAGCCCATAGGAAAATAGGCATATAAGGTGTCTGTCAACGAGTCTTGGTCTGTTGGAATTAATGCAATCATAATACTTCTAAACTTTGTATGTTTGTAGATATTGAAATGAGAAACCTTCAGCCTGAGGGCTTGATCTTTCAGGGATGATCATAGGTTGTCTATTATACCTGGCAGTCTATTCACAAGATATTGTATTAATATCAAGAACAAATCCATGACTTCCTCTATAAAATCTTATAATTTGTTAAATTTTGTCCAAGAGGAATTCAATTTTTATAATGCTAGAAGCACTGAGGTTATCTATGAGCTCATAATCAAATAATTCTCCAATGTTTATAATATCTACAATGTTGGAAACATTGAACTCCGTAGGAAATTTATCAAGATGAATCTGAATTATCGTGAATTTAAACCATATCTTATTATTAGAAATTACATTTTTGATAGTTAATGTTGTCATCCCTTTTAACAGTTCCTGATTTGAGCAAAGGAATTCTTGTATTTTTATAAATCTTTTTATGGTTTTTTTTCTTCAACTAATCTCAAAATATTCTATTAAATATCTTGTGGGATTGCTTTTAATCTTTTCCAGATTTCTCTAGCTTTTTCCTGCATCAAAGTTACATTAATCTTTTCTATAATTTCTAGAACAAATTTTATAGATGGTCCAAATTCTTTTAATTTATAAAATTACTTTTTTTGTTTTTATCTTTTCTATGCTACTATACGTTTTATCTTTTACTTGTTTTTCTTCATGCTTTGTAAGCTGTAGCTTTTGTTTTAGCTCAATTTTTTTTACTTGTTGAGTAGATAGTTGTTCTTTTAGTTTTTCAAACTCTTTTTGAAGATCAGATATTTTTTGTTCTAAAAGATAATTAGCTTTATTAAGACTTTTAAAATTATTTAAGAAGGCTAAAGTTTGACTTATACTATATAAAAAGTTATTCAAAACTAAAATTGGTTCTTCTCCTGCTTTATTATCTAAAAATTGCTTTAAAGTTTTTTCTGCTTCTTCATAATTATAAAAACCTTTATATAAAAGGTCTTGAAATCCTTCAATTTGACAAAATGTCTCTTGCCAAGTTGAATAGATTTTAATTTTTTTTCCTCTAAAAACTATATAATACGAAAATCTATTCTTTTTTGCAAAAAAAAAAATAACTTAAAGCATTTAATGAATCTACAAAACCCTTTTTATCATTTCTAAAGAATTAGATATTATCTAATAGGATTTTCTATTCTTTAGTAAGGCTATACTTGACTTGTATTAGGGGTTCAAAAGGAATATCGAGACAACTATTTAGACAAAAATGTCCAAACTTAAACTGTTGGACGCTAATACTTTTCATTCTTGCAAAAAGTGTTAGAGTGTGTGGGGCCCACCAACGCTTTGGTACCCAACCAGTGGCTGACACCTCAGCACCAACTGGCGCCCCAGCACACAATCCGCAGGTTACCTGCACCCCCAAGGAATCGAACCCCCGCCCCCATCTCCATGGAGGCCTTATAGGCCTTTAGAGGTTCGTCCTTGTACCCATTAAGCTGGCCAGCTCAATGGGTACAAGGACGAACCTCTAAAGGCCTATAAGGCCTCCATGGAGATGGGGGCGGGGGTTCGATTCCTTGGGGGTGCAGGTAACCTGCGGATTGTGTGCTGGGGCGCCAGTTGGTGCTGAGGTGTCAGCCACTGGTTGGGTACCAAAGCGTTGGTGGGCCCCACACACTCTAACAAAAAGGCCGTCTGTTGGAGCTGGTGCTCACGTGCCATTCCAATATTGTATGAATATTAATTGTTAATATTTATACAATAAACATTTCGAATAAAGATTGTTAATATCATATTAATATGGTATAATGCTTGTAACATTAGAGACATTGTTTGATCTGAAAGAGTTCAGATCTGGTCTAAAGGAGTTTAGATCAGAACTAATAGTTAGCAAAGCTGAGAGTTATAAATGCTAAAAGTTAGCACTGTTAAGAGTTAGCAGGTTATAAGAGTCAACGAGGTCTAAAGAGTTAGAACCTTGTCTATAATGGGACAAAGACCTGAGAGTATACTTGTAATGATATAGTTGCAAAGAGTTGCAATAGGAGTTAAGAAATATCATTATGTAAGTATGTCTCAAATATAATGTTCCTGATCTATAATCACTAATGCGGGTCTATCGGTGATTCACTTTATATAGATTAGTGTATGTCTATATCTGACTGGTTCAGATGGTTGTTCTTAGCTGACCATGAGCTTAGAGCTTGTATAGGCATGCGGGTATCCAGTCAGGACTGGATACTGAACAGACTTATGAGGACCCCAATAGATATCCTATGACACCGTCAAAGGAAGGTCCTCTCGAGTTGAGTAGTATTCGTGGTCCTTTGACCTGAGCGCCACGGTGGTCTTGTGAGTGATCCATCATGCTTTGGTTCCACATATGTCAGAGACCTTTCATGGTCTGACCGCTATGTGTCGCTGGGTATGGTCCGATGCTCATGGAGTCCGGTGTGCGTAGATACGGGATCCGTCAGCTTACGTAGGTAAGTTGTATATCCGATGCTCCGAGATTGTATTTCATAAAGTCTTGTGGCCACAAGCATAAACCCGGGAAAAGAGTTTCCCATAGGGTTAAACAATATAGCAAAAGTGTTTGCGTATATTGTTTATCGAGATACGAATCTGGAGATAAGTTTATGGATGAGCAAATGGGGATTTGACGGTGCTGATCTATATCCCCGCACATCTAGGATATAAATGATGGAAGGATTATACGTATACGTTATGACCTCAACTTGTATGGTCTGACACGCTGATTTGTAATATTCGTAACGTGTGCGTGGGGCATCGATTACGGATTAATGGAACAGTTCCATTTGACAAATCGGGTGTAGACCTAGAGAGTCCCAATATGAAATGTACTCTTTGAGCACTTGGGCAGTGTACCGTATTGAATTGTTCAATACAGTATAATTCAGCAATTACTAAGGTTACGTTAACTAAAGTATGTGGTTAAATTGATGGGACCCACTTTAGGTTAACTTGGTAACCGAGTAAGGATATAATAGTAATTTCACTTTATGATTATTTAATTGTTAAATAATAAGAATAAACATTTATTTATTTAATTGTTAAATAAATGATTTAATTAACTATGATTAAAGGTTAATCATATAGTTAGTTAAGTTAACCTTACTTAAAGGTTAAGTAAAGGTTAACCTAACCATTGTTAAGTTAGTTAACTATGGTTAAATTAATAAAATATTTATTAACTTAAAGGTTAAGTTAAAATAATCTAACTAAGGTTAAATGTTAACTAAGGTTAGGTTAAGCCAAATGAAATTCAAATTAGTTTGGAATTAATGCATTTGTATATAAAGTGAAATGAAATTCAAAATTCATAATTGATTTAGTTTTTTAGGTTTTGCATTTTGGGAGCCAATTCAATTTGAGAAATTAAAATTGTTTGTTTTGTGTTTTAAGTGTTAGAACAACAAAACAAATTGAATTAATGGTTACTAAATGTAATAACTAAAAACAAGATTTGTTTTATTTATTCAAGAGTTGAATAAAGGAAAAACAAATTTAATTAAGTTAAATGGTTTAACTTTGTAAAATGTTTAAGAGTTAAACATATATGCTGGATTAATATGCTGCCATTCTAGACAATCAAACCCACCCTTGTTGATTGCTAGAATTGATCAAAGATTCATTTCATGGTGGACTTCAAAGAAAATTAATCCAAAGGCTTCATAGGTGATATTTCTCAATCTCGAATTTCAGTTTAATCAAATGTTATTTTCTGTGTTCATTGTATTCAATCTTCCGCTGTGCACATGTATGTATGAGATATGTATATTGTTTGTATGATGAACACAAACCCACATGCAAGCACCCTAAGTAAATTCGCCCAAACCCAACAAAAAGAACATCAAAAAGTTATTAGTATAGAAAGAATATCTGCTAAATTATTATCTTTCTTAAAATATGCTCAAAATTTGCTTTAGATCTTTTTCCTGTTATTACTTCTAAGAAATATACCCATCTTTTACTTATAAACAAATTCTTCTTTTCAAAATTTTTCTTCTGAGATTTTTTATAGAATTCAATTATATTATTGCAAACTGTTCTAATTGTAAAAGAATCATTTTGTATATACAAATGAAAAGAATTTAAGGAATTTATAATACTCAAAATTTCTAATTCTGTACTAGATTTTCTTCCTTCTGTTTCAATGAACTTTCCACTAGTATACATAGTTATTTATTCTTCTTCTTTTGGGCTATCTTTCTTCTGTTTTTGTAATAAGATTCTGGCCTATCCTTTACTGTTTGCATCTGTTTGTATGATATTAATTATCTATAGGTAAACCTAAAGGTTTAAGGTTTTTAATTGTTTGTTTTAACTTTTGCATAAGTTTTATATCTTTACTATTAAAATATTTTTGTCCACTTTTACAGAGTTTATGTTCGGTGTTGTGTGCATGTACATCATACTACAAGTGATTGTGTGCATTATTAAATAATTAAATAATAAATATGTTATACATCTAACGCAGTAGAATTAAAGTACACATTATCTCATACACTAATGAGATTAGGGAAGTCACCTTTAAAGCGCATTTTGAACAATTCCAGTTGGAGATGTAGTGGGCTTTTTCAAGTTGGAATAATAGCTTACTTTTCTCGTCGAAATATTTAATTTAAAGCAATTCTTGCTTTGGTATCTCTTGGGACTCAACTATGTATTTTGCTCAAATTGATTTTTGGTTTCTCGGTTAACACTTAACCTTTAAAAGCATTTTTGAATTCACTACCATTACATTTCTCTCGGCTAACTTCTTTCATTTATAGGCAACCATTATCGTTGAATGAACCAATAAAAAAAAACTTGGCTACCACTTAACCAAGCATGACAGGGCAATTGAATTGCTTAGTCACAAAACGTGACTTGGTGACAAATTTAAAAGATAATTGGTGATTGCGTATCCTTAATTCGTTGCCACCTATTTGAAGATTAAATCAAATTCAATCTCTTTACTTCAATTGCCTTTGACCAATGGAAATCTAACAAATAACTATTGTAATTTGTTTAGGCCAATTAAATAAAAACATATAGCCTTTATTTTTTAAATTAACTAATCGTATTACAAAAAATGACAATAAATTGATAAACTAAATAATCAAATTCATTTGATTTATTAATGGCCAAATAAAATATATTATGAAGTAATAATTATTTTATAACTTTATTCATTAATGTCTAATTTAGTATCCATATAAATTATTGACAAAATTTAAGACATACATTAGGTAGATAAAAATATTAAATCTCACTTGTCACAATTTTAAGTTTAATACTTAAACCTTAAATACATTCTGAGAGACCTTAAAATAAATTAATGCTCGACTAAAATATATTATAAAACAACAATTATTTTATAACTTTATTCACTAATGCCCAATTTAGTACTCATACAAATTATTGGCACAATTTGAGGCATACATTAGGTAGATAAAAGTGTCAAGTCTCACTTGGCACAATTTTAAGTTTAACACTTAAACTTTAACTACTCCCCGAGAGAAGCCGAGATAAATAAATATTTTTTAAAAACTTTTCGAATTGAACAATTCAATTCAGTGCGCTACCCACGTACTCAACGCGTACACTTCATATAGTGAGACTCTCAGGCTTAAACCTATTTTGTCTCATGGGACATTTCCGTAGATTCATAACTAATGCCCCCCACACACTCGTTATAGATAATACAAAATGACGAGTTTAACCATACAAGTTGAGGTTAATCTATATTCGTACAATCCCTCCGTCATTGATATCTTAGAAGAACGGAGACATGAATCAACATCATCAAGTCTTCTATTGCTCACCTATAAACTTATCTCTTTGATTTGTGTTTCGATAAATAATATCTGCAAACTCATTTGCGATATTGTTTATACCATAGGAAACTCTTTCCTAAGTTTAATGTTTATGGCCAGAAGACTTCCTAGAACAAAACCTTAGAGTATTTGGATATTTGACTCACCTATATGAGCTGATAGATCTTACGTCTACACACACCAGACTCCATAAGCATCGGATCATACCTAGCGATCAAACCATGAAATGTCTCTAACATATGTGGAATCTAAGTAGATGGATCACTCACAAACCCACCGTGGTGCTCAGGTCTAAGGACCATAAATAATATTTAACTCGAGAAGACCCTCCACTGATAAATTTATAGATATCTATTAAAGGTCTTCATTAAGTCTTGTTCAATACTCAATCTTTATTGAATACTTATATATCTATATGAGATTCCACTAACCTTATAGTTTGTTAGGATTAACCATCTAGATAATCCAGATATAGATATGCACTGATTTATATTAATCGGTTCTATTCGACAGACCTTACGTCGATGAAAATAAATCAGAAACTTATAATTCGAGAATATACTTACAAAATGACATTTCCTAACAACGCTTGCAACCTTTTGCAATTAGTGTCATTGTTAGTATATTTCTAGGTCTTTGTCCTATTTTAGATAAGGTTCTAACTCTTTAGACCTGATCTGAACTCTTTTATATCAATATAATATCTGAAATGTTACAAGTATTTTATCTTATAAAAATAATTAGCGATTTAATGAAATATTTATTTATTGCATAAAGTATGAAAATAGAATATTCATACAAAATTGAGATAGCACATGAGCACAAATCCCAACAACTCTCACTTGCTCTAGTGTCATTCGTAGTAATATCTAATAACTAACGACTCCACGTGTTTCTCAAACGCCTCTGGAATTAAGGTCTTAGTGAGTGAGTCCGCTACATTATTTACAGAATCAACTCTATAAAATACAACATCTCTTCGAGCCAAGATCTCTCTAACAATGTGGTATTTTTTCTTAACATATTTAGATCTCTGGTGTGCTTTTGGCTCTTTTGCCTATGCAATGGCCTCATTATTGTCCCAATATAATGGGATAGGATCCACTGAACTTGGGACTATACTAAGTTTTACTGCTTTTAAAGGTGCAATATATTCTTCCTTAGTGGTAGAATCAGCTGTGGATCCCTGTTTGACACTCTTCCAACTTATGACGGTGTCATTGAGAATAAACATATATCTAAATGTAGACTTTTTATCATCTAGATCAAACTAAAAGTCTAAATCAGTGTATCTTTTTACTTGTAAATTATTATCTCCATATATGATAAACTTTTCCTTTATACCCTAAAGTATTTAAAGACATGTTTGACTGCCATCCAATTACTGTTACTTGGATCAGACTAGTACCGACTCATAACACTCACAGCCATACTGATATCAGGTCTCGTGCACATCATAACATATATCAAGCTTCCAACAGCTGATGCATAAGAAATGCTAGACATTCTAACTCCATCATCTTTCTTCAAGGAAACATCTTCCTCAAAAGATGAATACCACATCTAAAAGGTGCATTAACTGTCTTACAGGTACTAAAATTGTACTTTTTCAAGACAGTATCAAGGTACGAAGATTGAGAGAGTCTTATAAGCCTTCTAGCTCTATCTCTATAAAGCTTTATACTCAGTATATAGAAAGTCTTTCCCAAATCTTTCATGAAAAATTCTTACTAAGGTAACTACTTACTTACTGTAATATATTATTGATATCATTCCCAATGATTAGTATGTCATCCACATAAAGATTAAAAAGTCAACCATGGTCCCACTGACATTTTTATACATACATGGATCCTCTTCATTTTTTATGAAACCAGACTCTCTAATTACCTCATCAAAACAAAGACTTCAACTTCAAAAAGCCTTCTTAAGTCCATAAATGGACTTCTTCAGTTTACACACAAGACCAAAAGAAAGGTTGAATGCAAAACCTTCTAGTTGTTCTATGAATATCTCTTCCTCGAGATATTTATTCAGGAATGTCGTATTTACATCCATCTACCAAATTTCAAAGTCATAGTATGCAGCAATTGCCAATAATATCCTTATTGACTTAAGCATTGCAACTGGAGCAAATATTTTCTCAAAATCGATCCTTGATCGTTGAGTATAACCTTTTGCTATCAGACGAACCTTAAAGGTCTCAACCTTCCCATCAGGCCCATGCTTCCACTTGTAAACCCATTTATAACCAATATGAACTATTTCTTCTGGAAGCTCAACCAAGTCCCAGACTTGATTTTGATGTATAGAGTCAATTTTAAATTTCATGGCATCTTGTCATTTTTCTGAATCAATATCTAATATTGCCTCGCTGTAGGTTAAAGGATTATTTTCTTCCACTAAGAAAATCTCAGAGTTACCTTCAGGTATCATTCCATACCTTTCAGGTTGCTTCGATATCCTTTGTGACCTACGTAGAGGGTGTGTAAAAGGTAATTTACTCAATTGAGCCAATGGTTCATTCTGATTCACTTCATCAAGATCAATCTTCCTACAATCCTCACGATTCATCAGAAACTATTTCTCTAAGAAAGTGACATTTCAAGCAATAAACATATTTTATTCCTTAGGACCATAGAACTAGTATCTCATTGAGTTCACGGGATAACCAAAGAATCGATACTTGTACCCTCTGAGTGTTAGTTTATCCTGTTGTGTAACTTTTACATAAGCAGGACAGCCTCATTATGTATAAATATTCAATGATAGTATTTATACAATTATCATTTCTAATAAAATATTTAATATTATTTATAATAAATGGTAAGATGCTTATAATATTTCAGACATTGTATGATCTGAAGGAGTTCAGATATAGTCTAAATGAGTTTAGATCAGTGCTAAGAATTAGCCCATTAATAGAATTAGCAAAATCTAAACAGTTAAAGACTTGTCTAAAATGAGACAACGACCTAAGAATATATTTATAATGACATACCTGTAAAGAGTTGCAGATGGTGCTAAGAAATGTCATTATGTAAATATATTCTCAAACATGATGTTCCTGATCTAATTTCATCGATGTGGGTCTATCGTTGAAATACATTAATATAGATTAGTGTATATCTATATCTAAATGGTCCAGATGGTTAGTCTTAGCAAACTATGAGCTTAGTGAAAGCTTATATAGACATACAGGTATTCAGTAAGGACTGGATATTGAATAGACTCACAAAGATCTCTAATAGACATCTCATAAAGCCGTCAATAAAAGGTCTTCCGAGTTGAGTAGTATTTGTGGTCCTTTGACCTGAGCGCCACGGTGGGCTTGTGAGTGATCCATCATACTTTGGTTCCACACATGTCAGAGACCTTTCATGATTTGACTGCTATATGTCGCTTGGTATGGTTCGATTCTCATAGAGTCCGGTGTGTGTAGATATGAGATTCATTAGCTCAAATGAGTGGGTTGTATATCCTAATGCTCCAAAATTGTATTTCAGAAAGTCTTGTGGCCACAAGCATAAACCTCGAAAACTATATTTCGAAGGGATAAATAATATCACAAAAATATTTGTGGATATTGTTTTAAGGAAATATAAATCTAGAGACAAGTTGATGGTTGAACAAATAGAGATTTGACGGTGATGATCTATATCTCTGCTCTTTCAAGATATAAATGATGGAGAGATTATATCTGTAACGTGTGTGGGGGGTATCATTAACAGACGTATTGATAAGGGCATAAAAGCACTAGTATGATTTCTACCCAACTTTTGTATTTCGCCCCAAATAATAAATATTTGGATATTTAATTGTGATTTTTGATCATAAATAGATGTATGATGAAAATTTTGACGCATAGGAACAAACGGGAGGTGAATCGGACATCAAACGAAGAAGTTACGCTCAAAATACGAAAGGCGCGCAGCAGTGGCTGGGTGCCGCGGCGCCCAACACTGAGCGCCGCAGCGGCCAGAACAGCAAGTGAGCGCCGCAATGCTCACAACCAAGCACCGCGGCGCTCGTGACGAGGAACAGTGTCGGGGAACAGTAACTTGTGAACAGTATTTTGCTATAGTAACTAGTAAACAGTAACTCAAAAGCCAAAAACCCTAAAAGAAAAGAGGCAAAAAAAACTTAGAGAGAGAATTCACAACACAAATCAAAGATCAAAGCCAAAGATTGAAGAATCAAGATCAAGATTCAAGCTTCAAGCCAAGATTGAGGGAGAAACACATCAAGGAGTCATTTTGATTAGTTTTTGTTCTCTTTCTTTATCATTATGTTCTTGTTCTTGTTGATCTTCACAGATTGGTTTGATACTTTTGGTTTTGTGATGGGCTAAATTGTTATTCTAGGGTTAGACTATGTAAACCTAGTATGTAGTTGAATTTTATTGATTCTTAGTTTATGAACTTGATAAATTCAATTGATTCATTCTATCTTGTGTTTAATGCTTTCATTATATCTGATCAATATTTTGAATGATTGAGGAACCATGATGAACTTGATAGATGGATTCATGTATTTTGTCTAGGATAGTTTGATGCATGATCATAGGGTAACAACTATGAGTTCCATCTAGGATAGACATATACCTAGGTGGCATGTATAGTATAATTTAGACTTGATCTTAATGAATTACATTCTGATTTGATTACCATAGACATATAGATGATTGTTAGAATGCGTAATATAGTCACTTGACCATCGACAGAGGCTTGTGGTGGGATTAGTGTCTAAACCAATCAATTGGTATTAAGAGATTAACTAAGTGGTTAATGAATCCAATGAAATACTAGGGGACGAGTTAAAACCCTATATTATCTTTATTTGTGAATTCTACTCTTTGTTTTTGTTTAGTTAATTGAGAGAACTAGATTAGTTACATAAATTCTAGATTTTGGTTTTCTGAATAAAAGTTAAGTAGGCATAATTTTAGTACTTGATTTATAGAATTAGATTGCATAGTTCCTGTGAGATCGATATCTGGACTTAAAATCCTATATTACTTGATACGATAGATAGCGTGCACTTGCGCTTAGCTACTATAGCACACCAACCAAGTTTTTGGTGTCGTTGCCGGGGACTAGTTTTATCTATTCTTTAGATCAATACTAAGACCAAGCTACTTACTTTTAATTCAGATTTTTATTTTTGTTTTATCTTCTTCGTTTTACTTTGATTTTCTTTTTATTTTCCTTTGACAGTTCATACCATAGAGGAAAACAATGATCATATCAATAATCCAGTGTTTGAGCCTATGATACTACAAAGAGCTTTGAAAGAGAATGTTATCCCAACTACAAATGGCATTCAGTCTAGTATTCGGCGACCAAATGTCAATGCCAACAACTTTGAGATCAATCCAAATATTATTCAAATGCTGAAAAAGACTGTACAGTTCAGCGGAGCCCCCAATGATGATCATAACATGCATATCATAAATTTCTTAGAAATTTGTGATACATTTAAGTACAATGGAGTATCCGATGATGCCATCAGATTGAGACTATTCCCTTTCTCCTTAAGGGACAGAGCTAAGAGTTGGTTGATGTCATTGCCGTCAGGATCCATATCGACGTGGGAAGATTTAGCACAGAAGTTCTTAGCCAAGTTCTTTCCACCAGCAAAAACAACAAAGATGAGGAATGACATCACCTCATTAAGTCAGATTGATGGAGAGTCATTGTATGAGGCATGAGAGCGCTTTAAGGACATGTTAAGGAAGTGTCCTCATCATTCGGTCCCTAAATGGCTATTAGTCCAAATATTCTACAATGGATTAATAGGCCATTTGAGGACCATTGTAGATGCTGCTGCTGGAGGAGCTTTAATGAATAAGTCTACAAATGAGGCTTATAATCTATTAGAAGAGATGGCGTCAAACAGTTATCAATAGTCAGCAGAGAGAGTTACACCTAATAGAGTTGCCGGTATATATGAAATTGATGCATTCAATGCGTTAATAGCTCAAATCAATATTCTATCTAAGAAGTTTGATGCATTAAATGACGTCAAAATGTGACAAGTGACATGCGACTTTTGTGGTGATAACCACATGAATGGGCGGTGCATAGAAGCAGTAAATTATGTGGGCAATTTCAATTGTCAACAACCTATCCCATAATCAAATTCCTACAATTCGAGGTGGAGAGATCATCCTAATTTCTTTTGGCATTACAACTAAGAGGAGCCATTTAGACCAATAAATCCCTCAGGATTCCCGCCACTACAAGAGAAGAAGCCGACATTGGAAGACATATTTATGCAATATATGAAGTCCAATGATGCCATCCTATAGAATCATTCAGCATCTTTAAAGAATTTAAAGGTTCAAATTGGGCAACTTGCTGTTGTAATTAATAGGAGACCTCAAGGCACTCTACCAAGTGATACTAAGACAAATCCAAAAGAGAATGTAGAGCAATGCCAAGCCATCAACTTGAGAAATTGTGAGATCTTACAAAAAAACACATCCACACCACCACTATCAAGTATAAAGGAGAAGGAAGTGCAGAAGAATAAAGTGCAACCATATAGACCACTTATTCCTTTTCTTCAAAGGCTGTGTCAAACAAGTGTTGAAACAAAAAATCAGCAGCATACCAGTTTAGAAAATAGTGCAGAATCTCAGAAAAATGCAGAATTCTCAATAATGGAACGTGCAGAAACTGGTATTAAAGTACAACAACATTCTAAGGTGCAGAAAAGTGACAATACAGTAGAAAATACCAGTAACAAAGAGCAGGATCAGCTTATGCGTACTATGTTACTTGACTGTTGTAGCATTAATGCAGTACCATTAAACACCAAAGAGTTCAAAAACATGGAGATGTTGAATCCTCACATAAAAAAGAAGGTGTCAAGGCATAGAGAGAGAAGAAAGAAGAAGAAGAAATACGATGATAGGATCAAAGAGAAGGGCACAAAAGAGACACTTCACCGGTCTATGATTCAAGTTTTTCCAGAGAAAGAGGAACAAGTTGCTGGCCAAGATCTAATAAAGAAGATGTGGAAGCTGAAAGAAAGAAAGCCTAATAAGCTCACATATAAAGATGCTTCCACCATTGACTTTGATCCTCCATAAGAGTAGAAAGAGTCCCGTCAAGCCGACGACGTTAAATCAAGTGCTTATTGGGAGGCAACCCAAGTAAAATTTTATTTTTATTAGCTTATTTTCAGTTTTAGTTATGTTAGTCTATTTTGTTTGTAGGAATAAATCAGCAATTCAAGCATTCAATGAAGCAGCATAAGCAATTTCAAGCGTTAGAAGCAAAGAGAACCACATTCACATTCAACAGAACACAACGCTGCACTGCTTCAACTTCAGTTACCAAGGAGTTTCTCTTACTTTTAAATTTATTTTTAGACATTGAGGACAATATCTAATTTAAGTTTGGGGGTGGGAAACACACTTTCTTATATTTATTTTGCTGCTTATATTGGTTGGTTGTCTTGTGAAGTAAATTATTTTTAGGTTGTTAAGTTTTAGTTGCGATGATGATCATTAGTCCATGATAAAAAATAAAATATTGGCTGAATTTATTTTCACAAGCCTTTAAGAAATAATAGATACTTGAGATAACTCTTATATCATGATTCTTGGATTGAATTCAAGCTTATTTTTTATCATTTATTCTTGAGCACATTAAGATAAGCATGTATTAGTTAAATTTTTTGTATAAACTTATTCATGCTTAAGTAGTACACCACAGTCTCGAAGACCAATACTCTAGAACTTGCTGGATTACTACTTGAGGCAAAATCCTAGAATTCATATGCTTAGGGAAATGACATTAGGCCATCTTTGAACTGTTTGAGCCTTTTCGAGCCTACCTTATATGTATATTTATCCCTAGTCACCCCATTTGAGCCTAATTAACCATTTTTTCTATTTAACCACATTACAAGCCTAAAGACTTTGAGTTTACTTACCCTAAAATCTACCGGTAGTACCATAAAGTTTGAGTTTACTTAGAAATATTCTTAAAACAAAGAAGGTTGTGGATGTATGAAAGAAGGGTACTACAATGAAAAGCAATAAGTCTTGAAGGTGCATATCAATCTAAGTTTGGGGGTACAAAAAAAATGTTTAAATGCATAATACCCCCAGCTTAAGAAAAAGAAGAAATTCTTTGTAAAATGGATTAAAAGAAAAATGGGAATAGCATAAGTTTGGGGAAGGAGATGAAGAATTAAGGAAGAGAATGAATCAAGAGGTTTTTGAGTAAAGTCTAAGTGTTAATAGTGTGATTTGCGCTTTATATATATCTTTATAACCCACCTTTACCTTAGCAAAACATTACAAGCTAAATAAAGTCCTAAATAGATCCCTAAACATGTGTAATTCTACATTAGTGGAGAGTAGTATGAAAAGCAAGCTTATAGTAGTGTTGTAATTAAATATGTCGAGACATCATATTTATGTACTTTCTTAAGTATTGAGTAAACCTATGTTCTATTTAGCTAATTACTTGATTATTACACACACGCACAAGTGATCATTTATAAAGGAGAATGAAGTACTTGATCAATGGTATGAGGATTGTTGAAAGTTTTTATTGATTTCTGAAGAGCCTTGTGCTATTTTTAACAGCCTTAATTTGAGACTATGATGATGATTGTTTAATCAACTAAAACTTCTATTTAGTTTTTAATTTTTATTTTTGAGTCAAGAATAAGTTGTGAAATTTTTTCTTTGTTTTGTTTTACTGGAGGACGAGTAAAGTCTTAAGTTTAGGGGTATTTGATAAGGGCATAAAAGCACTAGTATGATTTCTACCCAACTTTTATATTTTGCTCCAAATCATAAATATTTGAATATTTAATTGTATTTTTTTAATCATAAATAGATGTATGATGAAAAATGTGACGCATAGGAACAAACGGGAGGCGAATCGGACATCAAACGAAGAAGTTACGCTCAAAATACGAAAGGCGCGCAGCAGGTGGCTAGGTGCCGCGACGCCCAACGCTGAGCGCCGCAGCGGCCAGAACAGCAAGTGAGCGCCGTGGCGCGCAACACCCAGCGCCGCGGCGCTCGTGACGAGGAACAGTGTCGGGGAACAGTAACTCGTGAACAGTATTTTGCTACAGTAACTCAAAAGACAAAAACCTATAAATAGAGAGCCAAAAATCCTAAAAGAAAAGAGGAAAAAAGAGAGAAAAGAGGCAAAAAAAACTTTGAGAGAGAATTCACAATACAAATCAAAGATCAAAGCCAAAGATTGAATAACACTGATCAAGATTCAAGCTTCAAGCCAAGATTGAGGAAGAAGCACATCAAAGAGTCACTTTGATTAGTTTTTGTTCTCTTTCTTTATCATTATCTTTTTGTTCTTGTTGATCTTCATGGATTGGTTTGATACTTTTGATTTTGTGATGGGCTAAATTGTTATTCTAGGGTTAGACTATGTAAACCTAGTATGTAGTTGAATTTTATTGATTCTTAGTTTATGAGCTTGATAAGTTCAATTGATTCATTCTATCTTGTGTTTAATGCTTTCATTATATCTGATCAATATTTTGAATGATTGAGGAACCATGATGAACTCGACAGATGAATTCATGTGTTTTGCCTAGGATAGTTTGATGCATGATCATAGGGTAACAACTATGAGTTCCATCTAGGATAGACATATACCTAGATGGCATGTATGGTATAATTTAGACTTGATCTTAATGAATTATATTCTGATTTGATTACTATAGACATATAGGTGATTGTTAGAATGCGTAATATAGTCACTTGACCATCAACAGAGGCTTGTGGTGGGATTAGTGTCTAAACCAATCAATTGGTATTAAGGGATTAACTAAGTGGTTAATGAATCCAATGAAATACTAGGGGACGAGTCAAAACCCTAGATTATCTTTATTTGTGAATTCTACTCTTTGTTTTTGTTTAGTTAATTGAGAAAACTAGATTTGTTACATAAATTCTAGATTTTGGTTTTCTGAATAAAAGTTAAGTAATAATTGTAGTACTTGATTTATAGAATTAGATTGCATAGTCCATGTGGGATCGATATCTGAACTTAAAATCTTATATTACTTGATACGATAACGTGCACTTGCGCTTAGCTACTATAGCACACCAACCACGTATAGAGGAGCTCCATATGACAAATTATGTGTGGACCTAGAGAGTCTCACAATATGAAGTATACTCATTAAACACTAAGGTAGCGGATTGAATTGAATAATTCAATCCAATATATTTTAGCAAAATAGAATAATTATTTCGGGATCCCTCAGAATGTACATTTGTCAAGACTTAATTGTTAAGTACATTATTGAATTAATTAACAAGAGTTGTTAATTAATATGATGATTGACAAGTGGCAGAATTTGGTCCATGATTTGATTTTACCTTAATTTTACCATTTAACCTTAATAGTAAAAACTAATAAGGTATAAAGTAATTATTCAAAATTATTTTGAATAATTAAATTAGATATTATTATTATATTATTGGATAATATGATAATAAATATTAATCATGGCCATTGTATTTTAATATAATGGGGGGCCTAAATGTTGGCCATTTAATTACCTAATATGATTAAAATAATTATATTTGTTAGGTAATGATTTAATTAGGTGGCCATTATTCTAGTGCTTAATAAATTAATTTAAAGTGAAAGACCAACAACTAAATTGGTGGAACACTTGTTTTTATTTTATAAACAGGTGTTGAATAACAAAACAAAAGATTAAGCTAACAATTGAAATGAATTTGTTCAATTGGAGAAGAATTCGGCCAAGTGAATTGAGAGGTAAGAGAAAATTTATTTTTGTTCTTTCAAGTGCTGAATAACCTTTGTTCTTCTTCTCTTCTCAATTATGGCTAAAAATGAATGAAAAAAAATGGAGAAAATATAATTATTTTAGATAAGAGTTGTTCAAAATAATTATCCTATGAAAATTGTTTCTACGAATTGATACAAGAGTTGTATGTAAAATATATATCATCTCCATTTAAGAAACAAAAATTGTATTCAAAGAGTTTGAATACATGTTGCTGAAAATTATAAAATCTAAGATACCATTCTAACTCCATTATCCCACCAAATCGTTATGGACTAGAATTGTTCAATAATTCACTTCAAAGGGAGCTCTTTAATTAGATTGTCAGATGACTTGAAGATTTTGTAAAGCTACCTTCATTAGGTAAGTGTTCTTTACAGTTTAATTTTATGTATACAATTTTTCATCATATATATTTTGATGTATAATAGTTATACTTGAGCATATATGTGATATATGTAGTTAAATTTGTTAAATTGGGTGTATTTGTTAACATGTTTTCGCTGCGTGCAGTAATTTTTGAAATTATGTATACATTCGTATGTCACACACTCAATTTCAAACAAATGGTATCAGAACATGCTAAATTTAGTATGTGATAATTCTTATTGTTCAATATATTTACATGGTGATGTTGTATATTTGAATAACTTGATAATGTTTAAATTTCAACATGGTGATGGTTGATGTTTAAGCATGATGATGAACATATTGTGATATTCTTGAACATGTTAGTATTTAAAAGTGAAGCGTGATGATGTTTGGATATGATACCCAAGATAAATTGTTTTTTTATGATGTTCTGGTGCTCAAAAAGTGTATTTCAAGTTGTTGGAATGGGTATACCGAAAGTAGGGAGCACCGGAGCACCGCGGCCATAAGTGCTCAGTGCCGAGGCGCTGGAAATTTTTGTTCCAGCGCCCCAGCGCTATGTAGCTGGCACCGTGGTGCCAGGGCTTCCAGGCTCTGGTGCTGCAGCGCCAGGTGCTGGGCGCTCCAACGCTAGGTTATGGGCGTTTAAAGCACCGATTCTAGAATTCGCTCCCCAGGGCCAGAAACTGAGCGCTGAGGGGTCTTCAGGCCCTGATGCTATCGCGGCAGGCACAGGATACTGCAGCGCTAGAGGTGTGACCTCTAGCGCCACAGTATTTGCCACTGGAAGAAAAAAATACAAATTTATTTTTTGGAGCATTATATGGTATAACACTATAACCTTTAGTTTATAACGCTGATCATTCCAAGCATGATACTTTTATTTGTAATTTTTACAAATAAAGTATATTTAATACAATTATAATTGTTATATTATTGTATTAAATTATAAATCATTTGTTTACGTTGTTAACACAATGAAAATCCTATTGGTGAAGGTTAATTGTGCGTACATAAATAAATATTCTAATTATGAATTAAATTCATATGAGATGCGAATTTTTTTTATTATTATTATTATTTATTTAATAATATATTTATTAAATAATAATTAAAATTTTAAATCTCTCTTAATCAGATTGAATAGTATGATATTATAAGATAATATTATATGATGATCCGCCTTGTCAATATGATATTAGACGGGTCATTTTGGTCACTCCTAAGATCGCTACAGTGTGAGGGATTGGTCGGGGTGATTCTGCCTATGCCGGTTAAATATGAGATGAGGTAAATATATGCGAAAGTACTATCCTAGATCGCTACAGTGTGCGGGTAGTATCGGTAGAATATATTTGATGATTGACAAGTTGATCTAAAATACAGTCATTCTAGATCGTTATAATGTGCGGATAATATGTATTTAGGATCAGTAGTAAGAGTTGTATGAGATACAAATGACAAGAGTTATTTACATTTTGAGTTTACAAAGGCCTAGATCGTTACAGTGTGCGGCTGGAGTAAAATACCAATAGGGTCCACTTTCCGTTGTACAGTTTAAAAGATTAAACTGTCGTTTTTTCTTTTGAGAGATTTAGGGAATTATGTAAAGCAGTGGGAGGGCGTCTTTAGATTAAAAATATGTATAAAAGTTATATCAATGATCTAAAGCGTTATTTATTAATGATTAGAAATATTCCGCTATACATCTCCAATTTATCTTATAGTGATAAGATAAATCACTTATAGAGATAAAATGACTATGAGCAACCCGTTTGTATACTTGATTAAGCACATAATCCATAAGGTACCAATAAATATTAAGACTTGCTTATAAATTTAAGAATTATTCTTGATTAATAAAAATACTCAGATATATAATAGATCAATAGATAATATATGAGGTGTTTCTAATAATGTCTTTTGTAAAGAGGTAGTAGATTATCAGAAAAATTATTAAGAATAATTTGAAAGTTAAATTATATATCTTGACCTATCTAATGATCTTCAGTAGGAGCATATGTACATGAGATGTACAAGTAGTGTAATGCTTCATTTGAAATTTATTTTATACATCTAAAATATATATAAAGAATAATTCACAATGAAAAGTGTTTCCATTATTAAATAAGGTTTAAAATAGTAAGAGTTACTATTCAAATAAACTCTACTAAGAAAAGATAAACCTTTTAAATATCTGTTTATCGATAGTTGACATTTTATATACATGTGATATGAATAAGTGTAAGGATATGAGATATCGTCTATCCTTCTTACATTTACAAGATGTTGCATAATTTAAGCAATACTAAAAAATAATGAAATGAGAAGTACAGTTGCACGTAGAAAATGAAGATTACCTAGACATGGTAGCTATTATGACTTTTAAGTCACTTCTCCATCATAATAAAAAGTTTCTTACAAATGAGAGGATAAGTAGAATCAGACTTCTAGTCTAATTAGGATGATAGATAATCTACATCTAATTATGTGTTCTTCTCAACGGTAACACATCTTGTAGAATAAGTGAAATTCAAATGTCTATATTTGGTTTTACCATAAAGATAGAATTTGTTGTAGCTTGAAAAGCTTGTAAAGAAATTTTTGTGGATATTCAAGTTAGTTGTAGAGCTCAGAATAAGTTTTAAGCTCAATGAATCCTATCACACTAAAAATGCAATGTTAATGGGGTAACTGCTCAAGCTGAGATACCATGTAATTAAAAATATCTTGGCTTATGGAGATGTAAGAGAATTTAGGAAACATTACGACAAATTATAGCGAACCCACTTTTTAAGGCCTTAACTCTAAAAGTGTTTTAGAAACACTTAGAGTCAATGGATATTAAATACCATCTTGAATGGTGCTAGAGCAAGTGAGAGTTTGTTGAGATTTGTGCTTACGTGCCATCCTATTATATATAAATATTCAATGATAGTATTTATACAATTATCATTTCTAATAAAATCGTTAATATTATTTATAATAAATGGTAAGATGCTTGTAACGTTTCAGACATTATATGATCTGAAGAAGTTGAGATATAGTTTAAAGGAGTTTAGATCAGTGCTAAGAATTAGCACATTAATAGAAGTAAAAAAATCTAAATAGTTAGAGCCTTATCTGAAATGGGACAAAGACCTGAGAATATATTTATAATACATACCTGCAAAGAGTTGTAGATAGTGCTAAAAAATGTCATTATGTAAATATATTCTCAAACATGATGTTCCTGATCTAATTTCATCGATGTGGGTCTATCGTTGAAATACATTAATATAGATTAGTGTATATCTATATCTAAATGGTCCAGATGGTTAGTCTTAGCAAACTATGAGCTTAGTGAAAGCTTATATAGACATACAGGTATTCAGTAAGGACTGGATATTGAATAGACTCACAAAGATCTCTAATAGATATCTCATAAAGCCGTCAATAGAAGGTCTTCCGAGTTGAGTAGTATTTGTGGTCCTTTGACCTGAGCGCCACGGTGGGCTTGTGAGTGATTCACCATACTTTGATTCCACACATGTCAGAGACCTTTCATGGTTTAACTGCTATGTGTCGCTAGGTATGGTCCGATTCTCATAGAGTCCGGTGTGCGTAGATATGGAATTCATTAGCACAAATGAGTGGGTTGTATATCATAATGCTCCGATATTGTATTTCAGAAAGTCTTGTGGCCATAAGCATAAATTTCAAAAAATATATTCCAAAGGAATATACCATATAATAAAAATGTTTGTGGATATTGTTTAAGAAAATATAAATCTAGAGACAAGTTGATGGTTTAGCAAATAGAGATTTAACGGTGGTGATCTGTATCTCTGCCTTTTCAAGATATAAATGATGGAGGGATTATACAATTATGCAATAACCTCAACTTGCATGGTCTAACGGGCTGATTTGTAATATCCGTAACATGTGTATAGGACATCGTTCACGAACGTATGGAGAAGCTCCATATGACAAATTATGTGTGGACCTAGAAAGTCTCACAATATGAAGTGTACTCGTTGAGCACTAAGGTATCGGACTGGATTGAATAATTCAATCCAATAAATTCCAGCAAAATAGAATAATTATTTCAGGATCCCTCGGGATGTGTATTTGTCAAGACTTAATTGTTAAGTATATCATTGAATTAATTAACAAGAGTAATTAATAGGATGATTGACAAGTGACAGAATTTGGTCTATGATTTGATTTTACCTTAGTTTTACCATTTAACCTTAATAGTAAAAACTAGTAAGGTAAAAAATAATTATTCAAAATTGTTTTAAATAATTAAATTAGATATTATTATTATATTATTAGATAATATGATAATATATATTAATCATGGTCATTGTATTATAATATAATGAGGGGCCTAAATGTTGGCTATTTAATTACCTAATATGATTAAAATAATTATATTTATTAGGTAATAATTTAATTAGGTGACCATTATTCTAGTGCTTAATAAATTAATTCAAAGTGGGAGACCAACAACTAAATTGGTGGAACACTTATTTTTATTTTATAAACAGGTGTTGAATAACAAAACAAAAGATTAAGCTAACAATTGAAATGAATTTGTTCAATTGGAGAAGAATTCGGCCAAGTGAATTGAGAGGTAAGAGAAAATTTATTTTTGTTCTTTCAAGTGCTGAATAACCTTTGTTCTTCTTCTCTTCTCAATTATGGCTAAAAATGAATGAAAAAAAATGGAGAAAATATAATTATTTTAGACAAGAGTTGTTCAAAATAATTATCCTATGAAAATTATTTCTACGAATTGATACAAGAGTTGTATATAAAATATTTATCATCTCCATTTAAGAAACAAAAATTGTATTCAAAGAATTTGAATACATGTTGCTGGAAATTATAAAATCTAAGATACCATTCTAACTCCATTATCCCACCAAATCGTTATGGACTAAAATTGTTCAACAATTCACTTTAAGGTGAGCTCTTTAATTAGATTGTTGAATGACTTGAAGATTTTGTAAAGCTACCTTCATTAGGTAAGTATTCTTTATATTTTAATTTTATGTATACAATTGTTCATCATATATATTTTGTTGTATAATAGTTATACTTGAGTATATATGTGATATATATAGTTAAATTTGTTAAATTGGGTGTATTTGTTAACATGTTTCCGCTGCGTGTTATCACGCCCCAAACCCAAAAGATCTGAAACATGAAACTTACACTCATTCAATAATGTGAACTAATAATTAATATTGCATAAAATTTCAAACTTGAATTCAACATAGAAATCCTTATCAAGTTGCTAGTAAGTTTAATACAAAATTAACCCATGACCATACTTCGTGAAACATAAATTAAATACAACCACACCTAATAAAATAACATATAAGTATTTATTCAATAGGGACAAATTAAATATCTTAAACTATGTGTCCACAAATGAAACACTTAGCAACCTAGCAATTTAAGGAACCCAAGGGACAGCAGAAGCCTTGCCAAATTCGCTAAGCACACATGTGCCTTATTTACCTGAAATCACCATAAACTATAATGAGTATAAAACTCAGTACAAATACAAATATATACACAATGCATATGTATGATATGCTGTGATAAATAAAAATTATAATCTTATCAAATCACATTTCAGGTAAGCGCTTACACTTTATTTCAAAACATATAATAAGAATACCATCACTCAACTACTACTTAGTAGGACTTCCATATTACATATCACATAATGAGTCAAATGTCACTCGTAGGTGACATACCGTATGAGAAGAATAGTACAAGTGAAGTTTAAATTATACATATATAATGCTCATGCCCGAAGATAAGAGCCAAACCCTCACCCCGAGCATCGGTGAGTCCTCTCACATATACCAATACGCCACCACATGAATGTGATGACTCAATCTTCCTTTACGTACTAATAGGATCCTCCCTACATACAGAACACATAACATATACTAATCCCGAAATAAATGCCACACATAAAGGCTCCAAAAATCACATAAGGTGCCTACTGAGTAAATAGTGAGTTCAAGCATTCTCAAAACACAAAACGTATCTCATGGACATTTTTGACTTCAAAAGCTTTCTTTGTTAAACACATTTCATTTTAAAAGCTCACTTTTATAAACACATGTATGTCCATGATCAATGTCAATACTCACATTCATAAACATTTGTCTTTCATATTTCATATCAAATATACTTTGGCATAACATAAATATATTTCTAAGCACATTTATAAAATCATACATAGATAATTACTATGCTTATTGTGATTCCAATAAAAGTCTAGTATACTTACCTCTTAGCACTTTCGGCTACAAGGCTTAATTCTCCTTAACCCATCAATGGAGGTTAATACTTTCATAAGCCTCAACATTCACACAAAACACTTTAAATAGCTTATAAAATTACACATATTGCACTTATCACATCAAATTGATCTAATTACTTGGTTTCTCAAAACTTGTCATTCTGATCACTTACATTTAACAAAAATTTCTTATACATCAAATGATATCCAATTGCTCCAAAATAAAAATATATCTTTCTTAACTCATATATCCTCCTTATGTATGAATATTATATCATAATTCTTACACAATCTATTTCATAAACACCATCAAATCCAAACTATTATTCTGACGGGATCAAGATATTTACTGAACAGTATTCAGTCTTCTAATTTTATAAAATCATATACGAATTCAAAACTTATAAAACTATACAAAATTACTCTTGACACATATTTCAATTCATGATAAATATTTCACTTCAAAATCCCTACCAAAAGTAATTTAAAACTATTTTATTTCATAACTTTAAAAATCTATTAATCAAATACTGGAATGAGCTAATATGCTTTAGAAAATCATAACAATTTAACCACATTGAAATAAATTCTCAATTTTGAATATATCATATTAGACATATAAATTTATCAGATTCTAGAAATTCGTAATTTGTGAAGATCATTCATCAGATCAAAAATTGTTTGGCACTATATTATACTGTTAACACAAGAAAATTTCAAAATTTCAGGGTCATTTTGGTAAATTCACTGCAAATTTAATTTCTGAAATTTTTTAATCGATTCAAAGTCTCAAATGATTCTATACATGTGTACTTTCATAGAAGCAAAATTTAAAATCAGAACTGAAGCACAACAATTTATAAAATTTCTGGATCAAGAGACTACAAAGTAGAAATTCTACAATTCATCATATTTATCAAGCTATCTATATAATCATCATCAATTCTCAATATATCTTACAAAATTCACATCAAATCTCCAATTTTTCATTTGTCCATAACTTAAAACTTAAAGGAATTAACTTAATTAACACCAATAAATTGAGAAATAGTTATGATATAACTCTTAAAATCCAAAATTCTAATTTCTTCTTCTCTTTCTCTCCCCTTTATTTCTCTTTTTTCTCTCTCTAAAGGGGTGGCTCGACCCAAAAATGTGTAAATTAGGGTTTAAAAAATGTATTTTTATACTAAGAGGCTAACTTTTAGTATTTATGAATTAGCCCCCAAAATTTTTAAAGTATTACAATTTGATCTTTAAAATAAATCTAAAGTCTTGCAAATAAATCCAATACTAATAGTAGGTCTTTAATCTATCCAAACACTACTAATAACAATAAATAAATCAAGTATCACCCACAATACAAATAAAATATGTATATTTATATATATATATATATAAAAATATTTATTCCTACTGGTTGTAGATAAGTAGTTATTACACGTGTAGTAATTTTTAAAATTACGTATACACTCGTATGTCACACATTCGATTTCCAACATGGACTACCCTCAGAAAGTTTACACTAAAAAAGTGATTTAGCAACTCTATATGCCTCAACCTGAGGATGGTCCTTCAGATGGAGCGTAATGCTAAAAGCATTACCCATATGAGCATGTTTTCTCTATAAACCTATAGATATAAAGGCAAGAACGTAAGATTTAACTTTTAAATCATCATCTAGCCATTTTTGATAAGCCCCTTCTCCTCTGGGGTGGCTTCATCAGTAATTCCTGTGGATATACATTGATCTATTACATATCTAAGTTTTTCATAATCGACAAGAATTCTTAGATTCATCAACCAGTCTTTATAATTTTTCATGCCTTTAAGTTGGTTCGCATTATGCGAACCAACGAATTATATGAGGCCATTTTATCTTTACAAAAGAAAATAAAAGATGCTAGCATAAAATATATATTTCAATCGCTAAATTTTATTTTAGATTAAGGATATAATTAAATTATACATTTTTAAATCTAAAACATCCTTCCATTGTTTTACATTATCCCCTAAATCTCTCAAAAAAGAAAAACGATAATTTAAAGTCTTTAAATTGTACAGCAAGAAGTAGTCCTCATTGGCACTTTACTTTAGCCTCACACTTTAGCGATATTGGCCGTTGTAAAATCTAAAAGGTAGAAAACTCTTGTCAATTGCATCTTATGCAACTCTTATTACTGATCCTAAATACACATTATCTTCATGCTTTAGTAATATTAGATAATTATATTTCAGATTAACTTGTCAATGATCAAATATATGTTACTGATACTATCCTCACACTTCAGCAATATTGAGCAATAGGTTCACATATATTTGCCTCATCTCATATTTAACTAGCATAGTCCAAATCACACCGACAAAATCCTTCACGCTTTAGCAATATTGGAAACGATCGATATGACCTGACTAATACTGTATTGACAAGATAGATCAATGATTGGTGTGCTATAGTAGCTAAACGCAAGTGCACGCTATCGTATCAAGTAAAATAGGATTTTAAGTCCAGATATTGATCCCACAGGGACTATGCAATCTAATTCTATAAATCAAGTACTAAAATTATGCCTACTTAACTTTTATTCAGAAAACCAAAATCTATAATTTATATAACTAATCTAGTTCTCTCAATTAACTAAACAAAAACAAAGAGTAGAATTCACAAATAAAGATAATCTAGGGTTTTGACTCGTCCCCTAGTATTTCATTGGATTCATTAACCACTTAGTTAATCCTTTAATACCAATTGATTGGTTTAAACACTAATCCCACCACAAGCCTCTGTCGATGGTCAAGTGACTATATTACGCATTCTAACAATCACTTATATGTCTATGGTAATCAAATCAGAATGTAATTCATTAAGATTAAGTCTAAATTATACCATACATGCCACCTAGGTATATGTCCATCCTAGATGGAACTCATAGTTGTTACCCTATGATCATGCATCAAACTATCCTAAGCAAAACACATGAATCTATCTGTCGAGTTCATCATGGTTCCTCAATCATTCAAAATATTGATCAGGTATAATGAAAGCATTAAACACAAGATAGAATGAATCAATTGAATTTATCAAGTTCATAAACTAAGAATCAATAAAATTCAACTACATACTAGGTTTACATAGTCTAACCCTAGAATAACAATTTAGCCCATCACAAAACCAAAAGTATCAAACCAATCCATGAAGATCAACAAGAACAAGAACATAATGATAAAGAAAGAGAACAAAAACTAATCAAAGTGACTCCTTGATGTGCTTCTCCCTCAATCTTGGCTTGAAGCTTGAATCTTGATCTTGATTCTTCAATCTTTGGCTTTGATCTTTGATTTGTGTTGTGAATTCTCTCTCTAAGTTTTTTTTGCCTCTTTTCTCTCTTTTTTTCCTCTTTTCTTTTAGGGTTTTTGGCTCTCTATTTATAAGTTTTTGTCTTTTGAGTTACTGTTTACTAATTACTGTAGCAAAATACTGTTCACGAGTTACTGTTCCCTGACACTGTTCCTCGTCACGCGCGCCGCGGCGCTGGGTGCTGCGCGCCGCGGCACTTACTTGCTGTTCTGACCACTGCGGCGCTCAGCGTTGGGCGCCGCGGCACCCAGCCACCTGCTGTGCTTCTTTCGTATTTTGAGCGTAATTTCTTCGTTTGATATCCAATTCGCCCCCGTTTGTTTCTATGCGTCACATTTTTCATCATACATCTATTTATGATCAAAAACTACAATTAAATAGCCAAATATTTATGATTTGGAGTAAAATACAAAAGTTGGATAGAAATCATACTAGTGCTTTTATGCCCTTATCAATCAACGTGTAACATTATCTCATAATGGTATGCAATTCAATCTGATTAAGAGAGATTACTAAATTTTATCCTTATCTCATGAGACTGATTCTCAGTCACACATTTGTTTGTGCAAGCACAATTAACCCCCATCAGTAGAGCTCCTATTATGGTTACCAGCATAAATAAATGGCCCACAATTTTATATTACTTTTATAACAATTATAAATAGAAAAATATAAATTATTTATTTTTATACTTTTTTAAAAATAAATATTTGGAGTAACTGGCGTAATTACGATTTTCTTAGGTTTTAGGAACTGCAAATTAAAGGCCTAGCCTCTAGTGTGGCGGCATCTCTTTCAGCTACGTTCTGATTATAAATTTTTATTTGTACATTCATGACATTTTGTGTTGTATTCAATACATAATGACTATTAATTAACTGACAATCAGTTATCAAAACATTATGCATATCATATAAATATAAGGAACGATTCTTTATATACATATAATAACCCTCATTATCAAGTACATGAAGGGATATTATTTGTCTTAACATATAGGGTACAAAAAGACAATTATACAACACTACAATTCTATTACACGAGAGATGTAAATCAAAATGTCTCACAGCCTCGACCTAAAGGAAATCTCCATTTTTAACACGAAGCTGAATCTCTCTGGACTGCAACAGTCTAACTTCCCTTAGACCCTGCAACATATTACAGATGTGAGAAGGAAAAGTAGTATCCAATACCCAATCAAAATTAGTATCATATGTTAAAGAAATGTCAATAATATGTAAACATATACCTGAGAGATTCTTCTTTATTGAGACAAGGTATTTATGGCAATTTCTTTTCTAATGTCCTTCTTTGCTATAATGAAAACATTTTTGTTTTTCTTTCTTCTGTGGTTTAGATATGGGTCGCCTTTGAGAACTAATCCTGTGTGTCTGTCTCACTTTTTTTTTCTTCTTTCTTTTAGGCTTCCCAGAAGCCTAAGGAATAGAAAATGAAGCACTTTGAACAAGAGGGACGATCCCACCTTATTCATGTCCTTTTTTGTTGTTTTCAACATATTATAAAATTCAACATAAGACGGGCTCATTTATTATATATTAAAATTTATTATGAACTGTCTGAAAGACCTCGGAAGTAATTGGAGAATCAAATTATTTTTTAAATATTTGCTCAAGGTAATATCCATCATATTACCTTAAACAAGAGGTACGACCCCACCTTATTCATGTCCTTTTCTATTGTCTTCAACATATTATAAAGTTCAACATAAGACGGGGTCATTAATTGTATATTAAAATTCATTATGAACTGTCTGAAAGACCTCGAAAGTAACTGGAGAATCAAACTATTTTTCAAATATTTGTTTAAGGTAATATCCATCATCTCTAACCTCTCGATTATAGAAATCATATTGAGGACATGGGAACTAACTGAACTGACTTTAGAAAGTCTACACTGAAAACGCGATTTAGCAACTCTATATGCCTCAACCTGAGGACGGTCACCAAATAGCCCCTTCAGATGGAGCGTAATGCTAAAAGCATTACCCATATGAGCATGCTCTCTCTGTAAACCTATAGATATAGAGGCAAGAACGTAAAATTTAACTTTTAAATCATCATCTAGCTATTTCGTATAAGCCACCCTCTTCTCTGGGGTGGCTTCATCAGAAATTCTTGTGGATATACGCTGATTTATCACATATCTAAGTTTTTCATAATCGAGAACAATTCTCAGATTCATCAACCAGTCTTTATAATTTTTCGCGCCTTTAAGTTAGTTCGCTTCGAATAAGCTTGCCAACGGATTAGATGAGGCCATTTTATCTTTACAAGAGAAAATAAAAGATGTTAACAAAAAATAAATATTTCAATCGCTAATTTTTGTTTTAAATTAAGGATATAATCAAATTATACATTTTTAAATCTAAAACACTCTTTCGCTGCTTTACATAATCCCCTAAATCTCTCAAAAAATGAGAACGATAATTTAAACTCTTTAAATTGTACGGCAAGAAGTAAACCCCATTGGCATTTTACTTTGGCCACACGCTTTAGTGATATTGGTCATTGTAAAATCTAAAAGGTAGACAACTTTTGTCAATTGCATCTCATGCAACTCTTATGACTGATCCTAAATACACATTATCCTCATGCTTTAACAATATTGGACAAGTATATTTCAAATTAACTTATCAATGATCAAATATATATTGCTGATACTATCCTCATGCTTCAACAATATTGAGCAATAGGTTCGCATATATTTGCCTCATCTCATGTTTAACTAGCATAGTACAAATCACATCGATCAAATTCCTCATGCTTTAGCAATATTGGGAACGACCGATATAACCTGATTAATACCGTATTGACAAGATAGATCAACGTGTAATATTATCTCATAATAGTATACAATTCAATCTGATTAAGAGAGATTACTAAATTTTATCCTCATCTCATGAGACTGTGATTCTCAATTACACATTTGTTTATGCAAATACAACTAACCCCATCAATAAGGCTCCTATTGTGATTACCAACATAAACAAATAGCCCACAATTTTATATTACTTTTATAACAATTATAAATAGCAAAATATAAATTATTTATTTTTAAACTCTTTTAAAAATAAATATTTGGAGTAATTGACGTAATTACGATTTTCTTAGGTTTTAGGAACTGCGAATTAAAGGCCTAGCCTCTAGTTGTGTGTGTGTGTGTGTGTGTGTGTGTGTATGTGTGTGTGTGTGTGTGTGTGTGTGTGTGTGTGTGTGTGTGCATCGTACTACGGGTGATTATGTGCATTATTAAATAATTTAATAATAAATATGTCATACATATAATGTAGCGAAATTAAAGTACACATTATCTCATTATACTAATAGGATTAGGGGACTCACCCTCGAAGTGTACTTTGAACAATTCTAGTTGAGGATGTGATGGACTTCTTGAAACTAGAATGATAGTTTATTTTTCTCACTGGAATATTTAATTTAAAGTAACTCTTGCTTCTGTATCTCTTAGGACTTAACTATGTATTTTGCTCAAATTCATTTTTGGTTTCTCGAATAACACTTAACCTTTAAAATCATTTTCAAATTTACTACCCTTACATTTTTCTCGGCTAACTTCTTTCATTTATAGGCAACCATTGTCATTGAATGAACCAATAAAAAGAACTTGGCTGCCACTTAACCAAGCATGATAGGGTAATTGAATTACTTAATCACAAAACTTGGCTTGGTAACAAATTTAAAAGGCAATTGATGACTATGTATCTTTAATTCGTTGCCACTTATTTGAAGATTGAATTAAATTCAATCTCTTTGCTTCAATTGCCTTTGACCAATGGAAATCTAACAAATAGATATTGTAATTTGTTTTAGCCAATTAAATAAAATATACAGCCTTTATTTTTTAGATTAACTAATAGTATTACACCAAATGGCAATTAATTGATAAACTAAAAATCAAATTCTTTTGATTTATTAATGGTTGCATAAAATATATTATGAAGTAATAATTATTTTATAACTTTATTCATCAATGCTCAATTTAATACTCATATAAACTATTGCACAATTTGAGACATACACTAGATAGATAAAAATATCAAGTCTCATTTGGCACAATCTTAAGTTTAATACTTAAACTTTAACTACTACTCGAGAGACCATGAAATAAATTAATGCCCAAATAAAATATATTATGAAACAAAAATAGCTTCATAACTTTATCCACCAATACCCAATTTAGTATCCATACAAATTATTATCACAATTTGAGGCATACACTAGGTAGGTAAAAATGTTAAGTCTCACTTGGTATAATTTTAGGTTTAACACTTAAACCTTAACTACTCCCTGAGAGACGCTGAAATAAATAAATATTTTTTAAAAACTTCTTGAATCGAATAATTCAATCCAGTGTATGCCTGGATTTTAGGTTTAATACTTAAACCTTAGCTACTCCCCGAGAGATGCTAAAATAAATAAATATTTTCTAAAAACTTTTCGAATCGAATAATTTAATTTAGTGTGCTACCTACGTGCTCAATACGTATACTTCATATAGTGACACTCCCTAGGTTCAAACTCATTTTGTCTCACAAAACATTTTCATAAGTCCATAACTGATGCCCCCTCACATACAAGTTATAGATAATACAAAATGGCAAGTTTAATCATACAAGTTGAGGTTAATTCATATTCGTACAATCCCTTTATCATTGATAACCTGAAAGAGCGAAGACATGGATCAACATCGTCAAGTCCCCTATTGCTCAATCATAAACTTATATTTTCAATTCGTATTCCGATAAACAATATTTACAAACTTATTTGCAATATTGTTTATACCACGGGAAACTCTTTCGTAGGTTTAATGCTTATGGCCAAAGACTTTCTAGAATACAACCTTAGAGTATCTGAATATTTGACTCACTCATATAAGCTGACGGATCCTATGTTTACACACACTGAACTTCATAAGCATCAGATCATACCCAGCGACACCCAGTGGTTAAACCATAAAAGGTCTCTAACATGTGTGGAACCTAAGTATAGTTTATCATTCACAAGCCGATTGTGGTGCTCAGGTCTAGAGACTACAAATACTGCTTAACTTGATAAGACCCTTCACTGACGGATTTATGGGATATCTATTAAAGATTTTTATAGAGTTTTGTTTAGGATCCAGTCCTCACTGAATACTTGTATATCGATACGAACTGCCACTAAGTTCATGGTCTGCTAAAATTAACCATCTAGACAATGCAGATATAGATATACACTGATTTATATTAATCGATTCCACTCAACGGACCCTATGTCGGTGAAAATAGATCAAAAACTTATAATTCGAGAATATACTTACAAAATGACATTTCCTAACAACGCTTGCATTCTTTTGTAACTATGTCCTTATTAGTATATTCTCATACCTTTATTCCATTTCAGATAAGGTTCTAACTATTTAAACCTGATCTGAATTCCTTCAGATTAATATAATGTCTGAAATGTTACAAGCATCTTACCTTATAAAAATAATTAATGATTTAATGAAAAAATTATTTATTACATAAAGTATGAAAATAGAATATTCATACAAAATTGAGATGACACATGAATACAAATTCTAACAGTTTATTATATAATGGTATAACTAATATACTTAAAATAGGTATAAATTTTTTACTATAATTTAATAATCCTAGAAATGTTTTAAATTCTTTAATATCTTTTATTTTATCAGAAAATTCTAAGGTTTTTTTAAAAATATGAGGGTGTAGTTCTATTTTTCCTTTATCTATTATTAATCTTAAAATTTTATTTTTTTATTTAAAAAATTCTACTTTCTTTTTAAAAATTACTATTTTATTTTACTTAAAACATTCTAATATTTTATTAGTATGCAATGTATGCATGAATTTATTCTAACTATATATAAGAACATCATCAATATAAACTATATAAAATTTTAAAAATGGCTTAAGTACTATATCCATTCTTTCTTGAAATACTTGAGGTGCATTTTTTAATCCAAAAGGTATTATTAACTATTCAAAATATCCTTTTGAACAACTAAAAGTTGTCTAAGGAATAGACTCTTCATGTAGCTGAATTTACCAAAAACCTCTCTTACAATCGAATTTGAAAAATATGTAATTTTTTGTATGCAATTTATTAATTAATCTTTGTTAGAAATTTTATAACTATTATCTTAGGTATTATCATTTAATCTTTTTAATTTATTACTAATCTACTTTTTCCTCTTTTTTGTTCATTATGATTGTTAACAATAAATGCTAAGCTTCTATGTTTATTTGTGCTTTTTTTTATTACTCCTAGTTTTACTAGTTCATTTATATGCATTTTGAATTCTTTTCTATCTTTTAGGCTATATGTTAAATCTTGTGTCTTTATTGTTATATTTAGGTTTATGATTTTTATTTTGTATTCTTCTTTATTATCTTTTTTTTATTAGATTATTACCTATTATTTCTAAATTTTTTTAATTCTTCAATTTTTTGTTTTATTCCTTTAGGCCAATTTTCATATTATGTACATTTTATATCATTTTCTATATTTAATATTTCTTCTAGATATTGATCTATTTCTTCTTTGTCTAATATTTTTAAGTCTACATCTATTTTATTATTCTCATCTATTAGTGAATTAAAAAAATTCTATATCTATATTCTTTTCTACAATAGTTATTTTTAAAAAAAAATGAACTATGTTTGTTTCATATTTTGGCTATACAAAAGTTGATTTCTTAAAGAAATTAACTCTATTAGGAGTAATCATATTGCTTCCATTGTTTCTTAAAATAAAATTTAATCCTAGAATGAATTTGTTTCTACTAGTTTTATTAGTAATAAATGTTTATGACAAAGTATGCACTTCTCCATACTGTTATTTATATCAGATCATTATTAAATTGTCTAATATTTATAGATATTTTAAACTTATTCTTATATTGCTTAGGTATTAAAATTTTATGTATGACACATTTATTAGCTCATGTATTTATTATTGCTTGTGTTTGTACAATTTATTCTTTAAATAACAGTTCTACGTTTATATTGATCAACTCACTTCCTGCTCTATTAATTTCTATATTTGTATTCTAATTATTTTCTAGATTATTGTAACAAAATTTATAGGAAATTTTTTTAGTAATATTATAATGATATCCTAATTCAAATTTTTTTATATTACAATATGAATAATTTTTGCCAAAAAAATGAGGTATAAATCTCTTACACACTTACTTCATAATCTGAATCGCTATAGCTGTTTTTTGTCAATTGTTTTTCTTGACTACTACTACTTATATAAATACTATCATTATCAGAAATTTCTTCTATATTATATATTTCTTCTAAATTTTCTTGCTCTATTTTTAAATCATAATCCAATAAATTAGTTCTATTTTTGCTTTGTGGGTAATTAGGTTTAATATGTTCTATTTTTTCACAAAACTAACATTTACAATTTGTATTTCTTTTATAGAATCTTTTTCCTTTTTTAAGGGCTTTTTTAACCTTATTTTTATTATCTATGAATTTAAATTTTTTCTTTTTGTAATATTTTCTACTATTTCTTTTATAATGTTTTGCATGCTTTTTGTATTTTTTGTAACTTTTATTACATCCTAGAGTTGGTACTTCATTCACATCTATACACATTTTATTGAATTATTGCTTAACAATTTCTTGGTAATCTATTTACAAACTTCATTAACAATTCTTGATCAAAAAGTTTTCCTATTTGACTCCAATATTTATAAAATTGATTAGCATAGTGATCAAAGTTTTGTAAATCACATATTTTTAATTGTTCTAAGTTTCTTATAAATTTGATTTGCTTTATAACATCATCTTTTTCATCTATTCTTACTCCTAATGTTAATTTATTTATTAAATCTATAAAACTTATTAAATCATATTAGTGTCAAAATCATGTAATTCTGTTTTATTATTATTATCTTTAATCCATTGTCTTCATCCTAAGTATATTTGTTTTTTATTTTCATTAAATCTTAAAATATTTTCTAAATAAATGATAGATTGAGTCTGTTATTACGATTAATACTTCCATTAAATGTCTTAATAAATTATCTTCTCATTCATAAAATACATGCTTATATATATATATATATATATATATATATATATATGAGAGTTTTATTGTAAAAAAATAACGTTTTAATAGCTCTAACTGATCACATGATGCACTTGAATATATGACCCATTAAGATATGTGATATAATTCTACAATGTACTAAATGGTAAAATTGTGAATTAATCAAATAGCGCTACATGATAATATTGTTAATATATATATATATATAGTGCACTTAGATTTGTGGCACACTTTGACATGTAATATAATTTTATTAAATAATACAAATGTAAACGATGTAGCATATATATATATATATATATATATTTATATATATATTGGGCAAGCAGAAAGTTGATTGGTTGCTGAGTCCAATTCAATTGGGTTTGTTGGCAAATATTGGCGCCTCATGTTTTATATATATATATATATATATGTTCTTTCAACTAACTAAAAATACCTGCAGAAGTATCTATTGACTGTAAGTTCTTTTTTCAGTCCAAATCATTCAAACATGAAACTGAAATCTAATTCTGCCTTTTGTGATGTGTGCTCCTTTTTCCATTTCGTTCCCCTTTGTATTTTTAAATCATTAATAAGTTTGGTTGTAGTTGTATTTTATGTCTTTGGTGCATCAGTACTAATAGATGTTTTAGGAGGGGAAGGAAGAACAGTTTTCAGTTAAGAGGATAAATAGAAGATCTGTTCATACTGCTTTAGCAATAAAAATGGATTCGCACAGCTCAAAGGCAATGAAAGTATTTCCTAAACACACATTTTTTGTCAACATTAAAGAAATATACAGACTTCACTTCAGTGCTAATTAACATCACCATCTAAGACTAAATAGCATTTACATTAGAGCATAAACTATTCTATATAATATAGAGATAGTGCTCTTGCCATTTCCTTATAGTTTGTCTAAAGTGGGACTCTTCTGTAACTGTTGACATCGGGAGTGCCCTTCACCATTTGAGTCCCTGTCAGTGTAGTTCAACTCCATCCAAGCTGAGTCACCATTTTCAGAGGGAATTTCTGGTGATTCATTGACGATCCACTCGTCCATTGGATCAATTTCATCAGCCACAATATCACCCTTTCCGAGTAGCTGAGAGTTCTTCAATTGCAAATTATAGTGGACAAATGTTAAATCACTCAACCTTTGCTGCTCAATACGGTTCCTGCCATTTGTGAGCAGCCTTTCCGACATGCACCTCTTGAACCCATATTTTGAAGCTCCATCACAAGTCTGGCTCAAAATTCTAATGGCAAATCTTTGCAACTCCAAATATTGCTTTCCATAATGTGACCACCACTCGGCTAAAATGAAACATGTCGAGAAACATAATTAAGAAATAGAGATTTTTGACATGCTTCGAAGAAATAAAAATGTGTGCAACCAAGAAAAAAGAAACAAAACAAATAAAAAAAACCTCATACCAGGAGAATATTTGTTTCTTTGGTCATTGGCACTTCCTTGACTAAAAGCTTCCTTGCCATGCCTATAATCATCCAGTTGAACAGATATTGAATCCTGAATGTGCTGAGCTGGTACCATCCGAACAATACAGCATAACAGGCCAAAGGAAACCTCAGGATCACTATAGAAATCACTTGAATAAAAGAGACTCGGGTTTAAGTAATAACCAGCAGCATGGAGAGGGCTATGGAGATATTTGTCCCAAATCTCATCGATTATTTTCCAAATGGGCAAATATTGGGATTTATTGTTTTTAAATTCCTCTTTAATGGTCTCCTTTGCTTGATCCATGGTTTCATATATGTAACCCACCAACGGTTTATTTGCCCCATTGATCAAACACAGAACACGCACAAGGGGTATAGTTGCCTTGAGAACTATCCTGGCCCCGCTCCAAAAAGAATGATCCCCTAATAAATCAACTATCCTCTTTCCCTCAGTTCTAGAAGCCCACTTAGAGGCATTCCACTCAGATGAGGCAAACATGGCTTTCAAGTTTTTCCTCTCCGACACAACATTCTCTAAAGTCATAAAAGGCATTGCCGATCTTAACTTGGAGGGCTTAATAAGGTTGCAGTCACCAGTAAAATCTCTCAAGAATTTCAAGACAGTTGCATGGCCATGAACGAACCTTGTAATGGTCTTGGCCTTATCTAATGTCACCCTAAAAGAATCAATCGCACCAATCTTCTCAAGCATGAGCTCAATGCAATGGGATGCACTCACAGTCCAAAACACAGTTCTTCGCCTTTCATTAAACTGCTCGCCTACATCCCCCATCCAACCTGATGTAGAAGATGCAATAATTTGAACCACATTATTAACTCCAACCTCCTCAATAACTTCATCCAACAATAACTGCAGTGCATTGACATCACCGATGGTGGCTGAAACATCTGCTGATCGCAGATAAATAGGTCCCTGAGGACAATCGACAATAAAACTGACCAAGTTTCGACCATTTTCATCAATCCATCCATCCAACAATATGCTGCATCCAGTGCTTTCCCATGAATGTCTTATCCTCTCCACATATTCTTCCATTTCCTTCACTTCTTCATGAAGGATCCACCCCTTCAAATCCTCAGAATTGGGGATCTCACACTTTGCCTGACCATGAGAAAATGTAGCATTTATCATGTCCTGAAAGCATGGAGAATTGGCAACACTGAAATCAATACCCATTTCATAGAAAAATCTACCGATACATTTTTGAGCTTGCCATAATAACGAATCTTTTTTCTTCTCAGAATTGATGCTTTTTTGTAAACCTATTCTTCTGTTGAGAAGTGAAAATTGTGTCCCTCCTTCTTCTTTTTCTGATTCTGTCTCTGTATAGCTTCCACTCTCATAGCCCACACCTTGATTGGCTTTACGTTTAAAAAGCTCGACACTGCCATTTGAATTGGAGCACCAATTCCTTTTACCGGGAAGATCTGGGGGATACAGCTCGCTGACTTTCTTGCTCAGACATTCTCTTTTTGTTTCCATTAATTTGTTTCTTAAGGGTTCCTTCACATTTTCAGGAACCTTTTCACAGGGTATCACATCTCCACGTATACCTCCTAAGTGGCACTTGAGACGATAGAAGCCACTCATGACTTTACCACAATAATTGCATTCGACTCTATCCTTTTTCCCAACAAGAGCTTTTCCATGATCACGAATATTGAAGGAGTCATCAGCAGAAGCAGCAGCCATTTTATGGACTTAAAAGCACTTGATGGGTAAGTCAAGAAGCCAAAAACGCCGGATGCATAAGTCAAGTTCTTTCAGCAAGCTTTGGCTGCAAATATCCTACAGCACGTAGTAGAGACAGAAAGAATTAAAAATATAAATGTTTAAAGCACATTTACTGTATGGCTTAAAGTAAAAGAAATGATAATGTAATATATGGAGAACAAAACACCATGTTGTCTGTACCAAGGATTTTCTCACCTAACAAAGCATGCTTATCATTCAAGTGCCTGCTATATCATCTGCATTGGATTGAAGGTTCTAAAATGTATTAATTAATTCAAAATCACAATTTAAGAACATATAAGAAGTTAACAAACAGGGGAGTGGTGATGTAATGATGAACACTCAGACAAGCATATGAGTAATTTCCTCGTTCTTTACACATTATTGAAGCAGATTCTAAACCACTCATCAATACCTCTAATTATTGTTGCTTATTTGTTGTACATTTTCCCACCTAACTAAGGGTCATAAGACAGTATTGTGGTTTTAAAGTCACAATCGCAACGGAGTGAAAGTACTAGCTAAGGTTTAGAAAAAGAAAATTGAGTACTTGTAAACACCTTGTCATGGAGTGAAAGTAGCAACTACCAAACACTTCAATTTGTAGTGCATCCAGTGCACGGCAGAAACACCTTTATACTAAATGAACAGTAAGAGAAGGTGAGAAGATCGTTTTCCCTTTTAGCCCATATGAATAGGGTCAAATATCAGGCTAAAAACTAGTGCTCATCAATTAATCCGGCATTTGCAAGGTGTAACAATTAAATCAAGCATAAACTACTGAGCAATTTTCCATGAGCCACTAAACCTAAGGGAACGGACTTTCATTAACACATTGTTGTTCCTTATGTATACAAATTTGCCCATGTTGACTGGATTTGTTTAAATGGGTTTTGATCAAAAAATTCAAAGCAGGGACCAATTTTGGAGAATAGAAAGAAAAAGAAAAAACTAACATACAAAAACACAAAAAGAAACGTTCTGGGATAATCCATTTACAGTGGAATTGGGATGGATTGGACATGTGAGAGAAATGAAAACTAGGTGAAAAGTAAAGGAAAGGAAATACCTTAATGGTGGGTTTTGGAGATACATCAAAACATAGCAGCTCAAAATCAGAGAGTGAGAGTGAAAGAGACAAAATGAAGATCACAGACAGGACTGTGGCTTTTCATCATTCATTCAACGTACACACTACACTAGACTAGACTCTTAAGAAAGAGTCTAGACTTTTAACCCCAACTCCAAGCCTAGACTAAACTTGAGTCTGAGTTAGAGTGATTCTATGCGACAACCTCCACCACTCTCCCTGTGCTCTCTCTCTCTCATGGATCGGTGATGGTGGGATGGGAGTGGTACCCTTAATAAGTTGGCAGTGGCAGACTGGCAGCCATTGGTCTCCACCTTAATTAATTTAGTACTTTTCTCCCCTTTCTTATTTTATTTTTAATTATTATTGGAGATAAATTATATAGAACAGTTGGTTGTATCGTATAATCGACTGACGTAGTTAAAATTATTGTCAATATAAGATATTATCAATTATTTTAATTTTTTTTACAGACCTTTTATATATTATTATAATTAATATATAAAATTATGTTATAAATTTAAAATCATTTAAATTCAAAAATAAATTAATAAAAAGAAAATAATTTTATTATAATATTTATTTTAAAAAATAAAATATATTTTATATAAAAATTTATAAACATAAATTAAATATTATTTCAATGATAACAATCAATAAAAAAATAAAGACAAGATACATACCAAAATTTTTTACTTTTAATTACAATAAATGTTATAATTTTAAATTTAATTTATATTTTAATTATGTTAAATGTTATAATTTCAATTTCATTTACTACTCAATATATTATGTGATCCCACTCAATTTCACTTTTCACTCAGTATTGAAACATATAGTATACGAAGTGGGAACGTGTAGTATGTGAAGTAGGAATATATAATATGTGAAGTAGGAACATGTAGTATGTGAAGTGGGAACGTGTAGTATGTAATTACGTTCTCACTTCACATACTACACATTCCCACTTCATATAATACATGTTCCAACTTCACATACTACACGTTTTCACGTCACATACTACACGTTCCTACTTCATATACTACATGTTTCGATACTACATGTTCCCACTTCACATACTACACGTTCCCACTTCATACACTACACGTTCTCACTTCACATACTACACGTTCTCACTTCATACACTACACGTTCCCACTTCATACACTACACGTTCCCACTTCAGATACTATACGTTCCCACTTCAGATACTACACGTTCCCATTTCAGATATTACGTGTGTTTCCACTCGTGTTTCACTTAATATACTAAATGTTCTCACTCAATATATAACGTGTTCCCACTCGATATACTACGTGTTCCTATTTAACATACTAAGTATTCCCACTCAATATACTACGTATTCCCACTTAACGTACTAACTGTTCCCACTCAATATACTACGTATTCCCACTTAATTTACTACGTGTTTTCATTTAACATACTAAATGTTCTCACTCAATATATTACGTATTCTCACTTATTTATAAATTGCGAGTTTGTATTTAATTTCACCAAAAATATAATATAATACAGATGGATGATATTTTATATGTGTCTTAAATAAACATGATTAACATAAAAAGTCTTGCCACGTGGTAACACCATAGGTCGTCATGTGATATTTAATTTTATATTCTTATATTTAATCTTTAATTTCTTATTAAATTTTATTTAACTTAATACTTAAAATAGTAATTATTATTTTAAGTTAATGAATAATTAATATTAAAATAACCACTTTTTATTAAAATTATAAATAAAATTTAAATTACATTAAATTTAAAAATATATAACAAAATATTTTAATTATGCTAAATTAAAATTTTTGGGTTGTTTTTAACTTTTAAACTTTACTTTTTTTTTTGGTATTTTTATATTTTGGGTATATATATATTTTTTAATTTTCAAGGCATTTATTAAACTATCTTAACATTCCAACTCTTAATTTTAATAATATGTAACAAATTCAAATTTTCAATTTCCAAAATAAATAATTTACAAACAAAATTTTAATTTTTCAGAATATATTTATAATTTTCAATTACTGATTTGTTGCAAACAATATATAACAAGTCCAAAATATATTTCTAACTTTCAATTTTAAATTTTTTGAAATTTAAATTGGACTTTTAATTATAATATTTAACGTAATTGAATTTTTTACATTTCTAGCATAAAAAAAATTATATTTTAAGTCATTAGAGTTTATTTTTTCTAATTTACACAATGGTGGAGATATTTTTAGAAGTAAAATACTAAAAAAATGGCCAAATATGGCGGTGAGAAGCGGCGGCCTTCATCACTCGCTTAAATAATGGAGTGGTGATTTGCATCACTTCTATCTATGGATAAATCGGTGATCTGTCTATAGGTAAGGGTGGTGCAAGTCATCACCCTATCATTTGATGAGGGGTGGTGGTGGCCACCACCCTTCATCACTACATTTGACATTTTTCAATCTTTTTTTTTTATAAAAAAATGATCCATAATTGTATAGATTAAGCAAAAAAGAGTTTAATAATGTAAAATTTGATATTTTTTATCACTGAAGTATTGCCACAAAATGGATTCTAGCTACCAGTCGGCCGCCGTTTTCGATGAAAGTTACAAATTATTTTTTCAAATTTTTATCATTAAATTTTTTTTTTAAAATAGTTTTTTAAATATAAACTAATTATATAATATCAAATTGAAATTGGATTTGGAATTATAACATTTAACGAAACTGAAATTAGAATTATAAGATTTAACGTAATTACAATTAAAATTAGAATTAGGATTATAGTATTTAACGTTATTGAAATTGGAATTAAAATTATAATATTTAACATTGATGAAATTAATATTTAATGTTATTAAAATTAAAATTATTAATTATAATATTTAACGTAATTAAAATTGAGTTTAAAATTAGAATTGAAATTATAACGTTTAACGTAATTGAAATTGAAATTATAATGTTTAACGTAATTGAAATTGAAATTATATTATTTTATGTCATTAAAATTAGAATTAGAATTGGAATTATAATATTTAATATTTAATTTAAATTTAAATTTAAATTAGAAATGAAATTATAATTTTAACATAATTAAAATTAGAATTATAATATTTAAAGTAAGTGAAATTAAAATTAGAATTATAATATTTTATGTAATTAAAATTAGAATTAAAATTATAACATTTAACATAATCAAAATTAGAATTGTAACTTTTAACGTAAATAAATTTGAAATTGGATTTAAAATTATAACATTTAATATAAATGAAATGGAAATGGATTTAGAATTATAACATTTAACGTAATTGAAATTGAAATTATAACATTTAATGTAATTAAAATTGAAATCGAAATTAGAATTAAAATTATAACTTTTAACGTAATTGAAATCAAAATTGAAATTAAAATTATAACATTTAATGTAATTAAAATTGAAATTGGATTTGAAATTATAAAATTTTAACATAATTAGAATTGTAACATTTAACATTATTGAAATTAAAATTAAAACTATAATATTTTACGTTATTGAAATTAGAATTGTATCATTTAACGTAATTGAAATTAAATTTAGAATTGAAATGATAACATTTAACATAATTAAAATTGAAATTGAAATTAGATTTGAAATTAAAATTATTTAACCTACTTAAATAAAATTAAAATTTAACTTATAATATTTAACGTAATTGAAATAAAATTAGAATTAGAATTATAAAATTTAATGTAATTAAAATTAAAATTATAATTATAAAATTTAATATAATTAAAATTAAAATTAGAATAGAATTATAAAACTTAATATTGTTAAAATTAAAATTATACATACAATTTAATATATTATTTTTAATTTTTTAATATTATAAAAGGGTATTTTGTTAATAATTTAATTTTAAAAGATTTATTTTATATTTAACGAAACATTAAGGGAATTTTTTAAAATAACCTATTATACAAGTTTATATTCTCAAATCTCAGCCATTGGATTTATCCAATGACTAAGACAGCTGGCTGCATGGCACAACCGGCTGTACCGAAAGTGGTGCCTTATTATTATTATAAGCACAATTTTATTATTTTTATTTTTAATAAATTCAATAATGTTGGACGTTTCGAATCTTATTCCAAAAAGTGCATCCAATGATTAAGGATGTCAAACCCTGCTCGCACCCGAATTTTTTATACGCCTTTCCAAATTCGGATTGCACTCAATAAAAATCTTGAAATTTAAATTTTAACCCGGATTAATTTATGAATTTTTTTTTAAATTGATCATTAATTTAATATTTTTTTTAATCAAAGTTAAATATTTTAAATTATATTAATTAAATATACGTAACGTTTACTATTTTACCATTTTTATAATTTTAATAAATTTTTTTTCTTATTTAATCTTTTATTTTTTTATATAAATTAATTAAGAACATAGATTTTTAAATAATTAAATTTTTAATTAATTATAAAAAAATTATTTATAATAATAACAATAATAATTTTTAAAAAATAATAATATAAATTATATAAAAAAACTCGTGGGGCGCGCGCCCAAGCATACGCCTAACGAACAAACTGCTTGTTGGGTGCGCGCCAAGCGCATGCAAGAGCGCACACTCAACAAGTACCTAGGTTGTTTTTTTAATAAATAAATTTAAAAGATAAATAGTTATATATTAATTAAATATTATTTATAAATAAATTGTTTGTAGAGGACCAAGTTTTGCTTGTTTTATTTATTTATTTTATATTTATTTTTACTTTATATTTAAATTAATTATTTTTTAATTAATATATTAAAAAACAAGTAATTAATTAATTAAAATATTTAATTTACTTATTAAATTAAAAAATAAAAACGCCAAGCTTTGGGAGCATGCGTGAGGCACGTGCCTCAGCGCCAAACAAAGTTTCGTATTTATTTTTTTTAATTTTAAATTTATTTTAATTTATATTTTAATTAATGTATTAAAAAACAAAATAATTAATTAAAATATTTATTTATTTTATTAAATTAAAAAAGAAAAAGTTGGTATTTTTAATTTTTAATTTTAAATTTATTTTAAAATTTTTATTTATATTTATATTTAAATTAATTATTTTAATTTATATTTAAATTAATTATTTTTAATTATATTTAAATTAATTATTTTTAATTAATGTATTAAAAGCAAATAATTAATTGATTAAAATAATTAATTTAATTTATTTTTAAGTTTTTTTAAAAATTTTACCTTTTAATTAATTTATAAAAAATAAAATTTTAATTAATTAAATAATTTATAAAAAATAATAAAGAAGAAAAAAAGAAAATTTACTAAAACCAAAATAAAATAATTAGTAAAAAATAAAATTATAACTTTTTTGTAATTAAATTAATGAAAAAAACAATTTTAATTAAATAATATAAATTATTTAATTGAATAACTTTTTATTTTTTTAAAATAAATTAATTATTTTAATTAATTAAGTTTTCTTTTTTAATATAATTAATTATTTTTTAATATATTAATTATTTTTTAATTACTTGGGTGCTTGTTGGGCGTGCGGCCAGGCATGCGCTTGGTGCGCGTCCAAGCATGCGTTTGACGCGTGCCCAGCAAGCATTTTGCTCATTGGGCGCATTGCTAGACGCATGCCCAGTAAGCATTTTGCTCGTTGGGCGCATACTTAGGCGCGCGCACAACGAGTTTTTTTATAATTTATATTGTTATTTTTTAAAAATTATTATTGTTATTATTATAAATAATTTTTTTATAATTATTTAAAAATTTATGTTCTTAATTAATTTATAAAAAAAGTAAAAGATTAAATAAAAAAATTATTAAAATTATAATAAGTGTAAAATAGTAAATGTGACGTATATTTGATTAATATAGTTTAAAATATTTGATTCTAGTAAAAAAAAATTATATTAAGTTAGTGATCAACTTAAAAATTTTCTCTTAATTTATTGATATTGTATATTTATAATGAATACTGTTAAAAAAAATCCGAACCCAACTTTTAAACTCGAAAGCTTTTAAATTTTTTGAAATTTCAGATTTTGAAAATTTTCTGATTTCAAGTTCAAGTTTTTCTTGCTAGCCCTATAAATGATATATCATGTGATATGTTATTTAAGTGGATTCACATTTTTATTTATTTATTTATTACATAATTGTATGATAACACAAAAAATAATCACCTTATTTGTGACGTATTTCTTAACATAAATTTTGAGATGTCTAATCCTAGTCAAGACTTCTCTTATGCAAATTACTAGTAAATAAATATATAATTAGAAAAAAAATTATTATATATTAAAATTACCAAGTCATTTGTGCAATAAGTCAATCAAATTCTATCGTATGTATAAGTTGATATTTGCTGCTTTGCTTTCCTGCAAAGAATTAAATACCAACCAATTTTAAATGTATGTTATAATATAAAGTTTGTATTGTAAATGATATAATATTTAATATATTTCTTGTTAATTATGTTTTATAATTACATTATTAATAAAAATTTAAAACATATAAATTGCAATATAAAATATGTATCCCAATCTTATAAGCCTATCACTTCCATATATATATATATATATAATAGTAATTTTCACCTATAGTTTTTGTTAACAATGAGCTTTCTTGTTGCCTATCACTACCAATGCTTTAGAACTAAAACAGTGCGAATATCGGCCAAGCTAAAATGTTGACCCAATGGCATTCGTACTCTCTTTCATTCATGCATTCATTCAGCTGTCTAAAATGTCCAAGGAGATACAAATCAACAAAATCCCAATGCAATCAATCACTACTTTTACAAGAAAATTTAATATTACAAAGTATCTACAAAGAAAAGAGCTGCTAAATATTGTCAATGATGCAAACGAATAAAAAGGAGCCAAAAAAAAAAAAACCTGAGACACAAGTCCTGAAGCCGTCATTGCACAGGATTCTCAAGTACAGCCTCATCTGGCTTGTTTTCAAGATGGATCCTTTTGGGGTGTGCATCTGGCTTCAAGTCGCTACTGTCAGCACTGGCTTTATGCTTTGATGGTAGAGTGGAGGATGATGATTCAGTTTTAGACTCAGCTGGTTGGTCAGGCAATGCACTAACTGTAACTGACGGAGAAGATTGCTGCTGCTGCTGCTCTTCAGAACCTTCGCTTTTGCTTGCATTGGTTAGTGTTGATAAGCTTTGAGTTTGAAGAGGAATCAAGGCACTGCTAGCTTTCTGCTGTTCCTCCAAGATCTTCTGCAAGTACCTGGCATGTTCCTCTATGCGTAACTGAAGGGCTCTTTGCACCTGGCCAAAGGATATGCAAACATTAATACAACAATTATAACAAATATGAAAGGAGTAACCAGAGCCAAGTGCCAATTATCTCAGCCAGACACTGGGAAATGAGCTGGGACACGACTAGTATCAAGGTATTACTTCCCTCTTTCCACACCAAAAACAAGAAAATCAAAGGCCAAAATGAATATCAAAACATGCAGAAAGAAGATATAATAGTACAGTAAGAAAACACACCTATGCACGTGTGTGTGTGAGAAAGGAAGATGTCAGTAAGAAATCTATTGCAAGTTAAATAGCCATTTTTTAATTAATTCAGTATGATGGCTCCTAAAATAAGTAAAATACCTCAAGCTGTTCATGCAGCTGTTTCTGAACTTCCATTTGCATTCGTAGAGCCTCTGTAATTTGAATATTCCTATGGAAGAAAGATAAAAATAACAATTACCATACTGCATGGCAAACAGAACAAGGAAATGTAACTGAATGGATTATAAAATATAAACAACATTGACCCTTTCTTCCGTCCATCACTTTCAGTACTACTTGAAGCTGCTTTCTTTTCTTCAGAGCTACAAGTTTTCTTTTCTGTATATCAAAAGGAAAAAAAAAACTCATATAAGCAACTTGAAAATGATAATCAAATAACTTGAAAATGAGAGCACAGTATAATAATTTGAAACAAAACTAAAATTAAGAAATCAGTCGAGAGAAATAAAAGATGAAAGAATCTCTAACGTATTGACCACGGTCAACTAAGGTATCACAGCATGAGGTAGAACACTATGACAACAACTGAGTATGCCTAAGAAGATGTTTAAGGAGGACTTTATTGCCAATGTATGACATGTATATGACTAAGCTAATCTACTTAAATTGAAATATGAGCAACGATTGATAGCAATCATTTTCAGCTTGCCAAATGAACTGCTACTAAATTAATCTCCATCTCAACACTGCCTGCAAGCATCAGTTGCCATAATGTGATCATTACCTTCTTTTCTCTCTTGCATATACTTAGCAAGTCGGTACTTCTGCAAAAGACAAAAATAAAGATTTGGGGTCAAAGAGCTAACAGCTTATTTAACTATTATGTTTGAGTTACCAATAAACTCAATCAGTCACCTGTAAGTGGCTTTTCACGTGGTATATTGTCAGACCTTTTACATTCATAAGCTTCAGAACACCTTTTGGAGTAGCCTCTACATTTCAAAGTGAGCTATGAGCCTTCACTGTTTAGAAAACTGTCAAAACTATAATTTGTGCACTTCTATGGGATAAGTCACTTGCCCTCTTAACAGATGAAAGTAATTATCAAAACCTGTTTACTAGAATGGACGACTTAGCTTACTTACTTTCAGCCCCATCAAGCTTGTTGACAGCCTCAACGAAACGCTCGTGGAGCTCAGGGGTCCATCTCATTCTTGGCTTGTGTGCAGAGGCTGGCCCAGGAGAAGGATGATTTGTAAGAGCATCAACAGGTGTTCCTGAAGAAATGTAGTTCTGATTGCATGACAATCCTACGGATGGTTTTGCGGATGGTTTTAATGAAGAATGGGGTGTTTCATATATTTCCTAGACAAACATCAGCATTAAAAAGCAAGATTAATAAGTAGATGATCATGCAGCAGTGCCCATGTAGGCATGTGCACAAGGAACATAATGATAAAACCACAGCTGCTATTTGCTCCCCATCTTATTGCAGATTTGACTAAAAAAATTTGCAGAAAAACAAGGATCATATCACATTATCTCATTATCATATATACTTCAATAGTTATATAACGCTAGAAATAGTAAGCACGATCCACTTTTGTCAAAGTCCAGAAGTCATACATCCCAACTCTGATTTTCTGTAATAAAAATTCTACCAACAGAATATTTGTCACGCCCCAAATATTCTCAAGCAATTACTCGAGTATTTGGCGCGCGACAAGGCCACCAAGAGGGGTTTTGGCCCATGATGTGTTACATGGGTTGAAGATTCTAAAAGGCCCAATGGATTTGGGTTAATGCCACATGGGTGTGGTAGGTGGGGGAGTTTTCTAGAAAAGGCATATTCCTTTGGATATACTTTGGTAGTTGGCATCTTTTGGAATATTCCTTAGCATATTCCCCACTTTAGATTTGGACCATTGGATTAGAGTTAATCCTAGCCGTCCATTGTATATAGCTTTAGCTATAAATAGGTGGAGTTCTCATTTGAGAAACAATCCTCCAAATTGTAGAAATACTCTTAGCTTGTAAGTGTATAGCTTTGTAATCTCTCTTTAGTAATAATATTCGAGAGCATTCTCTCAAACACTTGGTGTGCTTCTTCTTCATCTCTTTCTTTGGTTAATTGGGGTCTTGTAGGCTGCTTAGCACTAGCAAGTGTCTAAGGCCGCACGGTTTCGAGAAATCGGGTCGTGACAAGTGGTATCAAAGCGGGTTCAAAGAAGATGGTGAAGGGAGTTGCTGGAACATCGAGGATTACTGAAGGGAAGGGTAGAGACCCCAAAGCTAGGAGACATGGGAGTATTTCGCCAGAAAAGTTCGTTGATCCGAACCATGATCTAGGGGACATGGTTATGAGGCTCGGTGGTGCTGTGAGCAAGGCAACAGATCGCCTTGGGGAGTTGGAGGAGCAAGTCCAGAATGTCGAGGTGGGCCTCGATACTCAAGGTGACGAGCTGCGCTCCCTCATCGAAAGCTCCATTGACGAGCATGCTGACAAGCAACGGGACTGGATCAAGGCTTTTCAAGAGAAGGTCTACAACACCATGGACAAAGTTCAAGCCCAAGTAGAAGAGCTACGAAAGGGGTTTGAAGGTGTCAAGGAGGATGTGGTGTTGTGCAAGCGAGCGGTCGCTAATGGCGTAGCCACTCAAACTGCGGTGGCTGCACCAAGGGTCGAGGCCCCTAAACCGAAGGAGTTTAGCGGCAGACGGGACGCCAAGGAGCTTGACAACTTCTTTTGGCAAATGGAGAGGTATTTCGGCGCTATGGGCGTGCGGGACGAACACAAGGTAAGTACCGCAACTTTATACCTTTCCGATCATGCAATTCTGTGGTGGCGTAGGAAAAGCGAGGAGATTCGCAAGGGTTCCTGCACCATAGACACTTGGGAAGAATTGCAACGGGAGTTAAAACGCCAATTCTATCCGGAGAATGTGGCGCATGACGCTCGCAAGCGGTTGAAGGAGTTGAAACAAACAAAGTCCATTAGGGAGTACGTAGAGGAGTACTCTTTGCTGATGCTGCAAATCCGCAACATGGCCGAGGAGGACTTGTTGTTCAATTTCCTGGACGGGTTACAATCCTGGGCAGCCAATGAGTTGAAGCGGCGTGGAGTGCAGAATATATCCGACGCCCTTACAATGGCGGAGACGCTCATGGATTACCGCAAGGGGGATTCGGGAAAGTCCAAGAATTTTAAACCCAATCACAGTAAGGGTGGGGGAGCCAAGGAGTTTCAACCTCCAGAGAGCAAGGAGGAGAAAGGCAAACCGCCCAAGTGGAAGGAACAGAAACGCAACGGCCATAGAGGTAATGGTCCGAAGTCTAACTGTTTTCTCTGCGATGGGGATCATTGGGTGAAGGACTGCCCGAAGAAAAAGGCTTTCAATGCAATGTACGAGGCAAAATACGAGGGCGAACAGAGCCGTATGGGTTGTATGCAGCTGTTCAATTCCCTCAAAGCCAAGCGGCGTGCAGACGCGCCAACGGGGACGGCACTCATGTACATTGAAGCCTATGTCAATTGCATCAAGACTCAAGTGTTAGTTGATACGGGGGCTACGCACAACTTCATTAGGCGTGCGGAAGCGGAACGCTTGGGCCTTTATGTAGAGAAGGGAGAGGGATACCTCAAGTCCGTGAACGCAAGAGCCAAGCCGCTAGATGGGGTGGTTCGTGGAGCTGAAATTCACATTGGCAAATGGCACGGTGAGGTAAATTTCTCAGTAGCACCTCTCGATGATTTTGATGTGGTGCTAGGTATGGACTTCTTACGGCAGTACAATGTGGTGTTACTTCCTCAACACAACTATATGTGTATTTTGGAAGGAGGGCCTCGAATGATACCGACGGTAGACATGCCCAAGGGTGGGCGATCCAAGCCAAACGCCAAGGTTCTTTCCGCCATGCAACTAAGGGTAGATGCTGGGCGCAAAGGAGGGTTACATTCAGCCTCAACAACGGGGGTGGATGATGCGGCAAATGGGGGCAAGGATGAAATACCGAAGGTTGTTGCAGAAGTGCTCGGGGAGCACAATGGGGTCGAACCTACTGCCATACCGGAAGAACCGCCTTCAAGAGATGTAATTGAGGGCAAGTTGGAGCTTGAGATTACGCTTCCAACTATGGGGTCGACGCCTCCATCGGAGATGGGAGAGTTGCAGGGGCAGCTCGAGGAGTTGTTGGATGCGGGTGTCATCCAAAAGTCCAAGGTGTCACATGATGTGCAGTTTCAGCACAAGGAGTGGGGCGAAGACAAGCAGCGGCGTGTCAAGTACAGTGCGGGGGACTTGGTGATGGAGACGATACTTCCACCACAATGCAAGTCAGCACGCCCACTTCACAAGGGCCTTGATCGTGGTGACGAGGGGCCAAGGTTGATTGCCAAGAGAGTTGGCAACGTCTCGCATAAGGTGGAGTTACCTTCGAGACAGCGGCAGTGGCGACATCAGGTGCATTCCGCAAGCTGTTGGAAGCAGTACCGTGGAGGTACGGGAGATGCAGTATTTGAGCCACACAACCGGGAACCTTTGGGGATTTCCACACACCATGACAAAGGGGAGCAACTTAGGACGAGTCTTGAGTACTTTGTCGAGTGGAAAGGGTTGCCGGATGGGAGAGCACGCTTGGGACACGGGAGCGCACAGCCAGAGTTTGCAGAACGGGGTGTGCAAGTTCCAGCGAAGACGCGACGAGGGCGTCGCGTGAATTTGGTGGGGGAGAATGTCACGCCCCAAATATTCTCAAGCAATTACTCGAGTATTTGGCGCGCGACAAGGCCACCAAGAGGGGTTTTGGCCCATGATGTGTTACATGGGTTGAAGATTCTAAAAGGCCCAATGGATTTGGGTTAATGCCACATGGGTGTGGTAGGTGGGGGAGTTTTCTAGAAAAGGCATATTCCTTTGGATATACTTTGGTAGTTGGCATCTTTTGGAATATTCCTTAGCATATTCCCCACTTTAGATTTGGACCATTGGATTAGAGTTAATCCTAGCCGTCCATTGTATATAGCTTTAGCTATAAATAGGTGGAGTTCTCATTTGAGAAACAATCCTCCAAATTGTAGAAATACTCTTAGCTTGTAAGTGTATAGCTTTGTAATCTCTCTTTAGTAATAATATTCGAGAGCATTCTCTCAAACACTTGGTGTGCTTCTTCTTCATCTCTTTCTTTGGTTAATTGGGGTCTTGTAGGCTGCTTAGCACTAGCAAGTGTCTAAGGCCGCACGGTTTCGAGAAATCGGGTCGTGACAAGGATGGTCCTTGAGTTTGGGCCGTACCGTGACGAGGGCGTCACGTGATTGGGTGGGTGAGAATGTCACGTCCCACATCGAATAGAAATTGGGTGAATCTTGGGTATATATGGGTGGGTATGCAGCATTACCTAACAGGCTAGTCTTTTGGGTCAATGGCAAGCGCCCGGCCCGTGACAAGTGGTATCAGAGCAGACCCAAATTCTCATTCGTATGTGGGCCCCAAAAATTACCCCAATGGAGATTGCCACATAGGATGTGGGTCCCCTATCCTCCAGGGGATGGGCAATACGGGCCAAATGGGCCATAAAAATCCTGTGTCTTGAGCCCCAATGGAGATTGTCACGTGGGTAGTGAGTCCCCTAGTCCCGGGGGGATGGGCAATACGGGCCAGGATGGTCCTTGAGTTTGGGCCGTACCGTGACGAGGGCGTCACGTGATTGGGTGGGTGAGAATGTCACGTCCCACATCGAATAGAAATTGGGTGAATCTTGGGTATATATGGGTGGGTATGCAGCATTACCTAACAGGCTAGTCTTTTGGGTCAATGGCAAGCGCCCGGCCCGTGACACCATGTAGGCATGTGCACAAGGAACATAATGATAAAACCACAGCTGCTATTTGCTCCCCATCTTATTGCAGATTTGACTAAAAAAATTTGCAGAAAAACAAGGATCATATCACATTATCTCATTATCATATATACTTCAATAGTTATATAACGCTAGAAATAGTAAGCACGATCCACTTTTGTCAAAGTCCAGAAGTCATACATCCCAACTCTGATTTTCTGTAATAAAAATTCTACCAACAGATTATATGGCTATATAATGTAAATGGTGGAGGCTACACTATACTTACGTCAAGCCTGGGATTCTCTCCATGGTCAGTTATAGCTATGTCAAGTTCATCAGAAAAAAACTGCAGATCCAAGTGCTCATTAAGTCCCAAACTGTCGCCCATGCAAGTTCCACTGCAAAAGCTACCATCAGAAGCATCTGCTGGCAAATTAAGAAAGTCTTTCATAAAACATTCTGGGTGCTCCTCATATGGATTCTTCATGTCCTCACTGAAAATCAGTGGAGAGTTTGTTGAGTCTACTGCAGAAACAGACTGGTTGTATGTGGAAGGATGTGGAAGAAATGGCAAATTCCCAAGTTGCCGATGGGTTTCAGAGCTTGATGAAGATGATAGGTATAAATTGGTACAAAATGAAGAAGAACGTGAAAATGTGCCCTTTGAATTTTGAAAAAGAGAACAAGGAGATATAGGGCTTTTTGGTCTAGGTATTAAACAACTCTTTTGGGGCACAGCTGTAGATGCTCGCATATGATCCGGAGAAAGAGATTCTTTCCGTATAAAAGGTGATGGACGTGGAGAGGAACATTCACCAGAAACTAGACTTTGCCGTTCTGATCCAACACTTGAAAAACTATGAATAGGAGATAAGACATCGCAACAGGACTGTGAGACGCCCTTTTTAGAATCACTCTCTGCTACGGAAATGATACTATGATGATTCATGATCCTAACAGATGCAAAATGCTACAATTTTACAAAAGACCTTTTAAGTGAAAATTATAGAAGTAAAACTGAGATGCAGGGATCAGAACTTCAGGTTTTGATGAGTTGAGTAAACAGGATTCTAGTCTTTCAGGTTCATGACAATGAGACATGCAGGGTTTTGACAAAGTTTACAAGCAATTACTGTCTCAAATATAGTCTCCATGCCCATGAAAGAGAACTTTCCTTTTCTTTCTTTCCGATCAGTTATGAGGTGTCACATTTTGACAACAAAACCCTGCTTCACCGATTCTTTCTTCAGAATAAACAATTACTACCATGACTTTTCTTGCATTTCAATAATGATAACCTCAATCAGTCGTCTGCCTGATCTAATAGTGGAGAGAGAAAACCAGCTGATTAGGAGAGCAGAGGAAATATGCCATCAGATGGGTATAGAAAGGTAAAGAGCAGATCATCATCAGTGGCACAAAACCTGTAAACCATACAATCCATTATGTGATCAGAGATAGTGGCATCAAGCAACATTAAGCAAAACTCATATCAAGATAACATTAACCAAACCTTTGATAAACAACACAAAAGACAAATCCAGTTCTCTGGCCAAGCAAAACCACTTAGCACACCTAGAGTTATCTTGCAAGTAGCCTATTAGCGAGTGAAGCAAGGAATTGACAAAAGCATTTGATTCAAATTTGTCTAAGATACCAGTTCACAGAGCCAATACTACCACAACTTTATCAAGAAATGATTTTATTTTTAGTTCCCTCTTAGGCCAAACCTGAACAGTGTATCAAGTATCCTACAGCTTCAGACCAGGGTTAACATAAATGAAGCAGATTTAGTGAAATAACATGATACCAGATGATTTCAGCAGAAACACCTTCAGCTTATTGACAGAGAAAAACCATACATGACAACAGAGACAATAGCAACATATTATTTCAGCTCTTCTGCCATGCTGAATACACGGTGGAGTAACTATGCAATCCTATCAATAGGCATTTTATACTTTCAGGTCAATATCTCAAGTATCCTGGTAACATCTCCTTACTTAAAATCCAGCCCGGCGTTATTTAAAGTAGAGAAAGTATAATGACTTAACTCAATTGTAATCTAAAATTGATATCTCATTACCTTCCAACAATTAACACTATCACCACATTCAAGACCAAGTAATAACCTCTAGCTGTGCTACAGCTTAATACAAAAGCTTATAACAGAGAATTTTTAAACCTTAAAACAAACAAGCACAACACCAACAAATCCGCATAAGTCACACAAATAAAGGCAATTATTTTCGGAAACTCAAATAAACAAAATGACAGTCACAGTACAAACTTTTAGATATCAATCAGCAATCTCTCCAAGAACTAAAGCAAAGAAAACAATATATATATATATATATATATATATATATATATTATATTATATTTATATTCGTATTCAAAATTAGCATTATAAATCGCCTATAAAAACCATCACCAAAAAATAAAAGAGTGAGCTTTTTCACACCATAACCAGAACTTAAAAAACAAGGCAATATATAAGAATTCCAGATGAAATTTCAACATTTTACAGAACTTCGTATTAACCCACGTGGGAAAAGAATTAAAAAGAGAGAAATTTGCAACCGCCCTTAAGCAGTTACTTGAGAAGAAATACGAAGTCAAATAAATCAAAATAATCTCCTCCCCCCCTCCCAAAAAAGAAGAAGAAGAAGAAGAAAAACCCAAAAAGAAAGGAAGAGGAACCTGAGAAGAGATGTAGAGATCTTGAGCAGAGAAAATGTAAAAATGTATTCGTCCCGTCAATGCTTTGGAACCAACGTTGCTGTTCTTACTGGTAGTAATTACGTAGTGAAATTAGATTCGGAAAAAAAAAAAGAAAATTAAATTAAGCATAAGCAGAAGCAGATGCAGATGCAGAAGCAGAAGCGGCAGCAGCTTCAGCTTTTGCAATGTGGATGGATTATGATTTTTGGCTGCGCCAGCGCCAACTTGCAAGTTGCAAACCTCATTTAGATAGATTCATCATTCCTGGACTTTCTTACAACTTTAACAAAGCGAGCGATGATGTTGGATTCATTTGATTTTGATACTGTTTTTCACGCGTTTCTTGAGTAGTGTCGTGCACATACCAATGGATGGGCTAATTTGATTTTTTCAAAGTTTATTGGTGAGTTGTGACTGGTCAGTGATCCTATTGAATAGAGTCTGAGAATTGGTAATTTTGGGGGGTTGATGACGTCATTCACTTTCTGTTTATGGAGTTTTGTAGGGATTTACAATAACCTTTTTTTTTTTACTTTCCAAAATGGGATTAGGATCATATCCTTATTATTGTTAATTTGTTATTTTTAATACTTCATATTTACTTTTATGTGGACAATGCTTTATTTGTAAAATTGAGATACATTATTTTTTTAAATCTTTTATTGATGTGTCGTTAATTAATTATTATTATTATTTATTTAAATAATTAATTAATTTTATAATTTTTATTAATGTAATTGTAATATAATATTATTTAATAATAAATACATTAAATATCACATTAATTCAGATATAAAAATTATATTCTAATTTTATAAGTCTAGTATAATTGAATTTTAATTTTAATTTTTACAATAATTGTTTACAACCTATACAAAATACACCTAGCTTAGAGCTTTAAGGATGTTAAAGAAGGTTAAAAGCTGACAGGAAAGGCTAAGTGTGATGGGAAGGAGATGTTAATTAAAGTAGTAGCACAGACAATCTCTACTTGTGTCATGAGTGTTATTAAGATTTCAATAGGCTTGTGTGAAAATATTAACAAACTGCTATCAAAATTCTGATGGGAGCAACAGAATCACAAAGCAAAAACTTAAATAATTAAAAAAAAAACTATTTCAATAATATTTCTGTTGTTGAATTTTTTTTTAAGTAAAGGAAGGTAGAATGATTAGTCTAAGCTCAATAATGGAGCAACTTGGTAAATGACTATCATTGTTTTGATCGGCCTCAAAACCCCAACCCCACCCTCTTTCTATTATTGTTTTTATTTTAATATTCTTTCAAATTATTTAATTATTTCTTGATTTGCATTCATTGGTGTTGGTGTGATCTCCCAGGTACCAGCTCCATTTTTATCCACTAATCTTATTTTAATATTATACTAACAAGTCATTACTGTTTATATAAAATAAAAATAGCAATTTTGTCATCTAAGCAATGTATATATATTTACGCATTTTATTTGTTTATAATATAAGAAGTCCAGCTAGATAGGTATCTATCTACATACGAGATAACAGGTTACATACGTCTCATGGACATCATTGGACAGATAACAGGTTGATTGAGCTGAGCTAGGTCTTCTTCTTCTTCATAATCATATGCCAGCTAGGCTAGATACGTCTCAGGGTTTAAAGTCCAAAGCCAATGATATTAACCACTCAATACAATTGCTCAAGTGGTTAGAATTTTGAATGCACTGATTTTATTTATTTTTTTGTTTTATTAAAATTTTTTGTTTCTTCCCTTAATGAAAGTAGCCGCTCTCTCTTTTGCAGGTGTTGATATTCCGAGCAAAACCTTAATATATTAAGTGATCTTCACAGATATTTGATTGTAATACAAGCATTTTATTAAAAAAAAAAAACTCAATAATATTAAAACTTACCAAAAAGGATTGAGGAGCTAGTTCCCTCTTGATGACTTAAGCATATACATCATCTATATTATCTTTGCATTAATATCAATCTCTTTAAGAAAAAATGAATCACGTTAAACCCACTTTTGTTTTCCTCTTGGCAAAGGATCTCGTGATTCATGAATAACGATAGCTATCATAATGAAGAAGATGGTGACCGGTTATATATATATATATATATATATATATACACACACATTATTGATGATTTGATCCATTAAAAGTAAGACCAAGAAACATGGCCTATTATTAACAAGGAAAAGGCAATGAGCATCAAGCATTGATATTTGATAATAAGCAGGTAATTAAAGGTAGGCAAGCAAGGTAGCAGCTAGCTATATAGAAAGTTATTCGGTGATTTATGATATATCAAATGTGTCAACTTGTGTAAGTTTCTTTCAGAAAAAGGCTATCGTTCAGTTTGATGGGTTTGGAGGGAAAGGCGGGCGAGGAGGGGACCCGATGCCCTAACAACCATGGCCATGCTATATACTTCACAAACACCACCACCACCATCATCATCTTATCACTCACATGCATCATCATCAACTCTTTTATTAGCTTAGCTAATTATGCATTGCCTTCTTTTAGGAATGTAGAAATAAACAATATGAGTTGGGATTTGCCCTAATTGGTTGAGTGAGATACCATATAGACATATGTGAGAGGGGTGATGTAATTATTTGCTGCTTTTGGCTTTAATTGAGATATATATATATATATATATATATATAAATTTAGTAGTAGTGATTAAATTATATGTTTGATCATCTTGGATGTCGTAAGCAATCCCTACACAAGTGAATGGATGATTGTAATATTGTCAAAAATGATCAACCAAATTGCTTTATTTATTAATATATAATATATTTATGTTAATTAATTTGTCCATTTATGTATAGCTTTCTTTCTCATCAATTCCAACCTTTCGAAAGACATAAAAATAACATGATTAATTGATTGATTCTAATACGTAGTCCTTAGTCGAGAGACTAAGAAATGGTAAATATTCAATTAATCAACATTAAGAATTGACTTTAAAGTAGTATAATAATTAATAAACCACATCCACACAATATGTAAAAACAAAAGGTCCAAGACTCTATCGAAACTAAGTTGGTAGGGCCGCCACCACTTTGATTTCAATTTTCACCGGAGAGAGGGTTAAGCCCTTTTTTCGGTGGGCAACTGAGCGTATACTCCTCATTTGCTTCGGCATCTACTTTTTCTCTTTAGTTTTGTTTGGTTTTTTGGATGAGTTATGTTTATTCGGCGAGGCTAATTTGCAGGTCGATTGGCGGCGGTTCATTGGTCTTGCAATCCTCTTAGTTGTAGCCAAGCCTCACCGGTCGGTCGTTGTTTCTTAGTCGATTCTGATCACGAGTTTTTGGTTGTCTAGCACCTCATCGTCGTGGACAAAGTTAACTGCTGCCACTTTAATTTTCAGTTTCATCGACTGAATCTCACTGGGGAACCGCCTCTCAGGAACCGCAATCAGCAAGTCCCTCTCCTAATCGCCATTTACTCTCCACATGGTTAGCAGCCACTGACTTTGTCAAAAATCGGAGTTACTGTTATGGTGGCACCAAACCCCAGCTGGTACCTGTACACGTTGGGACTACTTGGCGATAGCTGAGTCCGAGCTTATGGATTGTTATATTGAATTTTTGTTTTGGCATGATTGGTTGTATATGGCTGTTTGTGTTTTTTTTTGTTGTATAAGTCAGTTTTAGCCTCCCTCTCTTACACGAGGGTTATTTAATTTTGCTCCCCGACTATCAGGCTTGTTATGTTTCTCTAATTTTTCTGGAAAGATTTGTCCAATCGGGGATTAGTTCATCTTCCTGGCTTGCAAGGGATGGAGGTCGGGCATTTATAAGTGCGTAAGTATATTAATAGGACTTATTAATTTTCTAGTTATTATCCAAAACCCTTAAATCTGTATCTTTTTTGGGTTCTTTAATGGAATTTAATTTGTTTTTAAAAAAAAGGTTAAATGATGGGAGAGAGACAATTATATAAATAAATGAATATTAGATGGGGGGGTATTAAATGGGAAGAGGAGATTCGTTTGAGGGTAGCTCATGGTGAATTTGAATGGGCAAATTAAAAAGAATTACAAATAAAATAAATAGTGTGTGATAGTGAGGATGCTCATTTTTTTTTTTGTGACGTGTCAAGGACTCAGTGCGATGTAGTTGGTCTCAATCTTTTAATTCATTTCTAAGCATTTTTATCGTTATGGAGTCTCTCCTTTTTCAAGCCTAATTTTTGGCAAACAAATACATGTCCTTATTTGGGACCTCCTCTGAGGGCCGAGGGCCCCCTTATTTGGCAAACAATTGACGTTGATGGTGATAGTGATGCTGATCTTACAACATATATACATAGGATCCCGTTTCATTAGCTTAAATTTTTTATTTAAAATTATGATTTAAATTTTTGTTTGTCGGTCTCGTACAATCGAATAGTATAAAATTGGAACCATTAAATATTATTTTTTATTTTTAATTTATAATATTATATTACATAAAATCAATAAATGTAAATTTAAGTCACAATTTTCAATTAAAAATTTAAGTTAAGAGAACTCACTTATATATATATATATAATTTTATTTTAGTGGGCAATATAGCCTTATGATAAATACATAAATATATAAAACGATTTTGTAATACATTATAAATAATATAGATATAAATTAATTAAATAATACCATGTAGTAATTTTGTTTATTATGTAATGAATTATGTAATTACTATAAATAGATAGATATAGCATTGATCATACGATGAAAGTCGTTCATTATTTGGTACACGACTCTATGAAAAATTAATATTTGACTTTAGTTAAAACAATTCTATATTAAAAACAATCATTAGCTTTTTTATAAAATTATTCACGTGCCATTTTATTGTTGAATGAATATTTTATTTTATAATATTTATACAGTTCATTATTTGTTAAAATGCTAATTATTATTATTAAATAATTCAATGCATGTGACGCTACAAACATTATATGATCTGAAAGAATTTAGATTTGGTTTAAAGAAGTTTAGATCAATGCCAAGAGTTAGCATCACTGAAAACTATAAATGTTAAAGAGTTAACATGTTATATTAATAAGTGAAGTCTAAGAGTTAGAATCTTGTCTGTGACGGTACAAAGACCTGAGAATACATTAGTAATAACATAGTTGCAAGAGTTGTAATAAGTGCTAAGAAATGTTATTATACAAGTCTAATCTCAAAATTATTTGTTCATGATCTTAATTCACTGATGCAGGTCTGTCGGTGAAATTCTTTTACATAGACCAATGTATACTATACCTAAATGGTCCAGATAGTTGTTCTTAGTTGACCATGGGCTTACTAAAAGTTTGTATAGCATGCAGATGTTCAGTAAGGACTGAATACTAAATAGACTCAATGAAGACCCCAATAGATATCTCATGAAGCCGTCAATAAAAGGTCCTCTTGAGTTGAGTATTATACGTGGTCATTTGACCTGAGTATCACGGTGAGCTTGTAAGTGATCTATCATACTTTGGTTCTACGCATATCACAGACCTTTCATAGTGTGACCGCTGGGTGTCGTTGGGTATGGTCTGATGCTTATAGAGTTTGGTGTGTACAGATATACGATCCGTCAGTTCACATTGATAAATTATATATATCTAGATGCTCAGAGATTATATCTTAGAAAGTCTTATAGCCATAAGCAATAAACTCAGAAAAGAGTTTTCCACGGGGTTAAACAATATTACAAAAGTGTTTGTATATATTGTTTATTAAGATACGTGTCTAGAGATAAGTTCACGGATGAGCACATAGGAATTTGACGGTAGTGATCTATATCCCTGTTCTTGCAGGATATAATTGGCGAAAATATTATACGTATGCGCTAAGACCTTAACTTGTATGGTCTACTGCACTGATTTGTAATATCCGTAACGTGTGCGTGGGACATCGATCTCAGACTCATAGAATAATTCTGTTTGACAAATCGGGAGTGAACCTAGAGAGTCCCGTAATATGAAGTGTACTTGTTGTGTACTGGGGTAGCGTACTAGATTGAATAGTTCGATCCATAAAATTTCAGCAGATCAGACATTTACTTTGGTTTTCCTCCGATCGTGCATGTGTCAAGACTTAAGAATTAAGTACATTAATTAGTTAATAATTAGTTGTTGACCAATGAAATATTGACACATAGCACATTGTTGGTTAATTATTGTTTAATTTAAAAATTACCAAAATGACCTTATTTGTTAGATAAATAATATAATTATTTTTTTCATTAAAATGTTTATTAAATAAAATAATAATAATAATATGTGATATTATTATTTAAATTGAAATCAAACAATTTATTTTTTAATTTAAATTGACATGTGTTTCTATCATAATTTAATATGATTAAATTATTTATTTAATATTAATTAAATGATATGATAAGTATAAATGGGTGACATTTGTTGATGGTATGCCTTAAGATGTTTCTTAATAATGAGAAAGTATTTTCTCATTTGGCCTAAATTTAGGTTAAGTTCATTTAAATAATTTTCTATTTTGTTTTGTTTTCATTTGATTTATTATAAATAATAATAAATAAAACACTCATGGCAAATATTGACCTAGATAATAGATGCTATTAGGTGAGAAAATAAAAAAAAATAATAAACAAATAAAATAACAATATATTGCTCAATTGATTAAATGAAAATTAGGCTAAGAAATTAGTGGGAATGGTAGAGAAAATTTTGAAAAGCTGAGTATTAAAAAATTCTCTTAAATGTTGAGAGCAAAAACATATTTTTCATTTTTCCTTCCATTTTTTGGTCACTCATACTACAAGGTAGAAATAAGGATTCAAGAGTTAAATTCTTTGCTGAAAAAGCTACTATTCTAACTTTTCCAAGCCAACTGTGTTGAGGAACTAGAATTATAAACGGGTTGCTTCAAGGCGAATACTCCGATTCGACCAAATATCAAAAGCTTGACAAGATACTATTTCTCAATCTTGAAGTATTTTACATTTATGAGATAATATGTAAAGTTTATTTGTGTTTATCATTGAATAATTTGTATTCCGCTTATCCACTGCGCATGTATTATGTGATACATATGCTATAATTAAATGATAAACACAAATCCACATGCATGCACCCTAAGTTTAAAATCACTCACAATTGTACACTAAATGGTAAGTGAGTTTTCTGTCTAGTTAAAAATATTATATATATATATATATATTATTTATATTGGAATTTTGGCTCAAGTCCAATCCAGAGGATTTAGTATGGCTTAAGAGTCTTTAGCATCCCAAAGAACTTGAAAACATATCGCTCAAGTCCAATAGCCGACCATAGGATAGCCTCTCGTGTAGAACACCTTAAGCCCTAGCTCACCATCATTGAAAGGCTCCAATTTATACAAGAGATGCCCTCAGGCTACCCTTTCAATCCTTGACATTAAGTCCTCCATGCGAGGTTGACTATATAAGCTCTCCACGCGAGGCCGACCATTCTTTCCCCTATGAGGACAAGAAGGTGTCCATTTGCCACCTATTGAGGACCTAGGCCTTAGAACAACTTGAGGACCCAAATTGCTCTTGTCCCCTTGAAGATCTCAAAATCTCAAGATATCAAATGCAAATCCTCCTACAATAACAAAAAATGGCCTAAATGAAAAAACACTTACAATCTTAAGATATAGTCAAGATAGAAGAGTAATAACTTGCTCTAATTTTACAAGGATTTTACTACCAAACACAAGCAACATCTATAAATAAGGGGCAAAAAAACAAAGATAAGGAGACTTCTTTTTCTTCCATTTCCTTCTATTAGCTTCATTTCTTAAAGAATTCTCCGCAAACCAAATATAACCCTTAAGGGCTCTTTCACAGTCTCTATAGCTCTATAATTACCCTTTAGACTTAAAAGTTACATATTTTATAATTATATTTTTTTATTATTTATAAAAGTTATGCCTCCTTATATATTTATTATAAAAATATTATTTAATAGTACCATCTAAAAGAGATAAGACTCGATAAAGTAAGTATAAACTCCTACAAAATAGAATCATTATAATTTTATCTTATACACGTGTTTGTATTTGTTTTTTTTTTAAAATCTTAATTGAGCTTAAGGGTCTTAACGCCTATCACATGCGCTCAAGGCTTAACACAAATTAAACCCACATTATACATTAATAAATGATCATTGTGTCCCATTTAATAACAAGCCCAATCAATATTATTAGAAAAATATAAATCTATCTTGTCGGTTCAAAATAACCTATAATCCGAAGTTAACATATATATATATATATATCAAGCTTTAAATTAATATTCACTGAATCTCTTTGAACTATGTAGTTTAATGATAATGACGAGGGGCAGATGGATTTTGAGATGATTCCCCATCTCTCCCACTTTGTCCAATTTTTTTTTTCTTTCTTTTATCTTTAAATTAATTTAATTATAATACTAATGACTGTGTAAGGATTCATTTGCCGAAAACGGGAAAAGAAAATGCCAAGTTCATGTGTGATATCATTAAGATTGCAAACACTAATCAAACATGCCTTATTAATAAGTTTGTATGGTTATGATTTTATTATCTAATTAATTATTATTAAACTTACTTTTTTTAATATTAGAAATCTACACAAAAAAAATATCTCTCACAACTTATTAATTTTTCATAGTTCAAGAATTGTGATGTGTTTTTCTTCTTTGTTAATGTGTCCAACAACCACATTTTATTTAATTATTAGTGAATCTATGGATCTTTCTCTTTTCAATTTTTTTTGACTCTTTTATTGTCAGTTAATGTGATTATTTTTATTTTATTTTTTTACTTCAGTTCTTATTTGTCTATATTTGTTCATACTTTTTATAGACGATTCTAATTTTTTTTTCTCTTTTTAAAAAAAAATAACAATTCTATTAATTACATTTGTGTTTGTATCTCTTTTTCCTTTTCATCGCCATGGACAAAAGCTGATGTTTGGTTTGCACTCCACCAAAATGAAAAGAGAAAGAGAAAGAGAAAGAGAAAGAGAAAGAGAAAGAGAAAGAAAGGGAACTAGATATAAAGTAAAAGAAGTGCACAAATATAAAATTTCTCTATAATGTTGAATATGTTGCTTAGGGTTAAGACATTTGATTGTATTCCATTACCGATTTGTGCTTTATTTTATTTTTTTTGAAAAAATTATTTCTGTTAAAAAATTGCAATAAAATTTCAACCACACAATTGTATTAATATCATATGTCATTAAAATGTTTAATTACATGAATTGTGCCAAAAAAGAAGAAGATGAATTAGGGTGAAAAAATAAAAATAAAACTGGTAAATGATCCTAAAGTTATATAAAGTGTTAGTGATCCTAAGGACTAGGGCTGATTATGCCCTTTTCTATATAGTAATTTTTTTATTAAATAATATTATATTTTTTAAAAAGTATTTTAAAATTTTTTATTTTAAATAATATATTAAGTAATTATTAAGTGATAAAATAGTATAATGAATAATTTTAAAATTTATAGTATTTTATTATTTAATAGTTGATTGACACTTAATTTTAAAATATAAAATTTAAGTTATTATTTAAAAAATGTAGTGTTATTTTTTTTTATCATATTTTGTTCAACAAAATTTTCTTAACTTTGATAAAAATTAATTAGTTAATTAAAACTCCAACCTATTTCTATCTATCGAGGGTTTTCCCAAGAGGCCCAATTAGCCCGCATCTGTATAACTTATGTTTTCTTAGATTAATTAAGCAAGCCGAAGTAAATAAGTCTAATTGTTGAAAAATAGAGTTCAATTTAGTTTTAATTCAGATTCATCTCTCTAATAAAGGTAGCACAAACCCGTTAATTTGTGAATTCAACAAACGTGTTGTGAACATCACGGGAAGACAAATCCTGTTTAAACCCGTTAATATTTAATTTTAGTTTTATATAATAAAAAAAGCTTCTTAAAAGTAGATAAATCCTGTTTAAACCTTTCCGTAAATAATGAAACTTGTACATAAAAAAGTATAATATATTAATCATGTTTAAATAGAATGATATTTACATGTTATTATTAGTTGGGAAGGACCGGAATTCCTTCCTAAATAAAATTGTTCAAGTATCATTATTTGAGGTATCATTATTCATTCACACAAGAAAATTACTTTTATTTGTGCATATATTTATTCACACGTAGACATTCTCTTTTTTAAATAAATTTTAACTTAAGTATTAAAGTATTTTATTTTATAAAAAAAATGTTAAAAGAGGAAAAGTTCTCTCTCAAATTTAGATTAGATTGAAGTGAATAATCTCAAATTTAACTTAAAATCCTAATTTTTTTATACAGTGAAATAACTTATTTATTAAATAAAATAGTAAGAATTCAAAACAGAATATAAAAGAGCATAACATAATCTTGCGTGGTTTGGCCAATTGCCTATATCCACAGTGGATCCAATGATCCTAACTTCTTTTATTAACTTCATAGAGATTTTATAAGAAAAATTCAATGAAGAACCTTTAAAATAACCTTATGTTTAGTGTATTCTTGCTCTACCACGAACAATGAACACTCAAACAATAGTTCCATCATAGCGTACACAAACAATTAGTGTTTACCCAGTTTTTTCCTTCTCTTAGAGTATCTCTTAATACTTAATCTAAAATAAAAGTGTTTACAAATATTTATATAGGATTTATTTTATGCTTATTAATCATATTCTTTGTTGGAGTAAGAGTTATCTTGTTTTGCAAGTCCTAAACTTTCTAAAACTCGAAATCCTGCACAAAAATAAAATTTTTTCGACTATGGCACTGTGGCGCTGAGGTCCTAATGCTGCGGCACTGAGCTTAATTGCGCCCAACACTGCGATACTGAGCTTCTAGTTTGGGCGCCGTGGCAATCAGCCTTGGTGCCTCCTCCACGCATTTTCTTTGCTTCTTTCACATCTTTGAGTCCCGTTTCGCTTCTCTCTTTGTGTTCCACAGTCTTAGAATTCTCCATATGTGTCCCACATGTTCTAAACTTCTTGGGATTCTCCTATTTGATATTCATCTCAATTCTAGTTCAAACAAAATTGTTGAATCACCAAATCTCCAACAAACCATTCTTTGATTCAAAATCTTACACATAAGAAGGCTTCAGGATCCGATCCACACCAATACTGTATCACCTAGAGTTGAGTCCAGTTAAGTCTCCACTAAGACTTAACTTTTTCTAAGCTTGTGACTTTGGTCTCTAAAGGCATTCGTGCACCTTGTATAGGGTATGGATACGTTACACTCTTTTCTGACCCTCATCATATCTGTGAGCACGGTTTGGATGTCGCCTAGTGGTCTGCATTACCCCAACACCCCGCGTTGGGCAACTCATGGCCATCCCAGTAAACATATAGAGCTCCTTATTATGCTTCTTACCCTCAAACTTTATAGGTCATTTCTCTACCCTTAGTTTTCTTTTTTCTGCTCTAACCGAATACTCTTTTTCATAGAGCTTGCCTAGGGATATCAAATTCCTCATTAGTTTAGGAACATGCCTTACACTATGTAAGTTCCTAGTTTCTCCACTTTGGATCTTCAGTCTTATGTCACCAACTCCTATGATTTCATAAGTTATGTCATTTCCTTTTAGAGTTTTACCTCTTTTGGTTTTGTAGTTGGTAAACATTGATCTGTTGGGACACATATGCATGCTGCACCCCGAATCTAGTATCCATTTATTAGCATACTTTTTCCTTGAGGTTACCAATGTGTCTACAACTTCGATATCTTTCTCAGTACCAATTGTAGCCCACCCTTTTTGGCCTTTTGATTTCGGACAATCCTTCACAAAGTCCTATTCCTTATTACAAAGGAAACACTTCTTGAATCTTCTCTTTAATTGATTGCTCTTCTTTCCCTGTGCAAGCAATGCTGCTCTACTCTCGAACTCAGATCTCTTTGTCAATTCTTTTGAGTTTAATGATGCCTTGACGTCATTCCTCGTTAAAGACTCCTTACCATATAACAGTGTATCCACAAAACTCTCATAACTCTTTGGCAACAAACTTAACAGGATAATAGTCTTGTCTTCATCCTCAATCTTAATACCCAGTTGCTCAAGATATAAGATGATCTTGTTGAACTTGTCAATGTAAACTCTTAATGAAGATCTCTCGTGCATTGTTAGTTGATACAGTTTCTTCTTCACAAGAAGTCTATTTTTAAGAGACTTCTTCATGTATAATACATCGAGTCTTTTTCATAGCCCCAAAGCGGTTTCTTCATCACCAACTTTTCTTAATACTTCGTCGCTCAACGCTAGTATTATGGTGCTATGAGCTTTTTTTTGAATCGTGTCCTAATCTTTTTGCCCGGACTTTGAGGTTATTGTCCATTTGCTAGTTGAGGAGTTAGCTTTCCCCAAGGCCGAGTCTAGCCTTTCTTTCACTAATAGAGCCTTAACCTTGTTCTTTCAAAAATTGAAGTCATTCATCCAATTGAACTTTTCTATTTCTTACTTGATTGCAGTAATGATTTAAATACTCTAGGTATGTATTATCGAACCTTTAGCTTTGATACTAGTTTGTTGAGGGAGGAAACACCATTCTCCTTTTTGAGATTAAGTTGAAATGAAGAACCCTAAGTTCAACCTAGAACCCTAACCTCTTTGCGTAGTGGAATAATATGTTTATCAAGTAAAATAATAAGAATTTAAAATAAAATATAAAATAGCACAATATAATCTTGTGTGGTTCAGCTAATTATCTACGTCCATGGTGGATCTAAAGATTCTAACTTCTCTTATTAACTCTCTAGAGATTTTATAAGAAAAACCCAATGAAGAACCTTCAAAATGACCTAATGTTTAGTGTACTCTTACTCTATCACGAACAATGAACACCAAATAATGGTTCCACCCTAGCGCACACAAGCACTTAGTGTCTACCCAGTTTTTTCCTTCTCTTAGAGTCTCTCTTAATGCTTAATCTAAAATAAAGGGGTTTACAAGTGTTTATATAGGGTTTATTTCGTGCCTACTAACCCTATTCTTTGTTGGAGTAAGAGTCCTCTTGTTTTGGAAGTTCTAAACTTTTTAAAATTTGAAATCTTACACAAAAAAAGAAATTTTTCCGCTCTAGCGCTGCGGTGCTGAGGTCCTGATCTAGACGCCGCGGCGCTGAGGTCCTGATCTGGACGCTGTGACGTTAGGCTTCTAATCTGGGTGCCGCGACGCTCAGCCCTGGGCACTACGACGTTCAACCCTGATGCCTCCTCCACGTGTTTTCTTCATTTTCTTCTCATTTTTGAGTTTCGTTTCACTTCTCTTTTCGTGTCCTATACATCCTAGACTTCTCTATACGTGTCCCATATATTCTAGACTTTTTTATTTAATATTCATCTCAATTCTTATTTAAATAAGATTGTTGAATCACCAAATCTCAAACAAAGAACAAGAGTGAATTTGTCATCTTTGTTTTTTGACAAATACTAATTTAAATATTAAAGTGTTTTATTTTTAAAAAAATGATAAATAAAATTATCAATTAAAGAAGTAACGTAAAGACAAAAAAAAATAATTACAGAAGTTCTAAATCAAAAAGCTTCACCATCCAACATAATGCTTGGTCAATTTAATTATTTTGTTTAGTTTCCATTTTCTATTTTATAATGTCTTAATACTACTTAAGCTTAATAATATGTACATTAAAAGTTGACTACTTTGATATATTAATGTCGTATTTTAAAATTTTAAGGTGGAATGATGTGTTTTCATATACCCCTTCGTCTAAATAAATAATCAAAATTTAAATTATCCCAACATTGAGTCTTATCATATATGTATATAAAATATATGCAATCTAACTCTATCGAAAAGAAAATAAAGAAAAACTATAGTTACCTTCTTAAAGTTTCTTTTTTCTTTTTATATAGATAATGAGAGATTTAAACTCGGAATCTCATCAAAGTGAAGATAAAAATGTACTATCATTTTTTATCACTAGATTATTAAAACAATTATCTTTTTTAAAATTTATATATATATGTTATTTCTTAAAAAAATTTCAAGATTATAGTTACTCTTACTTGATTATTTTTTAGTTATTTTTTTTAAGAGAGTAATTAATAGTTTCAAAAAATTTAATGAAATTAATAGTTGTAAAAAATTTAAAGAAAAAATTGAATATATGAAAACAATTAGGAAGATGATAGTCGTTTTTTCTAATAATTTAAAATAAAGGGAGGCTAATTTTGTTGTAATAATTCTCAGGTACAGAAATTTGTATGATTTTAGAATATGAACCTTTATAAAAGTTAATCGCAGAGAGAAAAATCAATTTGTTAACTTTCCTAGAAAATATAAGAAAGTACAGGAAATATTGAGAAAAACAGAGAAACTGAAATTTCTTGATTGTATTATTGAATAACTTCGAAAACTGCTTACAACTTATCTAAAACAAGATATTTATATTAGCTAAGACTTCTAGAAATCTTTAAAACAGAAAATTACAATTTGTTACAAAGTAGATGCAATTTGCATTTTGGCGCGGGAGAGTTTGTTACACCAGAGAGAGTTTGTTACACCAGTATCATTACTTAAATATCTTTGATCCACGTCAGCTTAAATACATTCATCCACGTCATCAGGATCTATTGCACCTAGGGATGGCAGCGGGCGGGTTTGGGACGGATACCTCTAATATCATATCTATATCCGCTTACAAAATGAAATACCATATCCTTCCCAAACCCGTTGCGGGTTTGGAGTACAGTTACCAAACCTGCACTTGCGAGTTTGTACCTATTACCAAACCCGCAACGGATTATCCGCGGATTTTAAGCGGGTTTTGAATTAATATAATAAAAAAATAAAATAATAATATTAATTAAATTAAATTTTTTTAATTATAGCAATTAAAATAATATCAATTATATTTTCAATTTTATTTACATTAAATATTATAATTTTTAACTTCAATTTTAATTTTAATTAAATTAAATATTATAATTTCAAATCTAATCTCGATTTTAATTACGATAAATGTTATAATTTTAATTACGTTAAATATTTTTATTTTAATTATGTTAAATATTTTAATTGCAAATCTAATTTCGATTTCAATTACGTTACATATTATAATTTATAACTCCAAATCCAATTTTGATTTTAATTACGTTAATATTATAATTATAATTTTAATTTTGATATCAATTATGTTAAATATTATAATTCTTATTCCAATTTTGATTTTAATTACGTTAAATATCATAATTTTAAATTCAATTTCGATTTCAATTACGTTTAATGTTATAATTCCAAACTAATTTCGATTTCAATTACGTTACATATTATAACTCCAAATCTAATTTTATTTTCAATTACGTTAATGTTATAATTATTATTTTGATATCAATTATGTTAAATATTATAATTCTTATTCTAATTTTAATTTCAATTACGTTAAATGTCATAATTTTAAATCCAATTTCGATTTCAATTACGTTAAATATTATAATTCTAAATCTAATTTCGATTTCAATTACGTTACATATTATAACTCCAAATCTAATTTCGATTTCAATTACGTTACATATTATAACTCCAAATCCAATTTCGATTTCAATTACGTTAATATTATAATTTTAATTTTAATTTTGATATCAATTATGTTAAATATTATAATTCTTATTCCAATTTTGATTTTAATTACATTAAATATCATAACTCTAAATCAAATTTCGATTTCAATTATGTTAAATGTTATAATTCCAAACTAATTTTGATTTCAATTACGTTACATATTATAACTTCAAATCTAATTTTAATTTCAATTACGTTAATGTTATAATTATAATTTTGATATCAATTATGTTAAATATTATAATTCTTATTCCAATTTTAATTTCAATTACGTTACATATTATAACTCCAAATCCAATTTCGATTTCAATTGCGTTAATGTTATAATTATAATTATAATTTTAATATCAATTATGTTACATATGATAATTCTTATTCCAATTTTGATTTCAATTACGTTAAATGTCATAATTTTAAATCTAATTTCGATTTCAATTACGTTAAATATTATAATTGTAAACCTAATTTTGATTTCAATTACGTTACATATTATAACTCTAAATCCAATTTCGATTTCAATTACGTTAATGTTATAATTATAATTATAATTTTGATATCAATTATATTAAATATTATAATTCTTATTCCAATTTTGATTTCAATTACGTTAAATATCATAACTCTAAATCAAATTTCGATTTTAATTACGTTAAATGTTATAATTTCAAACTAATTTCGATTTCAATTACGTTACATATTATAACTCCAAATCTAATTTTAATTTCAATTACGTTAAATGTCATAATTAAATCCAATTTCGATTTCAATTACGTTAAATATTATAATTTTAAACCTAATTTTGATTTCAATTACGTTACATATTATAACTCCAAATCCAATTTCGATTTCAATTACGTTAATGTTATAATTATAATTATAATTTTGATATCAATTATGTTAAATATTATAATTTTTATTCCAATTTTGATTTCAATTACGTTAAATATCATAACTCTAAATCAAATTTCGATTTCAATTAAGTAAAATGTTATAATTCCAAACTAATTTTGATTTCAATTACGTTACATATTATAACTCCAAATCTAATTTTAATTTCAATTACGTTAATGTTATAATTATAATTTTGATATCAATTATGTTAAATATTATAATTCTTATTTTAATTTTAATTTCAATTACGTTAAATGTCATAATTTTAAATCCAATTTCGATTTCAATTACGTTACATATTATAACTCCAAATCCAATTTCGATTTCAATTACGTTAATGTTATAATTATATAATTTTAATTTTAATATCAATTATGTTAAATATGATAATTCTTATTCCAATTTTGATTTCAATTACGTTAAATGTCATAATTTTAAATCCAATTTCGATTTCAATTACGTTAAATATTATAATTTTAAACCTAATTTTGATTTCAATTACGTTATATATTATAACTCCAAATCCAATTTCGATTTCAATTACGTTAATGTTATAATTATAATTATAATTTTGATATCAATTATGTTAAATATTATAATTCTTATTCCAATTTTGATTTCAATTGCGTTAAATATCATAACTTTAAATCAAATTTTAATTTTAATTACATTAAATTGTTATAATTATAATTTCAATTTCGATAGTTAAATATTATAATTTTAAATCCAATTTCAATTATGTTAAATATTTTAATTTCAATTTTAATTCTAATTTTATTTACATTAAATATTATAATTCTTGTGTTAAATATTATAATTTCAAATCCAATTTCAATTTCAATTACATTAAATGTTATCATTCTAAATCCAATTTCATTTCCAATTTCAATTGTGCTAAATATTTAATTCTAATTACAATTATAATTTCAATTTTAATTACGTTAAATGTTATAATTCTAAATTCAATTTCAATTACACTAAATATTAAATATTTTAATTCCAATTTCAATTATGTTAAATGCTATAATTTTATTTTTAATTTCAATTATAATCATTAGTTCCTTTGAACTAATTTTATTTATTTATATTTAATGGTATGAGCAATGTCAAATAAAATGTAAATTTTTTGATGTGAGATAAAAAAAATACAAAAATAATCATTTTATATTTTATATATATTTTTTAAATGTAGTATGTGCGGATACCCGTTGCGGGTATCCGCGGATTTTTCACTAAAACCATACCCGTACCAAATCCGTTGCGGGTTTTAATTTTAAATACCAAACCCGTACCAAACCCGCTTCAAGCCTTACCAAATCCTTCCCAATGCGGACGGATTTTAGCGGATTTGCGGGTTTGCGGATTTTTTTGCCATCCCTAATTGCACCTGCACCTGCATTCTTCCTTTCATTCCCCCTCAAACTCAGATACTGTGAGGTAAGCTTGAGTTTGGCAACAAGAAATTGAAACCTTGAAACTGGTATTGCTTTGGTGAACAGATGAGCTCTTTGTTGTACAATTGGTATGTATCTGATTTCCATAGCATTTGATAGAACCTTATCACCGACAAAATGGATATCAACTTTAATATTTTGTGTGACTATGAAAAATTAGATTGGAAGCCAGGGCTGATGCTCTTGATTATCGCACCAAATAATATGAATTTTGTGAAGCTTGAGATCAAGTTCTAAGAATAATGAAGGTGTCCAGGCAATCTCAGCTGTGACTTGGGCTAAGGCATGATATTTTGATCCAGTGCTAGACCTGGATATAGCCTTTTGTTTTTGGAACTCCAAGAAACCAGATTTCTAGTAAAAAAACACAGAAAAACCTCTAATGGACTTTCTATCTGACTCATAACGCACTTAATCTGCTTCTGTAAAAGCTACTAATTTAAGATGTTTGCCTGGATTGAAAATCAAGCCAATGTCTTTTGTTCTTTTCAAATACATGAGCAACCATTTACAACAAGACCAATGTGTACAAGTTAGGCAAGTCAAGAACTGACTTAACTTGTTTACGGAGTAGGATATTTCTAGCCTTGTCAATATGACATATTGAAGTGCCCTTATGACACTTCTATATAATGTCGTATCTGGAAAGTGCTCATCTGATTTTCGAAGAAGCTTTATACTTGTGCTTATTAATGTGGGGCTGAAATTTGCATCAATAATATTTATTTTTAGTAACAAGTCTAAAATATATTTTTTCTGAGACAGATGGAGTGACTGTTCAATTCTTGTAACTTCAATGCCTAGAAAGTAGTTAAGTTCTCCCAATTCCTTCAAGGCAAAGACTTTATTCAATTTATCAATAAAACTTTGCAACATCTCAGTGTTATTTCCTATTACAATGATATCATAAACATAAACAAGCATGATGTGACATATTCTTGATCATTCTTAAGAAAAACTGATTTATTTGAATTCGTTTTGGAAATCCCAACAAATTAGTTTATTTTAAAGCTTGTTAAACCAAACTCTTAGTGCTTGCTTTAACTCATATATGACTCTTTGCAGCTTATAAACATAATTTGGCTTTGTTGGATCAATAAAACCAACAAGTTGAGTCATGTAAACTGTTTCACTCAATTTACTATTCACAAAGGCATTATGACATCTACCTACCTTATTGACCAATCTTTAGTTACTACTAAGCTTAACATGAATCTGATAGTGTTGGATTTAACAATTGGACTGAAGGTTTCTATATAGTCTACACTTGGTGTTTGATAAAATCTCTTAGCTACCAACCTTGCTCTATACCTAGCAATACTCACATTTAAGTTTATTTTAATTCTGAACACCCACTTGTTTCCCACCATCTTCTGATCTATTGTATAAGGCATCAGAACCCATGTATTGTTTCTTATTAAGGCTTCAAATTCATCTGTCATAGCCATTTTCCATTTTGGTGCTTCTAAAGCCTGTGATATATTTTCTAGCATTACATCTTCAATTGCTTGTGTTCTAACAGTATAGATCTTTAGCTTAAAAACTCCATTTTTGAACCTGGTCAGCATATGAACATTCTTTGCTTGATTTTGCATTGCACTAAAATCAGGAAGTGTGGTTTGTATTTGTGTATCAGTGTGGTTTAGTGTGGTCTGTATTTATGTTTCAATGTGATTTGGCTCAGGTATACCTATATTTACAGGATTGCTGGTTTGTAAAGAGGTTATGTCTTCATTTATTTCAACTTTAGATGTGTGTACATCATTGTCATTGTGCTTAAATTGGAAAAAGCCTTCAGAAGTTGTATTAGCAAAGTCAGTAGGGAACAAGATATTAGAAGAATAACATACTATTATTGACTTGATAGAATTTGTGCTATTACTATTTTGAGGAAGACATGATTTAGTATCTTTGATTTTGAATTCATGATCATTTGCAAAAGGAAACTCTATCTTATCAAATGTTATATGTTTAGAGATGAACACTTTGCCCTTAGAATTTATATTTCTATATCCTTTATGTTCGAAACTATATCATATAAAAACACATTTTTCATTGTGAAGACTCAATTTATGTTTCTCATTGGGCCTTAAGTAGGGATAACAGCTACAACCAAATATGCTCATAAATGTGTTGGGAGTTGTCCATTCTAGGGTGTATACATGTGGGTCTTGTGTTTAATCACAATTTATACATATTTCATACATATAATAAAGTAGCGGAAGCTTAAAATATTACAGTAAACACAATCATAATATATTAATCAGAAACGAAATTGAGAAATAACCCTTGAAGCCTTTGGATGGAGATTGTTGAAGTCCACCAAAATGTTGTCTTTGATAAATTCTAGTAATCAACAATGATGAGTTTGATTATCTAGAATGACAACCTTTAATCCAGCAGATGTTTAACTACTTAAACTTGTGTTCTTGATTTTTTCTTTTTGATTAACACTTAATCAATTAATCAAAAACTTATTTTGCTAAATTGGTTTTATGCCTTAAAAGAAAATAATGAATTCAACACTTGAATCCATTAATTAGAAGACAATTTCTCTTTTTTTCTCTTTGTAAAATGGCTGACCTAATTTTGCAAAATCAAATTAAAAAAAAATCTTCTTCAATTTAATTTACATTTGTCTTATTTATACAAATGAATTTAATTTTATTTCATAACACTTAATTTCACTTAATTTCAATTTGAATTTAATCTAACCTAATCATAGTTAACTCTTAACTTTAGTTAGGTTAAACTAACATTTAAATATTCTAACTATAGTTAACACTTAACTCTAGTTCATTAAAAGAATATTTAAATATTTTAACCATAGTTAACTAACTTAACCATGGTTAGGTTAACTTTTACTTAACCATTAAGTATAGTTAATCTAACTTAACTAAATGGTTAACTCTTAACCTTAGTTAAACTTAAATTATTTATTCAACAATTAAATAAATAAATATTTATTTGAATTATTTAACAATTAAATAATTATCAAGTGAAATTACAATTATGTCCTTACTCGGTTACCAAGTTAACCTAAAGTGGGTCCCACCATCTAACCATATACTTTAGTTAACGTAATCTTAGTAAATTGCTGGATTTTACTGTATTGAACTATTCAATACAGTACGCTGCCCAAGTGCTCAAAGAGTACATTTCATATTGGGACTCCCTAGGTTCACGCTCGATTTGTCAAATGAAACTATTCCACAAGTCCGTGAACGATGCCCCACGTACACGTTACGGATATTACAAATTAGCGCATTAGACCATACATGTTGAGGTTATTCCATATTCGTATAATCCTTCCGTCATTATATCCAGGATGAACGGGATATAGATCATTACCGTCAAATCCCGATAATTTCATCAATTACTTTATTATCTTCAGATTCGTATCTTTATGAACAATTTACACAAACACTTTTGCTATAATGTTTGAACTTGTAGGAAACTCCTTTCCCAGGTTGATTGCTTACGGCCATAAGACTTTACAAGATACAATCTCGAAGTTCGGATATACAACCCATCTATGCGAGCTAGAGGATCCCATATCTACGCACACCGAACTCCATGAGCATCGGACCATACCCAGCGACACGTAGCGGTCAGACCATTAAAGGTCTTTGACATACGTAGAACTAAAGTATGATGGATCTCCCACAAGTTCACCGCGACGCTCAGGTCAAAGGACTACAAATACTACTTAACTCGAGAGGAACTTCCTTTGATGGTTTCATAGGATGTCTATTGGGGTCCTCTTGAGTCTGTTCAGTATCCAGTCCTAACTGAATACCTGTATGTCTATATGAACTTCAACCAAGCTCATGGTTAACTAAGAATAACCATCTGCACAATACAAATATAGACATACACTAATCTATGTGTATCACCGATATACCTTCATTGGTGAACGTAGATCAGGAACTCTTTATTTGAGAAGATACTTCCATAATGACATTTCTTAGTCTCTATTGCAACTCTTTGCAACTATGTCATTATTAGTAGATTCTCAAGTCTTTGTGACATTATTGATTAAGTTCTAACTTTTTAGATCTCGCTGGCTATTATAACCTGCTAACTCTTAGCGCTGGTCTAAACTTCTTTAAACCAGATATGAACTTATTTAGATCATATCATGTCTATAATGTTACAAGCTTAATTACCATAAAAGTTATTAGCGATTTAATAAAATATGCATTGTATAAATATTACAAACTAAATATTCATACAAACTGGGATGGCGCGTAAGCACATACCCTAACAAAATGTGTAATCAAGCTTGTATTTGAAAAGAAGTTCAAAAGGTGATTTATATTTTAGCACAGATAAGGGCATTTTATTGATAAAAAAAGCAACTGTAAAAAATGCATCCCACCAGTATCTTAAGGATATTTTACTTTAAGCTAAAATGCTTACACCTTTCTCCATCATGTACCTATGCTTTCTTTTTATCATTCCATTTTGATGATGAGTATAAGGGTAAGAGAATCTATGTTCAACCCCTTATGATTCAAGTATTTTAGTCTATTTTTTGAATTTCTCCTATAGTGTTTTTCTTTTCTAAATTTTTTTTTACATGAGTCTGAAAGTGCTCAAAGACTTTAATTACTTGAGATTTCAATGCTAATGGATACACCTAAACAAACATTATATAATCATCAACAAAACTGGCATAAAACCTATATCCATCTCTTGATAGTTTTGAAGTAGGCCCTCAAACATCAGAATGCACTAATTCTAAGGTATTGTATATTTTTGTTCTAGACAAGTAATCGTGATGTAGATGACTTTTTTTCCCCATATGACATGCACCATAAATATTAGGAAAGAAATTTTTATTAACTTTAAAATCAAGTTTACAAGCTGAAGTAATCATATTCAGGACCTTTAGATTTGGATGTCCAAATCTGTTATGCAGAATTTCAAAAGATACACCAAAGTTTGTACAGCTTGTATTTTGTACAATATGAACAAGTGTATTTTCTGGTGTAATATTTTTTAAGGAGTTGGCTGGGTCAACAGCTTGTGACTTATCACAAACTTTATTTATTTTACATTGAGCAAACAAGGAGTAGGCTTAAGTATTTTTTGAGTTGAGGTTAGCAAAGAAAGTTGTCTCACTTTGAGAGATATTGATAAGTTGATACAAGCCTCTTTTAGCAACTCCTTTGAGTGAGGTTTTCCTATCTTGTCTTTTATTATGTAAGTGTTATTATCAAATAACATGACCAGGTCATTTTCAGAAGTTAGTTTAGAGATATTAATCAAGTTCTTAATCATATTTGGTACATGCAATACATTGTAAAGGACTATATGCTATTTCCTATCTAGTGTTTGCAAAATGCAAGTATAATGTTCATAATTTCTAATACTTGTCCATTACCAACAACTATGTTTTCATTACCTTTGTAGTCAGATCTTGATGACATACTGTTGGTGCTGTTGGACATTTAATTAGTGGTTCCACTGTCCAAGTACTAGGCTTGATCTTTATTATCATCTTGAGCAAGAGCTTTAGCTTTGTCCACTATTATTTGCTTGAGTAAGTGGCTTGAAGTCCTCATTAAAGCAATTTTATCACTTAAGTGCTCAATGATCCATCTTGAAGTAAATTTGGAAAGCAATTTTAGCACTTAAGTGCTCCATAACCCATCTTGAAGTAAATTTGAAAAGTAATTTTTGACTTCTCTTTAGTTTGAAAGCCTTACTTGCCTTTTCCTTTACTAGCATTGTTCAAGTTATTTTGATATTGTTCACCACCAGATCATTTTCCAGCACCATAGCTTTCTTTACCAGTAAAATTTCCTTTGAATTTTTGTTTAAAACTAGACTGAGTCAGGTGAGCATTGGCACAACTGTCAATGGCTGAGCTTGTTAATTCAATTTTGCTCTCATGACTTAACAGCATGGCATATATTTCAACAAGAGTAATTTCATTTGCTTTTACTGAAACCAATATTGCCACAGGATCATATTCAGATCTCAAACTAGCAAGTAAGTATGTAACTAAATCGTGTTATGGTATTAGCTTCCTTGCCATAGCTAGATTGTTTGCAATACTCTTGAGTTTTCCATAGTTTTCATTTATTGTTAATGAACCTTTCCTTCAGAGTTTGAAACTGTGCTCTAAGTTGTGCAAATCTTGCAATAGATTGACTGCCAAACATTTTCTCAAGATGATTTTAGATCTCAGCTGAACTCTTGCAATGTATTACTAAAGTAAGCACAACTTCATTAATTGAAGAGAATAACCAACTCATGAGTAAGGCATCTTGCTTAATCCATATATGATATTCTAGATTGATGCTTGGTAAATTTTTTTTTGAGTTGTTTCTTGACTGATTTATGAGTAGATTTGGACAAGTCCTTGCTCCAATTAACAAATCTTGAAGGTCATTTCCTTTGGTTGATGCTAAGATCTATGACTTCCACAACAAAAAGTTGTTATGATCCAGTTTCATTGGATTAATGAAATTGAATGAGCTAGATTCACCGTTAGCCAAACTGTTGAGTAGTGATCCAAGGATTGATGATCTCATTTGATTGAGATTGGCAATAGTATTGTTAGCCATCTGCGCTTTGATATTAAAAGAGATAAATCAATCTAGAAAATGCAAGAAAGTGCATGAAGTATTTAAACAAAAACAGAGAAACTGAAATTTCTTGATTTAGCTTTAAAAACTGCTTACAACTCATCTAAAACAAGATATTTATATTAGCTAAGACTTCTAGAAATCTCTAAAATAAAAAATTACAATTTGTTACAAAGTAGTTATGCAATTTACATTCTGGCAGGAGAGTTTTTTACACCAAGGAGAGTTTATTACACCAGTATCACTACTTAAATATCTTTAATCCACGTCAGCTTAAATACATTCATCCACGTCATTAGGATCTATTGCACCTGCAGCGGCATTCTTCCTTTCAATTGCTATATTTTTTTAATTTGTAAAAATTATTTTCAACTAAGGTTTAGTATTAATAAACTTTTATAAAATTTACATTTTAAAATTATGTGAACGTGTGCACAAAAGCAGGAAGCATAGTATGTATATACAACAAATAGTATGTATATAAACTTCCATGCATGTAGGATAAAATCTGACACACCACACCTAAGTATAGTTGAAATATTTGGAAAGTACATCTGAGTGTTTGAGAGGAGGATTAAAATGGGAGCAAAGAAAAGAATCAAATAAATAATGATGAAAGAATTAGGAAATGGAAAAGTTAGCAAAAAGAGTATTAATTGAATTGCCAAATGAGGAGGCTTCTGAGTTGATTTGTGTTAGTGGGTGGCACTGGCTATGCATGACTTGCAAATGTCAAAGCAGAGCACGTGAAAGTTGGCAAGAAAACTTATATACACTCTTGTCTCTAGCTATATTATGTCTACGTTACAAATTTTCCCTTCAAAAAAAAAAAAAAAAACAAAAATCAAACATTATTATTATTATTAAAGCTACCTTGGCGTTGGCATTGGCCGCCAAAACTCAAACTCTCACTCACACCACCTCCATTGGAGTATAATATACAACTCGATCTGTGCATTGGTTGGTGTTTTCTTCAGTTTCTTCTCTTTCGAGTCCAGAAAATTAACAAGATCCACTGACACTACCGCCTACAGTACTCTTTGATATTCTCAGGGTATGTATGATCTACCTTTTTATATTTGCCCTACTTCTCTTTTCTTTTACTTCTCTAATCGTATTCCAGTTTGTTGTCTTGGCTGATTTTGCATCTTAATCGGTTGTTTAATTTTACCATTTCTTTCTCTGAGTTTATTATTTTATGGGTTTTCAATCATACTTAATATACTAAAAAAATTTTAAGTGCGAGCTTTTGCATATTTTTAAGATATAGACTTTAATTTATACAATGTTGTTTAATAATTTTATAATTTAAAAGTGATATTATATTTAAGCTAAATAATATTATATAAGTTCGTATGTATTTTAAAAACTCATGAATTTACATACCACAAGAGAACTTTAATATATAAAATGCAATTTACCAATATATTGTTGTACTCAGTTTACCATTATATTACTGTACTCATGCAAATTTGTTTTTGGTTTTAGTTTGGTAAAGATAAATAATTACATATTACTATGATACTACCCCTATTTTAAATCTAAAATGATAAAATTATGCATTGTTGGAATAATTAATTTTAATCTAATGCTTAACACAAAATTCAATTTGAGAATTAAGAAACTAAAAAAAGAAGGCAATCAATAAAAAATAGATCAATTATGTAGTTTAATAAAGTTTACATTTACGAGTCAACACAAAAAATATAAACATTATTATTCCAACCAAGATTAAAGAATTACAATCTTGATTACACAAGCTTAAAAACACTTCAAGAATCAAAAGAAATGCTGAATTATAGTCTCTATTAAACTTTTCAAGTTCAAGTATTTATAAGTTAAAACAGTAGGATCAAACCTAGAAGTCTAAAATACTTAACTAACTTTTGTCATGTGTCGACATTTAATTAGTGCATTTTTAATCATTTCGACCTGCTAGGATTGTATTATTTCAATCCTTTCGCTTTCTACTAATAATTCTAAAAGTCATAATACTTATTTTCATTAGCATTTAGGTTTTTGAAAACTTTATTCCTTTTTATAGTTTAGTCCATGATATAGTTCATCGGACTATGCCATTGATTTTTAATCATAATTTTACATACATATTATACTAAAAATATAGTTTAATTTAAGAAAAAAACACAATATTGCTAAAAATTAGTATTAAAATATATTTTTTAATCATTTGTAGATTTTTAAAATTTGAAAGACTTCTTAAATAATACCTAAACGTTTGATTATTTCTGTTATTAAAAAATTATTCTCAAATACATTATTTTACACGATTGTAAACGTATAAAATTCACATTTTTACTTTTATTTTTCTGAAAACAAATATATGAAACGATATATAATATATATATATAATGGGCATAAAAATACCCTACATTTTTCAAAATATTGCGTTTGAGTATTTTCTTCTCCCTTTGATTTTAATTTTTTTTTTTTTGGATGGATTTTGTTGGTTGGATATTTTTGTTAGGGACCCAGGATAAAGCTCGATCGAGAGAGAGAAAGAGATGTGGGGTGGTGATATCTCAGTGAACGTTCATGAGCATGGCGTTACTCTTGATGATAAAAAGAGAAAGGTTCAGGGCAATTATTGCGGTAAAGTGGTGAGCGGCCTCTATCGTCTCAACTGCCACTTGGGTGGCATTCGGGGTGATGTTTTGCCTTGCCAACAAGTTCCCTCAAACGTCAAGGACTTTTTCAATTCCAAATTACTTGATCTCAAATGGAAATATCTTGTCAAAGAAGTTGGTGATCATTCATACCACGTCCCAGATCAAGATAATCCTTTGAAGCGGAAGTCAAACCCTGATCAGTCATCCTTTGTAGATGATCAAGTTTCAGTATCTACTAGGAGAAAGAAGGTGAAGAAGAACTCTGTTGACCATGGAGAAGATTGTACTGAGAGAGAGCAAGATATACTGCCCAACAGAGTTTCAAAAATGAATTTTAAATCGGCCCAAGTTAACGATGTTGAAGCTCAAGTTCAATTACCAAGAGAATCCCAGAAGTGCATTGGGCGATTCTTTTTTGAAACAGGAATTGATATCAGTGCTGTCAATAGTACAAGCTTCCTTCAAATGATTAACGCTACCCGTAAAATTGGGCAGCCACAATATAGACCTCCCAGTTGCATGGAGATAAAGGGGGCTTTACTTAAAGAGGAAGTGAAGCAAATGAAGGACTACTTGAAGAATCTCAGGGATTCTTGGTCAAGGACGGGATGCAGCATATTACTGGACGAATGGGTGGATGAAAAGGGAAGGGACCTAGTGAACTTTTTGGTATATTCTCCGGAGGGCACGGTTTATATCAGGTCATCTGATCTTTCTGCTTTTGCTGGTGATATTGATGCCTTGGGAAGGATGTTAGAGGACGTTGTTGAGGAGGTTGGCGACAAAAATGTAGTGCAAATCATCGCGTCCTCTATAAAAAGCAAGATGTGGCCTGCAACCAGGCAGATTGTGCAGCGGCATAGAAACATGTCCAGGGCAATGGGTGCATCTTACTACGTTGGGATTGTACCGGAGAAGATGGGGATGATGGACCCTTTTGTAGAAATATTAAACAAGGCCAAGACACTTACCAGGTTCATTCATGGCCATGCAGCTGTGCTGAAGCTATTTAAGTCTTATTCTGGTGGACATGTTTTAGTTAAACCACACAAGATTAGGTCAGTGGTGCCTTTCTTGACTTTGGGAAATATCATATCGCAAAAGCAGAACTTGAAGGAGATGCTTGACTCGTCCGATTGGACTAATTCTACTGGGGCTTCTACGGCACAAGGGATGAGTGGTCGATTTGCTAAACGATGTCTCTTTCTGGAGTGGAGCCAACATACTGCTGCAGGCAACTAACCCATTTTTGCATATTCTCAATCCAACCAATGGGGATGGTAAATTGCTGCAAGTTGGGTATATATATGAAATCTTTAGGCAAGCCAAGCAAGAAATAAGTAGCCAACTGGGAAACAAGAGTACAAACTATAATTACATGCCATTTTGGAATGTAATTGATGAGATCTGGGGCATTTATCATAGACCATTACACAGTGCAGGCTACTATTTGAACCCTTGTCTCTTTTTCACGAAAGATTTCTACAGTGATAGCGAGGTTGAACGTGGTCTTAGAAGTTGTATCGATAGAATGGTGGACGACCCGAGCGTTCGAGCTTCAATAAATCAATAGCTTGAAGTATATGATCAGGCCAAAGATGCTTTTAAAGATGGCAGTACCGTCCAAACAATCAAAGATATTTCTCCAGGTAAATTCTTTAAGTTCTTTCAGTAAATTTGATTATAAATCTAGCTTTTTTGCTAGTCAATAGTAATAATATATGTAGAAACTAAATTATATATATAGATTAGGAGTTTCATTTCCTATTTATAAATTTAATTAAAATACAGAGTCCAATGGTGGGTTCGCTATGGAGAAAAATGCCCCGAGTTACAAAAATTTGCCATTCGCTTACTGAGCCAAACTTACGATGGTGCTTTAAGATACGGCCTTAGAAGAAGTTTGGCCGAGGAGCTGCTCACACAGGGAAAGAATTCTATTGAGCAACGGCGGTTGAAGGACATCACTTCTGTTCATTACAATCCGCGACTACAAAGCTCGAAATTGGGTACATACAGTGATAATATTGTGGCTGAAGAAATAGAGCCAATAATGGATGATTGGATCATTGACAACACACTGGAGAAAGTGTCCCATCATGACGACACTTCATGAATCGATTGTCATTGACAAGGGATCCATGTTTTTGCTCAAGGTACGTGGATTTATATGATAACCATATCCCGTAACTCCTAATTCATTAGAAGTTGCTCATGGTTTTACATTGATCGAGTACTTGAAGAATGCAATCCTTTGCCTAATCCTTTGTGATGAAAAGATTAGTTTTCAGCTCCTAGGTGCACAAACTCAAGTGATTCATAAGTTTTTCCCATGTTTGATTGAAAGCTGTTGTAATATATATGATCACTTAATTAGGCCACCTTTAAATTTCCTACATTGTAAGCTCTCTTCATTTGGTAAGAGATATTGGGTATAAATCTCTCACATTAGGAATGCAAAGGGTTTGCATTTATGTACACAAATATTCTTTTATCCTCTTTTTCTTTTTAAATAGGGGCACTATGCGTTCTTAAACCGACAACCTTCTTTCAATATCCATCTAATTTCTTTAGTCTTTCAAGACTTAACAAAAGATAGTATCGGAGCATTCATCTGCTATCTATCAATTATGTCTTAAGCCATGACTCACTCTGTGTAAACGAACCTCCGGAGGAACCCTTGAATTTTTCGGGCATTGGGTTCTCATCATTATTGACATTACTCGAGTCGATATTTTCTACGGGCCAGAAAAACTAGGAATAATTTCTCTTTTTGCAGACATTAATGTAGGAAATTGATCAATTTTCCCTTGCGAAATCGAAAAATTATCGTGTTTCTCACTAAATTAGATGTCAGATGATGATCTTAATTAGCATAGATAAGCGTGGTCCAATGGCAATAAAAAAAAACATGCAATATGCACGAGAGTTTAGAGTTTCTATTCATACAATACAATTCTAAGGTCATCTGTATAATTCAAGTTCCATAAAATCAAACATCGTTACTTTGTTACTAAATGGACACAAGGATGTCAAAATTTTATAATTTTTATTACCCTTCAGACAAAATCATATCAAAACAATTGAATAAAAATTTTAAAACGATAATGTTGAAGAAAAGGTCCTGCCATAAAAGCTTAAAATTGAGCATGAAGTCAGATTCTTCTATATAGAGAGAGAAAGCCATCAAATAAACAACTCTGCGATCTAATAAAAACTCCCTCTATGTCATACCTAAAATTCCTTTGCTTCTGATCATCTACATCTACATCTCCATCTCCATCACCTACACCTACATCAAAATCACTACAAAGATTACTTAGGTTTTATTATGTTAACAAGCGTTAGCCGTTTTAATGATCAATAACAACGGGTGCAACGACCTTAATAATTCGCCAACATCCTCTCTAAAGATGCGTACATTACTCCATAACATGTTAGAGTTGTTTTGTTTTTAATTTTTAGGGAATGGTTTCGTTAAGAATTTAAGTATCATGAATCATAATAGAAGAATTTGCCCCACCCATAAGTAAATATTTCACAATACCTTTATTAGATCATACGTCTTGATATATCTAGATAATAGGTAGAGCATAAATTAAAACATTCTAGAGCTATTAAAATAGTAATTGAAATGTTAGCACCGCGTAAAACAAATTCTTCTTAAAGTAATAGTTAATGCGAATAACAAAAACTCTATTAAATACATTTCTATATATTCATTATACTCTACAAATAGAGGAATATATAAAGTTAAACATAGTATAATAACAAATTGAGAGATTTTGTAGGAATTTTTTGTTTTGAAAATTTTACAAAAGGCTAATCATAGATTCTTCTCCTGTAAGAATAATAGGGTTGTTATGCTTATTAAATTTAGGGGGAAAATTGATAATATTTTTTTAATGAAGAACACATAAGAATTTTTAATTAAAAAAAATCAAATTTTATTAATTGGAATTTATTTATTAATACACATATTTAAACTAAAAATATTTTTGTATTCATGATTACATCAAAACATAAATGCATATTGCCAAACAAGGTCAAAGAGGAATTTAAATGTGGAATGATCATGATATACCAAAAAAAAAAGAAAAATAATGGCCTAAAATTATACAATATTTATGTTGCTTACTACCAGAAAAAAAATATAACAGATAAGGGCGAAATTAAAATTTAAGGGGTGAAGAATCAAATGTCTTATAAAGTCAAAGTTTAATTATGTGGAGGTCATAATGTCAAACTCAAATTTTTTTTAGATGCATAAATTATAAAAATATTTATTTTCGAAGGTGAAATTATAAGAGTCTATTTTTGAGTTAAATTTTTTTTGACACTTGAAGGGCCATGGACAAGAGCAAATAATAAAAAGTGGTGTAGGTAACAAATTCCTAGTTTTGGTAAGAATATAATTGAGAGGGTATAATAAATTTAAAATTTAAGCGAAATTTACAAGCTAGTTAATAGTAAGGGAGGAGATAGAAAAGAGCTAGAGATAAAAGAAGGGCCAAAAATTTACATAGTGAGGAGGGGTCCTATCTAGGCCTTGCTTCAACTCCCTTGTTAACTAGTATGTAAATTTTGCTTTATTGTACAACTTAATGTATAACAGATAGAATTTGTTGATGAAGAGAGAACAGAGGAAATGCAAGCAGATTGCTTTTTGTATTTCTGAAAAACTGATCAATGTATTACAATACTGTATTATTTATACAGAAGATAAAAGAATTATATGTGCGAATATTCTTTGTACAATTCAAAGATTTGTTACAACGAATTCTGTCATTGCAGTCTCTATATTCTCGGTTCATCCTCCACTGGTCCAGGTGTCCAGTACCTTGACAGCTGCACACATACACTTTACAATTTTTTGTCATCTTCCAGGATACTGTTCCAACTCATTAAAAATTCCAGCACAGCAGTTTGTAGTTTTTCCCTCCAAAGAACAAACATTTAATTGAATGCCATTTCTGAGATCAATTTAACTTTCCCCTTCAAGCTTAAGGTTCTGGTAGCACCTTGAGCTTGTTCTTCAAATAGTTAAACCTCTCAAATGGTAAGGGCTTTATCATTATGTCTGCTACTTGATCTTTGGAGGATATGTACTTAATTTCAAGCATATTGTTGACAACTTGATCTCGAATATAATGCACATCGATTTCAATATGTTTTGTTCTGGCGTGATATACTGGATTGCTGGCCAATGCAACTGCTCCTTGGTTATCACACCACACTATTGGTTTTGCTGAGAGTTTGATGTGCAATTCAGATAATAAGTAGCTAATCCACGCTATTTCTGTCCCTGTTTGTGCTAATGACCTGTACTCGGATTCAGTGCTTGATCTTGCAACCACCTTTTATTTTCTTGAGCTCCATGACACCAGGTTGCCACAAAGAAAGATGTTGCACCCTCCAGTTAATTTTCTGTCATCTGGATCATTTCCCCAATTTGCATCAGTGTATCCCTCGAGCTCTAACTTTCTGTTCCTGGTAAAGTGTAATCCATGGCTTGAACTTCCTTGCAGGTATCTCAAGATTCTCTTACATCCAATCCAATGCTCCATCTTTGGTTTTTGAAGAAACTGACTTAGTCTGTTGACACTAAAGGCTATTTCAGGCCTTGTTAATGTCACATATTGTAGAGCTCCAATGGTGCTTCTGTACAAAGTTTCATCTTCAAAAACATTTCCTCATTCCTTTGTGAATTTTGCATCTGTACACATTGGTGTTTGGCTTAATTTACACTTCGACATTCCCACCTTTTTCAATATATCCAGGATATATTTATTTTGATTCATGTGCAGACCTTTTTCATCCCGTTTTACTTCCATCCCTAGAAAGTAACTTAAGGATCCTAGAACTTTAAGTGAGAAGGTCTGATCAAGTCTGCTGATTATGGATTTGCAGAGGCTTTCATTGTTTCCTGTCACTAGTATATCATCGACATATACAAGTAGCATCACTAGATCTTCATTTTTCTTGAGTACAAAAAGTGAAGTATCTGATTTTGAGTTCTTGAAGCCCCATTGTACCAGTGCTGATTTTAATTTTTGAAACCAAGCCCTTGGTGCTTGTTTGAGCCCATAGAGAGCTTTCTTGAGTTTGCACACACTGTTAGGCCTTTGTCCATCTTCAAAGCCTTCAGGTTGAGTCATAAAAACCTCCTCAGCCAAGTCTCCATTTAGGAAAGCATTGTTGATATCGACTTGCTTAATATCCCAATCAAAGTGTACTACAAGACTAACCACAATCTTAATAGTTACTGACTTTACTACAAGGCTGAATATCTCTGTATAGTCCACACCTTCATTTTGATAAAACCCTTTAGCAACAAACCTTGCTTTGAATCTTGCCACTTCACCATTTGGCTTGTATTTAATTTTGTAAACCCATTTGTTTCCTATAACTTTCATATCAGGTTTGTAATTGACTAGTGACCAAGTATCATTTTTCAACAAGGCTTGATATTCATCTGTCATAGCTGCTCTCCACTTTGAGTGTTTCATTGCTTCTTTTGCACTTGCTGAAGTATCTATATGTGTGTTACTCACTAGACTTGTCAGATAAATTTTGGGCTTGAATATCCCAGACTTTGATCTGGTGACTATGGGGTGTGCAGGCATTTCTGGTAGTTGTTGTATCCTTTCATCTGGTTCTGTTTGAGGTATTGGTTCTTGTGTTTGTTGATGACTGCCAGAGTGTGTCTCAGGTGTTTGAGTGGATGTAATTGAAGTTGGTGGTGACTGTGTGTGATTAATGGCATTATCATTAGCTGCTTCCCCTTGGTCTGAGCTTGGCTGGTCTATATCAAGGATTGTTGCACTCTTGTTCATCTTCTGAAAAGGTAGATATATAGGCTGTCTATGCATGCTACTATCAGGTAATTGACTTTGGTTACTCTTATAGGATTCATCACTTTCAAAGGGAAAATCATTTTCATTGAATGTTACATGTCTAGAGATGGAAATCTTTCCTGTGGGAAGCAAACATTTGTAACCTTTGTGTTTCTGACTGTAACCTATGAAGACACATTTTTGGGTATGAAAATCTAATTTGTGGTTATTGAGTGGTCTCAGATGTGGGAAGTATACACAGCCAAAAACCTTAAGTTTACTATAATCAGGTATTTTTCCAAGGAGTTTTTCGTATGGAGTATAGTAATTCAGAACAGGTGTTGGCAGCATGTTTATTAAGTGAGTGGCTGTCTCAAAAGCTTGCCACCAGAATTTTAGAGGCATTTTAGCTTGTGATAGGAGTATCAATCCTATTTTTACTATTTGTCTGTGTCTTCTTTCAACTTTTCCATTTTGTTCTGATGTGTAGGGATATGTATGCCTCATGTGTATGCCACATTTTCTCATGTGAGATTCTAATGGTTTGAACTCATTGCCCATATCAGTTTGTAGGGTATTTATCTGTGTTTCAAGTTATTTTTCTATGTAATCTTTGAAGGACAGTATAGTGTGGGTGGTTTGTGATTTAGTTTGTAATGGAAAAATCCAAATGAACCTTGAGTAATCATCAACAATACTAAGGTAATATCTGAACCCATTTCCAGAGATGGAGGGTGCTGGACCCCAGAGATCAGCATACAAAATCTCAAGTGGTTTTGTGGTATAACTTTCAGAGTTACTGAAGCTCAGTTTGTGGCTCTTTCCCATTTCACAAGCATCACAGAAGGGTAATTTTATATTTTTATTCAAGGTGACTGACTTGTTACATGACATCAAAACTCTTCTTAAAACCAAATCACTGGGGTAACCAATTTGTCTATGAAGCATTGACAATTTGTTTAACAAGTCAGGATCATGAAATTCTTCTAAGAGGTGAACTAAACCTTTTTTGGACTCTTTTGTTGGAAATACAGCAAACAATGAAACAGCAGACTTGGGAGAATTAACATTTGTAGAGTCACAGGAGCTTCCTACTATAACCATCTGATATAGACCACCCTTATCCATTCCTCGAAGAAGCACCTTCTGCATCTTGTCCTTCACAACACATAAATCATGAAAAAACTGTATTCTGATTTCATTGTCTTGTAGTAATTTTGATATGCTTATTAAATTTTTGGTCATTTTAGGCACAAAGAGGACATGTTTGAGTATCAAAGGTTCATTAGTGTGTGGTAGATGTAGAATACAGGTTCCAACATGAGAAATATTCAGTTTATTGCCATTACCTACTACCAAAGTTTGATTACCTTTGTATTCAGCCTTTGATGTCAAGTTGTTGAGATTATTGGTGATGTAATTTATTGCTCCACTGTCAAAGTACCACCCTTCATCTTCCTCATCTTCCTGAGCAGCAACATATGCTGAGTTTTGTTGATTGGTTGATTTTGGTGTGAAGTCTTGCTCAAATCTATGCCAGCAGTCCATTGCTTTATGTCCTGGTTTCCAGCAAATTTGACAAGTGATTTTTGGCTTTTCCTTGTTCACTTGTTGCTTCATCTTTCCTTTGGTGTTTTTGTTGTAGTTTGCTTATTATAGTTGTGATTAGAACCTCTACCATTTCCTCTACCATAGGATAGAGTTCCTCTGCCACCAGTACCTCTACCAAACTGATTTTTTTCTCTGATTTGCTCTATTATAAGTCATGTTGGCTTCAAGGTCTGTGTTTTCAGTGGCATTCCTTTCTAATCTTTCTTCGAAATTCAGCAGGGATGCATAAGCATCTTCTAGGGTAGTATGGTTCAGATTGAACGTTATGATTACTACAACAGTGACCCCAGTCCCCCTAAGATGAATTGAATAAGTTCTATGTCTGAAATAGGCTTTCCAGATGTTGCTAGTATTCCAGCAAGTTTCTTCATCTAAGTGAAGTAGTCACTCATGCTCATTGAGCCTTTCCTTGTGACATTGAGTTGTCTCTTTACTTCAATCATGTGTGCCATTGATTGAGAGCAATACATCCTCTCTAAGGCAAACCACAGATCCATGGATGTGCTGCAGTCAGTGACTGAGCTAAGTATGTTTTCACTCAGTGAGGACAGTAACCAGCTGAGCAATAGCTGATCTTGTTTCCTCCAGAGTCCATACAAGGGATTTGAAATGGTTTTGGGAGCTTGGTTCTCATCCAGTGTTGTGATGAAACGATTTGGGATGTGCTTGCTTGCATCTATGTAATCATCAAGTTCATTTCCCCTAATGAATGGTAGAGCTTATGTTTTCCATATGATGTAGTTGTTCCTATCAAGTTTGATTGGGACTGCAAATGTGAGATTATTTATGGTCTCATTAGGGATGAGTCTTTGCATGTTGTTTGCAGGAATGTCAGCTGGTATTCCAGTGACCGAGCTTGGATTAGCCATTGTTATTGGCAACCTTGCTCTGATACCAAGATAGAATTTATTGATGAAGAGAGAACATAGGAAATACAAGCAGATTGCTTTTTGTATTTCTGGAAAACTGATCAATGTATTACAATACTGTATTATTTATACAGAAGATAAAAGAATCATATGTGCGAATATTCTTTGTACAATTCAAAGATTTGTTACAACGAATTCTGTCATTGCAGTCTCTATATTCTCGGTTCATCCTCCACTAGTCTAGGTGTCCAGTACCTTGACAGCTGCACACACATACTTTGCAATTTTTTGTCATCTTCCAGGATACTGTTCCAACTCATTAAAAATTCCAGCACAGCAGTTTGTAGTTTTTCCCTTCAAAGAACAAGCATTTAATTGAATGTCATTTCTGAGATCAATTTAACTATAACTTTAAACCACGAACTTTTTTTTTAAGACTTTAGCTACTTTAAATTTACAACATTCACATTTTAGCCCCCATCAAAATAAGGATGCCCTAATGGAGAAATAATTGTGTAGTATTCCATTAGGAAACATATGGACAATAAAATTTATAATGTTTTATTCTTCAGAAGAATTTTTTGATTATTCTTTTTTTATTTTTTTCAAAAAGGAAGAATTTGTTATTTTATTATTGTCAGACAACTAAGCCTTTAATTATCTTTCCATACCAGCTCTACCCATGTTTAAGGTTGCCGTATAAAAACTTATTCTATTCTATTCTTTTAATTACTTCAACTCGTAAAATCTCTTAAAATGTTACAAGAATTTTTAAATTTTAACTCTAATACAATAGAAGTGATAAAGGCGCTGAGAGAAAATAAGAGCACTTTGGAGTTGTAAATGAGTAAACATCTTTTCGGCTGCCTCTGCAGGAATCAAAATGCTTTTATTAATTATTGAAATTTAGTAATATTGTCATATTAATGACTCTTATAATTTTGTTTCTATCTTCTACATTCTGTAGGTTACAAAATTGCATGGGAGGCAACTGTCAAAAAAAAAAAAAGAAGACACAAGGACATGGGCAATGCCAAGTGCAGATAAGGCTTGAGAAATTAATCAGAGGAAAGCAAACTGGTTAGTTTAAGATATAAATATGTAATTATCTTCTGATGTTGAATCTCTGATTGAAGTTCAAAGTAAGGTCTGAGTTTTGTTAAGTTATCAACTAATGATTCATTAAGTTTCATTTTGCCAAAAAAAAAACCCTTGTAATCAATTTCCAGTTGGTTCCTTTTTTTTTTCTTTCAAAAATTATATGTACCCTTTTTCCATATGTTTACTGGTTAAGCTAAGCTCTTTCTCAGTACATGTTTAATGGATCCCATGCTTTTTTTTTTCCCATATTTCTTCTTTATGAAGCTGCTTTTGATTTTTTTTAGAGGGGAAGAAAGAAGCATATGATGCTTAGTGATATGTAGATTGTTTCTAACATATCTAAAGCATTTTGCTTTCTTAGTGCACAAATGATCTATATAGATGTTTGATAAAAAAAAACAACTTAAAATTAGGTCGTTCTTAATTTTGATTCTATGTTTTTTTCCATTTGAAATTTCATGGCATATTCTTGGGAACGAGAGGTTATACTCATCTATAACTCTTTACATGTTAGACTAAAATAGATAATGGTTCTATGAGGCTACCGTTCTTAGTTATTTCACTTCACATATCAAATTATAAATCGTTTAGCTAGTTAGTTTCCTTAGAAATGAATAATTTTGTCATATTATTTATGTCTACTTCCTGTTGCGATAGAGCATTTCTTTTGTGTAATTTAATTCTTCTTCAAGTTCTTCTGAATGAAAATTTTAAACAACATTGTTACACAACATATGATGATTCCAATATCAATTATATATTGCATGCATTACTTCATCTAATAACATTTCAAGTACTTGTAAGATGAGTCATGTTTTAGTGTAAAGCCTGCACATTTTAATGCAAACACAACCTATAAAAATGTTGTATAGCTCAAAAATAGTTGCAAAATATTGTTGGTTGGTATACATTTTGGGAACCAGTTTTAAAATCAGACTTTCATTTTTAGTCACAACAGAACTTTACATTTTGAACAACATCTTCTCTTTCTCTTTCTATGAAACAAAGTCATCTTAACTTTCTTTGCTACTGGGAACTAAATTCGAAAAAAAATTTAAAGAAAAAGAAAAAAAATCCTAAAACTAGCACCTATATATAAGGCTCAGATTTGAGACTATCTCATTCAATTGCAATCGTCAATTCTTTTTCATTATCTTTAGTCATAAAGAGAGAAATAGAAAAATACATGGATAGAGAAAAAGTGGCGGTATAGAGAAAAAAAATAATCTGGAGAGAGAAATTGTTTAGAGAAAGAAACAATGTAGAAAGAGAAAAGAGTGGATGTGCTGATATGTTTCTATAATTTTACTCTTTATAGAATTTTGAGATATAGTATAGTGCTGGACATATTGATCAACTTAGATAGTAGATGTAGGTTTATTAGAATTGAGCCACTATAAATCTCTAGTATTTTATTTTTGGTTTTCTTTCTTTATAGCTTGTTGATATTTATGTTCGGATTTGATTCTTGGGTTGGTATGAATTTCCAACCATAGTATCAGAGTAGAGGTTCAAAAGAATAAAAAGAAGACTTAAGAATAATTTACCAAGAATTTAAAGAATGGTAACCATTAAGTTTGAGGTAGAAAAGTTTAATTGGTATGAAGATTTTAATTTTTAACAGAAAAATATGAAAGCCCTATTGGTTCAATAGAAGATTGCTAAAGTCTTATTGAAGCCAAAAGAAAAAAGAACTTTAACAAATGATGAAAAGAGAACAAAGATAGATGAAACTGTATTTAGCACAATTATCTTACAATTATCTAACAATGTACTAAGGCAATTCAATAAAGAAACTACTATAAGGAGGATTTTAGGGTAATCTTGAAAGCCTATTTATTTCTAAATCTTTATCTAAAAAAAAGTTATTTGACTTTGAATGGATCTTTCTAAATATTTAAAAAGGAATCTTGATGAATTCAAGAAAATATGTATAAATTTAGCAAATAAAGGTGAAGCAATCAATGATAAGAATTAGGTTTTTATTCTTTTAAATTCATTGTCAAGTTTTTACAGGGAAGTAAAATTAACAATTAAATATGACAGAAAAAGTATTAATCTAGAAGATTGCTTGACTGCATTAAGATTAAGGAAACAAGAAATAAAAATTGAGAACAAAAATAAGGAAAAAAAACTTGTTTGCGAGAGGAAGGTCAGATAAAAAAAGAGAAAGGAAAGTATATAGAAAAATTTAAGTTTAAGTCAAAGACTAATGGAAGAAAGTATTATTTCTATAGAAATGAGGGGTACTTAAAAAGAAACTACTATGAAAGAATTAAGAAGTTAAAAAGAAAAAGGTTTAGATTATACAAATGCAGCAATAACATCAGATAGATATGACAATTCAGATATTCTCAATTCTAGTAGAGGAAAATTTGAAAGATTGTGTCTTTGATTTTGAATGTACTTACCGTATGAGTCTTAATAAAGATTGGTTTAATACATATGAACAATATAAAGAGGGTAAAGTAATAATAGAGAATAATAATTCATACATGCTAATTAGGATAATTACAATTCTCATATAGTTACATGATAGAATAATGAAGATCCTAAAAATGTTAAACATATTTTTGAATTAAAGAAGAACATGATATCTTTAGAAGTTTTGGAAGAATCATGATACACTTGTAAGTTGGTCTATATATTTTACTAAGAAGCACTATTACTAGATATACTATTACTGCTGCTTATATAAGGTGCAATAAGATTGAGTTGTGGCATATAAGATTAGGCCATATAAGAAAATAATGCTTACTATAGCTGGGAAAACAGTGTTTTATTGGAATGGAGGTTGGTTAGGATAAAATTATGTGAATACTGTATATTGGATAAACACCACGGGCTTAGTTTCAGCACCAATAATTACAAGATAGATAGAGTTCTAGAATACATGCATACTAACTTATGAGAGGGGGGTGGGCAATAAATACAATACTATATGGTGGTAGTAGGTATCTTATATCCTTGATTAATGAATACTCATAAAAAAAAACTATGTGAAAATAAACAAGTCAATGACAACTTAGAATAAGGTGGAGAGATCTCATCTTGAAGTGGAGTACAACCCTAAATTCCTCCTAAGAATAATATAAAAGTTAAACCAGAAGAAGATTTACAACCTCAAATTGATTATGAACCAAAATAGTATCAATTGACAAGGAACGAGAGGAGATAATTAACATCTTTTTAATTTACTTTTAATGAAGATTGTGTTAGTTGGAAGGTACAAGTACAACCAGTAGTTATACTTTCAAGTATTGAGGTTGAGAATATAGCTATAACAGAAGCTTACAAGGAAGTTATATTGTTGTAAGAATTGGTTCAAAAACTTAATTTGGTTAGATTAGTAGTAACAATATTTTTGGATAATCAATTAGCTATTTTAGTAAAATAACGAAACTAGAGAAGGTAATGGCTATTGAAAAAAGAGCATGTAGTTGAAAGGCATATGCGCGGAGGTAATGGCTATTAAAGATGTGAACACCGGTGTGTATTGTTATAGCCAGAGTGTCATATACCTAAGCAAGCATCAAGTGTTTCACGAGAGGTCTAAACACATTGATGTGTGGCTCCATTACATTTGAGAGATTGTTCAAAGTGGTGGCGTCGTCTAAAAATTCTACTGGCATATTGACTAAGCCACTGCCCTCCGCTAAATTCATCCTATGCAAGAACTTAATCAGAGTCATTACTTTATAAGGGTGACTGAAGATGCGAAGATGAGAGATCAAGATACCTTGTGAATAATTTTGAATCAATAAGGGAATTTGTAAGAAAGTTGATTAAAAATTATCGGGATATAATTTGAAGAGCAAGTCAAGTGCATTGGGTACGTGAGGATCGAAGATAGATGAGAAAGGAGGCTAAAATACAAGTGGCGGTACCTAGGCGTAGGCGCTACAACGCCCAAGATAGAACTTGAGAGCTGCGACGCCCAGTGCCTAGTATTGCGGTGCCCAAGTAGGATGTCCCAACGTTATGGCGCTAGGGGTTGAGCGCTGCGGCTCCCAATGCGAGAATTAGTTTCCTATTTTGATCAAATTTTCTCCATCTCCCACTTACTTTAGGACTCCTTAAAATGACTTTCACACATCTAGGACTAATTTAAGTCGTCCTAAAACATACATAAAGGCTCTCAATTGGGTTGTAAACACATTTTTGTGATCATAGCATTCTTTGTGATTCTTAATGAGAGAAATTCTTTGTTTGCAAGAGAGAGTGATTTCTTTGTGAGTTTTTCCTTATAAAAGACATTTTGTGAGTGTCTTGAGATTTAGTAATAAGAGAGTGTGATCTTGATCCGTCGTGGACGCAGACAAGTTGTTGAACTACATAAATTTTATTTGTTCTTCTTCTACCTTTCTCTTTCTAATTTTTTAATTGTTTGTTTCTGTATTATATTACTTAGGATATTTGCTCATTTGATTGCTTTCGCTTCAACACCTATCTTATTCAATTTCAATCGTCAATTCTTTTTCATTCTTTTTAGTTAAAAAGAGAGATAAAAAAAAAAGACATCGAGAGAGGAAAAGTGACAATCTAGAGAAAAATGTTTTAAAGAGAAAAGAGGAAGGGATGTGCTAATATGTCTATATAATTCTACTCTCTCTATAATTTTCAAATATAATACAGTTTTAGAACATATTGATCATCCCAAGAAGTGGATGCAAGTTCATTAGAATTGAATTACTATAAATATTTGATATTTTATTTTTAATTTTATTTCTTTACTGCTTGTTGATATTAATTTTTGAATTTGAGTCTTGAATTGGTACAAATTTTCAATAATAGTTTTAAAATAATAACGTTTAGGAGTAATACAATACTGCATTTTAGAGTATGCAAATGTCTGCACTTAAGAATTTCTACTTATCGTAATTTATTTATTAGTTATTGTTTACTCGCTTAACTAATTTTGTCATCAGATTTTGTATGCTAATTAGCTAGAAATGCTTGTTTGTATACTTGGCATTCTGAAGTTTCTCTCTTCCTTTCAGTAAACAGAAAATGGTGGGAACAGACTCATCCATGAATGTTTTTTATGATCATGATGGCATTCAGACCACCAAGTCTGATTTGCTTCCCCGAAGAACAAGTGCTTGGAAAATTGACATTAACGATGAATCGATGATGAGTTCATCATTAAGAGAAACCCACAAGTGTATTGCTAGATTCTTTTATGAAATGGAAATTGAGTTTGAGATTGTTAATCATCCAAGTTTCAAGAAAATGATCAACGCTACCCTTGGAGAAGGTCAGAGGGACTATGATATCCCGAATTGTCCAGATCTAGAAGGGTGGATTCTTGAAGAAGTGATGCAAGAGATGTAGCAATACGTTCAGCAAATTAGAAAATCGTGGGCTAGAACAGGTTGCAGAATCCTATTGGATGAATGGACTGACAAAAATGGTCGAAACCTTGTTAATTTTATAGTTAATTGTCCCCAGGGTTCAGTTTACCTTCGATCATCTAATATTTCAGGTTTCGGTGGTGATGATGAGGCCTTGCAGTTACTATTTGATGAAGTGATTGAGGCGATTGGGGCAGGCAATATTGTTCAAGTCATTGCTAGTTCTGCAACGGGGGGCTGTTGGACTAAAGCTTTTCAGAAACAGTTTGAAGTAAGACACAGGAATGTGTTCTGGACAGTGAGTGCCTCTCATTGCATAGGTTTCATGTTAGATAGTATTAATGGGATGATGTTGCCCTTCAGAGTAAGAGAAACACTAGACAAGGCCAAGACCATTACTAAGTTCATCTATGGCCATGCAACTGTTTTAAAGCTTTTGAGATATTATACTCATGGCAATGGCCTAATCAAGCCTTCCAAGATCAGGTCGGCTGCGCCCTTTTTAACCCTAGAGAATATGGTATTGGAAAAGAAGAATTTGAAGAGAATGTTTGCATCATCTGAATGGAATAATTCGTTATGGGCTTGTAAATTGGAGGGAAAGAGGGTGGCTGATTTGGTTTGGGATGAACGTTTCTGGAATGGAGCCATGATGGCCTTAAAGGTAGCAATGCCACTAGTAAATGCTCTGTCTTTGATCAACAAAGCTGATAAACCAACAGTAGGATACTGATAAGGGCAAATTTATCATATATTTTCTCATATTTTTATTATTGATATTTTATGATTTTATGAGAATATATGGTTATTTATGTGCTTTATTGTTATTTATAGGGACTTGAACAAAATTTAAAGAAAGAATGCAAAAGCAGCGAAAATAGGGACTAAAATGCAAAGTTTTCAAATTATGAGTCCAGCGCCCCCGCGCCATAACTATTGTCGCCCCAACGCTAGAATAGTGATCGAAATAAGAAATACGACCTGTTGAAGTCGCATCCGGTGCCCCAACGCTAGACAGTCACCGCGTCAGCGACACCCCAGCGCCCCAGCGCTATCATCACACCGCTCCAGCGGTGTAGGCTTTTTACGCATCGCCCCAGCGACAGAAGCATATTGCCCCAGCGGTATCACGAGTCCTAATCTGACGAGAATTGAGATTTTCAAGCTCAAACCAATCCTTATAAAAAAGCCACTCGTTCCCAGCCTTCAAGGATGAATCCAAGACGACCTAAAAGCACCAAGAATATAGAGCACAAGTCTTGGAAAGCAATAAGAGCTTAATTGAAGCAACTTTAGAGAGAAGTACAAGACGTTCTTCGGCATCAAGAGTTCCTAGGCAGCGCAATTAAGAGCAATTCGACGTCTATATCGATTTGCTAATAATTGTATCATGATTTATAATTATTTTTACTGCTGTTCTCTTGTAGCCATGAGCTAACTTATTTTCTAAGGTTAATATTTGAACTCAATATGTGTGCTTAATTGCCATATCTTTTAGTATTTAATAAACTTAGTCATTTATTATTTAAATTACTTGTGTTTAATGCTTCAATATATCTGGCCAATATATGGTGAATGAGTTGGTAATATTAGTGATAAACTCGGAAGAGGAATCATAATATTTAGACCTAGGTAATTTGATGCATGATTGTAGAGTAACATTCAATGTTGCATATGCAAGTTTCAACTTAGGATAGGAATATACCTAATTGGCATGTATGATCAATAAGACCTAATCTTAATGAATCTTAATTTATTACAAGTACCATAGGAATATAGGTATTTGGTAAATTAGGGTATACTTGCATGACCTTGGAAGAGGCTTGTGAATACATTAGTGTCTTGATCAATAATAAAGACTAAGTGAGTTAAATATTAGAGGATTAATCATTAGAAACATATTGAGGGATAATATTAATCCTAGATTTTCTCTACATTACTATCACCTAATTTTCTTTACATTGTGTTTTTGTTTTATATTTCTTACTTTAGTCTTAGATTTTTATTTTTCTGAATAATTATTAGAAAGATATAATTTTAGTAATTGGTTAAAAAAAAGAAATTATTCTTGTGGGTTCGACATCCGACTTATTTAATCTCTTTATTACTTGCATACAATAGTGTATACTTGCACTTAATTTATGATATAAAAATATCACATCAAATACATATACGAGACCATGGATCAAGTAAAGGAGACAATCAAAGATGATGGGTTTTGGAACAATGAGTCCCAATACAAGCCAATTTGGGATGCAATTGATGAAATATGGAACACACATTTGCATAGTGATCTCCATGTTGTGGGTTATTATCTGAATCCAAGTTTCTTTTATGCCGACGAGTTTTGTTGTGATTCAGAGGCTATCAATGGTCAGCTATCTTGTACCGTTCGTTTGGTAGAAGACAAAAGAATTCAACATTTAATAGCTCAGCAGCTTAAGAAGTATCAGCAAGCTGAAGGTGCTTTTAAGAAGGGGAGTGCCACTGAATCAAGAAATGATATTCCTCCAGGCATGAGAGTGAATTTTTTTGTTCTTTTCTTATTTAAAATTCTTCTAGTATAAAAGTGTTGGGGTTCAAAATAAAATTAATGCATTACTGTGCTCTTTAAAAATTAAGTAAAAGCACTTTAAGATCACAGGATCCAACTTAACTTTCTTAAGTAGTCAAAAAGTTAAGATTGTAACTCATAGTCATAGTCCATGAATATTAATTTGTAACTTGGGTGCAGCTGAATGGTGGTTAAAGTTTGGGAAACACTGTCCAGAGTTACAGAGTTTTGCAATTAAAGTTCTAAGCCAGACGTGTGATGGTGCTTCAAGATATGGGCTTAAGAAGAGTCTGGCAGAGAAGCTATTAACAGAAGCAATTAGAAGGAATCCAGTTGAACAACAACTCTACAAGGACCTTGCATTTGTTCATTATAACTTGCTATTACAGAACTTTCAGCCCAGCAAGAATGGTGACATTGTTGCTGAAGAGATTGACCCGACAGATGATTGGGTCGTGAATGGCGGACCTGAAATGATGGCCCAAGATGAAGATGATGAGTCAGACGTGGATGGACTTGGACTTCACTGAAGAGGTCACCCATTGATGGCCATTTCCATTTCTCAATTAAATATAAATAACATGAGTTATAGTTGTAGACTTGCTGTAGTAAACATTAAACACAATTCCTTTTCAAGCTTTATCACGGTAAAGAGATTGATTGAAAGTTGAAACAATGGAAGACAGAGAAATGAAACTGAAATCATGGAGAAGTTTTGAGGAATTTACTAAAATTATAATTCAAGAAGTACCTAACCTATAAGTATAATAATAACAAGCATAAAACTCCAAAAGTCTCATATATGGGGCTAAAGAGCAGGGACATGAGACATCATAATGAGCAATGAATAGTTTCCGGCAAATGGGTCTATTTTTAATTTATATTTCCCCTCGTTAATTCAAAATTTGAAACACAATTCAATTCTATATATATTGAAAAAAACAATTGGACGTTAGTGTTTGTCTCTTAAGCGTTTCATTACCCCCGCTAAAATGGCATCCGCATTTCATCGCTCTCCAGGCTCTTCTTTCCATAAACAAAAGGCAACCCTGACCCACCAAGCCACCCCAACATCCATTTTTCCTTTTTTTTTTTTTTCAAATAACAAATATTTTTTTTAGTATGTACCATTATGGTGTTGTTAGTCAAATACAGAAACTAGAATTCATCAAGTTAATAGATTCTCTCCTTATTTTATGTCTTCCTCTAGCCCATCCATTTGAAATCTCTGTCATACCAAATATCTAAGTAGCTTAACTGTATCTTTGTCATTTTCTCTGTTCCTTGCAAATTTTGAATTTGTGGAGAGAAGAGTGTGTTTTGAGTTTTCATGACCATCTAGAGAAGAAGAGCCGCATTTTAAAGTTTCTTTTCAACTTCTTTCCCAGCAAGCCCAGCAATTTTTTTTTTTTTTAAGGTTTTGTTTACTCACCTTTTCTTTGAGTTCACTTTCACATAAGCTTTTGCAATCAAGCCTCGCTCTCTATTAGATTCTGCATTTGAAGTTTCGGGTTTGTTTATGTTTACATTAAATAGGAGCAGGGGATCCATTATTGTCTGTTGATGGGTCTGAAAAAAATTGGTTTTTTTTTTAAAGAAAATAAAGGGACCACTGAGTCTGAGTGAGATCTGTCCTTAGGATTGTTCTTTTGCTTCGTTCTTATTTCTTTTGAGTTTTGAGTTTTTCACTTCATCATTATAAGCTTTTTTTTAAAATTTTTTTTTATTTATAACATGCATATATTCATACACCCATCTACATCCACTCCTTACCATAACTTTCCTGTTTTGACTTACTGTTTAGTTTGCACACATTTTCATATCAGAATTCAGAAATTTGAAAAAGCTCGGTTGGTCTCTCGTTGACTATTCTTAGTTTTAGTTAGTGAAAAGAAAAAAAAAAGGGTAATGAATGGCCCAAAAGTGACTATTTTTTTCTCTTCTGTAGCTAAAATTTGAAAACTTTTTCTGGGTTATGTTTGCAAAATGCCGTCTTTTTTAGCTCACAATGGAAACTACTTTTGTCTTCAATTTCATAAAGGCGCTGAAACTTGTTGGTTACCCCACTTTTGCCCAATCTTACAATAGTGAAAAAACAAGTCATTTTCCCATTCCTTTTGTTGACAATCATTTCATCATAATATTCAGAATTTCACTGCTTTTCTTCCCTCAGCTCTAACTTTCACAAAATTATTAGAAATGTAATTGATTATTTTCAAAAATAAAGAAAGGTTGTTCTTATTCACAGATATAAATAATGTTATTTTTGAAGTTTTCTTTTCCCTTAATTGGTGACCTTTCTTTCAATTTCTGCTAATGGTTTAATTCGAAACAGATATTAGCATTAAGCTCACCACTTGTCTTGATATGTATTTGTGTGGTTGCAGTGAAAATGACTTGTAGCTGAGCATTCATTGGTTATTTTGCCCTTATTGCAAGTTCACAGGTGGTACAGTGTTTACTTTCTAATTTTAAAATTCCATTGTGTCCTTTCCTTCTACTTATGATTATGGACGATAAAACTTTGTTAGATTTCATGATTTACTATGCTTCCAGAAACAGATATTTGGTGCTTGTAGTGAATCTGCTGTATTTATGATGCTTGTTTGTATTTGTACACAGCATAAAGAAGCCAAAGCTTTTCTGGGGAATTCCGGAATGTGTTTATGTGATAAATTACAAAGCTCATAATCAAAGATGTGCGACTCACCAGTTGTGCAATCTGCCTTTAGTTTGTATGTCTACATTCTTGAATTTTTATTTTTCTGGTTTTGTTATCAATGTAGCTCTGAGTTCTATCCTTTTTTATGCTCCCATTTCATCAATATTGCTGACATTTTATACAGAAATAATCCCATTTCCCAAGCTTCTATATTTCGGGCTCTCAGTCAAACTTTGTGGATGAACTTCATGATGATAAATCATCTCTAGAGGTTAGTTCTGGTAGGCATGTTTTTGTAGTTAGTTTCCTTTTATAAGTGTTGACAAAGATTGAGAAAAGCATGACTGGACTGAGTTGCTAGCTCGTTCTTGTTTTTCCCCTTCTCCCTCTTGGACATCTGCAGCCCAATTGGAGTCAATTCTTTTGTTCCTGTGTTTTATTTTTTATTTTGGGGATTGGTTTTCAAAAGCTTTGCTGAATTTGAATTCTTCGATGTTGCAATGTACCAAGCACTTGGAATACAGACAGCAATTAGAGTTTTCAGTAACAGTATAGGTGATCTAGATGGGAAATGATTTCATCTTATGATACTTATTCCCAGCTGATTTCAACTTGAAGTTGATTTACTAATTCTTTTCTCTTGGTCCAAATGTTTAAACAGAAGGGGTTCTTTTCTCTTGCTAGCTAGTTCTTTCTGTTTAGTTCTTTTGAATTTAATCAATCTGAAACATCTTGTTTAAATCTTAGTGGTTAAATTTCTTTTGTTCTGTCATGTATTTTTCTTCTGGTGTTCAACTTACATCTTAAATTGACTGTCAAATTTTTGTGATTCATTTAGGTGTGGAACTGCAGTGAAGAGGCTGAAAGTCTTGGATCATGTGCTAAAAACAGCAATTCTTACCCTTACAGACTTCAACTTGAGCAGGATGTAAGCTTCAACCTCGTAAATCTCTTCTGTTGTGTTTACTGAACATTTGTGTTGTTTGTGGTTTAAAATATGACATTTTGAAAATTGCCTGGCCTGAAAGAAGTATCTAGTTCCATTTGTGGTTCTGTCCATAATATGATTAGAATGGCTGTAATAAACATGACAATTTATGGTTGTAGATCTTAGTTAAAATTATGTGTTAGTAGTTAATAATGTAACATAAACCATCAAAACTTGCTTTAGAGAGGCAATGCTATAGAGAGTACTGCTGAATGTTTATGGATTGTTTAATTCTAGATTCAGAGGAACTTATATATTATTTTCATCCTCTGCAATGTGTTTGTGAGCCTCATCAAGATTGAGCCAGAGATCATGGCATGGCTTATTTGGTGATAGGGCTTTTATACATGTCGGTAAATTAGGAATATTTAGGATTTGATTGTTAGAAGATTTAAATAAATTATGAAAATCATATTCTATAATTAATGTTGGTAAATTGGGAATGTTTAGGATTTGATTGTTAGAAATTTGAACAAATTAAGAAAGTCATATCCTAAAATTAAGGGAAAGAATAAATCCTTGATTGTATGGGATTCTAGGGTTAGCCTTTCCCTATCTTTTCCTATTTAAGTTGTATATTTTCTGTAATTGATGATCTATGAATAGAAATTTATTCTTCTTTCTCTCTCTGTACATTACTATATGGTATCAGAGCTCTAGGGCTCGATCATGAATTTTAAAGTCGCCATGGTAGGCTCCGGTTTAACCTCTTCCGACGCTAGCAGCGGCGCAACTTCATCAAAGGGAGTTTCCCAGCCATTTTCGGCTCTTTCTCTTACCAAGAATTCTCTTTAAATTACCGTTTATAAACTGAATGGCAAGAATTATCTTGAGTGGTCTCAATCCGTGCGTTTGGTGATCGATGGTAAAGGAAAACTTGGGTACTTGAATAGCGAAGTTAAACCGCCAACCACCAATGATCCAAAAAACAGGCAGTGGTGTTAAGAGAATTCAATAGTTAGGGCTTGGCTGATCAACTCTATGGATCTAGTTGTTGGAAAACCTTTCATGTTTTTGCCAACGGCTCAAGATGTTTGGGAAACCTATTCAGATTTGGAAAATCACTTTTAATTGTTCGAATTAAACACCCGGATGTAGAGGATGCAACAAGGAGATCGTGAGATAACAGCTTCTATAACGAGATGATAACGGTTTGGCAGGAATTAGATATGTTCAAAGATGAAGAATGAGAAAGTACAAATGATAGTGTTGGGTACAAGAAGAAGATAAAGAGAGGCCGAGTATTTATTTTTTTAGCTAGTTTGAATAAAGATTTGGATGAAGTTTGAGGTTGTATACTAGGGTGAAAACCTTTGCCGACTATTAGAGAAGTTTTTTCAGAGGTGCGTAGAGAAGCACGGCGGCTAGTGATGTTGAAGAAAGTCGAAGAACCAAAAGTAGACGTTGAGGGATCCGTTCTTGTGGCTCAAGGTACTGACTCGGAAGGAGATAGGTGAGGAGGAAAGCAAAGGCCTTGGTGTGACCATTGTCGAAGGCCGTGGCATATGCGGGAAACTTGTTGGAAACTTCACGGGAAACCGATGAATGGGAAGAAAAAATTGAGCAGCGACACCAAGTCAGGGAGAGATGTCTGCGCATTTCAAGCTAGCAATACGGATCCAAGGCAACAATCATCCTCAAAATCTCTTCCTTTCACCAAGGAATAAATAGAGCACTTATATAAAATGTTTCAGTCCCAATCTTTAGGAAATTCTTTAGCACAGTTAGGTAATTTTTTCACTGTAGCTATCGCTTGTACCAAATCTAATGGCTCCTAGATATTAGATTCAGGTGCTACTGATCATATGACTTGTACTTCGCAATTCTTTTCTTCATATATACTTTGTGCAGGGAATCAAAAAGTTATAATCGCAGATGGTTCTTTTGTTACTATTGTTGGGAAAGGGACAATTACTATTTCCTCATCTCTAATTCTTAAAGATGTTTTGCATGTTCCTTATTTGTCCGATAATCTCGTCTATTAGTAAATTAACCCTTGATCATAGTTGTCAAGTTAATTTTTGGTCTTCTCATTGTGAGTTTCAGGATTTAGCCTCGAGGAAGATGATTGGGGGTGCTAAACAGGATGGTGGCCTCTATCTCTTTAATAACAGATCAACCTTTGGAAGGCAAGATCGGCAGACTTGTTTCAATTCTATTTTTGTTTGTAGTGACAGTGAGATTATGTTATGGCATTATCAGTTAGGACATCCAAATTTTCAATAGTTAAAGCATTTGTTACCCAAGTTATTTATGAATAAAAGTCCTTCAATTTTTCAGTGTGAATCTTGTGAATTAGCTAAACATCATCGTGCTTTTTTTCCATCTCAACCATATATAAAAATTAAAACCATTTACTATAATTCATAGTTATGTTTGAGGTCCTTCTAGAGTGACAACCTTTTCTGGAAAACGTTGGTTCATAACTTTTATTGATGATCATACTAGAATTATTTGCGTTTTCCTTTTAAAAGATAAATCTGATGCTGAAAATGTGTTCAAAATTTTTTATAATATGGTTCAAACACAATTTCCGACTCAGATTAAAATTTTTCGAAGTGATAATGGAAATGAGCTTTTTAATAATGTGTTAGGGAATTTTTTTGCTGAGAAAGGGATTGTACATTAAAGTTATTGTAATAATACACTTTAACAAAATGGGGTAGCTGAAAAAAAAAACAAACATTTCCTTGAAGTTGCTAGAGCTCTAAGTTTTTTAAAACTAAGGTTCCAAAGTATCTTTGAGGAGAAGCAGTTTTAACGGCAATTTATTTGATTAATAGACTGCCTACAAGAGTTTTGAACTTTAAAACACCAATAAAGGTTTTCACTGAATGTTTTCCCATCTCTCCACTAACAACAGACATTCTCTTAAAACGTTTTAGATGTTTGGCCTTCGTTCATCATGACCCTAGACGTTCAAAACTTAATCCAAAGGCACATAAATGTATTTTTGTAGGCTATCCTATAAATCAAAGAGGTTACAAATATTTTGATCCAGTTTTTTAAAAAAATGTTTGTCTATGGATGTCACTTTTTTTGAAGGACAACCATACTACAACAATTCCCATCTTCAAAGGGAGAGCATTAGTGAAGATGAGTTTTTAAATGGTTATGATTTAACCTTCGAGTTTATTCATGGTGATGTTTCTCATAAACAGTCACTTAAAGAAAATGAGGCAGAAAATACAAAATCTATGGAAACAAATGAATTAAATGTTGAAACTACCAATGGACAATCTTTGGTAATGCCATCTCAAAATCAAAATACTAAAACAACAGAGATGTGTACGAAACGGTATAAAGGTCTTGTATATTCAAAGGAATACAGAAAAGAATAGGTACTATTTTGCAGCACCACCAAGAATCTAATCAAGGGTTGGATCATGAGATTTATAATGATTCTTCAAAGATTCTTGACAATAATTCTCCAAGTAATTCTGAATCAAATTTTTATAGTCAGCTTGATGTTCCTATTACTCTTAGGAAAGGTGTTTGGTTTTGTACAAAACAACCTTTGTCAAATTTTGTATCCTATAAAAATATGTCATCTTCTTATTGTGCTTTTATTTCACAAATATCTAGTGTGGTCATTCCAAATAGTGTCCAGGAAGCTCTAAATGTTCTTGAGTGGAAAGAAGCTAAAAGCTTTACTCAGACGTATGGAGTTGACTACTCTAAGACCTTTTCTCCAGTGGTAAAGCTAAATACAGTTCTAGTACTCTTGTTTATTGCAGCTAACCTTGATTGGCCATTGAATCAGCTAGATGTGAAGAATTCTTTTTTGAATGGGGACTTAGAAGAGGAAGTCTGTATGGAGCCTTCACCTGGTTTTATTGAGAAGTTTGAATCTAAGGTATGCAAGCTAAAAAAATCTTTGTATGGTCTTAAACAGTCTCCCATAACTTGGTTCGAGAGATTCACAAAGTTTGTTAAGAGCCAGGGATATAGCCAAGGATAATCTGATCATACTTTTTTCATAAAAAGGTTTATTAAAGACAAGATTTCTGTTTTGATTGTCTGTGTAGATGATATAATCTTGACTGGAGATGATATAGAAGAAATGAGCAGACTAAAGCAGAGCTTAGCCAAGTAATTTGAGATTAAAGATTTAGGCCAGCTAAGGTATTTTCTTGAAATGGAAGTGGCAAGATCAAAGAAAGGTATTGTAGTATCACAATGGAAGTATATTCTAGATCTCTTGAAAGAAACTAGAATGAGTGGATGTAAATCTTCTGACACTCCAATAGAAGTTAATGCTAAGCTTGGAAAGGTTAAAGATGGTGTTCCAGTAGACAAGAGTAGGTACCAACGATTGGTTGGTAGACTGATTTACTTGTCACACACACATCCAAACATTGTTTTTGCTGTGAGCATGGTGAGTCAATTTATGCATTCCTCATATGAAAAGCATCTTGAAGCTATATATCAAATTCTTCGCTATCTGAAGGGCACACCAGGAAAAGGACTCTTCTTCAAGAAAAATGAGAAGAAAGGGATTAAGGTGTATACAGATGCTGATTGGGTATTTCGATCATTGGTAGAAAGTCAACAGTAGGGTATTGTATATTTCTATGAGGCAATTTAGTCACTTGGAGGAGCAAGAAGCAGAGTGTTGTTGCTAGAAGTAGTGCTAAGGTTGAATTTAGTTCAATGGTTTAGGGAGTATGTGAGGTTCTTTGGCTAAAAAGGGTTTCTAGAAGAACTTAAGAGGCCAGTGAGTCTTCTTATAAAGTTGTATTGTGATAACAAGGCAGTTATTAACATCGCTCATAATCCGGTTCTACATGATAAGACAAAACATGTTGAGATTGACAGACACTTTATAAAAGAAAAGCTTGAAGAAGGAATAATTTGTACTTCATTTATTTCAACCACACAACAGGTTGCAGATGTTCTAACTAAGGGTTTTTGTTGAGACAGCCATTTGAGCTTCAGGTTAGCAAGTAGGGCATGACAAAAATCTTTGCACCAACTTGAGGGGGAGCATTGGTAAATTAGGAATATTTAGCATTTGATTATGAGAAGATTCAAATAAATTAGGAAAATTATATTCTATAATTAATGTTGGTAAATTAGGAATGTTTAAGATTTGAACAAATTAAGAAAGTCATATCCTAGAATTAAGGGAAAGAATAAATCCTTGATTGTATGGGATTCTAGGGTTAGGTTTTCCCTATCTTCTCCTATTTAAGTTGTATGTTTTCTGTAATTGATGATCAATGAAGAGAAATTTATTCTTCATTCTCTCTCTGTAAATTACTACAATAAAGAATAGTGAATTCTAGTGAACTCCTTGTTTTTTGATGATGTAAAGAGTACCTGCTTCCAAGAGCTAGAGCATTCAAGTGGTGCTTTGAAAGTTGAACAACTTAGAAGTGAAGGTGGGTTTCATATTGGTTTTTTTTTAAATGGATTTAATAGAGCTGTCTTTCCTTCTTGGAAGACTATTCTCTATAGGATGATGAGGAGATATAAAAGCATTTGCATAGTTAATTTCTAGGATAGTTGTGGGAGAGGTTTGAGGTATTCCCATATTCGTGTTGCTGAAGGCGTTATTTCTAATCCTTTAAGGCAATTGTAGCGTGTAAAGCACAGCGTGGAGTAGCTTTGTTGCAGATTCAATGCATTCTCATGCTCACGAAGGCAATTGTTGTTGGTTTTCTCTTATTCCATTAATTTGTCTAAAGTGTCGACTTGAATACTAGTGGCATTTATTTTGTCTAAGTGAATAGTGTAAAAAATTATAGATCAAAATTTCAAGATCTTATGAGCTCCCGTTCTCTATTTCTCTTGAATACTATCACATTTGCTTGCATTTTTCACAGAAGATATTTTGTTGTATTTGGTTGGCTTTTAGATTTTCATATGCTTACTAATTATGCTACTAAAAGGCATCGTATATGTTCTAATTTCTTCTATGTTCCCAAAACTAAACCTTCAAATTTATTTAAGGTAGCTATTGTAAAAAAATAAAGAGAAAGAAGAATTCTTATGTATATGATAATGAAGAAATACAACATTATATAGGTAAAACTAGTATTCTTATTTGGAAGGGCAATTAATTTTAATTATAAGGTTATCAATCTATTTCCTATTTTATGATATTAACTATAAATATACACAGAATACCATATACATTTCAACACTCCCCCTCAAACTTGTTACAAATAAAATCAATTCGAGGACCCCTGAGAGATTTAGTAAGGATGTTTGCTAACTAGTCATTTGAGCAAATATGACTTGTGGAAATACAACCATACAAAATCTTCTTTCTAATAAAGTGACAATCAATCTCTATATGCTTAGTCCTTTCATGAAATACTGGGTTTGATGAAATGTGAATTGCAGCTTGATTATCACAAAGTAACCTCATTTGTGATATATCTGTAAATTTTAATTTTTTGAACTGTTTCAACCATATAAGCTCACATGTTGTTAAGGTCATGGCACGATATTCTGCTTCTGTGGTTGACCTAACAATAATTCTTGCTTCTTACTTTTTCATGATACAAGGTTTCTTCTAACAAAAACACAATACCCAGTAGTAGAACGTCTATCTGATGGAGAACCTGCCTAATCAGCATCTGAGTATCCGATTACTTGTATATGACCTTTATTCTCATATAGCAAACATTTTTCCTGATGCTCCCTTGATATACTGTAAGATTTGGATAACTGCATCCCAATGACTATCACACGGAGGCTGTAAAAACTGACTGACAACACTGACCGAAAAGGAAATATCAGGTCGTATAATGGTGAGATTATTAAGCTTACTAACTAGTCTTCGATATCTCCCAAGGTCTACAAGAGCATACTTTCTCTGGCAGATAATAGTCCCAGAGCTTGATTGAGCAACCTCTATGCCAAGAAAGTATCTGAGCAATCCCAAATCTTTAGTCTAAAAATGATTGAACAAATGATTTTTCAATTGTTTAATTCCATTCTGATCATTTTTTGTAATGACAATATCGTCAACGTAGACTACCAGATATATGCTGTGTTCTTGTGCTATATGCTTATAGAAAATAGAGTGATCTGACTCACTTCGAATCATGCCAAACTCTTGGATAATAGTATTGAAACGACCAAACCAAGCACGAGGAGAACCATATAAGGAGCGACGAAGTTTACATACCAAACTAGACTCCCCTTGAGCAACAAAGCCAGACGGTTGCTCCATATAGATTTCTTCTTGAAGTTCTCCATGAAGAAACACATTTTTGATGTCGAGCTGGTGCAAAGGCCATTGGCGAATAACAGTCATAGATAAGAACAACCGAACAGATGACATTTTGGCCACTGGTGAGAAAGTCTTATAATAGTCTAGGCCATAAGCCTGAGTGTACCCCTTGGCAACCAACCTTGCTTTCAACTGATCAACCTGACTATTGGGTCCAACCTTGACAGTATAAACTCATTGACAACCAACGGTGGAGTGGCCGGGGGGCAACTGGGCTAATTCCCATGTACCATTATTATGCAAAGCAGTTATTTCCTCAACTATTGCTTGACACCAATCAGGATGTGAAAGAGCATCACGGAGAATGATAGGGACAAATAGAAGATAAAGTAGACACAAAAGCATAGTATGGTGAAGATAATCGATGATAACTAAGAAAGTTGTATATAGGATGAGGGTTGCAAGTGGAGCGTATACCTTTACGAACAATAATTGAAAATTGGTCGGCAGGTGGCAGGACCTCAGTAGAAGAGGAATTTGTAGCAGGAAGTGAGTCAACAGGAGTCTCAAGAGTCTCAAAAGCGGTATCACTGTCAGCACCTGTAGGATTAAAAGGAACAAGACTATCACGAGCCGGAGAGGGATAATTTTTGGTGGAAGGATCATACTGTGGGACAGGGACAGGGACAAGGACAGGGACAAGTTCAGTGTTTGACTCAGGAGGAGGAATATTATGAATAATATAAGGAACTAGAAGAGCCTCTGTGATAAACGTATTTTCTGAAGCAGATGAAGAAAAGAAAGGGGAAGACTAAAAAAATGTGACATCAGTATAAAGGAAATGACGTCGAGTGTCAGGAGAATAACACCTATATCCTTTTTGAAGATGTGAGTAGTCAAGAAAAATACATTTGATGGACTGAGCAGATAATTTGTCTTGACCAGGAGAGAAGATATGGACAAAACACATGCAGCCAAAGACACGTGGCGGAAGAAGAAACAATGGTTGACTAGGTACAAAACAGAATGAGAGATCTAATGTTGTAACACGAAGGAGGGCATTCAATTTATTAAAAAGCAAGTAGTAAGAACAGCATCAGCCCAAAAACGGAGAGGAACATTATTATGTATAAGTAAAGTGCGGGCAGTTTCAATGAGATGTTTGTTTTTGCGCTCGGTAACTCCATTTTGTTGTGGAGTATAGACACAAGAAGACTGATGTAAGATGCCTCAAAAAGACATAAATTTAGTGAAAGGAGCAGAAACATATTCATGTGCATTATCACGACGTAATATACGAATAGTAGTAGAAAATTGTGTCTTAATTTTAGCATAGAAAGATTCAAAGATGGAAAATAATTCAGAGCGATCTTTCATTAAAAATAACCAAGTGCAACGCGAATAATCATCAATAAACGTAACAAAGTATTTAAAACCTAAAACAAATGAAACTCGACTAGGACCCTAGACATCAGAATGAACTATTTCAAAAGGGGATGCAGCCTGATTATTGACACGCTTTGGAAACGATCCACAAGAGTGTTTTCCAAGCTGACAAGACTCACAATTAAAAGATGATAAACTAAAAGACCTAGAACCATTTTTCAAAACTTTAGCAGATTTGGATGTCCCAATCGATTATAAAGAAGGGCAGGTGATTCAGTGACAGTGCATGTAACAGATGGTTGAGGAATACTCAGATGATAGAGCCCCTCTGACTCACGTCCTGTGCCAATCATCTATCCCATCTTGTGATCCTATATAAGAATAGAGTAATTAACAAAAGTAATTGCACAATTTAAAGAGCGAGCGAGTTTATTGATAGAGATGAGATTAAAAGGACAATGCGGTATATAAAGAACAGATTCTAAAGGTAAGGAAGGAAAAGGATGTGCTCGACCAACTGTTTGAGCAGTAGTTGTGGACCCATTAGTTAAGGTGACAGATGGCAATGACTTAGATGTCAAAGTATGAGAAAGTAATTGAAGGTTACCAAAAATGTGGTCAGAGGCACCAGAATCAAGGACTCAGGGTCCTAAAGAGGACTGAGTAAGACAGGTGACCGAATTACTAGTATGTGCAATGGAGGCAATGAAGAGGTAGACTACTTCGCCGCTTGGTATTTAAGGTCTTCCTCATAGTCGGCACCAGTGAGAGTCACGGATAAAGGTTGCTTGTCTGTGTTAGAGCTCTCAATAATCATATTGCCTAACAAATCGGAGGAGGAAGGAGAAAAATAACTGACAACCAGGAGCAGCTTTCCGGCGATAGTGACGGTTTTCTAGCGACGGCGGCAGGCGATGACAAGGGAGTCGATGTGTGGTTTCGAGATCGCCGGCGTCGTCTAGAGTGATTGGTGTCGACGGTGAAGCCTCACGCTCGTTGGAGACGGAGATCGAAAAACGTGAAGCCGAGGAGAGGGGCAGCGCGTGTGGAAGCCGGTGACTGTCGGACCACTACATAAGTGATCGCCGGTGCTGTCTGAGGACAGGAATGCCAGCCGTGAGAGTCCACGCGCATCGGAAAAAAGGTCAGTTTCCGGCGACGGCGCGTGGGGGTGCATGCGGTTGAGGTCGGATTCTGTTTTCTTGGAGGTTCTTCGGTGAATGATTGGTAATGTGAGAATAGATGACACAACCACTGGAAAAGGAAGAAAAAATACAGTGGCCGGAAAGGAAACAGGCGGATTTGCCCAAAAAAACTAAAAAATTAGAGATAGCACAATGGCTCTCATACTATGTAAAGAAATAAAGAGAAAGAGGAATTCTTATGTATATGATAATGAAGAAAATACAACATTATATAGGTAAAACTAGTTTTCCTATTTGGAAGGGCAATTAATCCTAATTATAAAGTTATTAATCTATTTCCTATTCTATGATATTAATTATAAATATACACAGAATATCATATATATTTCAACAGCTATAATAATTATTCTAACCCTCTTGGAATTATGATTGTAACAGGTGCAAAGATTACAACAAATGCTGCTAGAAGAGATGGAATGGCATGCTATTCTGGAAAATGCCATCAAAAGAAACACTGTGAAGTTATCTAGTCGATCGTGCCTCCCACACCATGTATGCTGCTTTTTATTTTATAATGTTTTCTTTGACCAATCTCATGTATCTAGAAATGCTTAGATGAGCATTTTTCATGCTGTGCTCCTAACATAAACCCCAATTTACTTATAAAGAATATAACGTACATGTCTAAGTAGAGTAAAAAGACCAGCAAAAAAATGGACACAGTAAACATAGTTAACAAACATTTAGTTTCAAATTTGTTGGGTAAAAGTTCTAAAGCGTTATAAATTATACCATGCCATACATTTTCATATCATTGTCTGCAAATAAGCTGACATCAAGTAAATACTCAAGAATAAGGCAATCCCTTTCTTTTTTTTACTACTGTCATGCCAAAATGAACCTATTGTTTTATGATTAACTTATTTTTCTGATCTGGTTTGTGCATTCTGTATTTAGTTATGGACAATGTTTCTGCTAGTTTCTTTAATGTTATCACAAAATCTGAAATCTTTCCTCTCTCATACTTGTCTAGGCTCAAGAGCTTCTGTCCAATATTGCACTACTGGAGAGTACAGTTTCAAAACTTGAACTAGAGATGGTCTCTTTACATTTCCAGCTTAGTCAAGAAAGAAATGAACGGAGGCTTGCTGAATGCCGTTTTAGGCATCCATCTTCTCTATCGTTGTCTGGCTGCCCTCCTGACATTGCAGAAACACCAGTAATTATTCTGTTCTTTTACACATAAATCTTACTGACTATAACAACTAAGGGGGGTGTTTAAGGTAATTAGGCCAAACTAAAGGGGTCTAGCAGTCCTTATCCCTATTATTATCTCTCAACTTCTAAAATTTCACACTATGCCGTCCCTGGGTTCTCTCTTTCCAAATCAACCTGCACCCACCAGCCCAAAAAAGAAAAAAAGATAGAGATAAACAAAAAAAAAAAAAAAAAACTGAAAGAATAAATATAGGTTAGCTGGTTCATTTGTTTTTTGCTGGCTTCTTGTTTGTGCTGTTGCTTAACTTTTGTTACTTGTGTTATTAGACCTTGTTTATGAACATCAAATATTAATTCTTTCTTTTATCCTTAGATATTAGCCAAATATAATATGGTTTTTCCTCTTCACAGATATTAAATATTCTCAAAATAATCATTGGACTTCTGCATAGATTATAAATTGCACATAAACAACATTTCTATTTTAAGTGCAAACCAGATTCCTATGTTTTCAAATCCTTCCACCTTATGTAAGCAATCCATGTAACTTTTTCTTCATTATCCAGATTTCATCTTCTCTGAGGTCCTTGAAACATTTGAACTCTGAACTGCGGCATTCCTCAGAAGAAAACTCGTGTCAGGAGCTAGGAGACCAACCGTCTGATTCTACTGCTGAATCATCTTGTTCAGAGTCAATGATGGAGGTATCTCTCTACAGTTTCTCATCCCTGTGGGGATTTCAACTGTGTTACCATGCTGGGAGCACATATTGCTTGTAAAAGTCTAATTCATCTTAAAGCAGATGTTTTTGTGCCTCTTTGTTGTTCAAATCTCCCATGTTCCAGACATTTTTCTATACATCTATGATTTATGTAGAGTTGACAATGGTAGTATTTTCTTATTTTAAGTTTAGAATGTTATCATTGACGTGTTGTTACTTAGGTATCTTTACAATGATATAGTAGGGAGAATTAAACAGGTTCAAACTGAACCACATATTACTCTAGTCATTTTGATAGAGTATGCTGCTTGTCCCCTTGTTCACAATAAAAGTTGCAACAGAAGGGTTCCTGTTGTTTAATGTCAAGCATTTAATATATGTGTGATACTTTGCATCAGAATGCAGATGATGCAGCTGTGCTTTCCAATGAGAAGAAAATACCTTCTAAGCCTGACTTCAAATGTAGTCAGTCTTTGGAGTTCATGAAACTTCCTAAAGGAATGCCACCTAAAGGCCTATGGGATAATCCTAATCAACTATCAGAGGAGATGGTACGATGTATGAAAAATTCTATTTATGTCTCTGGCCGATTCAGCTATACCATCTAAATCTTCTGTGTTGGAGAGCCACTGCTCAACTCTGTCACCACGCGGACATCTTTCAAATTCATCATGGTGGTCATCATCTGAGCACTCAATGATTTCATCTTGGGTGCAGAGCCCACAAATTGATGTACAGAGTGACTCTGGAGTTTGGGCATCAGAGAATGCTTTTGATCCCTATAGGGTGTGTGGAAAATTAAGCTGGGCAGATATTGGAAACTATGGATTAGCAACTGAAGTTTCTTGGATGTCAGTTGGTAAAAATCAATTAGAATATGCTTCTGGGGCACTAAAGAGGTTCAGGTGGGATATTTTAACCTCTCTCTCTCCATTACAGTTATCTGTAGAGTTGAAAGTACTTACTGTTATACCATAAAATATGAAAGAATGTTAAAGTTACCAAGGTGAAATACCAAGTTATCAGTGTTCTTCCCTATTGCAAATTTGCTGCAACCATTCTCCATCATCTTCACATACATACATATTTGAAGTTCTAAATTACAGTTATCTGTAGAGTTGAAAGTACTTACTGTTATACCATAAAATATGGAAGAATGTTAAAGTTACCAAGGTGAAATACCAAGTTATCAGTGTTCTTCCCTATTGCAAATTTGCTGCAACCATTCTCCATCATCTTCTTTACAGAATGACTCTTGATAATCTATGATTTTATTGGCTTCCACATTACTTGTATTTCCTTTTTACTTCTATTCTACATATTTCTGTTATTCCAATTCATCATGTCATCTTTTGTTGTTAAGAATTTGTTTATTGAATCACGAGGTATGCCCCAGGCACTAAAAAGAAGCCCATTAAACTACATATTCTAACCAACCATAGATTTTTTCAGCTAATTCTTGATGGTGGGAGTAGATAATTTGCTCTTAGCTCATATTGGGGACATTGCTAAGTTTCCTAAATCATTCGTACATTGGGAAAATGTGAAATTTTATAATACTAAGTAAAATTCATCTTCTTTGAGCAGTTGAAATATTTCACCTGAAACTAGAGCTTATGGAAACTGTTGTTTTGATGGGCAGAATGCTAGTTGAGCAACTAGCAAAGGTGAACCCTATCCACTTAAGATGCAATGAGAAACTTTCTTTCTGGATCAACCTATACAATGCTTTGATCATGCACGTAAGGCTCTTTCTTCTATTACATTTTAGCTTATGCTAGTACCACAAGGGAATGTTTAATTTTGCAAAGCACATTCTTGGTCATGCAGAGTTTAATGTGAATGACATGCTAATCTGTACATGATTGTTCTCTTTTGTGGACACTGTGGACAGGCTTACCTGGCATATGGTGTCCCAAGAAGTGATTTGAAGCTATTCTCTTTGATGCAAAAGGTGTGTTTCCTGACTTGAATTGGCTCTCTCAGATACTGGTGTAGGTTGCTGTTGAGACTTTTTGAGACCATAATTCTCTAGTTGTTTTCTTCATTTTTATTTTATTTTTCCAGGCAGCATATACTGTTGGGGGGCATTCTTATAATGCTGCTGCTATTGAATACGTGATTCTAAAGATGAAACCACCGCTACATAGGCCTCAAATTGTATGTACATGATTTAATGATATTGTTGTTCTTTATTTGTTAATTTAATTCTCTTGTTATATCTCATTTCCTGATTAACATGTCTAATGATAATTAATATTAGGCCTTGCTCCTTGCCCTTCACAAGTTGAAGGTATCAGAGGAGCAAAAGAAGTCTACAATTGATGCACATGAGCCACTTGTAGCTTTTGCGCTAAGCTGTGGAATGTACTCATCACCTGCGGTAATATCAGTAATTTTATGCTCTTTTGTCCTTGGTTGTTTTAATGTTTATATATATCCTGTATTACAAAGTCCTAATTTGATTGACATGGTAATGAATGGTGAGTGCAGGTGAGAATCTACACTGCTAAGAATGTAAAAGAGGAGCTTCAAGAAGCTCAACATGACTTCATTCGTGCGTCAGTGGGGGTTAGCAGCAAAGGGAAGCTGTTGGTGCCGAAGATGTTGCACTGCTTTGCTAAGGGCTTTGTGGATGATGCAAATTTGGCTGTATGGATATCTCACTACCTTCCCCTGCTTCAGGCTGCCTTTGTTGAGCAATGCATATCGAAGCGGCGGCAAAGGCTTCTTGGGTATTGCAATTGTGGCATTCTTCCCTTTGATTCACGCTTCCGTTACTTATTTCTACCTGAAAAAATTTCACTGATCTCTGATAAAATTCTCTGTTTATAATTACTTAACAGTCTCAAACAACTTGCTTGCCATGGTCTAGGTAGGCCAAAATTCCACAGTTATCCCAGTCTCTACATGCTACCTTAAAATTTGTTTGTATTGGGTCCAATGTGAATATTGGCCCCCTCAAAATTGACGAGGCTGGTGGCAGTTTTGGTCTTTTCCCCAGTAGACCAGTTGCATCCTTCTCGGACGTTGTATATTTTCTTGATGGGTAGTAGACGCAAAATACAGTGCGAATTTTTGTGTATTTGTAGTAATCAGAAAATGCTCAATAAAAGGGTTGAATAGTTGTTCTTTTGCAAGATATTGTTTGCTCAATATGATATCTATGAATTTAGTCCCCTGACCCCAAGGAAGAATGCATGTCAAATGATTTTTCAGTTCAGCATAAAAGCAAAATTGAGCACATATAGCAGGCAACTTGTGGTTGGTCCGTTGCAAGTAAAAAATCTGTATTATTGGGACAGAGGATTGCGTATCTAACCATGCAAAAACTTGCAGCTGAAATTCTACTTCCATTGGATGAGCAAATGTTCTTATGAAGTCTACGGAAAATTGACAGTTTAATTTGTGTTTTTATTAAATTATTAAAATTTTAATATTTTAAAAATTATTAACAGTCTTTTAGAGATATTTTTATTTTTAAAATATATTTTCTTTTACAATTTTCATTCCAAAAATATGATTAATTTCGTTTTTAAAAAATTCAATTGGTAATTTTTAAAATATTAAGAACGTCATAAATAATTCAATAAAAATATAAAAATTAAAGGGTAATTTCCTAAAGTCTAATGATTGCATGTCTAACTATGAAAAAGCTTGCAGCTGAAATTCTACTTCCATTTGACGAGTAAATGTTCTCCTGAAGTCTAATGATTGCATACCTAACTTCCATTTGACGAGTAAATCTTAATTAAGACTCAGAAGGCAATCAATTCTCCAACCCAATGACTTTGCTCTTTGCATTTATTTCATAATAGCTTCGCTAGCTACGTAACAGATCGGGTATGCCTAGACAGTATATTCCTGTTCTCTTGGCATTGCCTATGACTTTGGAAATTTTTTGCTATTTGTATGTTGAGTATTATTCTGAAGATCGGCAATGTAACATAATTCTTTCTCTTATGCAAAAAAAAAAAAAAATTTCCGTCTGAGCATACATGGTTGGTTTATCACCAAAACCAAAATTTGAAGCTGATTCCTTGGACCATTTAGAGAAGCATTTTGCTTGTAACATTTGTGCTGGTATAGTGGGGGATTCATGTCATGAAACAGTGCAGTAACATGAATACTCCAACTGATCTCGGATATACGGTAGTGACCAGTAAATTTTGCATTAACAAGATTAAACGGACAACAGTATATACAATTGTTGCTTAATTTTTTTTCCTGCTGGGGTAAACTTGATGGCTTTCCCTGTAAGATGCCTAACTGCCTACATGTGAACTTTTATTAAGGATGGACCTCTAATGACGGTCCAATTAGATATAATATTATTCGTATTGAATTTGGGCCCGTAAAATTTTGTTTTAAATTTCTTCGAAAGTTATTTGAAAGGAATTCTACATATATAATTAATTTTTTTTTATCTTATATAGCGATGAAGGATCCTACACTCGACTCTTACCTTATTTATTTTAATCCTGTTATTTGTAATTTTAGGAGTGTTGGATTTAAGATGTTACGATATGATCGGTTGTATAATTTATTCACATTTCAATAATGCTGATGCGATGTATGGGCTGTGTAGTATCAATTGATAAGAACACGAATCTTCAATTATTATCACTGCGGAGAGTCCTCAAAAATGAATATTAAAAAAAAAAAAAAAAACAAATTATTACCACTGCTGAGTTGTATAGGTACTCTTTCTTGACTAAGAGATGGATAGAGACGCATCAACAAGAGAAAGAAACAAAAAGGGCTAGGGGCACCCAGTTGCCATAACATGATATCGATGTCATTGAGTCGTATGGATATGAAAACGAATATGACAATATTGTCATCTACGTAGCTACCATTTCATGAAAGGCTTGTGGGTGTTTGACTATGGAGCTAGCTGTACAGAGCTACAGCTAAATTACGCACGACATTCTCGCGAGCCCAAATACCAAAATCTTGTACCACCAGCCTCCAGTAGTGAGAAATAATATCTCCTTTTGCTTTCATGTTTATGCCCAAGTTCTGTGGTTCTCCTTAACTACGTGTGGACATAAAATTTGAGAGAGAGTTATGCACATAAAATTTGATTCAACACATGGGAGATGGGACAGGTAAAAAAGATCACAAATTAATGTAAATAAAAATAATTATAAAATTTAATTTTGTAAAAAAGATCACAAATTAATGTAAATAAAAATAATTATAAAATTTAATTTTAATTAAATTATAAAATTTAATTTTAATTAAATTAAATATTTTAATTATAATTTTAATTACATTAAATATTTTAATTTTAATTTTAATTACATTAAATATTATAATTTTAATTACGTTAAATATTTTAAATTTAAATTTAATTATAATTTTAATTACGTTAAAATTATAATTATAAATTTTGAATCAATTAAGTAAAAAAAAATAATGTTATTATATTTTTTTTTTATAAATCAAACATATTTTATATAAAAATTTATAAACATAAATTAAATATTATTCTAATGATAATGACCAACAAAAAATAAAGAAAAATACATACAAATTTTTTTAAATTTCAATTAAATTAAATGTTATAATTTCAAATTCAATTTATATTTCAATTATGTTAAATGTTATAATTTCAATTCCAATTTCAATTTTAATTATATAAAATATTATAATTTCAAATCTAATTTCAATTACGTTAAATGTTATAATTCAAATTTTAATTTCAAATTTAATTATACTAAATATTATAATTTCACTTTTAACATAACATAACATAGTAATATAATAAAGTGAAAGGTATGATGAGAATTCTCAACTCGAAATGTTAAAAGGTGCAAAATCATTAAGTGTTAGAGCTGTTACAATTAATTAAATGAATTGAAGAAATTGCTAGATCAAGAGAAGGGGATACTACTATGAGCCTTCTGTCCTGTGCATCTAATCAGCTCGCGTGGTTCACTAGTTCTACCGACTAGACTTTTAGAGTGATTAAGTTGATATATGGGTAGGCTTGAAGTAAGGGGTGTGCTATCCCTATTAGGCTAGACCCTCTCTTATAAGGCCCCATTATCGAGGTTTAATGTAACTAAAATTAGAATTAAAATTAAAACATGTAATGTAATTGAAATTGTAATTATGAAATTTAATGTAATTGAAATTAAAATTAGAATTAAATTTAAAATTATAACATTTAACATAAATGAAATTGAATTTAAAAATAAAATTAGAATTATAACATTTAATGTAAGTGAAATTGAATTTAAAAATGGAATAGAAATTATTACATTTAACGTAATTGAAATTAAAATTAAAATTAAAATTGGAATTGAAATTATAACATTTAATGTAAGTAAAATTGAATTTAAATTTTGAATTGCAATTATAATATTTAATGTAAATAAAATTAAAATTAAAATTATAAATTTTAATATAATTGAAATTGAATTTAAAATTAGAATTAGAATTATAACATTTAACATAAATAAAATTGAATTTAAATTAGAATTATAAGATTTAACGTAATTAAAATTAAAATTAAAAATTAGAATTGAAATTATAATATTTAGCGTAATTGAAACTGAATTTAAAATTAGAATTAAAATTATAACATTTAATAAAACTAAAATTAAAATTAGAATTATAATTATAATATTTAATATAATTAAATTTAAAATTATAACATTTATCTTATGTTCCCATTAACTGTTATATGTTGCAATTCACTTAACATACAACGAAAAATAGTGAGAATATGTAGTATATTAAGTGAGAATATGATATTGTTTGTGATTAATTTTTTTTTAACATATATGAAAATCATACATAAAACACTTATAAATTTGGAACTTCTCATATTAAATCATATATTTTCAATGGTAATCGACAACATGTTAAGAATGTAAAAGTGGAGATAATAGTAAATGGTAGGAACATATAGTATATTAAGTGTGAACATATAATATATTAAGTGAGAACATATATTATATTAAGTGTGAACATTTAGTATGTTAAGTGTGAACATTTAGTATACTAAGTAGGAACACGTAGTTTATTAAATGAGAATAGTTAGTATATTAAGTGGGAACAAATAGTATATTAAGTGGGAACAAGTAGTATATTAAGTGGGAACACGTAATATATTAAGTGAGAACGTGTAGTATATTAAGTGGGAATATTTAGTATATGAAGTGGGAACACGTAGTATATTAAATAGGAACAAGTAGTATATTAAGTGGGAACATTTCGTATATTAATTAGAAACACATAGTATATTAAGTGAAAATATGTAATATATTAAATGATAACGTATAGTATATTAAGTGGGAACATTTAGTATACTAAGTGAGAACACGTAGTATATTAAGTGAGAACATTTAGTAAGTTAAGTGGGAACAAATAATATATTAAATATTCTCACTTGACATACTAAATGTTTTCACTTGATATATAAGACTATGTATTCCCACTTAATATATTACGTGTTTCCACTTAATATATTAAATATTCTCACTTAATATACTATATGTTCCTACTTAATATACTACTTATTCCCACTTAACATACTAAATATTTCTACTTAACAAACTAAATGTTCTCACTTAGTATACTAAATGTTCCCACTTAACATGTTAAATATTCCCATTTAATATACTATGTGTTCTCACTTAATATATTACTTCTTCTCACTTAACATATTAAATGTTCTCACTTAATATTTTACGTGTTCTCACTTAGTATATTAAATATTCTCACTTAACATACTAAATGTTTCAATTTAATATAATATATGTTCCTACTTAACATACTATATGTTCTTATTTAACATACTAAATATTCTCAGTTAATATACTACGTGTTCTCACTTAATATATTAAATATTTTTACTTAATATACTAAATATTTTCACTCAATACACTATATATTCCAACTTAATATATTACGTGTTCTTACTTGATATATAAATTGTTCCATACTATGTGTTCCAAATCATAAAATTGTCATTTTATTATCAGAGTGCCAAAAAAGGCCGCCGGCCAATGGCCGTTTTCAACAATGGTTGTAGGTTTTTTAATTATTAATTAATTATTTTTAAATATATTTATTATAATTATAAATCAATTATAAGATGACATATGTAATTTGTAATTAATCAGTGTTTGACACGTGCTACTTTATTAAAAAATATTTATTTACTATTTTTTTAAAATTATATTAAATTAAATAAACAAATGAGGTTACGCCATTTATTTAATGACAACAAATGAGTGAAATTGTGCTACGTGTCTAAGGTTAAATGATAAATAATGAAGGTAAAGTAATAATTATCCATTAAAGCTAATATTTTCATCAAATTTGATGACAAAGATTAACGAATTAGGGTAAATTTAGATATTTTATCTCTAACTATGACAAAGTTGTAAATTAGTCTAAAATATTAGAGTAAATTTGATCTTATCCCTTATAACATTTAAATGAAATTAAAATTAGAATTAAAATTATAATGTTTAACGTAATTAAAATTAAAAGCGTATTTAAAATTGAAATTAGAATTATATTATTTTATATAATTAAAATTAAAATTAGAATTAGAATTATAACTTTAATATAATTAAAATTGAAATTTGAATTTGAATTATAATATTTAACGTAATGAAAATTAAAATTGAATTATAATATTTTATGTAATTAAAATTAGAATTAAAATTGACATTAGAATTATAACTTTAACATAATTGAAATTAGAATTTTATTTTTTAACGTAATTGAAATTGAGATTAATTAAAAATTATAGCATGTAAATAAAATTAAAATTAGAATTATAACATTTAACGTAATTAAAATTGAAATGATAACATTTAAGGTAATTGAAATTAGAATTGTAATTATAATACTTAACGTAATAGAAATAGAAATTGAATTATAATATTTTATGTAATTAAAATTGAAATTAGAATTCTATATTTAACATAATTGAAATTATAATTTTATTTTTTAATGTAATTAAAATTGAAATTAATTTGAAATTATAACATGTAAATGAAAATGAAATTGAAATTAGAATTATAACATTTAACGTAATTAAAATTAGAATTATAACATTTAATGTAATTGAAATTAGAATTATAATTATAACATTAACGTAATAAAAATTAAAATTGAAATAATATTTTATGTAATTAAAATTAGAATTAAAATTGAAATTAAAATTATAACATTTAAAATAATTAAAATTAGAATTTTATTTTTTAACGTAATTGAAATTGAAATTAATTTAAATTATAACATGTAAATGAAATTGAAATTGGAATTAAAATTATAACATTTAATGTAATTAAAATTAGAATTTAATATTTAATGTAATTAAAATTAGAATTATAACATTTAATGTAATTAAAATTAGAATTATAACATTTAATGTAATCAAAATTGGAATTGTAATTACAACTTTTAACGTAATTGAAATCGAAATCGAAATTGGAATTATAACACTTAAGTAATTAAAATCAAAATTATAATTGAAATTAACATTTAATGTAATTGAAATGATAACATTTAGCATAATTGAAGTTGGAATTGAAATTATAACATTTAATATAATTCAAATTGAAATTAAAATTATAATATTTAACGTAATTGAACTTGAAATTGAAATTGTATAATTTAACATAATTGAAATCAAATTTAGAATTGAAATTATAACATTTAACATATTTAAAATCAAAATAAAAATTATTTGACTAATTAAAATTGAAATTAGAATTGAAATTATAATATTTAACGTACTTAGAATTGAAATTGTATTTAAAATTATAACATTTAACATAATAGGAATTGAATTTAAAATTAGAATTAGAATTATAACTTTTAACAAAATTGGAATTAGAATTGAATTTGAAATTATAACTTTTAAACTAATTAGAACTAAAATTGGATTGTAATTGCAACATTTAATAAAATTAAAACTGAATTTGGATTTGAAATTGTAACATTTAATGTACTTAATATAATTAGAATTGAATTTAAAGTTAAAATTAGAATTATAACATCTAACGTACTTAAAATTGTAATTAGAATTACATTTGAAATTATAATATTTAACGTATTTGAAATTAAAATTAAAATTAGATTTGGAATGATAACATTTAATTTAATTAGAATAAAAAATTGATTTGAAATATAACATTTAACGTAAATGAGATTAAAATTAGAATTAGAGTTATAATATTTAACATAATTAAAATTAAAATTAGATTTGAAATTATAACATTTACATAATTGAAATTGAAGTTAGATTTGAAATTATAAAATTTAATGTAATTAAAATTGAAATTGAATTTCAATAACATTTAACGTAGTTGAAATGAAATTTAAAATTAGATTTGTAATTATAATATTTAATATAGTTGAAATTAAATTTAAAATGGATTTTAGAACTATAATATTTTACATAATTGAAATTAATATTGAATTTAAAATTATAACATATAACATAATTAAAATTAGAATTAGAATTGGAATTGAAATTACAATATTTTACGTAATTGAAATCAAAATTAGAATTGGATCTATAATATTTAACATAATTAAAATTAGAATTATAACATTTAGCGTAATTGAAATTGGAATTATAACATTTAACATAATTAAAATCGAAATTAGAATTGAAATTGTAACACCTTACATAATAAAAATCGACATTGTAATTAAACATAACATTTAAAGTAATTAAAATTGTAATTGTATGTGAAATTGTAATATTTAACGTAATTAAAATTGATATTAAAATTATAACATTTAACATAATTGAAATTAGAATTAGAATTGTAATATTTAATGTAATTAAAATTGAAATTGAAATTAAAATTATAACATTTAACATAACTGAAATTGAAATTAAATTTAGAACTATAACATTTTATGTAATCAAAATTGAAATTGGAATTGGAATTACAATATTTAAAGTAATTAAATTTGAATTTCAAATTAGAATTAAAATTATAAAATTTAATGTAATTAAAATTAGATTTGGAATTATTAACATTTAACGTAATTAAATTTGAAATTAAAATTAGTTTTAGAATTATAAAATTTAACGTAATTTAAATTAGAATTATAATATTTAACACAATTAAAATTAAAATTGATTTTAGAATTATAATATTTAACCTAATTGAAATTAAAATTGAAATTAAAATTAAAATTTGAACTATAGCATTTAATGTAACTGAAATTGATTTTGAAATTATAATATTTTACGTAATTAAAATTAAAATTGAAATTAAAATTATAACATTTAACATAATTAAAACATAAATTAAATTTGAAATTATAATATTTATTGTAATTGAAAGTAAAAGTTTTTGGTATGTATTTTGTCTTTAGTTTTTTATTGATTGTTCTCATTGAAATAATATTTAATTTATATTTCTAAATTTTTATATAAAATATGTTTTATTTTTACAAAATAAATATTATAATAAAATTATTTTTTTATTAATTTATTTTTGGACTTAATTAATTTTAAATTTATAATTATAATTATATATGTTAATTATATTAATATATGAGGTATTTATAAAAAAAAACTAAAATGACCGGCAATACTTTATATTCCCAATCATTTTAGACTACGTCAATTAGTTGTATGGTACAATCGACTACACTGTAATCTTTCCCCACAAATTAATGTAGGCAAAAATATGTATTCTATTAACCTCACATATTTTTGGTTCTGTTACTATTATAAGATTTAAGATTCTCTGTTAGATTTTTGATGTATGTATACATACATTGTCTAACTTGATCATGTAATTACTAGGAGATATATGGTAATGCTAGTTGGGGAAACTTAAGCATGCTGACAAACGATAGGCTATAGATTGGAAATAAGATTATATAAATGTAATGGCCCATTTAATGCATAATATATATATATATATATATATATATAGAGAGAGAGAGAGAGAGAGAGAGAGAGAGAGATGATAGCAGCTTTGATAATTTGGATGGGCAACCAAGACATCCAACCTAATTACCATTTGTTGGTCTCATGTTTTGATGCATAAGTTTTTGTAGTACTACTTCTATTACTTTAAGCACTAGCTATTGTTATTATCAATAGCGAATGAAAGATCGAGAAACTTCATTACGACACCAAATTTTTATTAGATGAAAGGACAGAGTTGTTGTTATAGGCCATATTATCCCATTTATGTTAACTTGACACTCTTTTGTACATTATTTCTTAACCAATCAGGGACGTCGACGTCGACGTCGTCATCATCAGCAGCAGCAACCAAACCCTATTTGCACTGATATTAATTCAAGCCTAACACGTACTCTTCAAAGGGTGACTTATGCTACAGTTGTTCCTCCAATGGACTATTGACTTCGTGCTCTCTTACCCAAATCACAAAACAATTGGCACACAAAAGAAGGTTTGGTACGAGAATTATAATAATAAACCAGATTTTCAACTTGATCATGTATAGATATATAATATAAACTGTCACTATGCTTAGTTGCTCAACTACTTTTAACCAATATTTTCATTTATAATGGTACTTAGTAAGTACTATATGTATAATTAAGCTTAGTATTCATCTGAACTGAATCCATTTTCTTCACTCTTGTTAAGACTTCTATTAGCAAAAATAATAGAATATATTCTCTTTCTCTAGTAGTAAAAATACAGAATCCTTTTTGTTTTCATATTTTGGCTGAATTGCATTGACTATTTGTGGTTAGGCGAATCTTAACCAATGCACGCTGAAAAGAGTTGGTGACTTCTATGTATGGTAATTTTTTGTTCCATATATTATTTCTCTTGAATACGACTTTTACTAATATTTTCTGATTAATATTATTTATTTTTGTTCCTCTACCTCAAATGGGTATAACATAAATATTAAAGAGCTGGGTTAGGAACAATTGTCTCTCGTTCATACTCTTATATTGTAGGTATAAGTATGCTCATTTGTCACCGTTGATCATGACATGAGGTCTATAAAAAAAGACTTGAAATTGGAATTATTAATGACACAAGTAGAAAATGATGTAGAATTGGGATGTGAAAGTTTGCATCCTTATGATCTCGACCATTGATCATTAGTTGGTATCATAAAAATAGTATCATTATCTAGAATTATTTAATAGTATTTCACCGTCTATCATTTTTATAAAAAATTTCGAGGGAAGAAATTTATAAGAATTGACATAATCTTATTAAATGGTTTCATAAAAATAGTTTTATATAAGATTTTATTTTCGATCGAAAACTGACTGATATTGATATTAATTCAGAACAATAATAATTTTATTTGTTCGGCTAAAGGAGCATATGCATGACCAAAATGTAGCCCCAGGGCGAGCTTAATTACATTGCCACAACCGTCCGAAATTGTCATTTTTCTACTCTTTATCATTAATTATTTCACATTCTTCTCTTTTATCAATCAGTGTTTCACTGCAAAAATAATTCTTTTTTGAGTGGTGGTGATGATGGTCGTTGAGTCAAATAGATTTTGTTATACTTTCAAGGGAGACTCTTTATTGTTGCTGTTGATAATAAGCATCATAAAACTAATAAAAATCTTAGTAAGACAAATTATATTCCATATGAAAAATTACATTTATATGTGTTGAAAAATTGGTGATTTAATAATGTTGATTAGATAAAAATTGAGATAAATATTAAAGTGGAGAGTCATAAGAAGTCTAAAACGTATGAGATATATATGAAAAAATTTAAGATATGTGAGACACGAAGAAGGAAGTAAAACGAGACTTGAAGACGCAAAGAAAGCAAAAAAAATGCGCATATGGGGCACCAGGGCTGAGAGCCGCGGCGCCCAACATAGAAGCCTAGCGCTACGGCGCCAGAAGCGTTAAGATGTCCATTTTTGATCTAAATTTTAAATTTTTAGAAGTTTTGAACTTCTAAAACAAGTAGAATTTTACTCCAACAAGGAATAGGGTTAGTAAGCACGAAATAAACTATATATAAACACTTGTAAATCCTATAGTTGAGATTAAGCATTAAGAAAGACTCTAAAAGAGGAAAAAAACTAGGTAGATACTAAATGCTTGTGTGCGCTATGGTGGAACCGTCGTTTGAGTGTTCATTACTCGTGGTAGAGTAAGGGTTTACTAAACATTAGGTCATTTTGAAGGTTTTTCATTTGAATTTTTCTTGTAAAATCTTTAAGGAGTTAATAAAAGAGGTTATGATCATTGGATCCACCGTGGACGTAAGCAATTGGTCGAATTATATAAGATTGTATTGTACTCTTTTATATTTTACTTTAAATTCTTAATATTTTACTTGATTAATAAGTTATTTCGTTATACAAAAAAATGAGAATTTTATGTTGAATTTGAAAATTTTCACTTTAACTTAATTTTAAGAGAAAAAAGGGCATTCCCTCCCTCAACAACATATTTAAAAAATAATAATTTATTTTTTTTCAATTTTTTTTTATGTTAAAAGTGTTTTTTTTTTCTGTGTATATTCTTATAAAATATTTTTTCGCAAATTCATCTCAATACATCTTTCTATTTCTTGTAATTAAAGATTTAAATGAGGATGAGAATAAAACACTAATTATTTATTTTAATTTTTATTTAAATTTAGGTGTGCGTGGGTGTGATTCGGCTTCATCAGATATTTCACTGTGGGACTTCTTTGAAATCAGAAACGACTTGCATATCATGATCATACACACATACATTATACAATAAGAAGATGACAACTTAACAACATATATTCCTTAACCACTCCTATAATTCCTTATATAGAGATATATATGAATATGGTAATTAAGAAGGTTGTGACCACTCCACATACATTGTACAACAACAACTACTAATATTAAATTTCCAAATTAATCCACCGAATTAAACTAATTTTGAGTTAATTGAACATCATAAGATAATCATAAGTCAAAGGCTTAAACACATGAGATGCCTCTGTCTCAATCAACTCCAACTGCTTCTTCAACAGGTGCATGTACACCACCCAGTCGCCGTTCCCCGCCGGACTAGGCATCGGCATGACGTAGCCGGCGTCACCACCCCACGGAAAATGGTAAGACCCGAATACTGGCTTACCCCACCCGAAATCCACCTTTGTGACCGGAAACCGCTGCCCGGATGACACCACAAAAGCTGGCCCATCATCACTCCCGCTGCTGTATATCTTTGCCAGAGCTGGCTCAGGCCTTTGCGCCTCAACCCAATCAATCAGCCCCAAGAAATGATCTTTGGTGACTGCGTTTCCCAGGAACTCATGAACTTGTTTCGCCACCCAAGATAATGGTTTTTCGGTGAGTTCAGTTACACTTTGCCCGCCAAAGGGAATGGACAATACATTTCCGAAATATGAGCACATCAGTGTTGATTTATCAGCGCTTTCCCCTTTGCTTAGCCTGGTTCTTCCATCAACAACGATGCCCATTTTTGATATCTTGCCACTGTTTGCTGCGCCACTGTGGGCTACCATTTTCCACAAGAATGCACTGAAAGACTCGAGTTTGGTCCTCTTGCACCCACTGGTGCTGGCGAATGCTTGAAGCTCGTTGAGTTGGTCACATGTTACATAATATATGCGACTGATGAGATAATCATCACCAGCTTCCTCTTTGGGAGGTGGCAGTGTGGAGATGGGCACGTACATGTTGCCGAGGGCTGGGTCAATGAACCATGGCCGTCTGGGGTTAAGCAGAGATCGGCGGAAAGATGGTACCAAATAGATTGGTTTAGACTGAGCGATTTCAGCCCATGAAACAAGAAACATGTTGATTGAGTATGCGTCTGCTATTCGATGATCGAAGGTGCACGCCACAACAAGACCCCCGCATTTGAGTTCGGTTGCCTGTACAAATTCATATTTCACATATATTTACTTCATATATTGAAAAGAGGCAAAAAAATTGATTACATACATTTCGTGTACGGACTTACTATTTGGTAATCATTTTACTATAAATTCATATAAAACGTTATGATGAGCTAAAGATTCTAGTTAAGTAACGTGTTCAAATTGGAACAAGTAATAGCACCTTAATTACAGGCAGTTTAATTTGTTCACCAAAACATCATCGAAGTTGCATTGAGTTATTCAAAAGGGTAAGTGTAATACATTAATAGATGTGGGAAATTAACGAACCAGGGTATTGTCCGCCATGTTTCAATTCGGTCGTCGTTATATAAGGACAAAATTTGGATTGATAATCACTGTCCATCTAATATTTTCTTCCGTGATCAGAATTTTCTTTCTAGTTTGAATTTTATCTAAATAAATTTGATATAATGTTTAGTCATCAATAAAATAAAATAAAATGACCCACGAATGATTTTTAATCATAAAGAAGAAGTAATGTACGTGTTAAAAATTTATATAAACTCATATGAGAATAATATTTTATTTTTTTTCCACTCGTGTAGAGATAGGAAGGCCATTATTTATTGGAGGCATTATGAATTCTGATCATTTAATTTACGTTGGTTGAATTGATAATTTTTTTTTTGGATGAAACTAAGAGATTTGAGGTTCAGCCTGCCCGCTAATAAGAGTGGGAAGGGATATAATATATATCTCAAAAAATTAGAAAACAAATACTAATATCAGGGTAGTTTAGTCATTCCGTAAGAAGGATGCATAAGTTGGTGGGCTTGCTTTTCATTTGTCTGAAGACTCGTGTGGAAATGGATCAACTGCGTCATCACATTCGAAATTTCTCGTATCAAAATTGTCTATGCATGGTCACTAAATTGCGATATTTCTCCTTTAAAAAAAAAAAATTTGCGATATTTCTGAGAATGACCCAAAAAAGCAAAAAAGATGAAAATATATTTGCTGTTAAAATAATTATAAATAATAAAAAAACATGCGTCCATAATACGTAATAAGATGTCAACATTTTCACGGGTAAATGGGGTAGCACTACTCAGTAATCACTGACCTGGACAGAGAGCACGCCGTTCTTCTTCAGAGGCACGAGCTTGCCTTCGATGCTCTCATCAGGATTATACAAGTCGAGCTCTCTCAACTCAACGTTTGCATACGCTTCAACAAAGTCCACCCCACGGTTGTTGCACCGCAGCTCAGGCTCGCCCACGTAGTTGCAAACGACTTCCCCGGCTAGGGCATAATACGAAACAAGAGCTTCAGCCATGGCCTTCTGAAGGGCATCGACCATGGACACGAAACTCTTGTTGTCGCCAAACTCTGCTGGCTTCTTGTAACAGAAGAACACACCAACGTCAACTGGCGGCAGAAGCAAGTCAAGGTTGGAGAGTGGCAGCCAATGCTCTTGCAGTGGTAGCACTGCTGCCACCACCTCCTTCTTGCTTATCGTCACTGTAAAATCACCCTTTGCTACCATGTTTCTCTCTCTCTCCCCCCACCTTTTTGATGAGAATGAAATGTTGGTTTGATGTGTTTGTGATGAAGGATTGGCGTGGATTTATAGGCAAATGTGGCAGCATTTAATATTAATATTAATATTAATAATGCTATTTGGCTATTTGCTGTTGTGTTTATACTGAATATATAGCTTTTAAGATATATTCATTTTATCATAGGAGGGTACCCGAGCAACAACCCCCCCTTATTTGACTTAGTTTTTATAAGAACACAAATCGATTATTACTGAGATTTCTAAATTCAACTTAATTTTTAAAGAAACACTAATTCTGAAATCTATATAATAATATTATATATTTATTGTTATCTTTTATAATTATTCATATATTTCTCGGTCAGAGTTAGAATATGCTCTCAAACAAACAAGTGGACGAGCATCGGGGGTGACTGCATTCAGAGAATGAATAATAGTATATTATCCCTCTTCAAATTCTAAGATATGTTTATTTCATTTGTGAGAGGGATGGGCCATATTTTAAAGGGGAGTGAGAGACAACAAATGAGACCGTCCAAAAGCTGTGTCCACACACACATGAGATGTATGCCAGATTTTTTCCATGTGTCAAATAAATAGCTTTTCCTGCATTTTCTAAAAGTGCTTTACTGCAGTAGAACGGTCGCCGGTAAAGATTCCATGATGCAGATATTACTTAAACATGTCTCATGCATGTCCATAGCATCTCAATCAGACCTAAACACAAGACATTCCTATTTGGAAATATCGAATTAGACAACAAATCCGGCTGCAACTTCTGGCTAATTAAGCAATACACAAATTAAAATTTCTGATTGATGTACATATAGAAGAGCATGAAACCCATTTTTATGATCTGTTTTGAGTATAAATTTAAAGAGAGAGATAATGAACAGATAGATAAGTATGTAGGTGGAAGGTCCTGTGATCAGAAATGGATGTCTTACCTTGTTAGCTTATATGCATAATATATATATATATATATATATATATAGTTGCTTCATTTTCACAAACAAGTTATCATCTGTTTTTGTTATTAAGTGAACAAATCATTGACATTCAAGTCATTATTATTCAGGGGGCAGACTCAATTACCACAGGTGATTATTGAAAATTCTCCAGTTTTTTTGGCCTGCAGTAATTGTAATGTCAGTTGACTTCACATTACATATTTTTGTAAGATCACCTAACTAAAACCAACGGCCAGTGCTTCTGGTCTCTTCTGGAGAATGTCTCATCTAATACTCAATTTGGGTATTTGCTTCCCCTACAATTTGCCTAAAACCTGCAAGGATCTGGCAGGATTTATAATTAGTCAATAGCCTAGTGTCACGCTCCAAGTGCTCTCAAGCATTTTTTCGAGTACTTGGTGTGCGATTAGGCCTGCTGGAGGCCTCTTGGACTATAGAGCGCTACGTGGACCGGAACTTCTAGAAGGCCCGCTGGTTAGAATGGAGAACCGGGCTTGGCCCACAACTTATTAAAGAAGTTAACCCTAGTTAGACTTCCATAATAAGTAGGAGAGCATCTAGGAATATTCTAAGGAATATTATCCTATCTTGTATATACACCGTTAGATCAAATAGATCTCAGCCATTGATTGTATAGGGCTGCAATTATAAAAAGGGGAGACCCTCACTTGTATTTTTCATCTCCTAGCTTGTTTTCTCTTCAGCAATATAGAGAGCATTCGTGCAAACACTTGGTGTGCTTCTTTTCTCTTCTCTTTGTGTGGTTTTCTAGGCTGTTTAGCACGCAACGCGTCTAAGGCCGCACGGTCTCGAAAACAGTCTGTGACAGTTGGTATCAGAGCAGGTTCAATTCAGAGATGGAGAAAGACGGCGCACCATCAGATTTGACTGAAGAGAGGGGTCGGAACCCCAAAGCTAAGAAGCACGGCGTGGCGTCTCGCGAGAAATCAGCAGATCCAGGTCAGGATGTGGGGGGTATGGTGAGAGCACTCAACGGCGCTGTCGGGAAGGCGGCAGATCGCCTTGGAGAGCTGGAGCAGCAAGTAGAGAAGATCGAGGGGGGCCTCGACGCTCAAGGAGACAGGCTGCGCACCCTCATCAGCACATCCATAGAGGCTTACGTCGATAAGCAGCGGGACTGGATTAAAGCTTTTCAGGAGAGCGTCCTAACCACAATGGACAGTATTCAGGCCCAAGTAGGGGAGCTACATCGTGGGCTCGAATCTGTCAAAGAGGATGTGGTGCTGTGCAAACGGGCGGTGGCGAATGGGTCTGTCGCCGCTCAAGTGACGGTGTCTACACCGAGAGTCGATGCTCCTAAGCCCAAGGAGTTCAGCGGGAAGCGGAACGCCAAGGAGCTCGACAATTACTTCTGGCAGATGGAGAGATACTTCGATGCCCTAGGCGTACGGGACGAGGATAAGGTAAACACCGCGACCCTATATCTCTCTGATCATGCAATTCTGTGGTGGTGTAGGAAGAGCGAGGAGATTCGCAAGGGTACCTGCACCATCAATACCTGGACAGAGTTGCAGCAGGAGCTGAAACGCCAATTCTATCCGGAGAATGTGGCGCACGACGCTAGGAAGCGTCTAAAGGAGTTGAGACAGAACAAGTCGATTGGCGAGTACGTTGAGGAGTACTCTCTGCTGATGCTGCAGATCCCCAATATGAGTGAAGAAGACTTGCTGTTCAACTTCCTTGATGGGTTATAGACATGGGAGTCCAATGAGCTGAGGCGGCGTGGAGTGCAGAATATATCCGACGCCCTCACATTGGCGAAAACGCTCACTGATTACCGCAAGGGTGATGCGGGGAAGTCCAAGAATTCGAAGCCCAATCACAGCAAAGGTGGGGGAACCAGGGAGTCTCATCCTCTGCAGGATAAGGAGGGGAAAGGTAAACCGCCCACAGGGAGAGAGAAGAAGCGCAACGGCGGGAGAAAGCCAAGATCTAGCTGCTTTTTTTGCGACGGGGATCATTGGGTGAAGGACTGTCCAAAGAAGAAGGCTATCAGCGCAATGTTGGAGACTCAGCAAGTGGGTGAACAGGGACAATTGGGATGTCTCCAGTTACTTAATGCCCTCAATGCCAAGCGGGCAGCCCGCGCGCCAGCAGGAAAGGCGCTGATATACGTTGAAGCCTACATTAACGGGAAGAGGACGCAAGCACTAGTAGATACTGGAGCTACGCACAATTTTATGAAGTATGCGGAAGCAGTACGCTTGGGCCTCAAGGTGGAGAAAGGGATTGGCTACCTCAAGACTGTGAACGCCGCAATCAAGCCACTGGACGGGGTCATTCGTGGAGTTGAAATGAGCCTCAGAAAATGGAGCGGTAAGGTAAACTTTTCGGTAGCCCCTCTCGATGATTTTGATGCTGTTCTTGGTATGGATTTTCTGCGGCAGTTTAATGTGGTGCCACTTCCCCGACACAACTATGTATGCATCTTGGAGGGAGGACCATGCATGGTGCCGACAATAAACAAGCCGACAAGTAGGCAATCCAAGCCCAACGCCCACACTACTCTCCTGTCCGCCATGTAACTGAAGAAAGGAGCTAAGCGGGGAGAAGAGACATACCTCGCCACAATATGGGAGGCAGATGATGAGGCGTACGGGGGCGAAGAGGAGCTGCCAGCAGAGATCACGAAAGTGCTCAAGCAGCACTAGAACGTGATGCCAGCAGCGCTACCACAGAAATTACCACCAAGACGGGCAATTGATCACGAGATTGAGCTGGAGCCAGGGGCGAAACCTCCAGCCAAAGCCCTATATAGAATGTCTCCACCAGAACTAGCAGAGTTGCGGAAGCAGCTCAAGGAGTTGCTGGATGCAGGGTTTATCCAGCCATCAAAGGAGCCTTACGGCGCGCCCGTGCTTTTCCAGCGCAAGCACGACGGATCATTGCGGTTATGCATAGACTACCGAGCGCTGAACAAGGTCACTGTCAAAAATAGGTATCCCATTCCTTTAATTGCTGACTTGTTTGATCAGTTGGGGCATGCAAAGTATTTCTCGAAGCTGGATTTGCGGTCAGGTTACCATCATGTGCGGATAGCCGAGGACGATGAGCCGAAAACCACCTGTGTGACGCGTTATGGGGCCTTTGAGTTTCTGGTCATGCCGTTTGGCCTCACCAACGCGCCAGCCACTTTCTGCACACTGATGAACAACATACTCCAGCCCTTTCTTGACAAGTTCGTCGTCGTGTACTTAGACGACATCGTCATCTACAGCAACACTCTTGAAGAGCACGTGGAACACTTGAAATCTGTCTTAAAGGTGCTCCGCGAGAATGAGCTGTATGTGAAGAGGGAGAAGTGCTCATTTGCCAAGCCGGAGGTAGACTTTTTGGGTCACAGGATCAAAGAGGGCAGGTTGATGATAGACAAGGCGAAGATTCGCGCCATTGTGGACTGGGAGGCACCCACGAAAGTTACCGAGCTGCGGTCTTTCCTTGGGTTGGTTAACTGTTATTGCAGGTTTATCAAGAGCTACTCCACCACTGCAGCACCCCTTACCGACCAGCTAAAGAAGACTAAGGCGTGGGAATGGAGTAAGGAGTGCCAAGGGGCTTTTGATCGACTAAAGGCAGCAGTGATCGAAGAACCAGTCTTAGCATTACCGAATCACCTGTTACCGTATGAGGTACATACTGATGCATCTGATTTTGCTATTGGTGGTGTATTAATGCAGCAGGACCATCCGATCACATATGTGAGCCGGAAGCTCAATGAGACGGAGAGGCGCTATACGGTGCAGGAAAAGGAGATGACGGGGGTCATCCATTGTCTGCGCACTTGGCGACATTATCTGCTTGGGGCAAGGTTCGTAGTAATGACGGACAACATAGCAACGAGTTACTTCCAAAGTCAGAAGAAACTCAGCCCGAAGCAAGCTAGGTGGCAGGACTTTCTGGCGAAGTTCGATTACGAGCTCGAGTACAAACCGGGAAAGGTGAACGTGGTGGCGGACGCCTTAAGCCGGAAGGCCGAGTTAGCAGCTATCAGCAAGCTGGAAGGTGATTTGCTCGTCCTATTTTATGAGGGAATGAAGCATGATCCCGCAGCTACACAGCTCGCCACTCAAGCACAAAAGGGAAAAACTCAACGATTTTGGGTAGAAGATAGGCATCTCTACACCAAGGGACGCCGGGTTTATGTGCCAAAGTGGGAGAACCTGCGGCGTAACCTCATTAGAGAGTGTCACGATACAAAATGGGCAGGACATCTAGGCCAGCGGCGCACACGCGCCCTATTGGAAACAGTTTACTACTGGCCACACATGCGGGAGGAGATAGAACAGTTTGTCAAGACTTGTCTTGTGTGCCAACAGGACAAGATTGAGCAGCGGAGTCCCGCAGGGCTACTGGAGCCACTGCCCATACCGGAGAGACCTTGGGAAAGCATCTCTATGGATTTCATTGTAGCCTTACCGAAGTCCGAGGGGTGTGGAACTATCATTGTGGTGGTAGATCGGTTTTCCAAGTATGCGACTTTCATACCAGCGCCCAAAGAGTGTAATGCGGAAGAGACAGCCAAACTTTTCTTCAAGCACGTCATCAAGTACTGGGGGTTGCCGAGAGTGATAGTCAGCGATCGTGATACGAGGTTTACGGGGAGATTCTGGACTGGATTGTTCAATCTCATGGGATCGGAGCTTCGCTTTTCCACCAGCTTTCACCCACAAACGGATGGGCAGACCGAGAGGGTGAACGCATTACTAGAGCTGTATTTGCCGCACTTTGTGGGCACAAATCAGCAGGATTGGGTCAAGTTACTCGATGTGGCACAGTTCTCATATAACTTGCAGAGGAGTGAATCGACGAACCAGAGCCCATTCGAGTTAGCTACTGGCTAGCAGCCTCTCACGCCGCATGCACTCGTGTCCAGCGATACTGGGAAGAGTCCAGCAGCCTACAAAGCTGCAAAGTCCTGACAGGAACAATCGGACAAGGCGAGAATGTGTCTGGACAAGGCGACGAAACAGATGAAGAAATGGGCTGACGGTAAGCGAAGACATGTTGAGTACAGCGTGGGGGATTTAGTGATGGTGAAAATTCTTCCGACGCAACACAAGTCTACACGCCCACTTCACAAGGGTCTTGTTCGAAAATATGAAGGGCCATTTCCTATTGCCAAGAGGGTTCGCAATGTCTCGTACAAGGTGGAGCTGCTTTCGAGACTTCGGCTACATCCGGTGTTTCACGCAAGTTGCCTAAAGCCATACCATGGTGATGCGGAGGACAAGGAACGTGGGCCACAAACCAGGGCACTATTGGGAGTTTCCACATCTTACGACAAGGAGGCTGAACTTATCCTTGATGTGAGGACAGTGCGGAAGAAGAACTGCCGTCCAAGTCGTGAGTATCTCGTCAAGTGGAAAGGATTGCCCGACAGCGAAGCAAGCTGGGAACCCGAGACCGCACTGTGGCAGTTTGCGAACAAGGTGCGCGAGTTCCAGCAAGGACGCGACGAGGGCGTCGCGTGAATTTGGTGGGGGAGAATGTCACGCCCCAAGTGCTCTCAAGCATTTCCTTGAGCACTTGGTGCGCGACTAGGCCTGTTGGAGGCCTCTTGGACCATGGAGCGCTACGTGGACCGGAGCTTCTAGAAGGCCCGCTGGTTAGGATGGAGAACCGGGCTTGGCCCGCAACTTATTAAGGAAGTTAACCCTAGTTAGACTTCCATAATAGGTAGGAGAGCATCTAGGAATATTCTAAGGAATATTATCCCATCTTGTATATACACCGTTAGATCAAATAGATCTCAGCCATTGATTGTATAGGGCTACAACTATAAAAGTGGGAGATCCTCACTTGTATTTTTCATCTCATAGCTTGTTTTCTTTTCAGAAATATAAAGAGCATTCGTGCAAATATTTGGTGTGCTTCTTTTCTCTTCTCTTTGTGTGATTTTTTAGGCTACTTAATATGCAACGCGTCTAAAGTCGCACGGTCTCGAAAACAGTCCATGACACTAGACTGGCAAGGTATTGCATTTGCCCAATCCTTGAAGTGCAGTTGTAGTGCAATCTAAATATCTAAACTTAATATATGCCTTTATCGTCTCCTAATATTAGGAGTAACTACCCCATAAACCCCTTGGGACCTCATGTTAAGGGAGTGAAGTTGAGATGAGAACAATCATGGAACCTGTGATACGTGCAATAAGAATTATCAACTAAAATATACTTACGACAGAGCTGAACCTTCAATTCTTTATAAAGCACATAATTGGTTTTGTCAATATATTCATCAGCAATTCGTTTTCATTCCACTGTAGTACTAAATCCAGAAATGGACATTGTTGTAGATTACACCTTAACAAATACAAGATGATAACTCAAATTAATTAAAATCAGGGATGGAAAATGTTTGAAAGATGAGCAATGTACACGGATATGGTAAAAAATGGTAAGATAAACATAATAATATATAGAAATCTAGAGGACTTGAAAATTTGATTTTATGGTGACTGATCTGAACATAACACGCTCATTCTTGTTAATCTTCTGTTTCAGACTAGTTGTAAAAGGCAACGTGCATGGCAAGTAATCTTAAGCAATAACAAATTATGCATTGATCGAAATGTCTGCCTTTCTGGGAGGAAACACAATATTTTTGTTTCCAGGGAAGGCATTGCGAGAGATGTCTACAAGGGCCTTGAAGCTGTAAGGTTCATGCATTGATAGTTCTGACAGAACTTTCCTGTTCAGTTGGATGTTCTCCTTCATCATTCCATGCATAAAGTTACCATAGTTCACCTGATATCAAAACAAACAACAAAAGGAAATAATAAAGAATCAGTATCCCACTCACATTATTACAGGAGAATACATAAATGTGTACGCCTACATCAGAATGCAGCCATAATAGGAAAATTCTTCAGAATGAACTGGAGTTACAATTTTAACAGACGTATACAATAGTCAGCATTTCAACTAATTAGAGGTGGCGATTCTCCTAGAGCAGTAACTACACAGTTTTTGCCCCATGAATATTTGATTGTAATTTCTCCAAGGTTTCAACTAGTCACCGGAAGGATCAGCCCATGGAGAAGAGAACTAGAACATACATTATGCTTGTTGTCAGTATAAAGTACATGTTTACAGCAATTCTTCCAGAAAATACAAATGATCTTAATCAATGGTTGAACATATATGTTTCACAGAGCAATAACAAAAGTCAACAGTTCCATAACACGAGTAAAAAGCAACAAAAAGGATATATGAAAGCAGTATGACATCAAAACCAAGATTACAATATCACAAAATCCTCATGGGCTCCCATAGCATGAAAGTGCAAGTGTGCAAAGCCTATTCACTTCCCTAGCGTATTTTTAATATACATATATATACATGAAAGTGTGTGCGTGTTATATATATATATATATATATATATATATATATATCATTAATTGCTCTACTTACACTGAAGCATAAGTATAACTATCAACACTTAAGCAGCACAATACAAAAAAAATCCTCAAACCATTTTGATGTAGGTAACAACAAAGACTTGCTGTTACTAGCAGACTAATTAAACATCGCTTGGATTTGAGGGGCCACCTTTTTTTATCTTTTTTTCTTTTTGAAAAATTATGAGAGGTCACCTAGTAATTGTAAATCATCGAGAAAACAACTCTGCTGAGTACCAACTACAGTAATTCTATAATGAGTAGCAGCCAAGTCATTTCCTTCCATTTTTGAATTCTAGGTGCAAGGGTGCACCAGATCAACAGGAGCGAACTGATTTAGATTCAGGATTACAGTTAGAACTTTCAGACTTAAATGAGATGGGTGGAAAGTAATCAACAAAATTCCCAATATAAAATTTTAATCTGCTGCAAGGTTTTACAAAACTGAACACCCTTAATCAAGTTGGACTTCAGTAGATTTCAGACAGATATATAACTCACAGGTATGTTAAAAGAACTATAAAAAGTAGAAGGGAAGAATTCCTCATCCTAGAAATAATTTACATTCATCAATCTGACTCTAACTAAAGGCAGGAAACCCAAAACAGACCATACAAACTACCCATATGGGTAATAGCACATCCAGATATAAAATAAAAGAAAGATAATTGTAGAGGAAAATGATAAAGAAAGAGGACAGAGAATTCATATACAAGCAGTCGGAAATTTAACTTTTGCAAAGAAAAGAACTAGAATGATGGCTTATCTATTTACATGCATTGGGAAATCACACACAAATTAAGAGAAAATAGAAAGCTGAGACAAGAGCACATCATGGCAAATCCATGATGGAGGAGTAAAGGATCAACAAAGTCAAAATAGAAATGGAAACAAGAAAACACTCTATCTGGGAAAGGATAAGATTTCTCAGAAAAGAAAGCTTGATCTTTCAAAATAGTGCCTGTGTTTCCCAAGATAACAGCATGAAGCCCATCAAAAGTTCTCATGTCTTTTACAAAATAATATACAATTTGGACAAGCGACTGAATTTTCAAAGCCAGCAATTTGTTCTTGCTCGAGATCTCCCATGCCAACAGTCCAACATGCCCCACACACACAAAAAAGGAATTCAAGTGCTTATTCCGCAGATAAAATATGCTCTCACAAAAGATGCAGCCTGATCTGCTACCCATCCACCACAGGACAAAATCAACTTCAATGCAACTATTTGTTCTTTCAACACCATATTTCATTAACCCCTGTCCAAAAAACATTTCACAACAAAAACTAACTAGTATATAACTAAACCATAAACCCTAAATCCTATGTTATGCATTACAAGTCCATACAAGTTCTTAACGTACGGAATGGAGTTTCAACTCATCTTCGAGTTCTATCACCAAAATGAAAAAGAAATATAATCCGCTTGTGCAAAATGAAGAGCTTCCCCGATTGACATACAAAATACTTGAAATGACGGAAAATTGGAGAACATTGTATACCGAATAGGAAATTTCTGATCTTTTATTTAGTTTTCATATTTTTCTCATGAAATATATTTTACAAGAGGTAATGTACAAACCCTCAAATTATACTAATTTGAGGGTTTGGCATCCCCTATTTGTTTAATTATTTGTAAGAATGCAGGTCAAGATGTCAGCGTAAGAAACGTATTGAAGTCTGAGCATTGAATCAAAAGTGAAGAATGCCGCACAATTGAATGACAAAGTAACATCTAAAACAAATAAAAAAATGAATTAAAAATTTTAAAAAAAGAAAAGGAAAAGGCAAGAAATAGAAGGAAGTAAAAGACTTAACGCCATGTTGGCGAGTGCCGGCGTTGATGCGTTGAATCCAAAGGGCGCGCATGTCACGCTTCTTGTTGCGGCGGTCTCTGTAGGAATATTGCAAAGCTTTCTCCACTCTCTCTCTTGCTATCCTTATGCAATTCTTTGCTCTTCCTCTGAACCCCTTTGCCAGCTTAAATATCTCCTTCTTGTTCATCTCTTTATTGAAACTATGAATGATGGATGTTGTCTCTTCTCTTCTCGTGTTTCAGCTCCAGCTAATCCCAAATGAAATTATATCTCCTTAAACCCTCGTTTCGCTAAATCTTCGTTGTTATTTCTTTTTATTTCGTTTTCATCCCAAATTTAAGGACAATTTTAGAAATAGCCCCAGAATTTTATATATATTTTTTGCCACCTTTTAATTATTTATTTTTTATTAACTAAATAAACTATAAATGGACATTTTTGCACCTATAAGAATAATATAATGTTAAATAAAATATTTAAACCCAAATCTAGCAAATATAAATTTGATTTAAGCTAACTCATATCCAAAAACACATTTTAATTTTTAAAATTCGAAATAAGTAAATTTAAAATTATAAAACATTTTATTCAAGTAAGAAATGTTCTATCGTGTTATGTATTTTCTGTCATATATATTCAAAATATTAGATTTGTTAGAAGCTATAATTATTTTGAAATAAATACGTATGAAATATAATTTTAGTGTATAATGGTGATGCTTAAAAGAGAAATGAGGTTAAATGGAAGAGAAATTATATGAAGGGAAAAAATCGAAAAAAAAAAACTAAGAGTTGCCTCGTCAGGAACTATCGCAGACCTACGATTGTTGGCCGAGATATCAAAAATCGCATCTTGACCATTATTAGCTGAGATACCAATAATCGCATCGCTCGATCATGGCATCTCGACCCCGAGATTCATGCCGAGATGCGATTGTGGCATCTTGACCATGGCATCTCTGCCCAAAATCCATAGTCGAGATGCCAATAATTGCATCTTGAGCCACGTGTGTTTCGGGGAAACTATCATAATGTGTGCACTCATATGTCTCGCGTCTCGGGATTTGCAATTTCATGAGAGTTTTTCGAATTATAATTTTTGAACTTTTGGGAAGGTATTATAATTAAAAAAAAATTGTTTCAGATCCCATTGTATATGATACAATTGTTGTTTATTTCAAAAGAAAGTGAAAGAGTTCTAGTCATAGGAAAAAGAGTTATGTTAATTATAAAAACTTCGAGATTTCGATTCCAAAAGATATTAAATTTAAAAATCTTTTGAATATCGTGTGTTATACTATTAAAGTTGACAATATAGAGTATAAGGTGACTCTAAAATTAAAATTGATACAACGAGGTATAAGTTAAAACCTATTGATATGAGAAATGATAGTGATGTCAGATTCTTTTTCGAGGGCAACAGAAGATCTTATTGTCTTTTATGCGTAACAGTAGATCCTAAAACTCTCATTTATGAAGAGGATGCACAGCCCTCCAGTCAAAACCCACCATCCATTCATATTTATTTCATGTCGATCAGCTGTAACAACTAAGTGAGCCACACAACTCCAATAATACCTACATTAGTTCCCTTAAATACCACGGATGATTATCATCATTTTTCCCCTATAACATTCAATGAAGATCTAGCTTATATACACTACAATAATGATGGCATTAGAAATGTTAGTAATGTGAAAGGGGATTGTGATGGTATTGGAAATGTTGGTAATGTAAAAGAGGATTGTAATGTTGTTGAAAATATTGGTCATGTAGAATAATGTGCTTGTTCAGATGATTTATCGGAAGACAGACATTATTATGTTTCAATGAGCTCTCTAAATGTTGAAAATAGAAGATGAGATTATTATGAAGTTGAAAACTCTTTTGCATTTATGCCTCCAATACCACCATCGAACTTGGGCATATCTGATAAGGTCTTGTGTAGTAGGATTGAGGATGTGTTTGTGAGAAAGTTGTTTGATAGTAAAGATGAACTTTACCAGGCTATTGATTGTTTATTATAGTAGCTCCAAATTCAGCACTGTCTTAATAATTAAACCTTTGATTACTTATTTTTCCTTTGATCAACACTTGATGAATAAAACAAAAGCTTTAATACTTTAATGGCTCAAGTTTAATGGAGAAGATGATGAATGGTGAATTCAACACTTGAATTCAAGATTAAAAGAAATAATTGTTTTTTCAATTTTCTCTCTTACTTGGTGGCCACCTTTTGCATTAACACTCTTTATTTTTGTTTCATTTTTATCACATATAAAAACAAGTCAAAATTAACTTTTAATTTGACTTAATCATAGTTAACTTTTAACTTAGGTTTAGTTTAACCTAACTCAAGTTAAGTTAAAATACTTGTCAAACAAGTAAATAATTAAATATTCATTTAACCTAACTCAAGTTAACTCTTAACCATAATTAGATTAATTTACTTGTCAAACAAGTAAATAATAAAATATTTAATTAACTTAACTCAAGTTAACTATTAACTATAGTTAGGTTAACTTACTTTTCTAACAAATAATTAATTAACTTAACCTGAGTTAACAATTAACTTAGGTTAAGTTAAGTATTATCTAATTATTAAATAAATAAATATCTTGAATATTTAATAATTAAATAATCAAATATGTAAAATTACTCTTAAGCTCTTACTTGGTTACCAAGTTAACTCAAAGTGGGCTCTACTTAACCACATACTTGAGTAAACTTAACTAAATGCTTACTATGCGGCACGTGTCATTATTTGATTGGTTAACAACAATTGTTAACTAATTAATATACTTAACTCTTAAGTATTGGCACACGTGCATCCTGAGGGTTTTTGAAACAATTATTTGGTTTTGCTGAATTGAACTATTCAATCCAATACGCTGTCCCAGTGTACAATGAGTACACTTAATATTGCGGGATTCTCTAGGTCCACGCTTGATTCGTCAAATAGAACAATTCCATGAGTCAATGATCAATGTCCCTACACACACATCACAGATATTACAAATCAGTGCGTTAAACTATACAAGTTGAGGTCATAGCGCATACGTATAGTCCTTCTATCATTTATATCCTAGATGTACGGGGACATATATCAACACCATCAAATCCTATAAGCTCATCCATAAACTTATCTCCAGATTTGTATCCCGATGAACAATATGAGCAAACCCTTTGCTATTTTGTTCAATCCTATAGGAAACATTTTTTTCGGGTTTATTGTTTATGGTCATAAGACTTTCTAAGATATAATCTCGAAGCATCAGATATGCAACTCTCTTATATAAGCTGACGGATCCTATATCTACGCACACCATACTCTATGAGCATCGGACCATACTTAGCGACATGCAATGGTCAGACCATTAAAGATCTCTGACGTTCATGGAACCTAAATATGGTAGATCACTTATAAGCCTACTGTGGTGCTTAGGTTAAAGGACCACGAATACTACTCAACTCAAGATGACCTACTATTAACGGCTATATAGGATGTTTATTGGGGTCCTCGTGAATCTATTCAATATTCAGTCCTAATTAAATACCTGTATACCTATACGAGCTTCTACTAAGCTCAAGGTCAGTTAAGAAAAACCTTATGTACCATACAAATATAGACATACACTGATCTGTATAAGAAAGGATTCACTAACAGACCTGCATCGGTGAAAATAGATCATGAAAATTGTATTTGAGAACATACTAGTATAATGATATTTTTTAACACCTATTATAACTCTTTACAACTATATTATTACTGATATACTATCAAGTCTTTGTCCCATTACAGATAAGGCTCTAATTCCTTAGATTTTACTGATTATTATAACTTGCTAACTTTAGCAGTTATAATTCTCAGTGATGCTAACTATTAGCCTCGAACTAAACATCTTTAGATCAAATCTAAACTCTTTTAGATCATATAATGTTTGTATTGTATCATATATTTAATGTAATTAGCGATTTAATAAAATATACATTGTATAAATATTAAAAAAAATATTCATACAATTTTTGAGATGGCACGTAAGAACAAACTCTAACAATCTCTCACTTGCTCTAGTGTCATTCATAGTGGTATCTAATACACATAGACTCCACGTATTTCTCAAACACCTTTGGAGTTAAGGCCTTAGTAAGAAAGTCCGCTACATTATTTATAGAATCTATTCTACAAATAGTTACATTTTCTCTAGTCAAGATCTCTCAAATTATGTGGTATTTCTTCTCTACATGTTTAGATATTTGGTGTGCTATTTGCTCTTTGTCTTGTGCTATGACCCCATTATTGTTGTAAAATAATTAGATATGATTTGTCGAACTTGGAACTATTCTGAGCTTGGGGACAAACTTGCAAATCTACACTACTTCTTTTGCTGCTTTTGAGGAGGCTATATATTCTGCCTCTATAGTAGAATTAGTTGTAAGCCTTTGCTTGGTGTTCTTCTAACTCACTATGGTACCATTGAGAGTAAACACATACCTAGATGTAGACTTTCTATCATCTAGGTTAGACTGGAAGTCTGAATCTGTGTATCCTCTCACCTGCAAATCACTATCTTCATAAATGAGAAATTTATCCTTTGTACCCTTAAGGTATTTGTTGTGTATTTTATATGTATATACTTTTAACGCAAGTGCAAGTTATCATAATATGTAATATATAATAAAAAAAGTGTCAATCCCATGAAAAATCGTTATTACTACTTACTAAGTACTCAAATTGCATCTTCCTACTCTTATTTAAACTATTGGTAATTTAATAATTTTGATATCTAAACTAACTAAACAAAAAGAATAATTACAAGAATTGAGCAAAGAGAACAAACGTGATAGTACCAATACTCAAATGCTTAGGATTACAATAATCCCTTAATACTTCACTTGAATCCAATTACTCCCCTTAGAGTTATCAATAAGAATTGTTAACCAAGAATTATAATATCCTCACAAGCTTCTTCCGATGGTCAACTAAGTATATCTTCTTTATTCAATTTTCAATATTCCTATGATAATCAAATTGAAATAAGATTCATTAAGTTCAAGTTCTCTAAATGATCATATATGTCATATGAGTATATTCTTATCTCATATAAAACTCATGCTTTTACATAATGATCATACATTAATCTATTTATGGCCAACATAAATTTCCTTTTCTAAGTTCATTAAGGATCCCAAATTAATCTAATATATTTTCATGTAATTAGAAGCATTAAGCATAGAACAAATTGAACAATTAAATACCAATATGATGAATAAGAAAAAATAATCAATCCAAGCTATATATTGAATTAACATTGTAATCCTAGTAATAAAACATAGTTCATAATTGTAAACATAAGTTCAGAGCATCTAACAACGTCATTATACATTAAAATCAATAGAAAATACAAAATTGAAGAGAAGAGAAAATTTTCCTTGAAGCAACAGTGATGTTCTTCCTCCAATATACAGAATTTCTTCTTCTTCTTGTTGATTCTTGCTTTCAAGACGCAAATGATGTGTTAATTTTGTATCCTTTGCTGCCTAACCCATTGTTGGCTCAATAGTGGGTGTTTATATAGGTTTAGAGTTGCAAAAATAGGACAACATTGCCCTTAAAGAGTGCTCAGCATCTAGCGTTGTAGCATTGGGATTCAATGCCGCAGCGCTGGAGCTACTGATTTGAATGCCACGGCCAATGCCTCGACGCTGCACTATACCGGATGAACAGTAACCTATGTGCATTGATCACGTAATGTATCAATATCACTGGTCATTCATACTATTTATTGGCACTATTTATATCATTGTTGATATTTTGAGCATTTTGATCACCTCTCGAATTTTCATCTCAAATAACTCTGTTTGCATCCGGTTTTCAGTATTTTTACACCGATAGTCCTTAAACCCTTAAAACAACATTAATATGAATAAATGGCCAAATTATTGGGATAAATTGAATAAACATTAAGTTTATGAGGATAAAATATTTTTATAATTACGCCTTATCAGTATTTCAGGGTATATTTGATTGTCATCCAATGGTCGTCACTTGGATCAGATAGATACTGACTTGTAACACTTATAGCCATACTGATGTCAGATCTCGGGCACATTATAGCATACATTAAGCTTCCAACAGCTGATGCATATGATATGTTAGACATTCTAACTCTTTCATATTCTGTCTAAAGAGACATTCTCCTTTAAAGATGAACATAATGTCTAAAAGGTACGTTAACTGTCTTACAGTTAATGAAATTATACTTTCCAAGACGCTATCAATGTACGATGACTGAGAGAGTCTTATTAGCTTCTTAACTCTATCTCTATAAAGCTTTATACCCAGTATATAGGAAGCCTCTCCCAAATCCTTCATGGAGAAATTCTTACTCAGATAGCTCTTGACAGATTGTAACATATCGATATCATTCCTAATGATCAATATGTCATCTATATAAAGAATTAATACCATTATGCTCTCACTGACCTTTCTATACACACAAGCTTCATCTTCATTTTTAATAGAACCAGACCCTTTGATAACCTCATCAAAACGATGATTCCAGTTTCAGGAGGCCTGCTTAAGTCCTTAAATGAACTTTTTTTAGTCTGCACACTAGACCAGAGGTTAGGATGGACATAAAACCTTCTAATTATTCCATGTATATCGCTTCCTCAAGATATCCATTTAGGAATGCCGTCTTGACATCAATCTGTCAAATCTCAAAGTCAAAATATGTTGCAATAGTCAATAAAATTCGAATTGATTTTAACAACACTACTAGTGTAAAGGTCTCCTAATAATTGAGCATAACCTTTTGCCATCAGTCAGACTTTAAAGGTCTCTACCTTTTCATCGGGCCCACGCTTTTGCTTATAAATCTATTTACAATCGATAAAAACTATTCCTCCAAGAAGCTCAACTAAGTCCCAGACTTGATTCTGATGCATAGAGTCATTTTCGAATTTCATGGCTTCTTACTTTTTCTCGAGTAAATGTCTAACATCACCTATCTATAGGTCAAATAATCATTTTTTTTCAACTAAGAAAACTCCAATAACACCTTCAAGCATCTAACCATACCTAACAGATAGTATTGACATCCTTTCTGACCTACATAAAGGATATATTAAAGGTGTTCTACTTGATTGAGCTTGAGTTTCCATCCCTGGTTCATTTATTTCTTGATTGACTTTATCAATTTTAATCTTTCTATAATGTCGACGATTCATGAGAAACTATTTCTCTAAAGAAGTGGCATAACGAGAAATGAACACATTTCACTCCTCAGGATCATAGAATTGGTATTCTATTTAATTTTTGGTATACCCTATGAACCAATACTTATATCCCTAGAATGCAAGTTGATCCTGTTGCACAACTCTTGCCTAAGCAGGACATCATTTAATTTTTGGGATACCCTATGAACCGATACTTATATCCCTTAAGTGCAAGTTGATCCTGTTGCACAACTCTTACCTAAGCAGGACATCCCTAAATCTTAAAATATTTAAGATTTAGTTTCCTTCCTTTCAACATCTCATGTAAAATGGTTGAAACAACTTTAGATAGAACTTTATTCAATATATGAGTAGCAATTTTTAAAGCATAACCTCGCAGATATTATGGGAGATTGATAAAGCTCATAATAAAGTTTAATTCCTCCTCTCTGAAATACCATTATGTTACAAAGTACCTTGAGGACTATTTTAAGCAAGAATCTCATTCTCTTTTAAATAATTTAAAAATTCACTGCTCATGTACTCACTGCCTCGATCAAATCAAAGGTATTTGACGTACATGTAAATTTATTTCTCTACTTCAAGTCAAAATTTCTTAAAATTTTCAAAGGCCTCTGACTTGTGTTTTATAAGAAACACGTACCTGTATCGTGACAGATCATCGATAAATGTTACAAAGTATCGAAAGCCACAAATTGCAGCGTGATTCATTAGATCGCATATATTATAATGTACTAGTTTCAATAAATTAGAGGCACGGTATCCAATACTTGTAAATGGAGATTTGATCATCTTTCTTTGAATACAATATTCATAAACTGAATAAGGCTCTATAGTCAGATCAAGTATCTGACCATCCTTAACTAGACAGGTCATGCGTCTTACACCTATATGATCTAATCTCATATGCCACAATTCTGTTTTATTTAAAGTTACTGATCTACTACTACTAGTACTAGTTTGCACATCCATGACATTTCTATTTGTATCCAATACATATTACCCATTAACTAACTGACACTTAGCTAATAAAATATTATTCACATCATATAAACATAAGGAATAGTTTCGAATATACATATGATATCCTTCAATATAAAGTATAGGAAGAGATGCAATCTGTTTGATGATGGTGAGTACATAATAACAATTATACAATATAATTATTGTATTACATTGGAGAAGAAAATCAAAATGTCCAATTGTTTGAACCATCAGGAAATCACCATTTTTAACTCAAAGTTATATTTCTCTTGGCTGTAGCAATCTAACTTCCTTTAGACCTTGCAACACATTGCAGATATGAGAAGGACATACAATATCTAATACCTAACTTGAACTAACATCAAATGCTAAAGAAATGTCAATGATAGAAAAATAAATACCTCAAAGAGTCTTCTTTACATTGGCAAGGTATTTTGGGCAGTTGCGTTTTCAATGCCCATCCTAGTCATAAAAGAAACATTGTTTTTGCCTTACTCTTTTCTTGAGGCTTGGATATCTGTCGCCTCTAAAGACCCATTCGGGGTGTCTGCTTCACCTTTATTTTTTTGTTCCTTTTGAACTTTCCAGAAGCCCTCATTGTAGAGGATGAAGCACCTTGAACGAAGAAGGCCAAACCCTTTTTGTCACGTCCTCATGTGCTGTCTTTAACATATTATGAAGATTAACATAGGTAGGTCAATCCCTGCATATTGAAGTTTATAATGAACTGTCCAAATGACCTTAATAGCGTCTAGAGAATCAAAATATTCCCCAATCTATTGTTCAAAGAAATGTCCATCATCTCCAGCTTCTTGATATATCCAATCATATTAAGGATATAAGGACTTACTAGACTGCCCTCAAAAAGTCTAACATGAAATAGCACATTGGTGACTCAGTACAACTCGACCTGAGGTCTGTCACCAAATAGCTCATTCAAATGAAGCATAATATTGCTAGCACTGTCCATATCGATGCTCTCTCTCAAGCTCCGAAGATATAGAGGCGAGGATGTAAGATTTAACTTTTAAATTATCATCCAACTATTTCTGATATGTCTCCCTCTCTTTAGAGGCAGCATCATCATAATCACCTATAGACAATCTCTGATCAATAACATATCTTAGCTTTTCTGAATCCAGAATACTTTTGAGATTTATCAGCCAATCTGAGTAATATTTAACGCTTTTGAATTGGTGTGCATCAAGTATATGCACCAAAGGATTTATTGATGCCATCATATCTTCACAAGACAAAATAAATAGAAGATGTCAGCAGAATTAGATTTATTAAATCGCTTATAAAAATATTTTAAATTATAGGTATAACAATTATACATTTTTTAAAATTTAAAACATCCTCCCACTGCTTTACATAATCCCTCTAATCTCTCATTGGCATTTTACTCCAGCCTCGTGCTGTAGTAATATTGACCTTTGTAAACCTAATAAGTAGATAACTCTTGTTAATTGCATCTTATGCAACTCTTACTATTAATCCTATAAACACATTATCCGCACACTATAGCGATATAGGGTAAGTGTATTCCAGATTTACTTGTCAATTATAAAATATATGTTACTGATACTACCCACACACTATAACGATCTAAGGCTATACTTTCATATATATTTATTTCATCTCATGTTTAATCGGTATAATCTAAATCACACTGACCAAATCCTTCATACTGTAGCAATCTTGAAAAAAGACTAACGTGACCCGTCTAACACTATATTGATAAGACGGATAATTTAAAACACTATATCATAATGTAATAAAATTTAATCTGATTAAAAGAGATTTTTATTTGAACACTGAGTCCTCATCTCACGAGGAGGTGATTCTCAATCAATCATTTATTTATATGTAAACACAACTAACTCTTACCAGCAGCACTCCAATTGTAGTTACCAACAAAAAAAAAAAATTCTGGTTTATAATATAGACTAATAACTCTCAGTACTGCATCTCATAAACTCCCCACATGTATAAATTAATTTTTAAACAATTTAAAATTATTTTTGAGTGAACAGTGTCTACGCAGTGGTGCTGGGCTCTCAGCGCTACAACGTTGGAGGCAGTGACCTCAGTACCACGGTGCCAGCCTAATAGTACTGCAGCACTAGAGCAGAACCCCTAGAGCTACAACGCCAAGCCTTGACTGTTGCGGCATTCCAACTACTGTCTTCCACTGGTTGAGCACTTTTAACACTTGAAATGCTCTCTCACAACCCCAAAATCTATCCAACACAATTTTAAACACTCAAAATGTCACGCCCCAGACCCAAAAGATTTGATATATGATATAACTTACACTCATTCAATAATATTTAAACATTCATTTTAATCTCTTTCAGAATTATAGCAATTGAATTATGACTGGGACAATTAGTAAACTGGAGATACGCAGAGTTTTCTCACAGATTAACACTCTACTACGTCACCAGTAGTAACTTTGTTACCGGAAGCCCAGAATATATTCATTGCAAATTCTTACTTAAAATTAATCCATAACCACACTTGGTGAAACTTAAACTAAATCCAATCACACACAATAAAATAATACATAAGTATTTATTCAATATGGACAAATCAAATATCTTATCCCACGTGTCCCCCAATGAAACACTCAGCAACCTAGCAACTTAGGGAACCCAAGGAATAGCAGAAGCCTTGCCAAATTCGCTAAGTACACATGTACCTTATTTACCTGAAATCACCATAAACTATAATGAGTATAAAACTCAGTAAGCATACTAGTTTTTCATATATCAAAATACAAATACATATATGTACACAATGCATGTGTATGATATGCTGTGATAAATCAAAATCATAATCTTATCAAATCACATGTCAGGTAAGCGCTTACAAATTCTTTCAAAATATATAATAGGAATACCATCACTCAACTACTATTTAGTAGGACTTACACATCACATATCACATAATGAGCCAAATGTCACTCGTAGGTGATATACCGTATGAGAGGAATAGTACAAGTGAGGTTTAAATTACACATATATAATGCTCAAGCCCGAAGGTAAGAGTCAAACCCTCACCCTGATTATCGGTGAGTCCTCTCACATGCACCAATACGCCACCACACGAATGTGATGACTCAATCTTCCTTTATGTACCAATAAGATCCTCCCTACATACAGAACATATAACATATACCAATCCCGAAGGAAAGGCCACACATAAAGGCTCCACAAATCACATAAGATGCCTACTAAGTCAACAGTGAGTTCAAGCATTCTCAAAACATAAAATGTTTCTGATGGACATATTACACTTCAAAATCTTTCTTTGTTAAACACATTTCACTTTGAAAGCTCACTTTCATAAACACATATATGTCATGTATGTCCATGCTCACATTCATAAACACACGTCTTCACATTTTATATCAAAATATACTTTGATATAACATAAACATATTCCTAACCACATTTACAAAATCATACATAACAATTACTATGTTTATTGTAATTTCAGTAAAAAAGTCTAGTATACTTACCTCTTAGCACTTTCGGGTATAAGGCTTAATTCTCCTTAACCTATTAATGGAGATTAATCCTTTCATAAGCCTCACAATTCATACAAAACACTTTAAATAGCTTACAAAATTATACACAATGCATTTATCATATCAAATTGGTCTAATTACTCGGTTTCTCAAAACCTGTCATTCTGACCACTTACACTTAACAAAATTTTCTAATACATCAAATGATGTCCAATTACTCCAAAATTAGAATATATCATTCTTGAATCATATATCCGCCTTATATATGAATATTATATCATAATTCCTACACATTCCATTTCATGAACACCATCAAATTCAAACTATTATTCTGGCAGGATCAAGATATTTACTGAATAGTATTCAGTCTCGTAATTTTATAAAATCAGATACTAACTCAAAAATTACAAAACTATCATATAATTACTCTTGACACATATTTCAACCCATGATAAATATTTTACTTCAAAATCCCTGCCAAAAGTATTTTAAAACTATTTTATTCCATAACTTTAAAAATCTGTTAATCAAATACTGCAATGAGCTAATACTGTCACGCCCCAGACCCAAAAGATCCGACACACGACATCACTCACATTCATTCACTGCATGTGCACTCATAAATAATATTACACAAAATTTTCAACTTTCATTCAACACGGGAATCCTTAGCAAGTTGCTAGTAAGTTCAACACTAAAATCAACCATAACCTAACATATAAATATAAACTTATCTTGACAATATTTAAACATTCATTTTAATTTCTTTCAGAATTATAGCAATTGAATTATGACTGGGACAATTATTAAACCGGAGATACGCAGAGTTTTCTCAGAGATTAACACTCTACTATGTCACCAGTAGCAACTTTGTTACCGGGAGCCCAGAATATATCCATTGCAAATTCTTACTTAAAATCATCCAATAACCACACTTTATAAAACTTAAACCAAATCCAATCCACACACAATGAAATAATACATAAGTATTTATTCAATAGGGACAAATCAAATATCATATCCCACGTGTCCCCAAATGAAACACTCGGTAACCTAGCAACTTAGGGAACCCAAGAAACAGCAGAAGCCTTGCCAAATCCGCTAAGCACACATGTACCTTATTTACCTGAAATCACCATAAACTATAATGAGTATAAAACTTAGTAAGCATACTTGTCTTTCATATATCAAATACAAATACATATATATACACAATGCATATGTATAATATGTTGTGACCAATCAAAATCATAATCTTATCAAATCACATATCATGTAAGCGCTTACACATTCTTTCAAAATACATAATAGGAATATCATCACTCAACTACTACTTAGTAGGACTTACATATCACATATCACATAATGAGCCAAATGTCACTCGTAGGTGACATACCGTATGAGAGGAATAGTACAAGTGAGGTCTTGAATAACACATATATAATGCTTATGCCCGAAGGTAAAAGCCAAACCCTCACCCTGATCATCGGTGAGTCCTCTCACATGCACCAATACGCCACCACACGAATATGATGACTCACTCTTCCTTTAGGTACCAATAGGATCCTCCCTACATACGGAACACATAACATATACCAATCCCAAAGGAAAGGCCACACATAAAGGCTCCACAAATCACATAAAATGCCTACTAAGTTAACAGTGAGTTCAAGTACCCTCAAAATACAAAATATTTCTCATGGACATATTACACTTCAAAAGCTTTCTTTATTAAACACATCTTATTTTGAAAGCTCACTTACAAAAACACATGTATGTCCATGCTCAATGTCAATGCTCACATTCAGAAACATAGATTCACATTTCATATCAAAATATACTTTGACATAACATAAACATATTCTTAACCCCATTTGCAAAATCATACAAAACAATTACTATGTTTATTGTGATTTCAGTAAAAAGTCTAGTATACTTACCTCTTGACACTTTCAGCTACAAGGCTTAAATCTCCTTAACCTATCAATGGAGATTAATCCTTTCATAAGCCTCACAATTCACACAAAATACTTTAAATAGCTTACAAAATTATACACAATGCATTTATCACATCAAATTGGTCTAAATATTTAGTTTCTCAAAACCTGTCATTCTGACCACTTACACTTAACAAAAATTTCTAATACATCAAATGATGTCCAATTACTCCAAAATCAGAATATACCATTCTTGACTCATATATCCTTCTTATATATGAATATTATATCAAATTTCCTACACAATCCATTCCATACACACCATCGAATCCAAACTACAAACCTGACAGGATCAAGATACTTACTGAACAGTATTCAATCTCCTAATTTTATAAAATCATATACTAACTCAAAAATTATAAAACTACCACATAATTACTCTTAACACATATCTCAGTCCATGATAAATATTTCACTTCCAAATCACTGCCAAAAGTATTTTAAAACTATTTTATTCTATAACTTTAAAAATCTGTTAATCAAATATTGCAATGAGCTGATACACTTTAGAAATTCATAACACTTCGACCACATTGATCTAAATTCTCAATTCCGAGTATATCATATTAGACATATAAAATTATCATATTCCACAAATTCATAATTTTTGAAGATCATTCAGTAGGACAAAAATTATTTTTCACTGTACTATACTGTTTACACAGGAAATTTCCAGAATTTCAGGATCATTTTGGTAAATTCACTATAAATTCAATTTCCAGAATTTTCAATCGATTCAAAGTCTCAGATGATCCTTAACATGTCTAATTTCATATACTCAAAATTAAAAACCAGAATCGAATCACAACAATTTATAAAATTCCTAGATCAAGTGACTATCAAGCAGAAATTTCACAATTCATCATAATTTATCAAGCTATCTTATAGATCATCATCAATTCTCACAATATCATACGAAATACATATCAAATCCTCAATTATACATATTTTCAGAAATCAAAACTTAAAGAAATTAACTTAATTAACAACAATAAATTGATAATTAGTTGTGATATACCTCTAAAGATCCAAAATTCCAATTTCTTCTTCTTTTTCTTTTTCTTCTTCTCTTTCTCTCTCCTCTATTTCTCTCTTCTCTCTCTTAAAATGGGTAGCTCGACCAAAATGAGAGAATTAGGGTTTTTAAAAGTGTATTTTTATACTAAGTGGCTAATTTTTAGTATTTACAAATTTACCCCTAAAACTTTCAAGGTATTACAATTTGGTCCCTAAAATAAATCTAAAGTCTTGCAATTAAACCCAATGCTAATTGTATGACTTTAACCTATACAAACACTACTAATAACAATATATAAATCAAGTATTGCTTACATACAAATAAAATACGTATATTTATACATATAAAAATATTTATTCTTACCGTTGTGGATACTGGTTACTACAAATACACTTTAGAAAATTATAACAATTTAACCACATTGATCTAAATTCTCAATTTTGAGTATATCATATTAGACATATGAGCTTATGATATTACCCAAATTTGTAATTTTTGAAGATCAGTCAGTAGGCCAAAAATTGTTTGCCACTGTATTATACTATTTACACAGGAAATTTCTAGAATTTCAGGGTCATTTTGGTAAATTCACTAAAAATTCAATTTCCGGAATATTCAATCGATTCAAAGTCTCAAATGATCCTAAACATGTTAAATTTCATATAATCAAAATTCAAAATTAGAATCGAATCAGAACAATTTATAAAAGTCCTGGATCCAGGGACTATCAAGCAGACATTCTACAACTCATCATAATTTATCAAGCTATCTACATAGATCATCATCAATTCTCACAATATCTTATGAAATACACATCAAATTCTCAATCATACATATTTTAAGAAATCAAAACTTAAAGAAATTAACTTAATTAATACCAATAAATTGAGAAATAGTTGTGATATACCTCTTAAAATTCAAAATTCAAATTTCTTTTTCTTTTTCTTTTTCTTCTTCTCTTTCTCTTCCCTATATTTCTCTCTTTTCTCTCTCTAAAGGGATAGCTCGACCCAAAAGAGTGAATTAGGATTTCAAAAGTATTTTTTTATACTAAGAGGCTAAGTTTTAATATTTATGAATTTGCCCCCAAAACTTTTAAAGTATTATAAATTGGTCCCTAAAATAAATCTAAAGTCTTACAAATAAACCCAATGCTAATAGTATATCCTTAACCTATACAAACACTACTAATAACAATACATAAATTAAGTATCACCCACATACAAATAAAAATACATATATTTTTATATATATATATATATATATATATAAATACTTATTCTTACCGGCTGTAGATATTGGTTACTACACAAAATATACCCAAATCAACATAAATCGTTCTGATACCAATTATTGGATGTCGATTAAATCTAGTGTGTATGCATGTGGTATCTGTGTCCATTATCCCAATATACGCATCACATACATATATATACACAACAAAAGCATAAATACAGAAAATAAACACAAATAAAACATATTAATCATATTAATACCAAGATTGAGAATTTCATCTATGTAACTTTTCGATAAAAGCTATTGGAGTTCGCCTAAAGTGTAACTTGTTTACAGTTTTAGCAACCAAGAGAGTGGGCTTGATTATCTAGAACAGCAGCTCCAAATCTAGCATTGACTTAATAATTAAAACTTTGACTACTTGTTTTTCCTTTGATCAACACTTGATCAATAAAACAAAAGCTTCAATGCTTCAATGGCCCAAGCTTAATGGAAAAGATGATGAATAGTGAATTCAACACTTAAATTCAAGATTAAAAGAAATGATCTTTTTTTCAATTTTTCTCTTTCACTTGGCACCACCTTTTGCATTAACACTCTTTATTTTTGTTTCATTTTTAACACATATAAAAAAAGTCAAAAAATCATAGAGGTCTATCTGTATTTGGCGGAGTCGACGAACGTACTCGTGAAGGGCTTGAGCGATCTTTATATTGAAATGGAGTGATTAATGAATCTAGAGCGGATAAGAAGTACTTTTCAGTATAAGAGCACGGTAGTCACGCCTCCCATCTCATTCTCTGGTCATGTATTCGTCCTATCAGTCTCAGTCATAGTTAACTTTTAACTTAGGTTTAGTTTAACCTAACTCAAGTTAAGTTAAAATACTTGTCAAACAAGTAAATAATTAAATATTTATTTAACCTAACTCAAGTTAACTTTTAACTATATTTAGATTAACTTACTTGTCAAATAAGTAAATAATAAAATATTCAATTAACCTAACTCAAGTTAACTATTAACTATAGTCAGGTTAACTTACTTTTCTAACAAATAATTAAATAATTAATTAACCTAACCTTAGGTTATAATTAACTTAGGTTAAGTTAAGCATTATTTAATTATTAAGTAAATAAATATCTTGAATATTTAATAATTAAATCATCAAATATGTGAAATTACCCTTAAGCTCTTACTTGGTCATCAAGTTAATCAAAAGTGAGCTCCACCTAACCACACACTTGAGTAAACTTAACTAAAGGCTCACTATGCACCACATGTCATTATTTGATTGGTTAACAACAATTGTTAACTAATTAATGTACTTAACTCTTAAGTATTGGCATGTATGCATCCTGAGTTTCCTGAAATAATTGTTCAATTTTGCTAGATTCTACTTGATAAAACTATTCAATTCGGTACGCTGCCTTAGTGCACAACAAGTACACTTAATATTGCGGGACTTTCTAAGTCCACCCTGATTCGTCAAATGAAATAATTTCATGAGTCTGTGATCGATGCCTTATGCACACGTCATGAATATTATAAATCAGCATGTTAGACCATCCAAGGCTCACTAGGAACAGCTTACTTCTCCTCTTTCTTCACAAAAGTACAATCATTGGCTATTTAAAAAACATTGTTTTTTTTCACTTGCTTTTGAATAGAAGTTTGCTTTTCTCTCAATGGCTGAATCTGTCCACTTGTTTTCTCTCTCATTTTTCTTGGCCTCTCTTCTATTTTTTTTTCTTCTGATTTTCACTTGTTTTTTTTTTCTCATTCTCTTTATTTTGATCACCCTCTTTTTGTAATCTCACTTAATCTTTATAAACCTACTTTGGTTACAAAGGGACTAGAGTGATTTTTCTTTGATTAATCATAAAGGAGTATTTGTTAGTGAAATCATCATGCTTAACTCGCTGATCAAATTGTCATGGTCGGCCTAGGAACAAGTGTCCATCTTGCATTGGAATTACATCATACAAAACTTCATCTTTATATTTTCTGATGTGAAAGGAAACAACACTTGTTTAGTAACCCTCACCTAATCACTGTCATTGAGCCATTACAATTTGTAAGGTCGGGGATGTTTAATTATTGACAGCTGTAGTAACCATTTATCCATAACCGGTAAGAATATATATATATATATATATAAATATACATATTTTATTTGTATGTGGGTGATACTTCATTTATGTATTGTTATTAGTAGTGTTTGTATAGATTAAGGACCTACTATTAGTATTGAGTTTATTTACAAGACTTTAGATTTATTTTTGGGACCAAATTATAATACTTTGAAAGTTTTGGGGGCTAATTTATAAATACTAAAAATTAGCCTCTTAGTATAAAAATACACATTTGTAGCCCTAATTCACTCATTTTGGTTAAGCCACCTCTTTTAGAGTGAGAAAAGAGAGAAAGAGAGGGGAGAGAAAGAGAAGAGGAAGAAGAAAAAAAAGAAGAAATTTAAAATTTAAGCTTTAAGAGGTATATTATAACCCTTTCTTAGTTTCTTGGTGTTAATTTATTTAAGTTTTGATTTATGAAAATATGAGAAATTGGAGATTTTATATGGATTTTGTAAGATTTATTGAGAATTGATGATGATTGTGTAGATAACTTGATAAATCATGATGAATTGCAGAATTTTTACTTGATAGTCTCTTGATCCGGGAATTTTATAATTTGTTGTGCTTTGATTCTAGTTTTGAATTTTGAGAATATAAAATTAGACATGTCTAGAATCATTTGAGACTTTTAATCGATTGAAAATTCTAAAAATTGAATTTGTAGTGAATTTACCAAAATGACCTTGAAATTATAAAAATTTCCTATGTTAACAGTATGATACAGTGACAAACAATTTATAATCTGCTGAATGATCATAAAAAATTATGAATTTTTGTAATATGATAATTTTATATGTCTAATATGATATATTTAAAATTGAGAATTTAGATCAATGTGGTTAAAGTTTTATGATTTTCTAAAGTGTATCAAATCGTTGTAGTATTTGATTAACAAAGTTTTAAAGTTATAGAATAAAATAGTTTTAAAATACTTTTGGCAGAGATTTTGAAGTGAAATATTTATCATGGATTAGAATATGTGTCAAGAGTAATTCTGGAATATTTTTATAATTTTTAAGTTAGTATATGATTTTATAAAATTAGGAGATTGAGTACTGTTCAGTAAATATCTTGATCCTGTTAAGATAATAGTTTGGATTTGATGGTATTTATAGAATGGATAGTGTAGGAATTATGATATCATATTCATATATAAGAATGATATATGATTCAAGAATGATATATTCTAATTTTGGAGTAATTGGACATTATTTGATGTATAATAAAATTTTTTTAAGTATAAGTGGTCAGAATGACATGTTTTGAGAAACCAAGTAATTAGATCAATTCGATGTGATAACTGCAATATGTGTAATTTTGTAAGATATTTAAAGTGTTTTGTGTGAATGATGAGGCTTATGAAAGAATTAATCTCTATTGATAGGTTAAGGAGAATTAAGCCTTGTACCCGAAAGTGCTAAGAGGTAAGTATACTAGACTTTTTACTGAAATTACAATAAACATAGTAATTGTTATGTATGATTTTGTAAATGTGGTTAGGAATATGTTTATGTTATATCAAAGTATATTTTGATATAAAATGTGAAGACGTGTGTTTATGAATGTGAGCATGGACATACATGACATATATGTGTTTATGAAAGTGAGCTTTCAAAGTGAAATGTGTTTAACAAAGAAAGATTTTGAAGTGTAATATGTCCATGAGAAATATTTTGTGTTTTGAGAATGCTTGAACTCACTGTTGACTTAGTAGGCATCTTATGTGATTTGTGGAGCCTTTATGTGTGGCCTTTCCTTCGGGATTGGTATATGTTATGTGTTCTGTATGTAGGGAGAATCCTATTGGTACCTAAAGGAAGAGTGAGTCATCACATTCGTGTGGTGGCGTATTGGTGCATGTGAGAGGACTCACCGATGAGCAGGGTGAGGGTTTGGCTCTTACCTTCGGGCATGAGCATTATATATGCGTAATTTAAACCTCACTTGTACTATTTCTCTCATACAGCATTATTGGAGCTGGTGCTTACATGCTATTTCAATACTGTATGAATATTAAATTATTTAATATTATATAACAAATATTTTATATAATCGTTAATACAATATAAATACATGGTCTAATATTTGTTACATTATAGACATTGTATGATCTAAAGGAGTTTAGATTTGGTCTAAAAGAATTTAGACCAGTGCTAAGAATTAGCAGAGCTGAGAGTTATAAATGCTAACGGTTAGCACTGTTAAGAGTTAGCAGAATATAAGAGTCAGCTAGATCTAAAAGGTTAGATCCTTATTTGTAATGGGATAAAGACTTGACGGTGTACCAGTAATGACATGATTACAAGGAGTTGCAATAGGTGCTAAGAGATGTCATTATGCAAGTATGTCCTAAAACATATGTTCCTGATCTATTTCACCAATGCGAATCTATCGGTAGATCCATTTTATATAGATCAGCATATGTTATATCTATATGGTATAGATGGTTGTTCTTAGCTGATCATAAGTTATATACTTTGAATGCACTCTCTTTATAGGTTGAATAGGATATCAAGGTCACCATTTAGGTATGATTGATGCCTGAAGGCACCATTGGTATTTTCTTAGTTGAAGAAAAAAATTCTTTGACTTATAGAGAGGCGATGTTTAATATCATTTTTGAGAAAATGGTAAGAAGCCATAGAATATGAAATTGACTTTGTGAATTACAGTCAAGTTTGGGACTTGGTTGTGCTTTCTGTAGGAATTGTTCCTAGTTGTTATATCAGAGTTTACGCAATGGAAGAATGGGCACTTGAATGTAGAGACCTTCAAGCCCCAACTAATGAGGAAAGGTTATACTCATAGATCAGGGATCGGTAATGAGGAAACCTTATTCATTAGTAACCATGTTAAAGTCAATTCAGATTTCATTGGCTATCGTAGCATATTAAGATTTTGAGGTTTGGTCGATGGACGCAAACATGGTGTTCTGGAATGTATGTCTTGAGTTAAAGATATGCATGAGACCTTTTGAAGGTTTTGAATTCAGCTTTACTTCTAATCTAGTCCAGATTAAAAAGTCCTTTCTGAACTAAGGTAGTTTTTTGAAACTAGTATCTTCATTTGAATAATGAGATCAGAAAGTTTAATTTCATCAATAATGAAGAAAAAGCATGTGTGTTCAGAAAGGGCAGTGGGAGCATAATTATCTATCAAATTTTCTACGTGAAAAACATACTCAATGTTGAAAAAAAATGATATTGCTATATTACAAGTAAATTAGATAAGTGTTATCTGAGTAAGAACTTTTTCATAAAAGATTTAAAAGAGACCCCTTATTAGACTTTATAGAGATAAAGCTAGGAGGTTGATGAGACTCTCCCAATCATTGTACATAGATTAAGTCCGGGAAAGGTACAACTTAATTAACTGTGAGACAATTAATGTACCTTTCAGACATGACATTCATATTTCTAAGAGGAAATGTCCTAAAGTAGAAAATGAAAGAGTTGGACTGTCCAACTCATAATATGCATTAGCTATAAGTATCTTGATACATGTCATGTTATGTACGATACCTGTATCTTGATGGCTCCAAGAGTTGTGAGCTAGTATCGGTCAGATCCAGGCATGATCATTAGATAGTTATGAAACATATTTGATATACCTTAGAAGGTATAAAGGATAAGTTTCTAAATATGAAGAAATCGTCTTACAAGTGAAGGAATGCACATACTCAGACTTTCTGTCCGACCTAGAGTGTAAAAAGTCTATATCTGGTTATATAAACTTCCTAAATAGTACCAGAGCCAATTAAAAAGTTTTTGGCTATTAGAGATGTGATAGAATCTAGGATGCATTCCTATAATGATGTGGTAGAATAATGATGTGGCAGACCCACTAGAGCCTAAACTTCTATTGTGTTTGAGAAACACTTGGAGTGTATTAATATGAGATACCAATACGAATGGCACTAAAGCAACTGGGAGTTTGTTGGAGCTGGTGCTTACGTGGCATTCCAATACTGTATGAATATTAAATTATTTAATATTTATACAATAAATATTTTATATAATTGTTAATGGTCTAATGCTTGTTACATTATAGACATTATATGATTTAAAGAAGTTTAGATCTGGTCTAAACTCTTTTAGACCTAGGGGTGTACCAGTAATGACATGGTTGCAGGGAGTTGCAATAGGTGCTAGAAGATGTCATTGTGCAAGTATGTCCTCAAATATATGTTTCTGATCTATTTCACTGATGCGAGTCTATCGGTGGATCTATTTTATATAGATTAGTATATGTTATATCTATATTGTTTAGATGGTTGTTCTTAACTAACCATGAGCTTACTGGAAGCTCGTATATGCATACGGATATTCAGTTAGGACTGAATACTGAACAGACTCAGGAGGACACCAATAAATATCTTATGAAACCATCAATAGTGAGTCCTCTTAAGTTGAGTAATATACGTGGTCCTTTGACCTGAGTGCCACGGTGGACTTGTAAGTGATCCATCATACTTTGGTTCCACGTATGTCACAGACCTTTCATGGTGTGATCGCTGAGTGTCTTTGGGTATGATCCGATGCTTATAGAGTCTGGTGTGTACAGATATGAGATTCATCAGCTCTTATAGGGGAGTAGTATATCCAGATGCTCCGAAATTGTATTTTAGTAAATCTCGTGGCCACGAGTACTAACCCGGGTAAGATGTTTCCCAAAGGGTTGACAATATAGTAAAGGTGTTTGTGTATGTTGTTCTTGAAAATACAGATCTGGACATAAGCTCATGGATGCACATATGGGGATTTGACGGTGTTGATCTATATCCTCGCACATCTAGGATTTCCATGATAACTGATTATACGTATGCGTTGTGACCTCAGCTTATATGGTCTAACGCCCTGATTTGTAATATTTGTTATGTGTGCGTGGGGTATCGATCACAGACTTATAAAATAGTTCCATTGATGAATCGAGCGTGGACCTAGGGAGTCCCGCAATATGAAGTATACTCGTTGTGCACTGGGGCAGCATACTGGATTGAATTGTTCAAATTAGTAATTTCCAGCAGAACCAAATATTTGTTTCTGGAACCAACGTTGGATTAATTAAAAGCTTAATGGTAATTTCTCTAAATCGATTATTTAAGTGTTAAATAATCTAAATATATATCATTATTTAAGAGTTAAGTGATTAGTTAATTTGACAAGAGTTAATTGTTAGCTCATGGTTAAATTAATAAAGCAAATATTTTTTTGATGGCTTAATTGCTAAATAAAATGAGATTTTATTAAGCAAATAATTAAGTTAAATTAAATGTTGCTTAAAAAAAATTAAATGATTCTTAAGGACTTAAATAAAATTTTGCTGGTCAAAAATAAGAGTTTGGCCGCCCATTTTCTTTTGTCTAAATCTTGGACACATGCTTAAATTGTTTAATAGATTAAATATTTTTTTTAAACAAAAAATGAGATATTTCTTTTATTACAAACATATGGTTTTAAACATATAATAAGATAATGGCCGGCCATGAAATTTGTTCTTTAGGCATTCATTTTGTTGTTTTTTGTTCTTCATATAAACATATATATATATATATTGGAGAAGATGAAAAGTATTTAATTATTTTCCTTGTGCCCTCATTCTTGGCAAATGATGAGTATGGGAGAAAGTTAAATAATATTTTATTTATTCTCTTTTAAAATGTTGAAACAAAAGATGAATTTTAAATAAAAAAATAAAAAAACAACAAAAGAAATATTTTGCATAGCCCACCATTATGTGTGCTACATTAAAAATAGTTTTCAATGAAGCACACGATATATATATATATATATATTGGAGAAGATTAAAAAAGAGTTTTTTAATTTTTTCTTTTACCTTCTTTGTGGTGCTCGACAATTGTGTTTATGGGAGAAAACAAAAGAGTTTTATTCTTCTTCTTTTTCAATAAACATGTTGGAGAAAAGATATTAAAACAATTAATGAAGTTCATATGATGAATTAACAAAAAGGAAAAAGTGGCCGGCCATTGAGTAAGAGACTTCCTTTTGCAATTCATTTTTTTTTTGTTCTTGAATGAACAAAGGGGTAAAAAGAACTCATGGGTAGGCTTTCAGAAATAGAGGAAAAAGAAAGATGAAAAAGAGTTTTTCAATTTTTCCTTTGAAGCAAAAGAAGGTTGTTCGGCAAGGGAGGAAAAAACAAGATGAAAAAATGTTTTTTAGTTTCTTTTGTAGCCAACAATACAGGTGGCCAATTTTGAGGTAAGAAATTTTTTTTTTGGTTATAAGTGTTAAAAATAACAAAAACATGATAACAAATTTGTTTTGTTATATATTTTCTACTCTTAAATAAATGGCCACCATTATTACATTTGAGTTCTTTGTATTTTGATGAATTTAAATGTTGAACTCATCAAAAATAAAAATAAATATATTTTATTAGGTTATGGAGATTAAGAGTTAATCCTACGGTTTAAGTGTTAAACCGATGCTGAAAAATTATAGGTTGCTCTTCTAGCGACCCAAGCCTACCATGTTGGGTCCTAAAACTGTCAACGGGTCCACTTCGGGCGGTACTCCAGAAAAAATATGTTCCAAAAGCTTGACATGTGATATTTCTCAATTTTGTATTAATATGATTAATATAGTTCATTTTATTCATTAGCGTAATTGAATAAAATTTATCGTCTTCATTTTTAAGAAATTAGATTTCTAACTTCTGATGCATTTATGATGCGTATATCTAATACTAGCCTGATGGGTACAACCATCGAACCTTAAAGGCCTATAAGGGATGAGATCCCAGGTTCGACACGGTTGGGGGCGCAAGTAACCTTAGAGGATTATGTGGGTTCACTGGTGGCTCTGAGGTGTCATCCATCGGGTGGACCAAGGAGTTGGTGGGCCCTATATAGACTAATAAAAAGGTCGGCCTTTTTTGTAAGAGTGTGTCAGACCCATTAACTCTTTGGTCCACTAGCTGGGTGACACCTCAGAGCCATTAACGTCGCACCACACAATAATTAGGTTACCTGTGCCCCCAACCAATGTTGAACCTGGGATCTCATCCCTTATAGGCCTTTAAGGTTCAATGGTTCTACCCATTGGGTTGGTATTGGATATATGCATCATAAATGCAACAGAAGGTAGAAATCTAATTTCTTAAAAATGAAGACGATAAATTTTATTCAATTATACTAATGAATAAAATGAACTATATTAATCATATTAATGCAAAATTGAGAGATATCACCTATCAAGCCTTTGGAATGAATTTCTATGACTATTAGTTTGTGAGTGACAAGTAGTAAAAAATAACAACTTAGTTCCTAACTTACACCATAAAGTCTTTCAAAAGTAACTCAAGAACTTAACATCTCTATCTGAAACTATCGTTCTAGGCATACTATGTATTATTATAATTTCCTTAAAGAACAAATCAATAACTGTTGGGATTTGTGCACACAAAGAGCAATTTAGCACACATAATTTATTTTCCCGAAACAAGAAACCTTCATGCCTAAAGAACTTACCCACTGCGTTATTCTCACAAGCTCTAAACTCCTCACAAAAATTGTGGTCTAAAGGATACAATTCTTTAATATGCTCAAAACCAAGTAATTTTGCATCAAGAGTAGAAATTAATACATATCTTCAAGAAAGTGCATCGGTATTGATTTTTCTTTATCTTGCTTGTATCGGATGACATATGAAAATATCTCAATAAATTTCACCCATCGTTCATGTCTCCTGTTCAACTTGTGTTGATCTTTTAAATGCTTCAAGAACTTATGATAGGTGTGAATCACGAACTCCTTAGGCCAAATGTCGTATTGCCATGTTTCCAATGCTTGAACTAATGCATACAATTTTTATCATAAGTATGATAGTTTAAGTATGGAGGATCACTCACGAGCTTACTATAGCGCTTAGGTTAAAGAACCACGAATACTACTCAACTCGAGAGGACCTACCATTTACGGCTACATAGGATGTCTATTGGGGTCCATGTGAGTTTGTTCAGTATTCAGTCTGACTGAATACCTGTATACCTATACGAGCATCCAGTAAGTTTAAGGTCAGTTAAGAACAACCTTCTATACCATACAGATATAGACATACACTGATCTATATGAGAAGGGATTCATTGAGAGACCTATATCGATGAAAATAGATTAGAAACATTGTATTTGAGAATATACTTGCATAATGACAATTTCTAGCACCTATTGCAACTCTTTGCAATTATGTCATTACTGATAAACTCTCAGGTCTTTGTTCCGTTACAGATAAGGTTCTAACTTCTTAGATTTTACTAATTAATATAACATGTTAACTCTTAGCAGTTATAATTTTCAGTGAATCTAACTCTTAGCCTTGATCTAAAGACCTTTGGATCAGATCAAAATTCCTTCAGATCATACAATGTTGATAAGGGCAAATTTGTCATATATTTTCTCATATTTTTATTATTGATATTTTATGATTTTATGAGAAGGCTATTTATATGCATTATTGTTATTTATAGGGACTTGAACGAAATTTAAAGAAAGAATGCAAAAGAGCGAAAACAGGGACTAAAATGCAAAATTTTTAAAATTTGAGTCTAGCACCCCCGCGCCACAAGGATTATCGCCCCAGCTCTGGAATAGTGATCGAAAAAAGAAAAATGACCTGCTTAAGTCGCGTCTAGCGCCCCAGCGCCGAATAGTCACCACGCCAGCGACACTCCAGAGCCCCAGCGCTATAATCCCACCGCTTCAGCGCGCCAGCGGTAGTGCGAGTCCTAGTCCGACGAGAATTATTATTTTCAAGCTCATATCAATCCCTATAAAAAGTCATTCGTTCCCAACCTTCAAGAATCAATCCAAGACGACCCAAGAGCACCAAGAATATAGAGCACGAGTCTTGGAGAGCAATAGGAGCTTAATTGAAGCAACTTTAGAGAGAGATACAAGACGTTCTTTGGCATCAAGAGTTCTTAGGCAGCGCAATTAAGAGCAATTCGACATCTACATCGGTTTGCTAATAATCGTATCATGATTTATAATTATTTTTACTGCTGTTCTCTTGTAGCTATGAGCTAAACTTGTTTTCTAGGGTTAATACTTGAACTCAATATGTGTGCTTAATTGCCATATCTTTTGAATATTTAATAAACTTAGTTCTTTGATATTCAAATTACTTGATCTTAATGCTTCAATATATCTGGCCAATATATGATGAATGAATTGGTAATATTATTGATAAACTCGGAAGAGGAATCATAATATTTAGACCTAGGTAATTTAATGCATGATTGTAGAGTAACATTCAGTGTTGCATATGCAAGTTTCAATCTAGGATAGGAATATACTTAATTGGCATATATGATCAATAAGACCTAATCTTAATGAATCTTAATTTATTACAAGTACCATAGGAATATAGGTATTTGGTAAATTAAGGTATACTTGCATGACCTTGGAAGAGACTTGTGAATACATTAGTGTCTTGATCAATAACAAAGACTAAGGGAGTTAAATATTAGAAGATTAATCATTAGAAATCATATTGAGGGATAATATTAATCCTAGGTTCTCTCTACGTTGCTATCTCCCTATTCTCTTTGCATTGTGTTTTTATTTTTATATTTTCTACATTCATTCTTAGATTTCTATTTTTCTGAATAATTATTAGAAAGACATAATTTTAGTAATTGGTTAAAAAGAAAAAATTATCCATGTGGGTTTAACATCTGACTTATTTAGTCTCTTTATTACTTGCATACGATAGTGTATAATTGCACTGAATTTTATGATATAGAAATATCGCATCAAATTTCTGTAATGTTACAAGTATTATACCATATATTTAATATAATTAGCGATTTAATTAAATATACATTTTATAAATATTAAAAAAAATCATACAAATTTTAGGATATCACGTAAACACAAATCCTAACAGAAACAACTAAAATTTTTCACTAGCATGAAATACTGCTAACTCGAAAAATGATATTTCCTAGACATGATTAATGGTAAAACTTCAAGGAGTCATTGGTGATCTTGAGAACCTTGTGTTTGTATTCGATCGACATACTAGTATCGAGAAGGCCATTGGAGAGGTATTTCCTAATGCATATCATAGGGCATGCTTGTATCACTTGAAAGGCAATTTAATCACAAGATACAAGATATCATCGAAAAATAAAAAAGAAGAGGAATACACGACTTCCTATTTTATTACTGTTAAGGTGTATCTCCTATCTGACTTTCAAAAGTAAATTAAGAAGATGTGAGAAATAAAATCAAAGGCAACAAGATACTTAGAGAAGAGGGTTGGTTTTTCGAAAAGAAATTTTTAAAAAATAGCCACAAAATTTATAAATATACTTTCTTAACCACTTTTCAATTACCTATTCTTTATTAGTCAAATAAACTATAAATAGACATATTTGCCCTTATATGCATAATATAGTGTTAGGCAAAATATTTAAATCCAAATCTAATAAACCCAAACTTATATTTGAGCCCATCCATCTCTAAAATTATATTTTAATATTTAGAATTTGAAATAAGTAAATTTGAAGTGATCATTTTACCTGAGTGCAACGATGGACTTGTAAGTGATCCACCATACTTTGGTGAACGCATATATACGTGATCCTTTTATCTGAGTGCCACGATGGGCTTATAAGTGATCCACCATACTTTGGTTCCACGCATGTCACGACCATTCATGGTGTGGTCGTTGGGTGTCGCTGGGTATGGTTTGATACTTATAGAGTTCGGTGTGTATAGATATGGGATCCGTCAACTCGCATAAGGAGTTTGATATCTAGATGCTTCAAGATTGTATCTCAGAAAGTCTTGTGGCCACAAGTATTAATCCCTAGATAGAGTTTCACCAGGGTGGAACAATATGACAAAAGAGTTTGTGCATATTGTTCAGTGAGATACAAATCTGGAGATAAGATATAGATGAGCACTAGGGGATTTTGACGGTGATAATCTATATCCCTACACATTCAGGATATCAAGACGGAAGGACTATACGTATACGTTGTAACCTCAGCTTGTATGGTTCAACGCACTGATTTGTAATATCCGTAACGTGTACATGGGGCATTGCTCACGAACTCATGAAATAGTTTAATTTGACAAATCGGGCGTAGGACCTAGGGAGTCCCGCGATGTGGAGTGTACTCGTTGTTCACTGGGGCAGCGTGCCGAATTAAAGTATTTAATCTAGCAATATTCAGCACTACTACGTGAAAGAGTGCGTATTTATATTTAAGTGTTAAATATAATAATTAATTAATAATTATTATTTACTAATTGTATTATGACACGTGACGTATTGTGGACCCTCAGTTGAGTTTACTCAAGTGTGGGATTTGGTAGAACCCACTAAGGGTATGCTTGGTAACTATTTATGAAAGACAAAATGGTTATTTCATACTATGATTATTTAATGGTTAAATAATTAAAATATCTCTCTTATTATATTATATAATATATTATTATTATATTATATTATTATTATTATTATATTATATTATTATTATATATATTATTATTATTATATTATATTATTATTATATATATTATATTATATATATATATATAAAGAGATAGAGAAAAAGTGTAAGTGTGTGTTTTGTGTTTGACGAGAGAAAGAGAAGAGAGAAATAGAGAAAGAAAAGAGAGAAGAGAAAGAGAAGGAAACCGAATGAGAAGAAGAAGAAGAAAAAAAAAGGAAAAATTATATTATTTCATTTTTCTCTATGGTTTTATTTGGAGCAATTGTGAATTTCTTCAAATTCTCTATTTCTTATCATTTTAGAGAAAAGGATTTAAACACACCCTTGATCATTTTGGGGATTAAGAGTTAATCCCATGCTGAATATGAGGATACTGTTCTAGCTCACCAAGCCCATCGAGTTGGTGACTAGAACTGTCCACGAGTTGGTCTCCATGCAGGTTCTAAGGAAATACGTGTATAACGTTACACGTTGAGGTGAATTCTCAAGCCTTCTAATATATTAATGTGATTAATATATTTATGTATTGTGTTTATTGTATATTTCACGCTTTCGTCGCGTATAAATTTGTATATGATACGTTTTTTAGGCAATAAACACAATTGTACATGTATACACCTACATATATTAGATTCCCGACAACAATGGTATCAGAACCATTTAGGGCATATTTGGGTGTAGTTTGAGTGAATGGATACAAAAGGCCCAGTGAAAATGACGCGTTTCAAGTGTTGAAATGGGTATGCCAAAAAGGGGTTCACTGGGCGCTACAATGCTAAGAGGCTAGTGCTGCGGCGCTAGAAATGTTTTCTCCCAGCACTCGGGCTTTGGCGAACCCGCACTGGGGCACTGAGTTTCTAGAATTCGTTCCCCAGCGGTGAAGTGCGAGTGCTGTAGCGCTGAAGGTTTGACCTCTCAGCGCTGCAAAGATGTGAGTTGGCACCGCAGCGCTGAGTTTTGACCTCCCAACACCGCAGCGATGACATCTAGCCCCGCGGCGGTATACTGTTTACTTGAACAGTAGCATATGAATAATAAAATTGTAACTGTTCATTGCTACCGTAAATTTAATGTTCATTACTACAAATGTTTTGAACAGTGTTTCAAAATTAATTTTGCATGTGTAGATTTATGAGATGTAGTGATAAAAATTATCAATCTACATTATAAATCAGGGTTTATTAGATGCAGTGATAAAGAGTTATCAGTCTGCATTATAAACCAAGATTAATTTTTCTGTGCTGGTAACCACAATGGGAACCCTACTAATGGGGGTTAGTTGTGCTTGCATAGAGAAATTAATTAATTGAGAATCACCCTCCTTATGAGAATGGAGACCTAGGATAAACAAAAATCTTTCTTAATCAGATTAAAGAATATTACATTATGAGATAATGTTTTATTCTAATCCGTCCTATCAATACGGTGTTAGACAAATCACGTTGGCATTTTTTCAATATTGATACAGTGTGAGGGACTTGGTCGATTGGGATTGGACTATACCAGTTAAACATGAGTTTAGGCAAATATATGCGAAAGTATTATCCAATATTGCTATAGTGTGAGGGTAGTATTGGTAGCATATATTTGAATCAAGTTAATTTGGAATACACTTACCCAATATTGCTACGGCGTGAGGATAAGGTATATTCAGGATCAAGGGGTAAGAGTTGCATGAGATGCAATTGATAAATGTTGTCTACCTGTTGGGTTTATAAAGGCCAATATTGCTACAGTATGAGGTTCGAGTAAATTTCAATGGGATCTACTTTTCACTGTATAGTTTAAAAAGTTTAAACTATCATCTTCTCGTTTAAGAGATTACTAGGATTATGGAAAACAGTGGGAGGACATTTTAAATCGAAAATATATAATTAGTATATCCATGATTTAAAACATTTTATTAGCAATTTAATAACCATTCTGCTTACACCTCCTGTTATTTTGGCCTGTTAAATATAATGGCCACTACGAACCAGTTGGTGTGCATAATTGATGCAGTCCAACTCTAGGGTACTAGGAATTACTCTGACCAGCGGATAAATTTCAGAAATTTTTTGGATTCATATAATTTTGGATTTAATGTTGATCAGAGTTTGCCATAAGGTAATTTTGATAACACCTCTCTAGAGAATTGAACAGAGAGAGTGTGACCCTCTTTGTTCAGGGTACTTTATCATCTACTCTAAGTATATCTAGTGAGACCAGATGTGTGAGGAGAAGAAGATGAAGGAGATACCCAAGACAAATTCTCAGAGGCAACATTTATCTAAAGATCAACAAGAGAGCGAGTAGATGAAAAGTGTTTCCAATATAGTAAGATTAGGTATTGGAAATTCAACTACCTTAAAAGTCTTATAATTGTTAGAAAGACTCCCACAAGTTTGTGTTTGACAAATATAGATATTTCTAGGGCATGTGATGCTAGTTCAAGCTAGGTATGAGATACCGCATGTCCCTATTAAATATGCAATAAGTTGCAGGAATTGAGAGAGTCTAGAATACAACAGCTTGTAGAAGTAAAGTTGAGAGTAAGAAATGGTGATTTCTTGCAGGTCCAAGTTGTTGGGCAACTTGACTTACTTCTTATATGCAATACAATAGTTGTATTGCATAAATCAGTATGATATTTTATTAGTTGAATGTCAGTTAATAAATAGACATAATATAAAATTAGAAATATTTGTAGATCGGAATCCTTAAATAATACGGAGCTGTGGTATATGAGTTTAGGTCATATAGGCGTGAGACGTTTATCCGTCTCACGCCTATATGACCTAAACTCATATACCACACCGTCTAGTTAAAGATGGTTGGATTCTTAATCTGATCATAAAGACTTAACTAGTTTATGAATAATATATTTACGAAGATGACCAAACATACCAGAATGTACATCACATCCTTTTGATTAAATCGAGGAAGTGAATACATTAACAGAAAATTTCCTTATTTGTTTAAGAAAGAATGAGATTCTCACTCATTATAGTCCTCCGGGTAATTCACAACATAATGATGTTTAGGAGATGAGGAATTGGACTTTATTAGATATTTTTTGATTGATCATGAGTATTACCGCTCTATATCTGTGAGACTATGCTCAAAATACAGTTACTTATTAAGTAGAGTTCCATCAGAAGCTATTCATTCTATTCCGTATGAGATACAGAAAGAAAGGAAGTTGTATCTTAAATAAGTTAAGACTTGGGGTTGTCCTGCTTACGTAAGAGTTACTAAGTAGGGTATCTTATTATGTAAGAGTTATTCAGCATGATAAAAAGTACCCAAGAGGTACATGTATAGGTTCATTGGATATTCTATGAATTCAATATGATACTAGTTCTATGATTCTGAGAAGCGAAGTGTGTTCATTTCTCAGTATTCCACAATTCTAGAGAAAGAGTTTCTCATGGGTCATGAGAATCATAGAAAGATTGAGCATAGTGAAATCAATCTAGAAATCAATGAACCAAGAATGAGAACTCATTCTCAATTCAGCAATGACCTTTTAGCGTACCTCCAAATGGGTCGGAAGGGATGTTTAGGTCACCTTTTAGGTATGATAGATGCCTAAAGATGAACTTGGAATTTTCTTGGTAGAAAAAAATTATCCTTGACCTATAGGGAGTCGATGTTAGACATCAATTTGAGAACTGACAAGAAGCCATGAAAATAAAATTAACTCTATACATCAGAATCAAGTCTGGCACTTGGTTAAGCTACCCCTGGTAATTGTTCTCATTGGTTGTAAAGGGTTTACAAAGAGGTAGTGGGAGCCAGATGGAAAGTAGAGACCTTCTAGGCCCTATATTGGTTCTAGAAAGGTAATCCTCAGTGATCTAGGATCAACTAAGAGAAAACTTTTAAACCTATATTGATGCTAAAGTCGATTAGTACATTATTAGCTCTTGTAGTATATAATGACTTTAAAGTTTGGTAGATGGATGTAAAGATGGCATTCCGGAATGGATATCTCGAGTAAGAGATATTTATGGAATAGCCTGAAGGTTTACGTCTAGTCGAAATTTTGGTCTAGTGTGCATGAAAGGTCAGTGGGAGCATGATAGTTTTCTTGATGCTCTTTGTTGATGACATACTGGTCATTAAGAATGATGTCAGTATATTATAACCGATCAGAAGTAACTCGTAAGTGTTTCTCCATGAATGATTTATGAGAGCCTTCCTTTATACTAGGTATAAAACTTTATAGAGATAGAGCTAGAAAACTGATAGAACTCTCCCAAAGCATTTCACATCAATAGACCTGGTGTTTATCTTTCGAGGAGAGTGTCTCTTCAGATGCAAGATGAGAGAGTTAGAATATCTAACACACCACATACATCAACTCTTTAAAGATTGATGTATGCTATGATGTGTTTGAGACCTGATATCAGTTTGGCTGTAAGAGTTATAAGCTGAGTTCAGTCTGATTTAGGTGACAGCTATTTAAATGGTAGTCAAATATATCCTGAGATACCTTGAGGGTACAAAGGATAAGTTTCTCAAATACGGAGAAAGTAACTTACAAATGAGAAGACGCACAGAGTCAGACTTTTAGTTTGACCTAGATGATAGAGAGTCTACATCTGGGATTGTGCTAATTCTCAATAGTACTAAACGAGTTAAAATTACACCAAACTAGGATTCACTGCTAATTTAGATTGGCATAGCGAAAGTAGTAGTGAGGATTCGTAGCTTTATCGCTGGCCTTGGAAGAGTTCCAAAACACATGGATAATATCCCATAGTTTGCGACAAAATAAGGCCATTGTACAAGCCAATGTGCCACAAGGACACCAGTACTCTAGTTATGTTGAGAAGAGTCTCATATGACTAAAGAGATCTTGGCCCAGGGAAATGTGATTATTTGTAGAAGTGTTCCATAAATAATTTAGTGCTTTCTAAGGCCATGACTCTAAAAGTGTTTATGAAACACGTAGAGTTGATGTGTATGAGATACCATCAGAAATGACACTAGAGCAAGTGTAAGTGTGAGATTGTTAAGGTTGATGCTTACGTGCCATCCTTGAATGTACATATACTTGTGTATTTATACAAGTATACATTCTCATTAAATCGTTAATATAAATTAATATGGTACCATGCAATGTAACGTTAAAGATATTGTAGGATCTAAAAAGTTTATATCAGATCTAAAAGAGTTTAGATAAGGGCTGATAATTAGCCACGTTGAGAGAGATAAATGCTAATTGTTAGCACAGCTAAGTGTTAGCTGGTTATAATACTTAGCGAAGATCAAAGAGTTAGAATCTTATCTGTAATGGGACATAGACTTGGGAATATACTAGTAACTGCGTAGTTGCAAGAGTTACAATCAGGTGCTAGAAAATGCTAGTTACGCAAGTATGTTCTCAAATAATTATCTCTGATCTATTTCTGCCGATACGGGTCTGTTGATGGATACCTTTATATATAGATTAGCATATGTCGTACCTATATGGTATAGTTGGACGATCATAGCCAACCGTGAGCTTGGAGCTCGTATTGACATATAGGTATCCAGTTAGAACTGGATATAAGACAAACTTATAAGGGCCTCCAATAGACACCCTATGTAAGTCATCAATGGAGGGTTCTCTCGAGTTGAGTAGTATACGTGATCCTTTTACCTGAGTGCCACGGTGGGCTTGTAAGTGATCCACCATACTTTAGTTCCATACATGTCACAAACCTTTCATGGTGTGACCGCTGGGTGTTGCTGGGTATGGTCCGATGCTTATTGAGTCCGATGTGTATAGATATGAGATCCATTCACTCGCATAGGAAGTTTGATATCCAGATGCTTCGAGATTGTATCTCAGAAAGTCTTGTGGCCACAAGTATTAATCCCTGGATAGAGTTTTGCCATGGTGGAACAATATGGCAAAAGAGTTTGCACATATTGTTCAATGGGATACAAGTTTGGAGATAAGACATGGATGAGTACTAGGGGATTTAACGGTGATAATCTATATCTCTGTACATCCAGGATATCGTGATGGAAGGACTATACGTATACGTTGTAACCTCAGCTTGTATAGTTCAACGCACTAACTTGTAATATCCATGATGTGTACGTGGGTCGGTCTGATGGGTACAAAGACGAACCTCTAAAGGGCTATAAGGCCTCCATAGAGATGAAGATGGGGGTTCGATTCCTCGGGGGTACAGGTAACCTGAGCTGGTTGTATGGGTGCGCTAGTGCCTAACTAGTGGAGGATGGTGATCCCGGTGCTGGTTGGACTAAAGAGTTTGTGGGCCTGACACAGCTTGACAAAAAGGCCAGCCTTTTTGTTAGAGTGTGTGGGACCTACCAACTCTTTAGTCCACTAGCTGGATGACATCTCAGAGCCACTAGCGTCCTAGCACACAATTCTTAGGTTTCCTGCACCCCAAGGAATCGAACCCCCGCCCCTATCTTATGGAGGCCTTATAAACCTTTAGAGGTTCATCCTTGTACCCATTGGGCTGGCCAACCTAATGGGTACAAGGACGAACCTCTAAAGGCCTCCATGAGATGGAGGCAGGGGTTCGATTCCTTGGGGTGTAGGTAACTTGAGAATTGTGTGCTAGGACTCTAGTGGCTCTCAAGTGTCACCTAACTAGTGGACTAAGGAGTTTGTGGGTTACACACACTCTAACAAGTTTGGGTTCAATAAATAACTCTAAATAAGTCATTTTTGCTGGATTTAAATTGTTTTAATCATTTTAACCCATTTTTCATGTTTAATTAATCTATATCAATTTTGTTAAAGAATTTTGAATTGAGAGAAAGAGAATTTCGGGTAGAGAGAAAATGTGTGTGTTTTTTTGTTTAAAGATATAAGAGTCCGAATTTAACGTTTTTGGATACTAAAGAATATCAAATTCAAATGTGGCTAAAATAGTATATTTATAAAAAATTTGGGCTATTTTTAAAATTTTTCGTTTTCAAAATGGGCTCGATTAATGGGAACATTCAGAAGATATGACATTATGACCACCAATATTGCAGAGAGCATCAATACTGTTGCAAAGGATGCATATGGTCTTTGTGTGAGTACCTTAGTTAAGTGGATTCAAGAGTTAATGCAAAGATGGTTTGGCGAAAGACGTGTGGCTGCACAAAATATGTGAAACTTCTAACGAATTGGACCTATCATAAGGTTTAGAAGCATAATGATGTGTTCATTCTCATAATAGTGCACCCAGTAGATCAATCTAGCTTTGTTGTTAAAGATGAAAATAAAAATAGAATAGTGGACATTTCAGCGAAGTTATGCAGTTATCAAAAGTTTGATTTTCGGTAGTTATCGTGTGCCCATGTACTTGCAGTATGCAGACAGATTAGATTGTTATCTCAGACTCTTTATTCACCCTATTACATGACTGATGCATTATTACGTACATACAACGATCCAGTAAATTTGGTTAGCCACTATCAGATTAGATTGTTCTAGAAAAGTTGAGAGCTACTGACATCCAGCCTTCTATAACACGCCATCAATCAGGGAGACGTCAAAAGAATAGAATTCTATTGCAAGGTAAGGAACTGAAGAAGAATGTATACAATCGTTGTAAGTAGCATAAATATAACTAGCAAATATGTCGAAACTTGATTGCATTGCATAATAGTTGATATGTCTCTTATCTTGTATTTCTTGTTTTGTATTTGTAAGCTTAATCCATATTGTATTTTTATTACCATTGTCCTAAAAAATGCATTTACCTCATTTTACATATAAGCACGGGACAATTTTTAGGATAAAGATGACAATCGATTTATGGATCGATACTAAAAAAGTAAATGAAATCAATTAACAATCATTTTTCTTTATTCTATACATTTTTATTCATTTTAATATATGGTAAATGATTAAACTAAACAATAGTAACAAAGTATAAAATCTGGTTGAACTCTATAAACATAAAAACATAAAACTCATAATCTTTATTATTGATTGTCTGCTAAGGCACTTTGTCACGTTTCAGACCCAAAAGATCTGACACACGACATAATTTACATTCATTCAATAATGTGCACTCATAAATAATATTGCATAAAATTTCAAACTTTAATTCAATATAGGAATCCTTAGCAAGTTGCTAGTAAGTTCAACACTAAAATCAACCCATAACCTAAAATATAAATATAAACATTTATTGACAATATTTAAACATTCATTTTAATTTTTCAGAATTATAACAATTGAATTATAACTGGGGCAATTAGTAAACTGGAGATACACAGAGTTTTCTCAGAGATTAACACTCTACTACGTCACTAGTAGCAACTTTGTTACCGGAAACTCAGAATATATTCATTGCAAATTCTTACTTAAAATAAACCCATAACCACACTCAATAAAATAATACATAAGTATTTATTCAGTAGGGATAAATCAAATATCTTAAACCACGTGTCCCCAAATGAAACACTTAGCAACCTAGCAACTTAGGGAACTCAAGGGACAGCAGAAGCCTTGCCAAATCTGCTAAGTATACATGTACCTTATTTACCTAAAATCACTATAAACTATAATAAGTATGAAACTCAGTAAGCATACTGATTTTTCATATATCAAAATATAAATACATATATGTACACAATGCATGTGTATGATATGTTGTGATAAATCAAAATCATAATCTTATCAAATCATATGTCAGGTAAGCGCTTGCATATTCTTTCAAAACATATAATAAGAATACATCACTTAACTACTACTTAGTAGGACTTTCATATCACATATCACATAATGAGCCAAATGTCACTCGTAGGTGACATACCGTATGAGAGGAATAGTACAAGTGAGGTTTAAAATACACATATATAATGCGCATGCCCGAAAGTAAGAGCCAAACCCTCACCGTGATCATCGGTAAGTCTTCTCACATGCACCAATACGCCACCACACGAATGTGATGACTCAATCTTCCTTTAAGTATCAATAGGATTCTCCCTACCTACGGAACATATAACATATACTAATCCCCGAAGGAAAGGCCACATATAAAGGCTCTACAAATCACATAAGGTGCCTACTAAGTAAATAGTGAGTTCAAGCATCCTCAAAATACAAAACGTATCTCATGGACATTTTCCACTTCAAAAGTTTCTTTGTTAAACACATTTTATTTTGAAAGCTCACTTTCATAAACACATGTATGTCCATGCTCAATGTCAATGCTCACATTCATAAATATATCTCTTTCACATTTCATATCAAATATACTTTAGCATAACATAAACATATTTCTAAGCATATTTACAAAATTATACATAGACAATTACTATGTTTATTATGATTTCAGTAAAAGTCTAGTATATTTACCTCTTAGCACTTTCAGCTACAAGGCTTAAATCTCCTTAACCTATCAATGGAGATTACTCCTTTTATGAGCCTCAACATTCACACAAAACACTTTAAATAGCTTACAAAATTATACATATTGCTTTAACTATTGCTTGCTACTTGCACACACACACACACGGTGATTGTTTATAAGGAAGAATGAGGGACTAAATAAAGATAATTAGAATTGTTAATAGCTATTTATCTACCTTAAGGATTTGTACCATTTCATCAGCCTTTGAGACAATGATTTTGATCATGTTACTAGTTTAGTATATTTTGTTTTGTTTTCTTTATTTGTTAAATGAGTCAAGTATAACCCTTTGTCTCTCTCTTAATTTTATTTTATTGCTTGAGGACAAGAAAATGTTTAAGTTTGGGGGAATTTGATAAAGGCAAATTTGTCATATATTTTCTCATGTTTTTATTATTGATATTTTATGGTTTTATGAGAATAGATGGCTATTTATGTACATTATTATTATTTATAGAGACTTGAACGAAATTTAAAGAAAGAATGCAAAAAGAGCAAAAACAGGAACTAAAATGTAAAGTTTTTAAAGTATGTGTCCATCGCTTCAGTGCCACGAGGATTCTAGCCCCAGCGCTGGAACAGTGATCGAAATAAGAAAAACGACCTGTTAAAGTCGCATCTGACGCCCCAGCGCCAGACCTTCATCACGCCAGCGATAGGCCAGCGCCTTAGCGCTAACATCCTACCGCTCCAGAGGTGAAGCCTTTTTACGCGTCGCCACAGCGACAATTGCATAGCGCTCCAGCGGTAGCGCGAGTCCTAATCCGATGAGAATTGAGATTTTTAAGCTTATGTCAATCCCTATAAAAAGCCACTCGTTCCCAGCCTCTAAGAATCAACCAAGAGCACTCAAGATACATTCAAGAACACCAAGAATATAGAGCACGAGTCTTGGAGAGTAATAAGAGTTTAATTGAAGTAACTTTAGGGAGAGATTCAAGACATTCTTCGGCATCAAGAGTTCCTAGGCAGCGCAATTAAGAGCAATTCGATGTCTATATCGGTTTGTTATTGATTGTATCATGATTTATTATTATTTTTACTGTTGTTTTCTTGTAGTCATGAACTAAATTTATTTTCTAGGGTTAATACTTGAACTCAATATGTGTGCTTAATTGCCATATTCTTAGAATATTTAATAAACTTAGTTCTTTGATATTTAAATTACTTGATCTTAATGTTTCAATATATCTGGCCAATATATGGTGAATGAGTTGGTAATATTATTGATAAACTCAGAAGAGGAATTATAATATTTAGACTTAGGTAATTTGATGCATAATTGTAGAGTAACATTCAATGTTGCATATGCAAGTTTCAATTAGGATAAGAATATACCTAATTGGCATGTATGATCAATAAGACCTAATCTTAATGAATCTTAATTTATTACAAGTACCATAGGAATATAGGTATTTGGTAAATTAAGGTATACTTGCATGACCTTGGAAGAGGCTTGTGAATACATTAGTGTCTTGATCAATATCAAAGACTAAGGGAGTTAAATATTATAAGATTAATCATTAGAAAGCATATTGAGGGATAGGATTAATCCTAGGTTTTCTCTATATTGCTATCACCTAAATCTCTTTGCATTGTGTTTTGCTTTTATATTTTCTACATTCGTTCTTAGATTTTTATTTTTCTGAATAATTATTAGGAAGACATAATTTTAGTAATTGGTTAAAAAGAAGAAATTATCCATTTGGGTTCGACATTTGACTTATTTAGTCCCTTTATTACTTGCATACGATAGTGTATACTTGCACTTAATTTTAAGATATATAATTATCGCATCAAAGGTCAGGTAAGATGACTACACCCTCATCTTTATCCAACCAAGCTTGAAACTCATATTGAATGATTAAGTCTATCTGCTGCAGCGGATTCACATCTACTTGATGTTTTACCTGAAGCTAAATCTTCATTTTCTTCATCTTTTGCGATACGGGATTCGTGTATGTGGTGTGTAAGACCCTTGCAGGCCTATAATGTCTCCCATATATACTTACATCTTTAAGCAGATTGAGTAAGATTTGGATGCTCGCAAAACTGTCGATTGGTTGTATCATAACCAATAGTTGGGGTTTGAAAATCATATGTCGTATTTTCTCTAAACTGAAAACCTGTCAGTGCATTCTCTCCAAACTGAAATCAGTCAATACAAGTCAAACTAAAATTAAGTTATTGTAAGCAATTTTAATTTAATTTAATTTATTATATTCTAACTTTTGTTAAATTAGAAAGAGAATGACTATCGAAAGTACTATATCATCTCTACATCTGATGCGTAAGATCAGTCTGGACCTTATCAAGCCTCTTAAAATTATCCTCTCGGTCATTTTCCATTCTTTGCATTAACATAGCTTCAATACGATTAAATGTCCTAATCACCTTGTCTTGCAATTTCTCAATATGATGTGCAATGTCATGGTGTACAGATACAATATGTTCAAACTATAAGGAAAATAACCATAGTCAATAATTGTTACTATTATATTAATTTAGTTAATCGCATAAAGATGAAATCTACCATTCCTTTAGGCACCGATAGGTTTGACATTAGTGGGTCTGTTACTTTATACCATCCTCCTCTACATCCATATCATCATCACCAAGGTCGGTGAAATGGACAAAACCCCTCTAGCTCTTGCTCCGTACAAAATCATGCATATATGTTAAGTCTCTAGCATAGCTTATGGTTGGAATGCCTAGATATCTGACCATTCATATGACCTTCTCCTTATTCTCTTAATCTTTCGATACTAACTTACAATGTACCGAAAGAACCTATAAATTTAAAATTAAGTTACATGTATTACAAAATAATATTAGTATAATTATATGTGAATTGATTAAAAATATACCAAATTATTAGTCAAAATTGTTCTCTTAACGTCATCGAAGAGTAGAGTCTCTCTAGTCTTCCAATTCAAAATACGAAGGAATCAATCCTGAGAGTATATAGAGAAAACTTAACTACAAACTAGAATGGCCTCATAAATCCATACCTAAAATAATTTCAAAAAAATAAGTTTACTATAAATAAAAATAATTAATTAAGATAAAAAATTTGAAGACAACAAAATAATTACGTACCAAAAATGTGTATATCAATCCTTACACGTTATAACTCTCAACCTCGCTCTTCACAAATTTGTATTTTCTTATTTTATTCAATTTTTAGAATACATCATTTTTAAGCGAGTCATGAAGTACATTCTATACAATGTTGCTCCATGAATAGTTATTAAACTCATTAATGTCGTCCACTAAACATAGGACAAAATAATGAATCCCAAAACGTTCGTCACGCGGGATCAAAACACATTGAACAAAATAGAATAAACTTAACTTGACTACGTCTTCATTGTTTATTTTTTTATAAGTCCAGATCTTTATACCAATTATTAGCAAATGTGTATTTTTTTTTTTGCCATAAATGTAGTTTTTCTATAATCGATTCCCTAATTTTCTCTTCAATTGCTAAGCGAGTAGGTAATCTTGTATCTCTAACTCAATAATCAATACAAACTCTTTTCGACTGAATCGGATTTGCTTTTTGCCGATATAAAATCACATCTCCTTGAATAAATTAGAGATATGTACCTCACGTATTCATAACTCATGCACCAAAATACCAAAGAAAAACGTATATTACATATCTAAAAAATGCCTCATACAGGTCCGCCTAAATAATTCTTTTTTATTATTCGTCAATTTGGACTTTATAACTGATGTACGAAAAAATATCCTCTCCAAAAGTCCATGTTTTCTGAATACATTATTTTTTTTTGTAAAAATAAACAAAAAATAAAATTATTATTATTAATAAATAACAAATATATATATATTAAATTAACTAACATACAATATTCATTAAAAAATACTAACATATAATATTAATCAACTTATTAATTAATTAATCAAATTAAAATTATTTAATATAATTAATTAATAAATTTACTATTTAAATAAATCTAACAAAAAAAATAAAATTATTATTACTAAATAAAAAATATTGATATTATATTAAATTAACTAACATACAATATTAATAATTTTATTAATTATTTAATCCAATTAAAATCAAGGGTTATTATCATAAATCCCTCTAAGGTGAGGAATAATTACACAAATACTCAAGACTTTCAAAAAGCGACATTAATACCTAAAAATTTGATAAAATATCATCAATGACCTTGTGTTAGAGAATTTTCGTAAAATTTATTTGGAATATTAAAATCATTTCATGTCACATATTAAATTAATTTAAAACATGTTAATTCAAAATGACACATGTTTCAATGAGAAGAGCACATGCAGGCTATGAATTAAAAAGTATATAATAAATATTAATAATAAAAATAATATTTTAAAATAGATATTATTATGAATACCCCTGAGGTAGTATTTAATATCAATAAAATCTATTAGTTCAAAAAGTAGGTAATATCGTTATTTCAATATTGTTTTATGCAAACAGTTCTTATTCTGTATCCAAACACTTTTATCTTTATATCCAAACACATTTATCCTCTTATTCAAATAAGGTTATTCTTGTATCCAAACACTAAAAAAAACAAAAAAAAAAACAATGCCACTAGTTCCAACAGCTATTTTGGCCACATGTTTTATATTTTTATTAATTTAATTACTAATATTATTATTGTTAATTAAAAAATAAAAAAAAAATAAAAATATTATTAAAAATTATTTTTTAAAAATAATGTTTTATTGGGATAGAATATGTTTCAAAAGGTAATTTAATCATTTTATGTAAAATTATTAATTCTAACCGTATATTCTCTAATAGTTAGACATTATTATTTATTTTTTAAACTAGTAAATTTTATTAATATTAAGCGATATTTCAAAATTATTTATGATAATATTCTTTAAAAAAAAATTTAAAAAAATAAAAAATAAAACTCTTTGGCGTTTCTCTTTTTCTCTCAATCTCAAACTCTCGTAATAGTCACACACAGTCTCACTCTCGTCTTCTTTCTTTCTTAGTTTCTTTTGGACTCAAGCATCAAATTGTGTTGTCATAACATCTACGTCCAGCCTTGCATCGCATTGCAGCATCACCATTGCACTTAGCCGCCGCGCCGTCCCTCCATCGCACTCGCAGTCGCATCGCAGCATCACACTCGCACTTCACACTCACAATCGCAGTGCCGTCCCTCCTCGCACTCACAGTCGTAGCAAGCATAAACTAAGTCCCTTTCGAAGCAATAATTCTCCACATTGTCGTAATAAAAAATGGTATCCGAATCTCCCTTCATTCGCTATCCAATATTGAAACATCAACTTCTAGTTAGTTCACAATAAGAGTTTAAATACACCATCTTCGCTTCTTTGCAAGTTAATATTTCTCTTTTGTAATCAAATGGGAAACATTTTATAAACAAAATGAGGGAAAGGAAAATGTTGTAAGATACATTACTTTTCATAAGTTTTAGTAAGCACGAGCAAAAGAATTTTTTTTATTTTTTAAAATTATTTTAATATTATTTTTAATTTTTTAATTTTTAATTTTTATTATTGCCATTATTATTATTAATTTATTTTTATATTTTTAAATTAAAAAGTGTAATTTAGTCATTTGATGTATATTAACAAAAAATTTATTAATTTTAATAAAATATTACTAACGACAGAGCATTTTTGCATATTTTATCAAATTTTTGAATATTAATGTCAATTTTTAAAATTTTTGGGTATTTGTATAATTAAGTTTTATTTTAGGGGTATTCATGATAATAATCTTAAAATTAATTAATCAAATTAAAATTAATTTATTTATTTACTTTTTAAATAAATCTAATATCATCTTCAAAATAATAATTTTTTAAAATTTTTTTCTCTAATTATTGATTTAATATTTTTTTTCAAAATTCATTGTGCATGCCACGTGGTAAAAATAGAGTAACGTTGTAGATTGCGGGTCCTTTACTCTACCTGCGTACGCCCGACGGCTATCTCGGTTGGGCATCTTGAGTGGCTATCTTGGGGTCGCAAAAGGCCCCAAGATGCACTGAACTCGCCCATTGTTTGGATCCAGTAAATAACTCCAAATAAGTTATTTTTAGTTAGATTTAAACTTTTTTACATCATTCTAATCTATTTTTCACGTTTAATTATTCTATTTCACTTATTTCTAATTCAAAATATAATTTTTAACTCATTTCTAAGAAATATAAAAAAATTTCTAAAATTTTAAAATACTTACCAAGAATCGGTTATTTTTGGAGTTTGAAATAGTGAATATATTGTGCAATACCTGATCTACATAATAGCAACTTCAAAATTTTTGATTCAACTAAATTTTTATTAAAAGATTTTTGATTTGAGAAAAAAATTATTTCAAATAGAGAGAGGGTAGAGAGAGAGATTTTTTTTAAGAGTATAAATGTCTGATTTTTTAATTTTTAGCTACTAAAAAATATCAAATTCAAATGTGATTGAAAAAGTATATTTATCAATTTTAGAGGTTATTTCTAAAAATTTCTCCTAATTTAATCATTTTTTTGAAAAGATCATATTTTCCATTTAAACCCATAAGTATTCGCTCTTTTTTGTAATGGGCGGGCTGCACCTTATTACTGGGCTAAAACCCGAACAAGCCCACACAGGCCCCATAATCAATCCAATTTCCTTTTTTTTTTTTTTTTTTTATTTTTTGAGACTGAAAAGGAAAATCTCAATATTAGTCAAAATAAATAATTATTACCAAGTTATATCGATGACTACAATTTCTTTTTCTCTCTCCCGTAAATTATCTAGAAGTAAAATAATTAACCTAAAATTTTTTTTTAAGTAATAAATATTTTCACGTGTGATGAAGTTAAGAAGCTTTAGAACATATCACATTCACACGTAACATTACACGCGTCGAACATCGGCAAATCCACATAGGATATGTAGAATTGAAGAGGTGTCAATTGCCAGCAAATCTAAGCACTAACGCATGCAAAGGTTTCATATTCCAATATGTAGAATTAAAGTCTTAATGACTTTAAAAATGATAAATTTTTTAGTTTTTTTGTGTCATGTAATTCACATTTGTTTTTTGTTTACTTGCAGAGATGTTGGAACCTGAATGAACTAAAACCCTTTGTCTTAACATTTGAACGAAGGGTAGTTGCTAGCAATTGTATTTCTAAAGATAATAAATGCATAATCTCTTAGGAAATTAAGAGTCAATGTTGTTAGGCGTAGCAGTAGAAGATAGGTTTCAAAAGGGGAGTGGAGAAGAAGGAAGTGGAAATACTCATAAAACCAGAAAGTAGTAGTCAAATGACAAAGAATGATATATACCACACGTGGGCCAGAAAGAAAGAGTCGAGTGCCAAAAGCTGAGTCTAGAAAGATTGTATTTGACAGATGGCTTATGGAGGGAAAGGAAAGGACAGGTTCAGCCTAGAGAGTAGAGACATGTTACGAAAGAAGGAATCACCAACCAGAAACTTTTGCAAAGAACAAATTTTGTGACGGATCAATCAAAATCAACTCACTAAGAACAACTTAAGCCCTATTAGCTATGAGCTTAGTGAGGCACTTGTAAATGGTGTTAAAACATAAAATGGGTCTGTAATTACTTAAGCTTTGTGGCATTAGGGATCCTGGGAACTTTTCTCAAAGGCAAGGTACTGCTGCTCCAACTCCTTCAGGAAAAAGTGTTCCATCTCGGGGACTTTTTTAGGCTAGAGCCCCTTCTATACATTCCATAGCAACTGGCAGCCTTTCTTCCATTAAGTTCAGTTTTTTTTTATACACTGCGATTCACCTTACTCGAGAGAATCCCATTAAGGAAGCACTAGTTAAATCTCTAATTTTGGTTTGTATAGGAAAATGCAGCTCGGACGCATGTTTAAAATTTGTCATATGCATGAACATAAATAAAAATCTTTGGTCTTGGCAAAAATGTCGAGGTTTGTCTCGTATGCAACTTTCAGCATGTACAAACTGTTATACTCAAATTCATTACTATATTACATTATAAAGGACTCAAACTATCTTCTAACTGATGGATTCTACTACTCTCCAACTGAGGGAATCTTCTGCTCTCTCCCATGGTATTACTCTCTAACTCATTACAATAATACATTATAGGGATTCAAACTATCTTTTAATTGAGGGATTTCAGCTCTCAAATTGGAGGACTCTTCTATCTTCTCGCATGGTGCCATCCTCCAATAATGGATGAATTGCAATATTACATTACAGGGAGACTATTATCCTCCGACATGGTGGAAGGACTTTGATCTTTCTCGAATTCAACACTTGAGACTTTAGAAGTACTGACAATAATTCTATCCAGCTTTAGAAGTATTGGCACCGACTACTGAGTTAATAAGATGGTCGACTACAATGCTATTGCTATTTTCGTAAGAGCTAGAGGATGAAATATTAATAAGATGTGCTAAACATAACGGCATCCATTTAAAATGTAACGGAACTTTTTTTCCCCCTTAAAAATGAAAAACTGTGGTTTATATATTGCTAATGAATGGAAGAATCATATACAGTTCAATTGAAAGGTTCGTCATCTTTGTCTCCAATCAAATTACATATATCTGAACACTCCACCAAACTGCACAAAATTAGCAAAATGTCAATAATTTAATCAACAAACATGTTCTTTGATATGTACATGGAAACAAATAATAAGCTTCGCACTTTCTAATTGTGCCTATGATTTGTAAATCACATTGGGTAAGAAGCAACAACAAGATCATTTATTAACAAATTGTGATCCGACTTGTGAGCAATGATGAGAGTTAAGAAGAAAAATATTTACCAGTATCGACGGCTTCGAAACCCTTCCTTGAAAACCACTAAAGGTCTGCGAAATGCAAAGGGAAGAATTAATGACACAAGCAAATATATACCTGCATTCGTACTCAAATGGAATTACAGATTCAGATGAAGTAATGCAAACTTAATTGTCAATATATATAAATAAGTTAAGTGTTTTATCATAAGCGTGAAATTGGACATAGCAAGTATGATATGAGCTAGAGTTATTATTACCTTCTAACATTGAAAGGGCCTTCACCAGGGGATCCTTCGCCTCCTCGTATACAAGTGGTGACACATTTGATGGTGCATGACTCGGCTTTCCTGGACTTGGGTCGTTGGATTCTAGGCTTACTGCAATCCTTTGCCGATGCACACTCACCAGAAAGCTCCTGGGGAACGTTAGAGAGTGTCTCACCTTGTTGGGGTGTCTCAACGCCTCCTGCTGCAGTGGCTATTACAATGGCGGCGGCTGCCAGAAACCCTGAGGCTGAATTTGCTATGCTGTAACGACGACTAGTTTTCTTGATGATGGTATTGTAATTGTTCTTGCTACTGCTGTTGATATAGGCAGAAGTAATTGAGACTCTGTTAATAAGAGATGTAGTTGGGACATAAATTAGCATTATGTTGACCGTACTAGTTTCTCAGGAATCAGTTTTGTGCTTTCATTTTTACGAGGAGCCCTGCAGCAAAGCTAAAGGCTTAATTTCTCTCTCACACATTTTATCTTATCTCTTGAAAGAAAGAGTAAGATAAGCCTCGGAACTGGCCCCGAGTGGTCCTACGCCTAATGGGTAGTGATCTCTCAAAAGCCATGCCCTATCCTGTGTCTTAGAGCTGATTTACGTGTCGAATCTCGTAGCCTGCGATCATCCGTAAGATAAGCAACGCCGCAGTCCATACATACGCGTTATGTCACAGGAATGTTGCTCGACTCACAAATGCCATGACATAATCCTACAACAGAGATTTTAAGACGAGAACTAAAATGTTCCAAGAATAAGGAATCTGACAACTAGTTTCAGCTGATTAAGATAATCAGGTTAGAGGTTCGGATTACCAGATCCATGATTAAAAACTCACAAATCAAAGGGATCCTTGCTGCTAGCTCAAGTATAATTAAAAAATGGAATCAGAATCAGAGTGAGTTGTTTCTTGAGATTGCTTCCTACTATCCCCAATTGAATTTTCAATTCATACCATAATTTTCGAGAATTATTTTCAATCAAATGAACTGAATCAAGCATACTCCCACAAGCAACAGTGCGTGTCATCACATATCGAGATGGTCTGGATTTTTGGTACAAGGTTATCTATAATTTTTGTTTTATCTCATTTTTAGCTGAGTACAGTACAAGTTCTTACATAGAAGACAAATTTAGCAGTAAGAAAATGTTCTTACCCTTCACAACATGAATTTATATCAGGAAAAAAAAGCAAAAAAATAAATAAACAAAAAGACCATTCTAAATAAGCTATATAACAGGACAGAAGAACAAAAAGACCAAAAAAGGACGTATCTGTCAATAAATTTACATGGTACTCCTCCAATTGAGGGGAAGTCTTCAACAATGGTTAATCAAGTGTTTTTCTCTAAAACAGATAGTGCTGGTGTCAAATAATTATTTGCTTTGTCGGGCCAATGTGCAACCTGCAGAGGATCAAATAAGAAGAATCAGATTGAGTCCAGGAGCAAAGACTGGTGGAAGAAAACTATTTTTTTTAGAAAATCTACTGATTAGTGCTCTTTACCAGCTCATACACAGCTCCCTCCCTTGCTCAGCAACATACTCATAACATACCTGCACATAGTTGAAGAACCTAAGTTCCTTCCCATTTAAAACTACAAAAAACCAAACAAATTATTCTCACATCAAAGCTTTTGTTTCTTGCAGTTGAATCATGCAATGCCTTCACACAGATATCGGCCACATCTGCACAGCTGATGCCCTAAACAGGGAGATATTAAAAGTAAGTTTGGAATTCAATCATAAAATTTACAAGTCGAAAGTGCAAATAATTCTTACCTGAGTAATCCTGTTTCCTTGATCAAATATTAGAGCACGCTGGCCACCAGGTTCCTCCTGCAAGGACCAACCTTTAATCATGTTCTCTGGTTTTATAATATGAACAAGTATTCTGCTCAGAGAACATAGTTAAATTTTCTTCCTTGTGCATTTTCAAGAAGCAACTTAAACCTCCTATTCTAAGCTAAAAGGTACAAGTGACAAATAGGAAAAACATTTTCTGTACTCATCTTCCTATCTCTTCCCCTAAAAACTCGCTGCTAAAAAATTCAATATTATGTTTTGCTTTAACATAACTAGTTTCTTCCCTTCAAATCAACAATTATTTTTTTCTTGTGAAAGAAAATAAGTAATTTCTATGACATTTACAAAACAGTGACAGGATAGAAACTTTAAACAAGAAAAATCCTACAATAGAATAAAGTTTACACAAATGAGAATTATGAATTTGTGTTAGTAAGTGAGCAGCCTCTGTATAGTTCATCCACGGTGGCTGGCATTGTTAAATGAAAACTTTTTATTTTTCTATGACCAAGGTAATACAGCATACTAAGCATTACATGCTTCAATTCACATACATGAAGGGAACAACAAACAAAGATTCCAATTCAGAAAATGTAGGAAAATCTAGGCTTGTTCAGTCTTCATTTCTTTTTCTTATTCTAGTATGATCAGAGTTTATTTTTAGCTTATTAAAGTTCTATTATGTTACTTATTCGTATTTGATTGAATTCTCTTAATTGTAGTTTTCTTAATTAAATCAGATACGTTTACTCAAAACAAATAAATTAATAAATCGGATGCGTGTTACTTAATTCCAGTAGATTTCTATTTCCCTATTTTCATTAGGTATTTGGCACTGTAAATAAAGCCTTGTTTTTTATGTTTAAAGAAAAAAAATTATGTTTGAAACAGATTTTTGATGTTATTCGTGGATTATTGAATAAGGTATTTTGATTCTTCCCCTATTTCTTCCATCATTTCTCCCCTTTTATTATTTTTCCACCTTTGTTATTTTATTGTTTTATGTCTACCTATGTGTCATGTACATTATCTGTTATAAGTACTGACTATATCTTTTTGAAAACATGCCTTGCAAGTTTAGAGAACTAGTGGCGTCAGGTCATCTTTAAGCACTCAGTCTGCCATATCCACCACACAAGTCAAATTTTCAAAACACAAGCTAGAGAAATTTTACCATCAAGGGACCAGGGCGAATGATTGTATACCCAAGGCCAGATCTTCTCAGTGAATCTTCCCCAGCCTAGAAAAAATCAGAACATAAACTCTACTAAACTGACAAAAATAAAAAATGAAAATAAACTTATGAAGCAGTAACAGGAATAAAAACAATGAAGAGACTTAACTCTCTTGGCTTTAAAAACCTGCTCCCTTCTGCCAGGTTCTACTCCTAATCCTGTACAAGACACAAAGACAAAGTCTGTTTCTTGCCCAGTCTGCAAATCATCAATTAACGCATTTGTTAAAGGCCGAGGAATTAGTACAAGACCTTATAGTCACGATATAGAGTAGAACATAAAAAAAGGTTAGGTCAGGTTTAATATTTATATCGTTTATGAAAAAGGTCACATAATTTCTTCTGCCTTGTTAAATCCCAACTTTTCACACTTGAAAACATATGTGCCAAAAATATAATTGTTGGAATCAGCTTCACATTTGTTAGTAAATTCATATTGACACTTGCATCCTTAGAATGTTTATTCGAAAATTTAGTATCTTTTTCTGGGTATTCTATAATGTTTCTTCTTCTATTGCCTAGGAAGATAACAAACTTAAGATTTATAACATTTCCAATCCTGTCCAAACCTTTGTCACCTGAACCGAGGCCAAAAGCTGTTTCCCGTGAAGAATTATATATTGACTTATTTTGGTTTAAATTTACATAGACCAAAGGAAATGGAGATTAGAAGATCATCAATTATAATGCAACTTGACGAAAACTGCAACAAGATTGATCTGTTCATATCAGTACATGGGAAGTAGAATAAAAGGAACAAGCAAGTAATCAATAATCAGAAAATTGATCTCATAGATTCTTCATAGAAACTGTAATCGGTTCCATTAATGTTTACAATTACTACAATTCTAAATGTAAGCCAAATATCAACATGACTAAATGTTTTCAATGACATAAATACAAAGATTCCCATATTTTTAAAAGCTTTAAAAAGAAATAGATTAAAAATTAGGCCAGGTATACTAGTCATCAGTAGAAAAAAATTTCTCAGTGCTATGATAAGTATTTGACTCAATTAACCATACAAATTAGTATTGCAATAATATGCAAACTTGATAGAGAAAAGGAAAGATCCAAATGGTACGCACAAACTCTTATGCCACTAAAAGTTGACTATCAGAACTGTAATGCTTTGCTGCATCCAACTTGAAAAGATTTAAAGACTACTCTACCCCATTATTTACAATAAGAGGCTCTTGGAAATATTATTCAAGGAGAAAATCGCAGCACCTACACTTTTTTAATGATTTTGGTGGCAGATACATTATATTTTGGAAATAAGAGATGTCTAGAATCAAACCTGAAATTCATTCAAAAATAAACATTAAAGCACTTACAGGCAAGGCTTTTATATACTCCAATACAAGCTTAAAGCTTCTAAGGTCTTGCTTTGTTCTGGAAGGTCCTTCAGCAAGTCTCTGCAGCAAGAATAACAGATGGAATCAGCACAGTTAGAAAATCAAAGGTTCAGTTTGAGAAATTATTCAAAAAATGAGCAATCCTTTTCCAGTACTTTAAACAGTAAATTCTACACCATAATTTGTGCATATTTGGAGATTGAAAAGATGTCTATGCGTAGCATCACCATCATGTGGTTGAAAGTGCTTTACAATCATATAAATTCAACTTTGATGAGTTAGATCCTATGTGATTTTAATTAATACAGAATTTGGCTTATGTTTAGCCACACATGTTATTATGGTATCAAACTTGCATTTATAAGAAATTTTGAGAGAGAGAACTTTAATGGAACATCAAATGTAAATTGATGATTAATTATACATTACAAGTTCCAAAGAAATAATATTATGTTAGTTGCCTTTGATCTGGATCGAGTAATGGAGATTTATTTGGATTCTTTCTTCCTTTCCCCATTTAGACAGAATTGTAATTGAGACTTAATTTGAGAGGGAGCTCACTGATCTCACAATTTAATAGTGTTTTTGCCTTCTCATTGATTATTCAAGTCCTTTAAATACAATGTCCAACAACTATAAATAATATTAATATCTAAATCAAGATAATCCTATAATAATATCTAAGGAAAGATAATCCTATAATAATATCTAAAGAAAGATAATTCTAAAATATAATTAACGATAACAATATCTAAAAAAAATTTATCTTAAACAAAAAATAGAATATCTACAACAAAATGAAATTCTGAAATGGTGCCACTTCTTATTCCATTTGTTGTCATTTGGACTTCGTAACATCACTCCCTCCCTCCAAAGTGCACTTGACCTCAAGCGCAAAGGTAGGATGTTGGTCCACCATTTTGGGTCCCTGAAATAGCATGTAATGATATTTCAGATTCTAGGATGTCGCCCTCCATGGCTGATTCTTCCTTGATCCCTTCTAACCAGAATTTTTTTTTTTGCATTTGTGATCTAGAATAAATTGCTTATCACAGTTGAAGCAGAGACCCTTTGCCCTTCTATCTTCCATCTTAGCTCTTGTAAGGTGCCCAACGAATGGGGAATTTTGGGCACCTGGTTCCACAGGTCTGCGAATGGAATTCCCTTCCCCCCTATGTGAATTGTTGGTGTGGTGTTTTTTTCAGCTACGCTTCATCGTTCATAGAGTCTTGCAAGGTTCATTGCGGTGGATAAATCGGGTGGGTGGTGAAGTTCCACTTCTACTGTAATATCTTCCCGCAACCCGCTCACGAATATTTTCATCTCTTGCTTCGAAGTCAACGAGTTTGTCTAGGCAGATATCTGCTCGAATTGGCGTTGATACTGTTCCATGGAGCTTGTTTGTTTTAATTTGGAAAGCTCACCCAGCTTATTGCTTCCTGATGGGGGCCCAAACTGCAAATTACAATAGGGTTTAAACTCGGCCCATGTTAGTTATGGATTGTCCCTGGTTAACTTTAAATACCACAACTAAGCATCTTCTTCTAAGTGTATCGCAGCCAAGGATACACATTCTTCTTCCCGCATGTGTTGATGGAGAAAGAAAGTCTCACAGCGATTCAACCAAACCAAAGGGTCAGTATTCCCATTAAAATGAGGAAAATCAATTTTGGTATACTTGGGAATATGATGGCGATTGTCTGGGATGTTGACTCTGTTATTGGTTCGCAGTTCACAATTGATACTCCCATTGTTGGATTCAGTTTCTGTTCTTTGGGCATTCAAAGTTTGTGTGAGTTGCTCTAACTGGACTGCCATGGTTTGATATCGAGCATAGGTTGTCGCCTGGTCGTTTTTGTAGATTGCCAAGAATTCATCAAATTGTTCTTGTAAAGTACACCTATCCCCTATTACCTCCTACTCTGATACTAAATTGTTAGTTGCCTTTGATCTGGATCGAGTAATAGGATGCTGAATTTCAAGACTATCTCCTAATACTAATTTAGAAGGAGATTTATTTAAATTCTTTCTTCCTCTCCCTATTTTGACAGAATTGTAATTGAGAGCTCATTGATCTCACAATTTAATAATATTTTTGTTTGCCTTCTCATTGATTATTCAAGTTCTTTAAATACAATTTCCAGCAGCTATAAGATAATATTAATATCTAAAGAAAGATAATGCTACAATAATATCTAAAATATTTAATTAATGATAACAATATCTAAAGAAAGATTTATCTTAAACAGAAAATAGAATATCCGCAACTAAATGGAATTCTGAAATGGTGCCACTTCTTATTCCATTTGTTGTCATTTTGACTTCATAACATATTATTGACTAAAAAAATGGATAGATTAAAAGGATTAGATAACTATATTAAGAAATCAATCACAACTGCAAAACTTAACTAAATTCAAGTTCCCAACCATTAAACTACTTTTGATGTAGTATTAGAGCCAGATTTTGTTAATTCTTTAGGTTAGATTTAATTTTCCTAAAGTTGTTTCTTTATTTAAGGAGGATTTATGTTGTTAGAAATAGAATTATAGTTTGATCACTGTAAAGTATCTATTTGGATACGTAAGAAGGTCGGTTGGAGTTCAAGAACATTCTTCACTCGGGGATAAGGTCTAATGTCTAAGAATTCATAACGAAATCTCATTTTTGAACTTTATTACGGGAAGGTATAGTTAAAATTTAACCAAAAAAAAAATCAACCTCAAGAAAGCAAAGAAAACTTAAATACACGAGTCTTGTACCTCAGCCATCAAAGGATCTTCATTCCTTATCCAAATATAGCATTGAAATTTCAAATAAAAGTGATAATGGAAGTATTTAACAAACACCCATTGTTGTTTCTTACATGAATAGTGGTGCTCTAACAATCTTATATCAAATATTATACATACCAGTTATGCTACATAATGACTACTAAGCACAAGCATCAACTTTCCTGATGATGCCTTCGTAACTGATATTCAAGTATTTGTTGTCCAATTGTTGTGACAGGCCCATAACATACATTTTTTGCATTAGCAAGAATATGGAAGTTGGTTCTTCCCCGACGGCTTCATTGTCACTATTTTCACAGAAGGTGAGAATCGGATAAAGAAAAGGAGGAAGACCGAGGAAAAACAATAAATCATTATTGCATTCGGAGTCAGGTGGCCCACCACAAAATTATCTCTTTTCAGTTTTATAACATCAAAATGCTTTTTTCCTCTAATGTAAAGAGGGTATGCATAGGCTGTCAACTTATGACTTGGTCCTGAAGATTTAAATTTATGAGAGATGGCAATACTATAATTGCATTGCACATATAAGATGAAGAAAGAAAGAGGAAAATGGAGAGGAATAATTAATTTCTTTACAATATCTAGTAACTACCTACATAAAAGAGCATAATATAGAAATTCACTCAAAAAAAGAAAGATAAAGAAGCAAGAATTTCAAAATTGAAGTCTTAATTTGATTATATGACCAGAAAATTTAAGTGAACATGACCAGTATAGTTCTGTGAAATAAGTTGAAGACAAACCTGTCGTCTGGGCTCAAACCGGATGGTCATTGTATGTACAAGGAATGGATCTAATGGTGGATCATCTGGTTTCACAGGGCGGAAGGATGAAAATGGCACCCTGACCTGCCATTTGCAAAGTGGTGAAATCATGGAGACTGTGTTTAGACTTGCTACAAATGATAACAAAGAAATAATTGGGAGACAAGAACATGTTGTGACCACAGTTTACTAAGAAACAAGAGATCCTTACCCTACAAAATCCTACTTTCGTGCTAAATCTTGCAAAATATAATCTACTTTGACTTCTATTGGCTGAAGGACCAGCTTCAAGGATTAGAATATAAGATCTTCCATTCCCACCAACAGATAGAACTGGACCTTCATACCTAACCAGGGAAACATGATCTGGAAATGTGAGAAGAATTTTAAGTGGGTACAATGAAAAAGTCCAACAAATATTTTAATAACCAGAAAATAGTGAATTACAGGGTGCATCAATGAAGCAAAGAACTGTACCTGTCAAGAGTGCGCCCCAAAGGAAGTGAAAGCCTTTTTGACAGTTCAACATACCCTCCTCTGGTGAAAACATATCCTAGAGTTGGATACAACAAGGAGAGTTAAAGATAGTAAGTTCAAAGATTCATTTTTTTATTTTCCATATTTCTCAGTGCCGAGCCACATTTTTAGTATAAGTTAAAAATAATGTCATAGCTGGTGGATGACTGGAACATGTTTGAAAATTGATATTGACTTATGAAACCTCTAAATTTAGTTGCTTGACAGGCCGTAAATTTAGATCTGCTCTAAGTCCATCAAGTTTACCTGAAAAAACGGCATCTCCTGTTTCAGTCCATTCAAATTTAGCATCCATTCTCGCATCATACTTAAAAGCAATCACATTCTGGAAGTAAGTTCTGTGATGAACTTCCCACCCATCCAATGAATCCTCTGACTTGAACTTTGCAAGCAGAAGCTTGCTTTTGCTACTTTTTCCTGCTCGTAGTTGTGCTAATTTATTATTGTAGTCCTGCAATTTGAATAGATATAATTTTTTGCAGAAGTAATTTTGCAGCAATTGAGTTAAATAAGAATGGATTACTTATGATTTTGTTACAGAGAATTTAATTGACAAAAACATCAAAAACAAGTTCATATGAAAAGAAGTCCAAGCAAGAACATTCTGAAGCTCAGTGGAACTACAGAGAACATTGCATAAATATCATTCATTAATGAGGTTTTCTCAGACCCCATAATTCAGAACTACTAGTGCTTCAACTCTATAAGGAAGGAAGACGATTCAAGAAAAGGGAAGACCTGAAATGCTTTAGTGAGATTGTAAACCCCTTGGTGATCAACTCTATAAAGATCCCCCGTGATGGTGGAACGAGCTGTAGCACAATAAATAATTTTGTTGCAATTTTCAACAGCAGCCTTAAGAAAGGAGGGATCCCCCACATCCCCAATCCTACCTCCACTGATCTCGGGAGCATATCTAGCACTTCCTGATCCGACTTCCTTACCAAAGCCTGACAGAATCACAAGAAGAGCATTTGAGGAATAACTAAGTAGAGGAGCAACTTCAGAACCACTTCCTCAAAAGGATTGTTGAATTTTCTATATTGAACCAATGGACAGCAACATTTCAACCATAATGTGCCAATTCCTCCAGTAATACGTAAGTGAAGCCAATTTGATATGATGAAGTAAAAAGAAATGATGAAGGCCGAAAGAACATATGATCACAGCAACCCACATAAGAAAAAACATCTAAACTACCAAAGTAAATCCATAAATTTCTAAGCATGCTGTGTAGGACAAAATAACAAGAATTTAGAACATAATAGATAAATAAATAAAGAGGCTGAGGGGTTAAGAATTGACATTAGTTCTATTCAAAAAAACAAAAAGAGAAAGAATTGACATTAGTTCTATTCAAAAAAACAAAAAGAGAAAGAATTGACACAAGTTAGTGAAACAAAGGAAATGGAAAAAGACTTTAAAAAAAAAAAAAGGAAATGGAAAAAGGGACCTTGACTTTGTAACCTCTGAGCATGAGCTTCCTGACAACAATCCTGCCAATACGACTGGTGGCACCAACGACAAGAACAGTAGTGTTCTGAGCGCCAGGAATAGCAAACTCACACATGGGGCCTTCTCTTATCAAAAGAGCATCCAAAGATTCCTTGTCATCAGCACGAATAGTTCTCGATATCTGTCCTAGTCCAGAGAACTTCCTCCAAACTTCATCAAATATCTGTCGAGATTTCCTACCCAAGCCAACTGGGTTTACGTCATCTAAACTTATAGATACCTGCTGCTGTTGGTTGGTTAACTCATTTTCAGCAACGGCATCTAGGTTGGTGTTGGTTTTCTTGTTTTTGGATCTTTTGCTCCCTTTCCCGGTATTCCCAGAGGACGACGCTTTGGGGACAACGACCTGGCCTCGACAAATTTGCCATTTGGTGATGTTGGCAGTTGAAGTTGGTGTATTGAGTTTGAATGTCCATTTTGGGCTGCGGCTGCCGTGACTCTGATCTGAATACAATTAAAGCGCGAATACGATATGAATTCCCACTGCCATTGCTCAGTTTAGGAGGAGCTGGAGTTACAGTTGTGGAACTTGCACTCATGTTGCTTAATTTTGCTTTGCTTCTTAAACATGGAATCTATTCTCTTTTAATTTGAGCATAATATATAATACACAAGAATAATAATTATATTCTCTTTTTTAACGAAGAAAGTAGATAAATCCGTTATTTGTGGTGTTAGACATTCAAAAATAAATAAATAAAATAATAATAGTAATATGTGGTGCTCGAGGATTTAATTAAAAGAAGGGAAAAATTGAGACCACAGAATATAGTAGTGCAGTGCATGGCTTCAGATTCAGAAACACGAAACGAGAGGAAGAAACGACAGCAAAGTTGCGCCACGCAGAGTTTCCGAATCCCATCCATTCTTTAACACGTCGTCCAATGTATTTATGGCCGATATCCACTTGGAAAATAATTATTAATTAGAACAAACAAGCCGTCCAAACACTAAGAAGGTGTAAACAATCACAATGCATTCATTGCGAATAGACGATGTAGAATATAACATCACAGTATCAATTAAATGAATTGCTGCAGTTCTGATAGACTACTTATTTTTTTTTCCCCATCTTTTAACAAGAAGACATTCTACAAAAAGAAAGCGGGGAAAGTGGGGTTTGGAGCTGAATGTCTAAGAAGATTAAAGCATAGAGAAAAAGGGGGGGGGGGAAAAAAGAAGATTTTAAGCTAACCTACTTCCCACATTCCTCTGTAAGATGACACTTTTAAACAGATTATAGTACACTGGCCATCCAATGATGGCATTGGACAATACACTAAGATAAAATCAAAGAATCACCAATCAGGCCATCGACCAACAACAATCAGCAACGTAAATCAGTACTCTTTACTCGGATGACTTAGTTAGCGGCTGTTGAAGAAGACGGCAGCTCTAGACACAGGTAAACTACTTCACTTGCTTTGTTTAAGGGGAATTTGGGTCATTGACTGTGAATGATCATTTCCAAGCAAGTGATCATGAACCATTCTGCTGTATATTTCAAGTGTGTACATTTGCAACCGTCTAGTTCTACCACTTCTCCCTGTCACTGCTCTGTTCTATGCAGTGCTGCACAAATCTACCTCCCACCTCCCCATCTATTTGGTGGTTTCTCCCCAAAATAACATATTTACATGTACCAAGTGGTCACCCAGCATTGCCAGCAACCTCTGCAGCTCTTTGCCTCATCATCTCCATCACGGCAGCCCTTCGTCGGGAATCAGACTGTTGCTGGAGCCTCCTCAAATGTTCTTTAAGATCTCTGAATAATTACAGACAGTTATATTAATAATGTATAATAAATAGGGCAGAAAAATATCTCAATAATTCTTGAGTATTAAGAAACAAAGAATGTAGACCTGCAGCGAGGCACGTGGCACTCAGACTCTTTGCACGCCCGAGCATGGAGCTGCAGAAGATACCACATTTTCTTACAAAGAACACAACCTCCAGATGCACGTATTTTGCATTGTATGCCGTGCCGGAAAAGCCCCTTCACCTTACGGCAATTAGGGTACTGACAGTGTGGAGAGCGGCATTGTGATGCATGCACCAGAAGATCAAGCATTTTTCTAAGCTGGAATGTAAAAATCAATCATGTTAGAACCAAGGTAGAAAGAAGCCAAATTTTGCCGATGCAGGGTCATGGCAAATCTATTGCATATGTAATGAAAATTTGGGAAGGGCAGAGTAATGTATTTGATGAAAAGTGAACTCAAGGAAGTGATTATAGATGGATAACCAGAGCACAGCACCTGCAAGACCCGTAGCTGCCTAGCTTCTTTATTCTGTGCATCACGATCAGCGTTGGATGGATGATTTGTCAATTTATGAGGATGATCAACACCACCATCCTTCTGATAACAGGCGTTGCATACATCATAATCTGGGCAAACTTCACAGCGCCAACCTTGACCAGTTTCTATATCAAGATAGCATATGTTGCAAGTTGTCACAAATGCAGGTGCCGTTGGATTATGAAGATGATAAAGGACCATCATTGATGAATGCTTAGCCCGCCTCAAGGTATCATACTGATAGTGATTTCCTTGACAAAGACTAAGGAATGCTTGTCTGGTGTCAAAGAATTCACTCTCAAGAATCTCATCTTTATCTTTGGTATCAGCAGCTACATCAGTAATTGGGATCTAAAGGATTTCAACAATTCAAGTTTCAATTAGAAAAAGAAGATGCAGTTGTAGCAAAAACCAGAATTCAAAGTATATACAATTGAGTACTTACTTCCTCAAGAGCATGTACTTCCCTTGAATTGACAGGATGTCTATCTCGATCCTCACGTTTCTTTTCTGCTTCAAAACACCTGTTCAAAAAGTCAAGGCATAAACATGACAGGACCCAAGAAATAAGCTATGTACATGCACTAATTTGCAGAGGAAAACCAAGACAAGGTTGCAAAAAACTTAAAAGAAGAGAAGAGGGTGAGAAATACAACAGGTTCCTATTGCTTTACCAGAAACATTTCAATCCTCACATAACAATTGCAAAGAAGTAATGCCTGCATGGAGCTCTATAGTCATTTAGCAAGATATAACCCCAGGCCAATTAGTTAGAAACTCACCACCCAAATTTCTAATCTGCAGTTAGCCACAATCCCAAAATTCCAATCCCTTTCCAAGGTTTAACTATTTCACTTAAATGCCTTACCACCTGAAGAAGCCTAGTTGCTCTAAAAAACACGGACAAACAAAAGGTTCAATCACCAAATTCACATATGATACCGATGCTAATACTCTTAAAAGATGTGCCCCAAAAGTTCATCACCGCCTCATTCCTCACAAAGAAGCATAGTTTGAATGTCTTCATCAACATAGAATCAGCTCTCAGCCTCTCTTGTAAATGCCATTCATCCCATTTCGATAGGATACAAAGAATACCATAAATTTATTTTCTTTTTATTTATTTATTTATTTTTTCTATAATAGTTTGGATGTTGGGTAGCCTTGTTTATAATATTGATATTCGTGTTCCTTCTGCAACTGATGCAAGTTATTCTGAAATTTCCACAACTCTTCATGAGTTTGCCGGCAAACACATTCAGTTCTCGAGATATGACTAATCTGCTTCACAAACGAGAAAGCTCCACAAACACATTTCCATATATCAAACCATATAAAATGTACATCTTTATACAACAGTAATAGAGGCAAATATAGCAGAAACTTACTTATCACAAAGCTGAAAATTTTTGCACTGCTTGCAAACATGACGGCTCCCAGATACCATGAGAATACAACAATGGGTGCAAGCATGCTGCAGATGAACCATGATAAAATCTTCCTTCATTGGGCAAATGGTCTCACCAAGCTGCAGAAAAGGGAGTAAAAATTTAAACAAAATAATCAGAACAAAACTCACTACTCCCAAGAGAAAGATTTCTGTAAAGGAGTAATAAAATGATTATCTATCTCTCAAATACTACATAAGAGTAAAACTTAAAGATCTTGAGGATAAAATTACTTTATGCATTAGTAGCAGATCCTTCGACGCGTTACCAGAAAGATCGGTTTGACCAGAAGCTTTCAGGGCCCTTTTTGTAATGGGTTTTTTAGTTATACCCTTCTTATTCTGCTTTTTTCCATCTTCTTCTTGATTAATCTGATAGATTAGATCCTCTGCAGCACCAGGCCAATAGTCACCATCAAAATACGGCAGCCTGGCTGCCGTTACCTTAGCTCTACATTCACCATTTGATACAAAGAAATGATCATATAAATTAGTGAGATCAACTACAACGCCTTCCCTGGAAGCTTTTTTTAACATTGATAAATACCTGAAAGAAGGCATTGAAGCAAGCCAAGAGTTAGAGAACAATAGAACCTATGGAGTACAAAATTACATAAATTTCTTTCCTGGCGGTTACTAAGCCTACCATTCTCGGAGTTTATCAGATTTCGGCGTTTTCTGAATTTCTGGATGACAATATAAAATATAATCTTCACCCTTTAAGGGAGGACAAGCCCAGATATAGCAGCTAGTAAAACCACGTAGCTTGCAGTATTCAAGGTAACCAATCTGAAAACATAATCAAGCATAGAAACTAATAACTCAAAGAAAAAGATATCAAATCCAATAAATTACTAATTTCAATTTAAAAATAATAATAATAATAAGAAAAATAAATGGCAAATACCAGAATTTCATGATAAACAAATGTACGAAGAGCCTCTCCAGTAACTGCTTTAACCTCAGGCCTGAAATACTTCACAGAATCCAAATACGACAGATAAACACGACGCTGATTTGGAAATTGGGATTCTGATCCAAATTCTTGAACATACATGCCAAACAGGCACACTTCTACACCTTCAATCTTCTGAAACAACAGAATTACCTGAAAGAAAAGATCATAAGTTCATAGTTCAAAGCTTTTTTTTAAAAATTATATAGAACAGAAAACCCCATCCCTCTCTTTTCTTTTTACGCCCCCATGTCGCCACACAGGAGGGACATGGGAGTGTAAAGGGAATTTCTATCAACTTGTTCCGATCTAGGATAATAAGCTCATGTTCCTATCAACTTGTTCTGATTCTGATAGTTCAAAGTTGTTACAATCATAAACAATACCATCATAACACCTTGTCAATGTAAGATAAGTTTACCAAACTTAAAACGGTGTATCCTATACCTTTGATTTATAAGGAAATTCTGTTGGGTAATTCTCTTCTCGGAAAATTTCAAGAAACCGCTGCTTCACTTCCAACTTTTTGTCAACAGATGAAACTACTCGGATTACAAGTGCTTCTGCCCCCGGAACCTGGAAATGGTAATAACAAGAAATTAGAGAAGACAGCTATATCGATAATCTGAGTCTAACCCACTTGAGAAATTATTCCACAAAAGTCCAGAGCAACAAAGTCAAAGAAAAATGGTTGTAACATCCTACAAACTTAATTTTCTATATAGAAATAAAGCAGATCATGGCTTCATAATAAACAGGAAGAATAACCGATATAATACCATGCAGAGTGAAAATGTTTTCAGTAATAAGCATCTATATAAACCGGGAAAGATGAACTGGAACTTTCAGCAACTAATTACATGTTGGTCATATGAGAAACATGATCCAATTATCATATTGCTAGCTAAATCAGAAATTAAACAACTTGAATCATACTGATTATGACAAGAAGGTAGCCAGTTTAACAGTCAAAAAGATATGTTCTTCGTTTAAATTAGCCATTTAACTTCGTTTAAATTAGCCATTAAACAACTTGAATCATACTGATTCACTTGCTTCAATAAGAATAAATTGAATCTAACCATTTATAGTATAGCAGATACTATATAGTAAGGAATGCCGAATATACTTCAGCAGTTAAAATTCCACTGGTATCACTGCAAACCCCATATAATCAACCATAATCAGAAAAATATCAGACATGACAGCTTAAAAGTATGTCACCTCATCATATGATTTTCCCTGAACCCTTGCCCTCTCTTGTCTCTCCTGCTTGAGTCTCCTAAACAATCGTTGCTCTATGTGGTCACTAAGGATTGTTCTTGGCAAATCTTTGGCCCCCAGTACAGCACTCTGAGGTAAAGGCTTGCGCTCCCCTCTTTCAACCTCCGCTATATAGCAATTAGGGCAAGTATATTCAGCTTGCCCGCCATCATTCCTTCGACCATTAAATAGAGCACAAATTTGATGTTGCCAGGCTTCACATTTGTCACATTGAACCCACTGCACATGATCATTAAAGGCAAAATGAATTAGAAAGACTGTTACACCACCATGCAACATGTAAACAAATACAAGATAATGAGAGATAGAACTTACCCACTCTTCAGTCTCCTCATCATTTTTCTTCTTCTCCAGCCTTGCCTTGGGAATGGCAGTCCCATCAGCAATGATAGTGTCTCCACGAGCCTCATTGTAGCATGGAATACAGAAATAATGCCGTGTATCACCAGCTCCCATAGTGTAATACATTGCATTTCGCTTAATACGAGCACCACATGGTGTGCAATATATAGGTGGTGGTTCAAAAGTTAGCTTCTCAACGGCACACAGCTGACAAGAGTTCTCACTCATTGAATGTTCCATCGCTTGATTCTTTTCTGCCTTCGATTTACTCTGTGAGCACAGGAGCAAGCATATCAACTGATGGTGCAGCGACCAGATAGCATGCAGAATAGATGATACTTGTATTCTCAAAACACCACAGAAATTAAAATTCAAGAGAAAGAGGACTGTCAAACATCGAGTGCCTTATTGGCAAAGGATTGGAAAATTCAAACTAGAGTATTAGCTTGCACAAAAGACATAAAAGCACTTTGCATTAACATAATGAGAAAGACAAGTTGGCCAGTCAAAGCTTGCATAGGCATAAAAAGCTAACAGACAGACATAAAAAGCTAACAGCAACAAACACTTCCCATAAGAAAATTCATTGCCATACCTGGCCAACCCACCGCCTGAGACCTGTTATATGCTCTCTCACTTGCTCTGGAGTGAACAGTTCAGTCAGTGATACCCCCTTTATTTTCGGCTTTCCAGACTTGGTACCAGCAGGCTGTATCACATTTTCTGGCTTAGCCACGTCGCCATCCTTCTCAACCATAACGTTTTCCTGCTTAGCTAAAGCACCAGGCTCATCATATACAACAGTCTCACCATCAGGCCTTTGGTTGTCATTTTCAACAACTTTATCCTTCATCTCATTGTTATGAGGGCTTCCTTGTCTGGAACATACAGCTGCTTCCATCTCCACTTCCATAAACTCAGATTTAATTGGCATCCCTATCCTGCCATGTTTGTAATCTTGGTGGTGGACATCCTGGGACACATGAGGTTCAGCATTTGCAGAAGCTGGCACTGCAGAATTTTTGCTCTCAGTAGCAAGAGATTGAGAAGATTGCTCCAACTTCATGCGTTTAAGGGAAGGTTGTATATCATCTGAATTCTCTACAACCGATGGAGTTTTAGAGATCATCCCACCTGAAGCATCTCCAGTATCATAAGATTTACTAGATTCACTAACTGAACTTGGCAAACGAGAATTAGGGTTTGGACGAGCACGTTCCTTCTGTTGCTGCAGATAGTTCTTGACAGGAACACAAACAGGGCAACTTGGGTCCCTACAATGCTTGTGATGATGAATCAAAATTTTCGAATGATGGCAACGGGGATAAGGGCATTGAGGTGAAGTGCAATTGTCCATATGTCTCCACAATTTTTGGACAGTAATGCAATTAACGTCCTGGCATTTCCCTTCAGGAGCTGTACATCGACGCGCATGGCGCAAGAACAAAAGCCACCTCTGTTGATTTCTAAACTGTCGATCACGGTTTCCATTGCTAGATCTGCAGCTAGTACCCTTTAGATTTTGATTCTCTACCATGCTTCTAGAAACAACAGATTGACCAATAACTGAGCCTTCTGAGGATAAATTATTACGCTGAGCTTCACCTTGCACAGCTATCCTCTGACGGAAATCATCTTGGATATGCTGCTCTTGTGACATGTTCCCCATCAATTGAGCCTTTTCTTGTGATTGAGAATGCCAATGACCCTGAAGAACTGATTCTGATTGTGCTCCTACAGAAAAGCAGTTAAAGCCATTATGAGATTCTGCAACCAATTGATGTGGATGCAACATTTGTTGCATAGGTTGAGAAATTTGCGTAAGTGACGAGAAAATATCATGCTGGCTAGACAATTGCGCACCCTTAAAACGGTCTTCTGGAGAATTTAGTTGAAATTGATTTTGTGACTCAGACAGCTGGAATTGTTCAGAAACTTGTGAATGCATAACTTCATTATGCTGCTCCATTCCAGGTTCATGCTTCACTTGACTAACCATATCAGACATCACAGGAGAATGGCCATAAACATCATTATTCAACAAATGTTGCTGCTGCTGCTGCTGACTTTGTGGCTTCTGTTGGCGCTGATGTTGAGCAAATTGTTGCTGTTGTTGAAAATGATGTGGTTGTTGCTGGAATTGTTGCTGTTGATGAACCTGCAGAAAATTTTTTGAAGATAAGGGAGAAGGAGAAGTGAAATTCATATTCTCTGATTGATCAATTGATGGAGCCTTTACCTGTGTGGTCTGGGGTGCACCATGTAAGTTCGACTGATTACCTATCACCGAAGCACTGGTTTTGGACATGGGCATAGACGGCATGTTCACTAAATTGATGTTCTGAGTACTTGTAATTGACCCAACAGGTGTCACGGCACCATAGAAATTCTCAGTCCCATAAGAATCAGCATTGCCAATTCCATATCCATCACCTGATAAATGAATATTTTTATTGTGAAGTGCAGTTATGTAAAGATTAACCTGAAGTATAGGAGATAAAGCTCAATCAAATCAGAAAGGAAAACTAGTAGATGGAGAGAGAGAGAGAGAGAGAGAGAGAGAGAAAGAGATGTTACCCTGCATCAGTGACCGCTGATGATCAAAGTGCTGTTGCAAAGGTTTGGGAGAATTAGCATAAGGAGTGGCTGTCATATAGCCCTCAGAAGTGCCAGATTCATTGACAAGTTGTAGATTGTTACCAATCATCCCTAACCCACCATTTAGAGCCCCATTAGTGAACCCGTAAGATTTATGCTGCAAGCCAGACCTCATACTGCTACCCATGTGGCTACCAAGGTTTTGCAGTATACGGCTGTTTTGACCACCAACATGCTGCTTTTGCCGCTGCTGTTGTGATACCATCGTAGATTCAACAGTTGAAAATCCACCACCATTATTGGAGGATTCCAAATTCATGCAAGACTGGTTACAGCTACTTTTGGCAGTGTTGTTATTGTTGTTGTTGGTGTTGCTATTATTGTTAAATCCAGGGGTTGGAATCATTTGACTTGCAATTCTTTGGACACCCATAGATGGCATGTTTCCACCCATTGATTGCGGATATCCATTACAAAGGGTTCCTGCAAAGATACACTCTGTAATTCCGGCATAGAAAAGCAAAGTAATCAGATATAAAGAAGATATTATAAGGAAATATATTACCATCAGATCTATTTAACGAATTACTCTGTAGGCCACCAGTTGACAACAGGCTTCCTGTGTTGACAGTTGTAGGTGTTATGGTGTTACATCCAGTAGAAGCAATCATTGAACTATCTACAGAAGATGTGACCATTAGGGATGAATTCCCACTATGTGATATGCCAGGCGTTGGTATCATTGTACCAATGGAAGAAGAAGAATATACAAGCTGCTGATGTCGTTGACTATGATTATTTCCAGGTCTGTTCTTGATTAGACAACTCAACCGATGCTCTAAGGTATCCAAATTCATATAATCCTCCTAAACAGGAAATGTCAATGTAGAATCAAGACAAGAAATTAATAGAACACATGAAATTAATAAGCACTTAAGAACAATCCTAGAACATTATATAGCACCTGTTCGCTTCCAAAGGTCTTAATTATTAGTAATAAATGTTTCTTCTTTCTATGAAAAATTCAAGAAAAGAAAACATAACTTGAGATAAACTTTTCCCAGGTACAAGTCAAAGAGAAAAGGTAAGAACCTTCGTAAGAGCAGCTTTAAATAGACCCTCCTCTAAGCGTTTTGAAATATCTCTGAACTTTGATCTTTGTGTTTCATCAATTGTTTGAGTCTGGCGTTGCAATAAAATTCCAAATCTGGAAAGATGAAATAAAATTTAGTTAGCTGTAGCATATAATTACTTACATGTTAATAAATGAGAATCAAACTGTTAAAGGACTAGCCAATCACAAATAATCACAATAAAAAAAAAATTTCTTCAAAAATTTGAAAATTAAATATTGAGGGCCTCCAAAACAAGATAGCTTTTCATGCCGCTAGAGAGCTTACAAAATGAGAGAAAAAATTTAAGGGCCTATTCACATAAGATCTATGATGTGACCATCAAATAACAACAATATCATATGCAAGACTAGAGAATTTCAGGACACCTATTTTTTTTCATTTTTGAGAATCAGGTTGCAGTCTTACACCTACATTAGATGTTGATTTTGTAGGGATCTATACTAGAAGCTTTGTATCAGAAATATTGTAAACTCAAGGCCTACCTCCTTTTTGGTACCTTTTCTAACAGAGATGAAGTCTATCTTTGTCAATATCCATCTATAAAATAGATCTATTGCTACTGAAAATTATTATATGGATATATGATTCTGATAAAATCCCGGATGTCCAGCATATGAATGAAGATACTTTTACTGTTACTTAAATGGTACGTGTCACTTGGAACTTCAATTTACTCTAAAGCTTCTAAATTATTCAAATTAAAATAACTTCCCCTACATCATTAATACTCAAAACAACTTCTTAAAAGTTGAAATTCCTAAGTTAAACAACCTTTTACAAACCAAAATATGTATTACCAAATTATTGTGGGCACATTAACTTACCAAATAACAGGGAGGACTCTGCTACAAGAGCTATTTAGTACTCAAGGAATTCAGAAAGTAAAACTACAAGAGATGTATGCAACACGAGAATGTTGTAAAGCTTGCAATTGACAGTCTAGTCTTGCATAAACACTCATACTTTACAAGATAAAGAAATAACTACAATCTCCAATTACACATTATTAACAGTAAAAGTGGATTAGAGAACATGTGATATCATCCCCCAATTATGACCATGTATCTTTAAGGACCATACAACCTCGGTCCTCATTTCCACAGTAATCCAATCCAATCTAAATTGTCATCAAATTTAAACCCTAGAAAGAACAAATAGAAAACTAAGTCAATCTAGGTCCATAAATCAAAGCTAAAAGCAGAGCAAAAATCAATAACAATAATAATAATAATAAGAAAGAATGAACGACTTGACTTACATCCTGTCACGGATGTAACCTCGTGCTCTGAGCAGCTCTGGGTCCATATTGAACATATTATGCTGCTGATTGACCCCACCAATGCCAATGCCAACACCAACAGCACCACCACCAATACCAGCAGCAGTGGCAACACCACCCACTAAATGTTGCATTTGATTAGGTGGCAGTGCATTTCCGTTCTGCTGGGGCAGTCCTCCTTGAGTAGGAACCTGCCCCGCTGACATATGTGTCTGTATATTCATCTTATACTACTCCTTTTAACAGTATCTAATACTACCAAATTATACTGCATAATAACTTAATAGACACTATTTTCACCAATAAAGAATCATCCCGCCATTCACTCATTCTCTATTGCTTCCTCTCTTGCTTTTAGTTGTAACTGTAGCATAAAAGGCTTCACGGCATTCACAAAATCTAAATTGCCCGGGTACCTATATGTTTGCATAAACAATTATGTCATACAAATTAACTACAATTCAGAGGATACGAATAACAATTGCGCTGATTGAGCAAGCAATCGCTTTTAATTTTATTAGGGTTAGCAAATTGGGGTGTGGATCCTATAGTAATTGCGTAATTAATAGGATAATGAAAAATTCATTTAGTTAAACCCTAGGTTAGGTCAAGTAGTTTAAATAATAGGAAGAAAAACAAACCTGAATTGGAGCAGCAGAATCGGAAGCAACAGCGATCCGAGGTCGGAAAGTACCAGCGGCGAGGAAAACAATCACGACGATGATCGACGATTTCGTTTGGGAAAGTAATGGAGATAAAAGATAGAGACAAAAAAAAAATAGATTAAGTCACCGCTTGAATCGCACGTGCGGAGTGAGAGCCTCGCACGAGTGAAATTGTGTAAGCGAGAAGAAGATGAAGATTATATGACTTGGGAATCGAGCGATAGCGAGAAAGGAAGACGCAATATTCAGTCAAAAGCAGAGGCGAATTAATTTTAGGGATTTTGTTTTCTTTGATATTGGGGCTTCGTTTCGAGGATTAATTTTTCTTTTTCTTTAATTTCTCCTAAAAATATTTATATTGCTACTTATTTGATTATACTCTATTTTCGCTTTGTTACTTATTTGTTGAAAATAAATTTTAACGAACCAAAATTATGAAATGTAATTAATTTACGAATTACGGAATGCCCATCTTATCATTTTCAAGGGATAATTACATTTTACCCCCCCTACTTAACGAAAATATAATCTATCATAACAAATACAATCAAATAAGAGAAATACTGCATAAACTTTGAAAACTTGAAAAACATTCCCTTACATTAACAAATTGATGAAGTGTATGTAAAATTGACAAAGAAAGTACAATTTACCTTAGAAATTAGTACACTTTTTTACCAATAAAAGTTTACTAAATATTTTAATTAGAACAAAAAGACATTTTTGCTTCTAAAATTTGACCATTTATTTAATTTTGTTCTTCCTATTTTAAATTATTCAAATTTGTTCTTCTTTATTAGTCAGTTACTATTTAAAATGACAGAAAAATAATAAAATAATAACTCAATAAAAAAATTAATACGCAAACTGAGACATAAGATGTTATTATGGCCACGTGTTAAATAATCTTTGATTACTAATAAAAGACAGATTTAAAAAGACACATGACACAATATCATTGGTTTAATAATTTAATATTTATTTTTAAAATTTTATATTAATATTAATAAAATAAAATATTAATAATAAAAAAATATATTCACCCTATTGTCTAATTTATTCTCTCTCCTTAACTCCTCTTGTTCTCTATCACCACTCACAGACTCATTTCCTCCTTCCAATTTTTGAAAAAATTGGTTGGGTGAATATTAAAACTAAAATAGATATTGATGAATAAAAAAAAAAAGAAAATCTTAAATTAATAACCCAAAAATGCATCCATCTTAAATTATCACACAAAAATCCACAAAAAAGGAAAATTTTCTCAACTCTTTGATTTTAAATGTTTCACGAATTAATAATCAAAGAATAAAAAAGACAAGATAAAATAGAGATCTAATCTTTTGAATGAATTGGCCCCTGATGAAGCTTCTTCGCTTACATCTATTGATTTATCGTATTTGTACTTTTCCACAAAGGGATCAATAATTTTTTGTGTTTAGTTTGTTTGATATTGATTACAAGACTACGTAATACACTTGAAGATAAATTAATTACTATTGATTGGTTTATGATAATCTAAAAAAAAATTAAAAAATGAAATGGGTATTTGATATTTGTGCATGGACACAAAACACGATCTGTGATTAGTTTTCTATTAATCTTATATTCAAATAAGGCATTTGTGATGGATATTTAATTTAAGAAAAGAAGTGGATATTTAATTATGAAATGGGTATTTGATTGAAGAAAAGAAATAGGTTTTTAATTATGAAATGAGTATTTGAATGAAGAAAAGAAATGAGTTTTTAATTATGAAATGAGTATTTGATTAAAACAAAGAAATAGGTTTTTAATTATAAAATGGGTATTTAATTTTAACACTAGTGAGTGTTTGGCAACTAAGAAAAAAAAGAGAATATATTATTTAGTAATTAAGTAAGTGGAAGATAATGGTGAGTGGTGATGAAAGAATTGAAGAGGGAGAATATATTTTTTATTATTAATATTTTATATTTTTATTGATATAAATATAATAAGTAAATTAAAATATATATATTCATAGGGCTTTACCAAACTTTATTAACCAAATTTTTTTTTAAATAGTTCACCACATCTGAGATGTTAAGAGAAACCGAATCCCTAACTAAAAAACTACCCATAGAGAAAGTTGTTGAGATTCTACATGAACCACATCGCTGGAGCACAAAATGACCAAGATGATAAAGATGCTTCGATTACTAGAAAGCGATTCAAAGAGTTTGTTGATGAAATAAACTACACAGTGACTATCTTTGCTACTGAGGGTGATCAGAGAAAGATAACGAAAGATGTTAGTAGAGAAACTCAGGAGGTTGCAGCCCTTATTCATTATGATAAATCTCAAAGTTGTTACTCTCAAGAGCCTCAACACAATAGTCAAGCTAGCAAGAGTAGGTCTCATACTTTTCATAACAAAGAGCTCAGATCTATCGTAGAGAACAAATCGAGAAGTGCCAAGGTCTGTGGATGAGAAAAGCTTGCCAGAAGAGAAGGCCACTGAAGTTGGCAATCTCATTGTTATACTCTTAGAGAAGATTGACAAGCTTTAGTAGGAGCTAGAGGATATTCGTCGAGCAAAAGATATAATGGTAAACCTTATTCCCATTATAGAGGTTAGGTCCCTTTTTATTATTGACATTAGGAACGCCTTTCTACCCCTAAAATTTAGAATGGTTATTAGAAAAAAGTGACTCTAAAAACTTATCTCCATGAAAGAAAGTCTAATAGAAGAATCATGTGGAAGTATTGTGACTTCTATGAAGGCTACATTCATAACACTGTTGACTATTTCGAACTCAGAGAGCAAATTTAGGCAATAAACATGAACAAATTGTTAAGGAATTCCTTGATAAGGTAAGAAGTGCTTAACGTGAGTCAAATATTTACTAGAAGGATAAAATTGAGGTGATGGATGGGAAGAGGGCTTAATTAGAGCAAGAAACTCCATAAGGGGTATTAAGGAGATATGCTAAAAAACACTACAAGAAGTGTTGATAAAGGGGAAGAAATCCACCTTATGCATTAAACCCCCCATAAGCTAGTGCCACTGTATATGTCTATCCTATTTGATGAGGATTACATAATAACAAGTTGATGGTCACCTTGAAGATTGGAACCAGTAAGGTTGCTTAGGTGATGGTTGAAACTAAGAAGTCAATGGAAGTCATCTACAAGAATGCACTTGACAGAATAAGGATTGAGTCCTTAAGGTTAACATACATCTATATTCCATTGGTGGGATCATAGAAGATAGTATGATGCCTCTCGTATCCATCACCTTACCTGTTTTTATAAGGGATTCTCTAAATTTAATGGTCCACATGATTGATTTTTTAATGGTGCACCAATCAAATGCCTACAACGTGATCTTGAGTAGACCATTTTTTATGGCGACTTTAGTTGTTGTCTCCATATACCACTTAGCTATGAATGTCCTAATTAACAGAGAGACCATTATTATTAAAAATGATAAAAGTTTTGCAAAAATATATTATGCCATTCTAGTTAGTCCTAGTTACTAGATAGCCACTCTTGACTTAAAGGAGAAAAAATGAAGAAAATATAGGAGAACTTGTTAAAGAGTTAATCTTAATTCCCATTCTCAATGGGTAGTCTAACTAGAATTGTTAAGATAGGCTCCTAATTGTTAAAGGAGATAAGAATGGTGGTTGTCGTTATATTTAGGGAGTATGTTAATGTTTTAGCTTAGTCTTATAAGTGTTGGAGTTGGTGTTTATGTGCCATTCTAATACTGTATGAATATTAAATTATTTAATATTTATATAGTAAACATTTCGTATAATCGTTAATATAATATAAATACATGGTACAATGCTTGTTACGTTATAGACATTATATGATATAAAAGAGTTCAGATTTGATCTAAGTGAGTTTAGACCAGTGCTAAGAATTAGTAAAGTTGAGAGTTATATATGCTAACAGTTAGCACTGCTAAGAATTAATAGGTTATAAAAGTCAGCTAGATCTAAAGGGTTAGATCCTTGTGTGTAACGAGACAAAGGGCTGAGGGTATATTAGTAATGATATGGTTGCAAGAAGTTACAATGTGTGCTAAGAGATGTCATTATGCAAGTATGTCATCAAACATTATGTTTCTTATATGCTTCACCGATACTGGTCTGTTGGTGGATCCATTTTATATAGGTCAATGTATACTATATCTATATAGTATATATGGTTATTCTTAGCTGACCATGAGCTTACCGGAAGCTCGTATATGCATACGAATATTCAGTTAAGACTGAATACTGAATACATTCACGAAGACGCAAATAGACATCTTATAAAGCCGTCAATAATGAGTTCTCTCGAGTTGAGTAGTATACGTGGTCCTTTGACTTGAGCGCCACGATAGGCTTATAAGTGATCCATCATACTATGGTTCCACTCATGTCACAGACATTTTATAGTGTGACCGCTGGATGTCGTTGGGTACAGGTCGATGCTTATGGAGTTTAGTGTGTACAGATATGGGATCCATCAGCTCTCATAGGGGAGTAGTATATCCAGATGCTCCGAGATTATATTTCAAAAATCTCACTGCCACGAATACTAACTAGAGAAAAGTGTTTCTCAAAGGGTTGAACAGTAGTAAAAGTGTTTGCGTACATTATTCTTGAAAATACAAATCTGGAGATAATTTCATGGATGAGTATATAGGTATTTGACGGTGTAAATTGATATCCTTGCACATCAAGGATATAGATAACAAAAAGATTATACGTATGTGTTGTGACCTCAATTTGCATGGTCTAACGCACTAATTTGTAATATCCGTAACGTATGCGTGTAGCATCGATCATGGACTCATTGAACAGTTCTATTTGACAAATCAGACTTGGACCTATGGAGTCTCACATTATGAAGTGTACTCGTTGTGCACTGGGGCAACATATTAGATTGAATAGTTTAATCCAATAAATTTTAGCAAACTAGAATATTTGTTTTAGTTTTTCTCAAGACGTACACGTGTTAAGACTTAATAGTTAAGTACATTAATTAATTAATAATAGTTGTTGACCAATGAGATAATGACACGTGACACGTTGTAAGTCATTTATTGTTTGACTTTGTAATTACCAAAATATCTTGCTTGTAAGAAGTAAAGTTATTTATTTATTCAAAAATATTTTGAATAAATAAACATATTAATAATTGTTATTAATATTATATTATTTTAAAGTCAAACAATTATTATAATGAGATTACATATTACATGTTCAAATTTGTTAATATGATTAAAATGAAATTAAACATATAAAAAATGGCTTAACCTTATTGGAATATTGTAAATTATTTATAATTAAATAATGTAAAAAAGTTTACATTATTTAAATATAAAGACATTATATGGTAGGGCATGATGCCTTTGACTAATAAAGGGAAAATAAATAAAAATGTATCATTTTGTCAAAGTACACGGCTGCTGTTTGAGAAGAAATTTAAACCATGCATCCCGGTAATCCCAATAGGAGAAGGTTTGGGGATGAAAGAGTTTTGACAAGAGTTTTTTATGGGCTGGATTGCCCCACTGTGTCCATAGTGATAAACCTATTGACTTTTATTTTGTGGTAGGCTGTGATGGATGGATTGTCTCTCTCCTGGATTAGATTGACAAAGATCAATAAGAATGAATTCATAAAATGTATTAGTTTTTGCCTCATTTTCAAAAACTCTATGGTGATTGGGATTGATGTAGGCATCAGCAATTCTTTTTGGATTTGTGTATAGATTCTGTTCAATCAAGGATGGTTCCAGGGCAAAAAACCTTTCAAAGTATTCTTTCGAAACATAGGCTGAATTAACTTGTCTCTGGGTTGACTGGGGTCTTTTTGACAAGGAAGCGGAACTTTCTGTTATGTCTCTGTAAATGTTTGGGCTATTAATTTGAATAGGGCTGAACTTATTGGCCAAATCAACTGGAGAAACCAGTTTTGAAGAGAAAGGAGGAATAGTGATAGGACCACTTGGGGATGGCAAAGCCATCGCATACTTATCTTTTGGGTGCTGACTTTGTGATGTATTGACAATAGGATTATTTTTATTCGTATTGACCCAGTTCATAGTATTGCTTGATGATGTATTGATAGTCTATTTATTTTGATTCGTATTGACTTGCTTTGAATTATTCTTTACTGACTTCTTCATTTTTTCCCTGCAGAAATTCTCGGGTTAGGAAATTTGGTAAACAATTTTCCTTGCCACTTATATGTTCAATATCGAAATAAAAAACGGACAATAAAGCTTGCCATCTTTGCATTGTTGTCATTACGTTGCATGACTCTAGTGATAAAGATATCTTTATACCATTTGAAATCATGTAACCTTTTACAACGCAAGTTATGTAAATGAGTTGACACTTTATCTCCATAGTTATTGGGGTTACCAATAAAATGAAGAGCGATGGTATAACATAAAGTGTTAATACCATCTAGTTCAGTAGTAGCTGAGGTCAATGGACCATTACAATGCCATAAAAGCAAAAGGTATTTTGCTTAGTTAACAAAATGTTTTTTTTATTCAATTTAGTACATATTCTTTTATTGATTTTATAATTGGAAAAACATGGAAGTATAGACTATAGTAATTGTTACCATACATGGTGGATCCTTGTGTTATTGGCAAAGTGAAGCAAATTTTTTTTGATAAAAGATGAAAAATGTTTTCATTTTTAGGGGTGGAAGATTCGGCCACTTGATAATGGATGAGGAGGAGAGCAATTTTGGCAATTGTTGGAGAATTGTTCATCTTCTCCACGGATAAGAGAGAGTATTTTGCAAGAGTTGTAAAAACTCTTCATTTCTTTCATTTTCTTAATGATTGGCCGACCATGGCAAGTAAGAGAAAAGAGAAAATGTTTATTTCCTTGTTTTATTTGCAAGGCTAAATAAAAGAGAAAAAGAAAATTTTGTTCTTACAAAAGTTGTACGAAACAAATTTCTAGTTTTTGAAACAAATATTATTAGTTAAAGTGTTTAACTAATTATCTCAAACTTAAAGAGTTTAAGCTATGGTTAAGAGTTAACCAAGGTAATTAAGAGTTAATCACCATGGTGTTTAAGAGTTAAACACTATTGCTGGAAATTGAAGCTGTTATTCTAGCGATCTAAGCCTATCCCAGTTGAATTCTAGAATTACCAATGAGTATGCTTTATGATGGACTCCGGTTTAATAATTTTCAAAGGCTTGACAGGTGATATTCTCAATCATTAGTATTAATTTGATTAAAATGTTTTGTATTTTATTCATTAGCGTAATGAATAAAATTTATCGTGTTCATTTTTAGAAAATTAGATTTCTAACTTTCGCTGCAAATATTTATGTATAAGATACATAAATGATGTATATATATATATAATTTTTAAAACGGACACATGTACCACATGCACACACTTATAGGTTTAGGTTGTGAATCGGGATAAACTGACACCTTAACAATAAGGACATGCCCAAAATTAACCAAAAGAAATATGAAATCATAGAGGCAAAAATAGATAAGCTATTCAATGTCACTTTCATTTGAGAAGCCTATTATTTAGAATGGATTTCCAATGTAGTGTTGGTCAAAACATCAAATGGCAAGTGGTTCATATGTGTGGACTTTACAAACATTAACAATGCTTGTTTTAAGGACAAATTTTCCCTTTCAGGGTATAATCAGATAATGTCAAAACATGACTTCCTGAGCTTTATAGACCCGTTTCAGGGTATAATCAGATAAGGAAATACGACATTCATTACCAATCGAGGTTTGTACTATTACAAAGTAATGCCTTTTAGACTCAAGAACGTTATACCTTTCAAACTCAAGAATGCTGAAGTCACTTACCAACTACTAGTGAACAAGCTTTAAAAACTAAATTAGAAAAACTATGAAAGTCTAATGGATGACATGATCACTAAATTGGTGCTGACTGTTAACCATGTGGCGGACCTTAGAGGAATGTTGAAGTGCTAATAAAATATAACATGAAGTTGATTATAGAAAAAATTGTTAGGGTCGGTGCTTACGTGCCATCCCTGAATGTACATATACTTGTATATTTATACAAGTGTACATTCTCATTAAATTGCTAATACCTATTAATATGGTACTATACATGTAACGTTATAGACATTGTATGATCTGAAGGAGTTCAGATCAGATCTAAAGAAGTTTAGATCAGATCTAAAAGAGTTCAGATAATGGCTCATAGTTAGCCAAGCTGAGAGATATAAATACTAAATGTTAGTACAACTAAGTGTTAGCTGGTGAAAATACTCAGCAGATCCAAAAGTTGGAGCCTTGTTTGTAACGGGACATAGACCTGGGAATATACTAGTAACTGCATATTTATAAGAGTTGCAATCGGGTGCTAGGAAATGCTAGTTGCGCAAGTATGTTCTCGAATAATTGTCCTTGATCTATTTCTGTCGATGTGGGTCTGTCGGTGGATACCTTTATATATTGATCAGCATATGTCGTATCTATAGGGTATAGATGGTTGTTCCTAGCCGACCGTGAGCTTGAAGCTCGTATTGACATATGGGTATCTAATTAGGATTGGATATGAGACAGACTTACAAGGGACTTCAATAGACACCCTATGTAAGCCGTCCACGGAGGGTTCTCTCGAGTTGAGTAATATACGTGATCCTTTGGCCTAAGTGCCACGGTGGGCTTGTAAGTGATCCACTATACTTTGATTCTACGTATATCACAGATCTTTCATGGTGTGACCGCTGGGTGTCGTTGGGTATGGTCCGATGCTTATAATGTTTGGTGTGTACAAATATGGGATTCGTCAGCTCACATAAGGAGTTAGATATCCAAATGTTTCGAGACCGTATCTCAAAAAGTCTTGTGACCATAAGCAATCATCCCGAGAAAGAGTTCTGTCAGGGTGGAATAGTATAACAAATGAGTTTGCGCATATTGTTCAGTGAGATACAAGTTTAGAGATAAGATATGAATGAGAATAAGGGTATTTGACGGTGATAATCTATATCCTTGCATATCCAGGATATCATAACGGAATGATTATACGTAGGCATTGTAATCTCAACTTGCATGGTTCAATGCGCTGATTTGTATATCTGTGATGTGTGAGCGGGGCATTGCTCACGGACTCATGAAATAGTTTCATTTGACGAATCGGGCGTAGAACCTAGAAAGTCCCGCGATATAGAGTGTACTCGTTGTGCACTGGGGCAACGTACCAGATTAAAGTATTTAATCTAGCAATATTCAACAATACCACGGGAATGCGTGCGTGCTTGTATTTAAGTGTTAAATAAATAATTAGTCAATAATTATTATTTACTAATTGTATAATGACACATGACGCATTGTGGACTTTCGGTTGAGTTTACCTAAGTGCGGATTTGATGGGACCCACTAAGAGGTAACCTTGCTAACTATTTATGAGGGGCAAAATGGTCATTTCACACTTTAATTATTTAATAGTTAAATAATCAAAATATTTCTCTTATTATATATTATTAATATTATATTATTATTTTATTATATATATATATAAAGTCATAGAGATGGAAATTGGTGTGTTTTGGCCAAATTTGGCTGAGAGAAATGGAGAAGAAAAAGAAAGAAAAAGAAAGAAGAAGAAGAAGAGAAGAAGAAAAAAGGGAGGGAAAATAAAATTGTTTTATTTTATATATGCTTTTAATTGGAACAATTGTGAATTGCTTTAAATTCTCCATTTCTTATCCTTTTGGATAAAAGGATAAAAACACACACCAGCTATTTTGGGGTTTAAAAGTTAAACCTAGTGCTGCGAAGAGGGTTGCTGTTTTAGCTCACCAAGCCTACCGTGTTGGTGACTATAATTGCCCGTGAGTTGGTCTCTATGCAGATTGAAGAAATACATGTATAACGTTACACGTTGAGGTGAGTTCTCTATCCTATTAATATATTAATGTGATTAATATATTTATTTATTGTGTTTATTGTTTAATTTAAACGCTTCTGCCGCGTATAATATGTATGTGATATGTATTTTAAGCAATAAACACAATTGCACATACATACACTCACATATATTAGATCCCAACAAAAATGTACTTTTAAATTGACATAGGGGAAATTATTAGGGTTGTTATATAAAAAAGAGGAATTTAAGCTAATTTTAACAAGATTAGAGTCATCAAAAAAATAATTTTTTGAAAATAGTTAAGAATATAGTATAAATAGTGATTATATTGAATAGATTTTTCTCCAAGACTATTGACTGCTACAAGTCATTCTTCAAAGCCTTAAAGGTTGGAAATAGTACTCCAAAATGCGCATAAGACTTTTAGAATTTGAAGAAGTACTTAAAGGAGTCTTTATTGCTTGTTAGCCCCCACCCGAGTGATGTGCTTTATATATACTTAGCCATGTTTAAAATTGTCCTAATTGAGTGCTAATTTAGAAGAAGTTGATAAAACTCAGATAGATATATTATGTTAGCAAAGTCTTATTTAGTATTGAGACGAGATATCTTCAGGTATAAAAGTTTGCCTTGATAATATTTATCTTAGCTACGAAACTATGTCCTTACTTCTAGGCCTACACTATTGTCATCTTAACCAACCTACTACTAAGATAATCCTTTAAAATATATATATGTCAGGAAGACTCACGAGATAATTATATAAGTTGAGTGAGTTTGACATTATTTATAGGCCTAGACCTTCCTCAATAAAAAAACTTTTCAAATCCTTGTTCTTCACCTTCTAAATTATTATTGCATCCTTGTCTAGTTGTGCAGAACACTCTGACACTTTGGTGTTGCTAATTATTCACAAGTTGCTTCCTTTCATGAGTTTAGATGTATCTAAACCTTTATAGACTTGAAAGGACTAGATGAATATGGACCTCATGTGGCTGGAATAGACCTAGATATAATCAATCCAATATCCTAATTGTATATTAACATTGTTTATAATAATCTAAACTTTAAATTGTAAGAAGAAATAAAGGAACAAACTTCCTTCGTAGCTAGGATGTTCATTGATCTTCCATTTACATAGAAAAACTGAATTATGTTTGGGTTGGAATTACAAATCTCACAAGAGTAGATATCATTTACTAGGTAGTTGATGCCAGATAGTTTGTACTCTATAATTTTCACATTTGCAATAATCAATAGACATCATATGAGATAAAGTAGCTTAAAAATATGAAAAGTTCTTAAAATATGACAAAGCACCTTTCGCAAGGGAATATAAAGCATATATAAATGTTATGTGGGAGATAAAAATAAACCAAGATAGGCTGTCAAGAACGTAAAGTATCTCAATGAAAACTATAGACATTATAATACCAAGGTTATTGAGCAAAACATTAATTAGATTAAAAAATAAATAACATCTTAGCAAGCGGGGTATTAGCCTTTTAAAACTTTGTTCATGGAAAGAAGAATCTATTGACAGTAAATCCTCCATCAACACGAATAGTTTCCCCAAATATATAAGATGTTGCTGGCATGCATAGAAATACTACTAATGAAGAAACTTCCTTTAGCTCCCCAATTTGTTTCATTGGTGTTCGGGACTTCATTGCCTCCATTAAAATTTAGTGTTCGAGACTTCATTGCCTCCATTAATGTGACATCTGCAAGTCCTAAGCATATTCGATATCTTCTTACAATTATATGAGAAAGCAAAAATATTCTAAGAGGTATCATATATACAAGTATATTTGTTGTATAAAAAGAGAAATTTAAGTGCTCTTGGAGTATTATTCCTTTTCTTTAGATTGTTATTCAATTTTTTTATACTTGACAAGAAATACATTTGACAATAATTTAATTTAAAAAGGAATACTCTAAGAGTACAAAAAAATTTATGCTATTTATACAATTATAGTGATACTTATAAAACATAAGTTTGACCATTATTAACTTTGGATCATGTTCATAATCATAGGAATTCATTTTCCCCATATTTTTACTCAAATGACTACAATAATCATTAATATTGGGGCTACTCAAAAGTTTAGACTTTCTTTGATATCATTGTTGGGACCAAGTCCATAATTATTTTGTTGTTGGATTTGGTTTTACTTAAGGGCTTTGATCCAAAACATTTCATGAGATTGGTTTATGTCCATCTTCTTCATACCAATTGAAATAATCAGTTTTTCTGTAATACTCAATTGTAATTGTTAATTTTGATTTTATTGTAAGGTTTCTATATTATATTCTATTTTAGAGATTTTCTAAATTTACGTACAATCTACTTATTTATATAGGTCGTTACTGATTTCATTGCATAATAGTCTTGAACTTCATTTTCAGCATCTTAATCTCAAACATATCATAAAATATTTAAGTACACATTATGAGATTTGGAGACTCATCTAAATTTGTCCATATTGATCTCCATGCTTTATAAATATTAATACATCATGGCTCTTAGTGATCACAACAACATGTAAAAATAATAATAGTTTCTTACTTTTTTAGCCACCAGAGTTCTGATGCACCAAAGAGCAACATAATTAGTTTTTATGTTGTCTTTTGCCCATTCACATTCCAAATTTATTGCTAGTTGATTCTTGGCTCCTACAAATAAATCAAACAATCAGTAGCTTGGATTAAATTCAATTGTGCTTGTAATTTATCTTTTTGTAACACTATGTATGGTTCCAAAATTTACTGATACAACTCGTAAACTGAAGACATGAAAATAATATTTCCTACTCCAGAAGCTTTCAAAAAAGGATGTGCAAGTATTTAAAAAATATTGAATATCTAATTTAGTCTTTAAGATACACAAAAATGCTCTCAACTTATAAAACCCTAAGTAAAGCCCGTCGCTACCACTCCCACCATTCACCGGAGAAGGGGTTTCCCTTTCTTCGGTGGATCTGAGACTACGTTCGTATTCTCCATTCTATCTATGGGGCCCCTGTTTTGCTTCATTTTTTGTTTTGTTTTTGTTTTGCTGTTTGGCTTTTCAGGCTGCTGTCAGTCCCGCATCTCCCTTCGACCTCCAGTTTGGGTTCCTTGGTCGCGTCGAACTGTCAGTGTCTTTGGTGGTGGTTGCTTCCGGCTGGATCTCGGCGAGCTTAAATCTCCTTATACTGTGTTCCTGGACTTTTGCACTACAACGTCTTCATGTGGCGCTGTCTTCGGTGCTCCATCGGTGTCTTCGGTGTTCCCTGAGCATTCTTGCTATCGTGGTGTGCCTCATCGTTGCCTTTAAACAGGACACAATTGCATATCCTTGTCTTTGTCGGCTCATGGGGCAATTTCCGACGCGGTGACTCGCTTAGTCATTTTTGCTTCTCCAGTGCTTGATGTAGAACTCGCTTTGGTGTTGTTTCGGCCTGCCTCTACGCTGAACTGTCTCCATTTTGTGGTTTTGTTTATTTTTCCCATTTCTGTTTCAGGTGGTGCTAAACATCCCGGCCGGTGAGCTCCTGTGTAATGTTTGGTGGCCATCGAGCTTCTCGAGTTGTCACCGGTTTGTGTCACCGGCAGTTCTCGATCGTGCTCCGAATGATTCCAGTTTGCGCGGCCTTTAACACAACACTACAACAACTTATGCCATGCAACCCCCCGCCATCTCTCTAAACTCACTGCCTTGCTGACTACAGTCGTCATTCAGCCTTTGCATCTAAGCAATCTCTGCTCTCAGTAGTTGAGCTCTCATCCGACGGTTCTACATTCATGGTGGTTTTGATATATGTGCTGGTTGCTTGGTTATTGTTTGTTGGGTTTTTGCAATATAGTGTATCTGTTTGACTTAGCTTTATTTTCATGCAACAATAATTTCTCCATTTCTTAAGGAATTTGTATTTTCCTCTTATGTGAGGTCTTGTATCCCTTTTTACAGAAAGGTCTGTCTTCCATTTCTTCGAAAAGGTCTGTCTTCCCTTTCTTTTGAAAGAGTTCGTATGTGTTATTACCCGAGATAGGTATAACTGCTACTCTTCTTCGTAAGAGTTATAGCTCAGATGATCTCAAGATATAATTCTCTCATTCTGTTATTTCTTTGATCATTGTATCAAAGGCATTTGTTATAATATCTTGATGATATTAATGATATGAATATGAAATCATTCAAAAAAAAAGGGATGTGCAAGTTGGCACAACTGGTAAGCAGACTTAAAATTGGTGGTCGTGATTTATGAAAAATCTTTAGTTGTGTACTTTAAAGTATTGGATTTTCCTATATTTCTCCCAACGTTATTTACCTAGTACAGTCACATAATCCAGTTTATTAATATAATTAAGTCTAAGAAAATTAAACTCTGTAATAAGATATAATTATTATAAGGGATTTGAAATTCAAAGATATTAAGTTTGCATTGAATAAAGAGACTTTGTTCATAAGCTTCTCTCGTTCTGCTCATGATGATACCTCGTAGACTGAACCGGTGACTTTGAAGCCTTTTGATTCCATTTCATGTAAGCATTCATTAAGCTCACATTCATTTCTAGAACACGTATGCACTTTGACGCCTAGTTCTGCCAATTCCTTAACAATAAGAAGGCCGATATTATGACAATTATTTAAATACCCAAGTTATAGCCAAGAATAGAAGAAAAAAATAATAAAAACAAGGCAAAATAAAGAGAACTTTGTTAGGAAAATAATTAAACCCGAATCCTTTAATTTCATCAGTGACAAGAGCAATCATGCCATGAAAAGTCCATTTGTTGAGCATGCAGTTACTACTATAGCTATATGCCTCAGCCATTCTCGATCTATTCTCTTCTTCTAGTATTGCTGCAGGCTATTATTGTTGAAGAAGAATTGAGCTTCATACAAAAGAACTTATATTATTAACATAAAAAATATTATAAAGAGAGGAAATATTCAAAATACAACTCTTAAACACTTTTAAATTTTTTCTCACACAAACAAAGCTCTAAAAGCTATTTTGGACACTCTTAGAAGCTTTGCTTCATTTATTTCTCTTCTTTACTTCTTGCACTCTTCACACTTCACTTGTTACCAATACAAAAATTTAAGGGGTATTTATACTAACTCTTAATCAATCTACACCATACAAAGTGGTATACACCACTTTAATTTACACCACTCAAGTGTCTATTTACCTAACTTAATTTATTTAAATTAAAACCATATAAAATGCTTTTAATTAAAACCACACAAGTTTCTCTTTAATCAATCAATCCTTTATCTAACTTAAGAAACTTCTATGGGTTGGATTAAGGTTCTATGGAGTAGATTTGGGCTTGGGTCATTAATTTGGATCATTTAATAAGTTTAGTATTCAACACCCCCTTAAACTTATTTTATGATACCAAGTGAATTCCTTAACTTCACAAAATCTTCTTGTTTGAGCGGCTTAGTAAATATGTCGACAACTTGATCTTGAAACTTCACATACTCCACTTGCACATCATTTCTTGTGATGCACTCCCTTATGTAGTGATAATGAGTATCGATGTGTTTATTTCGATAATGAAAAATAAGATTCTTTGTTAAAGCCATAGCTGACTTGTTATCAACATAAATTTTTGTTGGTACTTCTTGTAGCAATCCCAACTTCTACAACAAATATCTTAGTTAAATTACATGGTAAATAGATGAAGTAGCAGCTATATACTTAGCTTCACAGGTGAAAAGTGTAACAATTGGTTGTTTCTTTGACATCCATGTGAATGCAGTATCTCTCATAAAGAATATAAATCCAGTAGTGCTTTTTCTATCATCCAAATCTCCAACCCAATCGTTGTTGCTATATCTAACCAACTTGTAATTATTAGAAGAAGAATAAAACATATCAAAATCAATTGTACCTTTGATATAACTTAGAATTCTCTTAGCAGACTTAAAATAAGTAGTTGTTAAATTCTTCATATAACAACTCACAAGTCTAGTAGCATCAAGAATGTCAAGTCTTGTACATGTCAAGTATCTCAAGCTTCCATTTAAGCTTTTAAAGAGTGCTGGATCTACTTTTTCTTTATTATTCTTGGATAATTTGAGTTCGTGCACTACTGGTGTGCATATTGGTTTACAATTCTTCATCTTAAACTTCCTAAGAATCTTATTTGAGTCACTTTCTTGAGAGATAAAGATTTTATTTTCCCTTTGTTTTATATATAATCTTTAGAGTTGTTGTCATATCCAATGAAGATGAACTTCTTCCTTTTATCATTGAGCTTAGTTCTTTTCTCGTTCAGTACATGTACATAAGCTATACTTTCAAAAACCCTTAGATGAAAGACACTAGGCTTTCTCATACTCTAAGATTCTTGCAGTGTCTTTCCCCATATACTTTTTGTTGGAGATCGATTTAATAGGTACACGGTAGTTGCTATAACTTTGGCCTAAAACTCTTTTGGCATTCTCTTGCTTTTAAGCATGCTTCATGCCATATCGAGAATGGTTTTGTTTTTCTTCTCAGCCACTCTATTTTGTTAAAGGGATCTTAGAATTGTTAAAGGTTGACGTATCCCATTATCTTTACACTAACCTTGAAAATCTTTGAAAGCGAATTCTTCTCTACGATCAGATCTTATAGCCTTGATCTCACGTCTACTTTATTTCTCCATAGCAGTTATAAATTTGTTAAAAACTTCAAATGCTTTTGATTTTTTGCTTTAAGAAGTACACCCAAGTTTTTTTTTTGAAAAATCATCAATAAAGAGAAGAAAATAATTACTATTACTATGAGAACTTGGTTTGATTAGACCACACACATTCGTGTGTATAAGCTCGAGAGACTTTATGGGCTCTTGAGTTTGACTCTTTTGGAAAGCTTTTTTAGAATTGCTTCCTAAATAAACATCCTTCATATAGTTGATTGGGATGACTGATAAGTACTTCTTACCATTTCCTTTTTGGATAATAACTCTAGTCCTTCAAAATTAAGATGTTCGAATCGAAGGTGCCAAAGCCAAGATATATCTTTGTAACAGGCCTTCAAACATTTTGCAGCATCATTATCAAATTATTGTTATTATCTCTTATAGAAAGACTATTTTCTTTCATGTGAATATCATAGCCATAAATTTAAAATATTATTTTTCATGTTTGGAAAATAATAAACATTAGAGATGAATTGGTACTTTCCATCTTTTAAGCGGATTAAGATATTACCTTTTCCTTTCACCGGTATTTTTGATTCATCTCCAAAAGAGACATTTTCGCTCACAGTTTCATCAAGTTCCACAAACATGTTTCTTTTTCTACACATATGATTGTTTGCGCCTGTGTCAAGGTACCACGTGTTGTCTTGTTCTGCAACATTGTCTTTATATACTAGCAACAAAGTAGCATCTCCTTGATCTGCTTTCTCAACATAATTTTCTTTTTCTTCAACTTTGTTGTTAGAAGTTTTGCATTCAGAGGTATAATGCCTGTACTTCTGACATTTGTAGCATTGAACTTGAGACTTGTCATACCTTGAGTTTAAGTGTCCTCTTCCACGACCTCTACTTGAGCTTTCTCATTTTCTATTGTTGTTATTTTAATTCCAATCTCATCCATGTCCATAACTTGTTCCTCAGCCACGACATTTTCCATGCTAGCTTTTTTCATTACCAAGATTTTCTTCTTTTTTATTGACTTGTATTTTCAAGAGTTGCTCCGTGATTCCTTGCTTATTCTTGTGCTTTTCTTTATATGCTTTCATTGATCCCATTAATCTCTCGATTGTCATTTCTTTCAAGTCTTTAGTTTCTTCAATAATCCAACTACAAACTCAAATTTTGGATTTAACGAGTGAAGTACCTTCTCTATTATTCTTACATCTTCCAACTTTTCACAATTTCTTTTTAGTTGATTAGAAACGGCTAAGACTCTTGAGAAATATTAGAGATAAATTCAGATTCTTTCATATGTAGAGATTTAAATTCACCTCTTAATGTTTGAAGACGAACTTTTTTCACTTTTTCCACTCATTTGTAAGAGGTTTGAAGCTTCTCCCATGCTTGCTTGGCAGAAGTTGCATTTGAAATCTTCTCAAATCCGTCATCATCTTATGCTTGATAGATGAGGTAGAGAGCTTTCTTGTCTCTCCTTCTTGAATCCTTTAAATTTTCTTTTTATTGTTGGGTTAAAGTAGCCTCATCTTGTGGCTTACTATAACCTTTTTTAACAACTTTCTAAATCTCATGTGCACTCAAAAGGACTTTTATCTTGATATTCTAATTTTCATAGTTATTGTTGTTGAGTGTAGGAAGTTAGAAGGATGATATACCATTATTAGCCATACTTTTAAATTTTGTAGAAACTTTCAGTATAGCCTAATGAAGCTTTAAGCATCTATTTTTAGTGATTCTTATAGCACCGTACTTGTTTCCTCAAGTTCTTGTAGCTTTAATTTTGATACCACTTTGTTGGAAAAGAATTGAGCTTCACATAAAAGAATTTATATTATTAGCATAAAAAATATTACAAAGAGAGGGAACACTCAAAATACAACTTTTAAATACTCTTAAATTTTTTTCTCACACAAACAAATCTCTAAGAGTTATTTTGGATACTCTTGGAAGCTTTGCTTCCTTTATTTCTCTTCCTCACTTCTTGCACTCTTTACACTTCACTTATTGCCAATGCTAAAACTTAAGAGGTATTTATACTAACTCTTAATTAATTTATACCACATAAAGTGGTACACATCACTTTAATCTACACCACACAAGTGTCTATTTATCTAATTTAATATTTTTAAATTAAAATCATACAAAACACTTTTAATTAAAATCACATAAGTATTTTCTTAACCAATTAATTCTTTACTTAACTTAAAAATTTTTTACGAATTAAATTAAAATTTTATGAAATAAGTTTGAGCTTAGGTCATTAATTTGGGTCATCAAACAAATTTAGTAATCAACAATTATTGCTTTCAGTGGTTTTCGAAGGCAACAGATTACGTGGCAACAAGTGACAGCGATATGTCAACCAATACTCTAAGTAGAAGATGGCCTCGGATAAAGACCTTCACACTAAATAAATCATTATATAAATTATTTATAAGGCAACAAGTGGATGGCTTGCATTGATTTATTTGAAGCTGATGCATTTTTAATTAAGTTATCGTGAAACGAAGGTCAATTCTCAAACTGGCGATAATGTTAGCTAAGTTTTGTCATCTTGAAGTTGATAAATTAAATTTATTGGTTGTTAGGAACAAAGTTGAGATTAATAAAAAAAAAAGATAAGAGATGCAGTATGACAAAAAATTTTCAGTGGTTCAACTTAAATGTGAATCTACGTCTATTTTACCAAGCTCGATGAGCTTACTTACTTATATGGCACTATATAATAAATTTTACAATAAAAATATATAGAAGGAGGGCTTTTATTGAACATATATATAACACCCCAAAAAATAACAGATGTGTTATCAGTCTTATCTTTGATCTGAGAGCTTTATACTTGATAGGGGTGGAACCAAGATTTAAGTTTTCGAGGGGGTGCAGGGGATTAATCATAAATTTATCTTAAAAATTAGTGATGATGTATAAATTACTAAATTTTAAGGTTTTTTTTTGAAAAATTAATCAATTATAAATGGTTTTTCCTACTTAAAAAAATAATGAAAATATTAAACAATAAACATGTATTGTAAATAAATTTATATTTAAAATTAATAAATTTAAAACAAAAAGTATAAAGAATAAGATCTATAAATAAAATATATATAAAATTATAATAGTAAAATATTAATTTTTTTTTTAATATATAAATAAAATTATTAAAATATGTAAAATTTTTTAACTTATTTCTTGGAGAATTTTTTTTCTTAGCGTTTGAGTTAGGAAGAATAGTTTGACATAAATTAAAGAGAAAATAAAACTACCAATGTATGATGTTCCATAATTATAAATTTATTTATATAGTTTAAATATAAATTTTTTTCCTGTAAAAAAAGAACTATAAGTGAAAATTTTTTTATATTAAAGAAAACATGTATAGATAAGACTGCTTATAGATATAAATTTTTTTTATTAAGATAAGATAATGGAGTTAAAATAAATAAAATAGGATCATTTGTAAATTAAAAAATATTTTCTTAGAGAAAGACTTTAAAGTAGAGAAAGATGATATATTTTTATTAGTACGGATTACTTTTTAAATTGACAATTTAACCTATTAAGTATAAGAATTTTGAAAGAAATTTGGGGCCAAATAGGCATTTTAATACTAAAAATTTATATACATAATACAAATTTAAGGGACTATGACCCCTAAGCCCTATAATAAGTTCGCCCGTGATGATTGATGCCTCCTTTTTATAATTTTGCAATTTATTTATAGGGTAGTAGAAATGTGGAAGTCGTAGAATCTGAGCTAAATTGGGATATATAAAATGACTTTTTAAATTAAATTTGACATTTAGATTTTTGCTAAAATAAGGATAATAATTCTTCTATTTGCTTAAAACTTTTTTTTTAAATAGTCTTAATAAAATAAAACAGCCTTATAATAATTTGAACTTGCAAAGACAACAACAATAAAATTTTATCGATTAAATTACATGCTTTTTAGTTAGGTAATCTATTCAAATTCATTCAAACAACCCATTTTAGAAAGAAGGGACATAAAAGACAAAAAAGAAAAATATTCATCCAAGCAATATCTCACAAATTGCTTGGCGAGGTGTACTAAATCACACCAAGTAGTAAGCATTGGACAAGATGTTTGAAAAGGAAACAAATGATCTAAAATATGAATAGAATGTAATTTGTAAATCATAACAAAGCTTTTTACACTATATTTATTGTGGGAGATTCATGTAAAATTACAGAATGGAGTACCTTTGATGAGGATCAGAGAGTTTGATGTTAGACATAAATATAGGATTTATACCTATATAATATAAAGTTTAGATTTATTATGTTAAATTATTAATATGGGTGTTGAAAAAAATATACATGAAAAATTCATAACAATTTGAACATAAGAAATTGCAACTTTCAATAAGAACACGAGAGTATAACGAATGCAGTTATCTCCATGATGAAACAAAAGAGAAGAGCTTTGGTCAAGAAAGTAAAAATTTTAAATACTTCCCAAACCGAAACAAGTAATCATATGAACATAGAGAGTTTTCTATATATATATATATATATATATA